>CM037154.1:38919214-39519214 GCA_020921065.1 Vaccinium darrowii
GATCAAGCCCTTCCCGGTATTTTTTTTTTTTTTTGAAGATTTCTCGCCTGGATTGTTGAAAACACCTTCTGAACACATTGGACGGCTCGGATTTTCCAAAAATAATTTGCAACACAAAAAAATCAATTTTTTCTTATTTTTGGGAGGTGTGGACTAGAAGTTTTTCGTGCTCGCCAATGTCTATACCATTACCGAGCAAAATTATTTTGGTGGCCAATAATGGTCTTTATAGCCGACAAAATTAATTTGCTCGGGGAAAGTAAACTTTTGCCAAGTAAATTGGGCGTTGGCCGGGAAAAAAAGGCGCGTAAGTCATTTTTTGGTAGGAAATTAATTGCCGACTAAATATTTGCTCGGTGAAGAGTTATTAATTGTAAAAAGGTCATTGATCGGGACGCAATTTCATTAAGTAAATGAGTTATTATGTCCGATCAAGTGTGTAGCAAGACCCGAGTAACTTTATTCCCGATATGAATGATCTAATATATATAATGTAAAAGATTGATGATTCTGATAGCAAAAAATGGCTTAGGTACATCATAAGAATTCAATGTCTCGGGATGAATTGGAGGCCGCATCCCCAACTGGTTTTTTAGTATACCAGTTTTAAAAATTAAAAAAAAACAAGTTTTTTTAGTTGTGCCGACTGAAAGTTAGTCAGTGAAGAGCACGTGATTTTTGCGGGAATTCTAAAATAATTGGGGAAATTTTTTGGCGGAAGTCGAAAAAGCAAAAAGGTAATCTTCTTTCTCGTTCCCAAACCCAACCCATAGTCCCAGACTTCCACACCCACCCTGGCATTCTCCAGTTCCTTTCCAAAAGCATCGACTACTCTCTCTCTCTCTCTCTCTCCTCCAAAAGCATCGACTCTCTCTCTCTCTCTCTCTCTCTCTCTCCCCTCCAAATCCATCGACTATTCATCCCATTCTCCAATCCATTGCTAAACTCAATTTCCATAACCAACCCATTCACAAATCAAATCCCAACAGAGAAGATGAGGCAGAAATTAGGGAATCAAGCAACAGATTACGGGGGTTTCTAATTTACTCATCACCAATCAAGCCAAAAGAATCCCCAATTCTGTCTCTCTCTCGAACAGGTTTTCCTCTCTCTCTCTCTCTCTCTCTCTCTCTCATGCACACACACATGCACACAAATGCACACACATCTACAATGCGGTCATAAGCTCGTTGTGTTGTTTTCCCCCTTTTCAACAGGTCTCCGATTTCAACATACTTGGGAAAGTCGTGAAGCTCATTGGTTTTACCTTGTTTCAGACTGCTCTCAACGCGGTCTCCGAAGGTGATTTTTATGCTCGTTCTCTTGTTTCTTGGCCTTGTGGTTTTTTGGTAATGCATGGGTATTTGATTCACTAGCAATAGTATTTTAATAGTGTTTAAAGAAGTGTATATTTTTGGCTTCATTTGTCTGTATAGCAATGGTATTTTAATTAGATTAATTGTTTGTTGTGTGATGGGTTGACTTACTTTTTATTGTTTAGTTTTCTTCCAAACCTGGAAATGTTGTCATTGTTTATCCTCTTATGGGGTATGTCTAATTTTTTAGTTTAAGTTCCTCAAAAATGGGAATGATTGTTGGGAAATAAACTAATGCTTTTCAAACCAAGTCTGATTGTGGTCCCCCTTTAGAATTAGAACCCTTGTTTAGTTAAAAATTAGTTGGTTCTTTCTTACTTTAAACACTCTAGTATCAATTCAAAAAATAAAAAATAAAAAAACACTAGTATATTTAGTTCGTTCTGCACTTTTTCGGTTTACTACCGTTAATAGTTATCTTTGCCGGCGGTTTCATGTTACCTCCGTTAATTAGTCACCTGCACCGGTAGTTTCATTACCGCCGGTAATAGTATTTTTGCTGGTGGTTTGTTATTAATGCCAGTAATAGCACCCTTTACTGGTATTTTTCACTATTGCCAGTAAAAAAGCGCCATAAAGGCCATATTTGGCGTAGACGCGTAGTAGTAGGGACAACCCAAGACGGAACCAAAAGAAGTACAACAGGTTATTGTACCCTTCAACCGGCACCGTCCCGAGTCTTGAAACCTGATTCAAATCGTTGGCTTTGTAGGCTAGCGAAGAACATGCTAGTAACAATCAAGTTCATCGGACTTAGATGATCCGGTGACGAAAGCACATTTTTACAGAGCTATTACCAATATGGTGAATATCATGTTGGAGCTTGTGCTTGTTATCCATGTGAAAAAAGCTTTAGAATATTAAAGATATTATTCCACCCCAATTTGTTTGTCCACTTTCACTAATTTCAGATATTTTTGAAGGAGAGTGCCAAAACATGGACAAGGAAATTAGCGCAAAGCGTGTAGGTTTTATACTTGAGTGTTTTCTCCTCCCCAATGTAGGTATTGCAACTAGACAGATACCGAATTCCAAAGAGTAGTAAATGGTCTAGTCTTCGGATGATAAAACACCAAACGAAACAAAAGGGGATTAGTTGATAAGGCCCTCAAGTAAGCACAAATTCCATGCCTAAAACTAGGAGATGTAGGCACTCAACAAGCATCAGACAAACTCAAAAAGATAGTGGAAATTAAACTATGGACAACCTAAAGCCAAACTGTTATGCACGAAACTATCAGAGTCTCCTTGAGCATCTACACTGACATTAATGGTGTGTGTGCAAGCAAATTCGTCAATGGTCCAGAGCTTGATCTCATCATTACTATCACAGGAACAGAGGATATCCCCCTTTGGATGGAAATCCAACGAATTTACTTGCCCAGAATACCCAAGAAGCTTGCCTAATGGTTCACTTGCCTACATCCCATGGGTAAAAACATGTAAGTAGTAGTTGAATCAAAAGAAGGGGAAGGGAGAGAGAGACAGAGCTGAAAAGTATTACCAAGTGTCAAAGCTGAAAAGTATTACTGAGTGTCAAATGTGAAATAATAAGCACATAAAATCTCTTTTTTATCAGTCAACCACCTAGATATTTCTTGCTTTTTTGTTTGGCGAAAGTCAGTGTTGTTGTAGTTAGTGTGGTTTGAACGCCAGTCAAATGCATGGAAGGATATGGTGCCAACCATTGGGCTACCACTCCACTTATGTCAACCACCTAAATTAGAAAAGTCAAATTGTATTGCGAATGCAAATCAACATAAGAATACTCAGCGAATGCTTAAAAGTCCTACGATTATGTACAGTTGCATCAAATCCACATTTTCTTTTATCCGCTACCCAGCTATATAGATGAGACCCAGTTCCCTAAATCAAGAGATTGGACACTGCTATGTGTTTGTGTGTGCAAGGGTGTGAAATATTTCCTTCGAGCTTGCATCTATATCTATGTGCTGAGTTCATTTGTGAACCGAAAAAGCCTTAGAGTGAAGGTTCACATTTTCAAGCTTGGCACAGCGGGCAAACTTTCTGATTGTGTTGCTAGGCTTATGAGTTGTGGCTTAGCTAAGTACCTTAAGGATATTCTGCAACTCATTGTAGGGAGTAGGTTTGGCTTTTATGTGACCCTGTCTTTGTGTTTGGTTTGTGTTTTGAACTTCATTGAATATCCTTTCTGCTGGTAATAAAATAAGTTAAATAAATGAAAATACTCCGTATTAGATTGTGAATTAAAGATTCACGAAGAGTTAAAAAACGGGGAGACAGTAAGGAGTTTTAAAATACGACCTTATGCATCTTAGACATATGAACACTTCTTTTAGTATTCAAACAAGTCACAGAGTTGAGTTGAGGATATGTTGTCTCCATGAATAAGTGATCCTATGGTGTGGCGTGTTGAATGGATATTCACATCTTTGCGAACGTGCTCTCTGTCTGTGTGTGTGTTGGGGGGGGGGGGGGGGGGGGGGGGGGGGGCGGAATTGTGGGTACTGCCGTGCACAATGCAAATAGCCTTTTTGTTTTATGCCATTTCATGCCCTCTAATCTATTGTTTATTCTTTGTTCCAGAGAATCAAGACTTCAAATTTGTTGACCAACGAAAGTTTGTTTGTGGCTATCTCCGACACTAATCTTTTGACGTTTGGGAAATTGCTTATTTGCTCGATTTCGCCATTCCCTAAGGTAATATTTCGTATTCCTTGTTTTTTTACTCACTAAGGGTGCAAGTGGAATATCCCTGCATCCCCCTCAAAATGTATGTGATTGTATTGTTGTGGTGCTTGCTAAGGGTGCAAGTGATGCAGGGCTCCCTCCTTTCTGTTATTGTTTTTATTATTATGGACCCATATTTCATTGTTGTAAATAATAGGTAAGAATTGAACTATGATCTACCCTAATTGCCTTTGAAAGCAGACAACGCTAGAATAAAGCCAAAATAAAAAAGGTAGAATAAAATAAAGGGACACTTAAATAATCATCCTTTTATTCACTTGAAATTAGAAAATCATCTTGAGCCTTTTTAGGAGTTATGTTTTCATCCCGAGATTCAAATAAACCCTAAAATGCCCTTTATATATGTAAATACTTATATAATTTATAACATATTAGGAGATTGAGGACTAAATTCAAAGTTGCATATAGGAGGTGTTACGAAGTGGACCATTTTCAAAATTAGGAGGTCCTCCACTGCAATTACGAGATTTGGGGATAACACCCAATCCCTGATATCTCGTTTTCAAACACAATCCCTAATCAACAAGAATCCCAAAACTAACAATCGTCCATTCCATAATCCTTGCCGTCATGATGAAATTCAATGACAACCGCTTGGGCTACTTCCTCTTTGGAATGAAGTTATAGAAGGGGACATTTGTATGTATTTTACGGAAAGTGGCTCTAATACATAGCCAAACGAGGCAGTAGTGCAATAAATATGATGGGTTAGCCCTTAGTTGATGATAAAGTGCAACACATTACAACCTTCACTCAACTCGAAGGAAAAGGAGATGCAGGGGGAAAAAATTGTGCAATCGTCCATTCGATAATCCTTGCCGTCACGATAAAATTCAATGACTGAGTTAAACACTGTTGGGGTGCCCTCAAATGAATGGGCTATAATCAGATTCACCAGGTAATATTACCGATTGCTCCTTTGGCATTATAATTCGTTTTCTTAGCCTTAATTTCAATTACCAAATTGGTTTTTACACTTAAGATCAGTCATACAATTGCCAGATTCGTTTTCTTAGCCTTAATTTCAATTACTCCTTTGTTATTATAATTCGTTTTCTTGTCCTGTCTCAAAACCTTTCTTTTTTTGTTTGTTGTGTCAAACGGGTCTTTCTGACTTTGATCCAGTGGTAGAAAGAGAGTTAGTCCTCCTTTTCTGAAGTGGAATGTCTCGACTCTGACTCGAAAGTGTAATACGGTGTCATCGGAAGACCTCGATCAATCAGAGGTGTATATGTTTACCATGATAGTTGGAAAAGTGTATACTAAGAATATGATAAATGATGAATATGTATGTTTAACATGTTATTTGGAAAATAAAGTGGTTATAAAATATACCATAGATCAAGTTAACAAGACCAATAAATTTTGTTGGTTATTGTGATCATTTGATTTTGTTTTTATGATATTTCGAATGTGTTGTGAGCATAATTTTACCATGACCCAAAACATAGATAAGGGGTATGTACTGTGAGCACAATTTTTACCATGTTTCTTTTGTTTTTGTTTGTTTTTTTTTTTTTTTATTCCCATTTTTGCTTTTTTGTTTTTTATCAAAACCTTATGTGTTTTTTTTTTATCATGTCTTATATAAGAGAGCCGTTGTGCGGGCCTACATGGATAAGGAGTGTACACAAGGGGAGTATAGAGAGCCGTTGTGCGGGCCTACATAGATAAGGAGTATACACAAGGGGAGCATACATACTCCTTATCTATATAGGCCCGCGCAACGCCTATAGTATCCTAAAATTTTTACCACGAATATTATGATTTTTGACATTTTTTACCATGATTCAAGAGATTAATTCAATAATTATTACCATGTTTACATGTCATTAAGTGTTTTTTACCATAAAATTGGGGTTTGATATGATATTTTTACCATGATTTTTTATTTATTTATTTTATTTTTACCATGAAATGTCGTTAGCCTCATCCATGAGAAGTAGTAATCACAAGGAGAAGATAATGCGCCTGAAGTATGTTCTTCCTCCTTATCTAGTCCTCTGTTGATTTCATAGCATGTATAATTCCTTTTTAGAATTTCTTAACATCGTTTATATCTTATTAGCTTTGAGTTTTCAAATTATGTTTTTGTCCGAATTTTCAATAGTATGTTCTGAGGATCTGGAATTTTATCACTTAGGTTGGTTATTGAAGTGTTTCACCTTTTATTTGTTTTGTGAGTGAAAATGGCCGACAATGGTTGTAGATTGGTAGGAAGTGTTTATGGGACAATAAAAGTTTTTTTTTCCTTCTTTTTTGCAGGATTAAAAAAGGTGTGTGGGACTAAAACCAGTATCTTTTGTCCTCGCCGTCCCAAATCATGGTCCGAAATCTCCACCAAGTAGCGTCCCCAATCGTCATCCAAAATTTTCACTAAATTATCGTACCAAATCTTCACCATAGCCATCCCAAACCAACATCGCTCTGCTTCATAAACGTCTCCATAATCCAAAATAGGTTGTGAACAAGTATTTTATGATGATTCAATGTAACAAATATTAATTTATCATGTTGTTCTGTGAACGATTTTACCATGATGTAATATGTTTTCACTATAATCGGAGTTGTTAAACAAAGGTAACAAGTTGTATAAATTTACCATAAACATTGAGATATGTTTTGGAATGTATTTTACCATGATTCAATTTTGCGAGTCATTTACCATGTTTTACCATGTTCATTGTACATGTTATGTTTTTTACCATGTTTTTTTTATCCTTGAATCATTTTGTTATCGTAATTTATGATGTGGACATAATTTACCATGACTACTTACAATTTGCCATGAGAACTCTTGTTTTTTTTTTTTTTTTACCCACCAATTTTCCAAAAATCTTTTAAATTTCGGTACTCACAGGACTAATATTTGGAAATAATATCATCCCACTCAATTTTGAATCTCGACCATTTCAAAGATTCCATGATTTTAGGCAACACTCTCATCTACCATTTCAAAAATTCATTGATTTCAAAATCCCATAATTTTAGGCAACACAATCATCAACCATTTCAAAAGTTCCATGATTTTAGGCAAGATATTCATTTCCTTGATTTTTGGTAGCTGAATTCTTTTATTATCCCTAGAAAAAGGTAACTGAATTTTTTTTTATTGTATATTTCGAAAAAGGGTAATAATGGTAAATCACATTAAAAGAGGATGAAAACATAACCCCATAAAATTGGCAGGATGAAAATTTATGTGTTGTCCAAAAAAAGGAGGAATATTTAATTACCTCAATAAATTACGCCAGAACCTATTTAGTAGAGTAATCTAATTTGCATGAGGCAAAAAAAATGATGGCAAGAATTCTATAGAATAAAGCCTAATCAGACATGAGGCCAAAACATGACAGTAATCAATGTAAAGGTTTCAGTTGTATTTCCTTTATATCAAGTTGTATTTCTATTGGTTTTATCAAAAAACAAATCTGAAAAGAAAAATTTGTCATAGATGTATTATTATCTTTCTTAACAAGGAAGAAGAAGATTGCAAAATCCAATTTTAGAGGGTAAAACCTATTGAATATAACCTAATCGAGCCATGAGGACAAAAATGATTGTAATCCTGAACCAAATAGAATACTTATAAAACATTTTTCTGGCCATGTGTCAAAGTTCATTCAAAGTATTCTCGTCAAAAAAAAAAAAGGTCCAAAATGGCTAACTATTAGACTTGCTCCACTTCGATCTACTATATTCTCCTTTGCTCCATTTAAAAATTCTTGGATTGAACATTAATATGTATAACCTCTAAGTAATTTTGTAGGCCACAAAAAATGGAAAAAAGTTGGATGAAGATAAAAGATAGGTGGGCAAGTGCGGAGTATAAACTAGGGGTGAAATCTTTTATACAATATGCGATATGGAGAATTTAGGACCAGAGACTGAGATTCGATGCCCGTGTATTGATTGTTTCAACAGCAAAAACTGTGTAGAATCAAAGAGTCCAACGCAGTAGCATCTTTGGGTGCAAAGAGGATAACTTTTTGAGATCCCAGGTTTTGAGCAAAACTGTCGTTAAGGTCCTTTCCTTTCCTAGTATTAATTCAATATCCATTGGTCGTTTTGTAATGTTTGATTTCTTTGATGTAGTTGCATTTCTGAATGACCCGTGAATATCTACTGCTGGAACGCACTATCTTGAGTAATTTGTACGAAACTGCCATTAGTATGAAGGTATCATCACATGTACGAAGTTAGTCCTCAACGCTCTTGGTCCTTCATTTGAAAAATGAAATAAATCCACCACAAGGTCTCCATGGCCACAGCATGCAATTCTAACCATAAAACTACAACCACTTTCTTTTTGAACTGCACTACAACCACTTTCTTGCTATGGAGTGTTATGACTGGTTAGTCTGTCTTCCATCCTTATGTTGCGTAGGAAATATCAGCTAATTGGAATCATTAACCGAGATTTGTTGCATAAATTTGTTTATATAAGTTTTGTCGACGAAGTTCCAATGTTTTTGCTACCATTAGTTTTGCCTCAACTGTTGGTGGCTGATATGGCTTAATAATAGAAAGATCTTTTGAAGAGCAGCAAATGGAAAGTTGTAGTGGCTTTAATGCTCTTGGAAGAGTCCTTGGTGAATTTTTAGGGGATTCATTCTGTTAATGCATCGTTTGCGAATCTGCAGATTTTAGGTCATACATCTACATGATTTTTGGGGATTTTATTGACGTGGTTGCACAAATCATTATTTTCTGAAAATTGTACTGAGAGTCCCTCTATGGGTCCTCTTTGTTGGGTTAAAATTTCGAACTTTGATTCCATGTATAGAGCTCTATAGAAATTCGTGAAGTTACTGCTGTCAGTTCGGATCTGTGTAGACTGCACTGACACGTTTTGGGAAAACAGTCATAACTTTTACCACGGGTATCGAAATGGCACACCGTTTGATTTTTCCGAAACTAGACTCATGGATCTTTCTGTCCATGTAAGGATTGTACCTTAAATTTGGCCACGCAAAATCAGTTTTTGCATTGAAGTTCAGACAGGTGCAGTTTCTGAAATCTGTTTTTCTTGAATGAACTAGCTTTATTTATATTGGTGTACAAAGCTCATTCAAACTTTGTTTTCGACATATGACCTATCGATGCGAAGCCTATGATGTGTATTTTGTGTTGGTTTGGGTTTTGTACCCAGGAGTTGGCAGGACACGGCATTTTTGTGTCCCTAAGTATTGACCCATTATGGGTGTCTTATGCTATGATTTCCATTCTTATTTTCTATTCATTCCTTGGCTTGCTAGATTTATCTCTCTGCTACTGCTGCGGTTATACATCTGTTGCTCTGGGTGTTTTGCTGTAATTTTTTTTCGCTAGACTAATTAACTAAATGCTATAATTCTTGTGTCCCTTTTAAGAGAATGGTAGCGTTGATGGTGGATTGGCAACTATGGACTGAATGAATGTTGATAATAGCATGGGAATGAAAATGTGGGATATTTGTAGTAGTTTTTAGGATCTCAGGATTTTGACATAACTTTTTCCGACTAAACTTATAACTTTTACTCGGTATGTTTGGACTAATCGCCGAGTAAACTTTAGTCGGAAATGGGGGACAACAATTACCGAGCAAACTTTAGTAGGCAATGAGGCACACTAAGCCACTGAGCAAACTTTAGTCGGTAATGGGGTACACAAATCACCGAGTAAACTTTAGTGGGTAAAGGGGTACAAAAATCGCCGAGTAAACTTTAGTCGGTAAATGTCTATTCTTTTACCGAGTAAAGTATAGTTGCCGACTAAACTCTTCTCGGTGAATCTGTCAGCAAAAACACTCCTTTTCATGGATGGAGCCAGGGAGGGGCTAGTAGGGGCAGTCGTCCCCCCTACATTTTAAAAAAATAATACTATTACATTGAAAAAAAGAAATTTATCATCAAACTATATAGTCTCGTCCCCCCTCCGTTTTTTCGTTAAAAAAAAAATAATAGTAACAACTTTAATATTTATCAAGCTACGAAACAACTTTGTACTAAAATTGATTTTAATGAAGTTTAATTACAATTCTTTTAAACAAAACAAGGCCCCAACTCACTTAAAGTCAGGGACTCAAGGCCCGTTCATTTTTAAGAACTAAGGCTCATTGAAATTTTGGAAGCCCAAAACTCTTTAATGTGGTCTAATGCCTGATTTCAATAGATACTAAATAGGATTAGATAAACGTTAATATCTTTTGCAATCTAAGTTGATATTAGAAACATGTTTAGTTTCATATGTATTGGTGTTATTTTGTATTTTTTTTTGAGTCAGTAAAAATTCATATCGTTGTCTTATTTTAATTTTTTTTTTTGTGTATATTTGTCCCCCCTACGCCAAAATCCTGGCTCCGTCCCTGCTCCTTTTACCGAGCAAAGCATTTTTTAGTCGGCAAATACATTCACTAAAGGTCATTCGCCGACTAACGTGCCGACTAAATTATTTACTCGGCATTGGTTTGCAGTGACTAAAAAGCCACTTTTGCCGAGTTAATGCTTACTCGGCATTGGTGAAATCTGTTGTAGTGATCATTGCGTTATAAATAGAAAAATCCTAGTCCATACAGAGAACCACCTTGATAGATGATTTTTGGAGAACAGTTGGGGCATTAAGACATTGGCGACAATCAAGAAAAAACAGCCTTTCACTACTACAATAACTAAGATAGATCACACAAGGAATTTTTAAAACATCTCACTTTTAGGAAAAGGGTGATAAAGTTTTTAGGGATAAAGTTTTTATCTCGCTTTACCAAATAGAGTGTGATGAAAGGTACTTTTTCCTCCGCTGTACAAAAACAGATCGTAGTTTATTTTTTTTATCACACCTTTCGGTGCACTTACTTCCAATCTGTCCATGGCTGGAATCTTATGCTTTGGCCGCATTAACATATTGACTATTTCTCTAACTGTTAGATTATACAAACTTGAGTGTCTTTGCCAAGGTTTTGTACAAGCACAAAGCCACTGATGATTGGTAATAAGTGGCCATAGACCTATAGTGATTATGATGGGTTTCTTCCTCAACCTCAAGGGTTCAAATCAATTGTCCTCAAGTATGTGTCTAGGGCATGGGTAACGCGTTTGACGGGAACGGGTCTTTGAGTTTCAAATTTATACAACTCACATGTCAAGGCTAGAGGGACATGGCAACAAACTCATACTTCTGAAGTGTTAATGGTATTTACAAGGTGTCACTGAACATTTCATGCATGCTACAAATGTTTTAGCTATAACTCTATAGTAAAGCCAAATTACTGTGGACAATATGGTGACCTATGCCCCAATACTATCACGATCGATATATAGGCGTGCACGTATGTATGCGTTGGTGATTTTTCAGAAGACTAAACGGATTTCTGTCCTGCAACTAGTTTCTGTCATGCAAGTGACTGACTATCTGACTGTTTCATAGGGCAGTAAGGACTTGTGATAAATCCATAATTCTAGCTAGATCACATTAGTCGAGAAGTTATTTAGGAGCATTCTGTGGTAAATATACACTAATATACCTTGAAGTTGGAAGGAGGAGCCATCAACATTGACGTGATGCCTTAAAGGCTGAAACCATATTATAAGCCATACTTTTCAGTCATTGAGGAAGAACTGCAAAAAGTTAGACTCTCTTTATCATTTAGCATGTAACATGTCTTCTCTCAAAATGCGGACTATTGGCCCCTAAAAAAAAATTTCCCTGCAATTCTCAAGTACTATTATTTGCTCCATTCTGAATTTTTCTTTGTATGAAACAGGCCTTTATATCAGTAGAAACACCTATATTCGTGCTGGAATTGCTGAATGGAAAGTCAGCAATTCAGTTCATGTGGTATGTCTCTCTTCATTTCTATCTCCGCGTGACATGTATATCCATTTCTGTTGCTTTCCATTTTTTTCAAGGAGCTAGAATCCTTGATATGTCATATAATAAATCTTGGTCAGGGGGTATTCAATGGGTGTGAGTTGGGTTGTGCTAGCCCAAGTGAATTCATGCTCCTGCATTTTTGTCAGTGCTAAAGATTAATGACTGAATTTTTTTCCTGTAGACGTGTTTGGTTGTATGCATGGTAAGCAGTTGTTCGGCTTGACAATTTAGTAGTTGTAACTTGGATGAATGTTTTTTACATTATACTTGCCTTCAAAAACTGAAATCATGGCTATATTGTCAATTTTTTCTTGAATCTTGTTGAATTCTATGTTGTCTCTTGCATAGTTTCTTTTCCTGTTTCTCTCTCTCTCTTTTGGAGAAGTGAAGATGTGTTCTTGGTAAGTGCTTGGGGCATGGCCTATTGCATGGAAGTTCATTATTTTTTTGCTCTGCCATTCTACTTTCTCCTGGAGCCAATTTAAGTGCCTTAGAAACTTCAAATACCATGGCCACCTGAGAAAGAAAGGTCTTCAAAGCAAGAGGATAACTACGCCTATCCTAGTACTATTGGTACCTAAGAAGTTGGGAGGGAACTAGTTGTGAGAATCTCTAAGGGATTGGGAGTTTAGAAGCAAGAGCAGCCAAAACAGCTGTGCTTACAGCTGCAGCACAGGAGAGTTTGCAGAGGGTAATGTTTGCATTCGAGGTGACTGAAGAACTGGATTCTTGGCCGGAGCAAGATACTGATGAGAGGGAATGGGTCAGTACCCTAGTACTATTGGAGAAAGACAGAATAAATGTTAAGAGTAATATTTATCTTTCTTTATTGTAGTTCTTGTAGACTTTATCTTTTGAATTGCAGAATCAAAGTACGGATTATGATTTTGCTCTTGTACTCTTGTATTAGATGCAAAGAAAATTCAAAATATATGGTTATATTTTTGTTATGGTGTTGTGTTTATACTTGTGTAGATAAAGGATTTTAGGTGAATAGCAATGCGATCTCAAATATTGCATCTTAGCTTTCAGGCATTTTCCACAAAAAAAAAAAAATGTTGCATCTTTCAATCACAGTTTTTCAATGTGATGGTAAAGACATTTAACCACGCTTGTAGAGAAAAATTGTGATAGAAAATAAGAAATGATCGCACTAAATGAGTTTGCATCTCGGTTTTTACAAGAAACTATCACGCTTTTTAGCTGTGATTTTTATTAACTTTCAATCACGCTTTTATATCAACAGTGAGATAGAAAATCAGAAAATATCACGCGAAATAAGTTTTCATCTTGGTTTTTACAGGAAACCATCACGCTTTTTTGGCGTGATTGTTTGTTTCTTTCCAGCACGCTTTATAAGCGTGATAGAAAATGCCCGACTTACAATCACACTCGGAGCCATCGCGCTTTCGTGGGAGTGATGTTTATGGTTTTTTGTAGTAGTGCCTCTATTTTTTTGTTCGAGCAACTACATGCAATTTTCCACACTTGCACGCGCCCATGAAAATGTAATTAGAACATGATGGGTGACTACTAACAATAATGCAGCAGCCATAGACTAGACATAAACTACTGCCATCACATCATAATCTGGACCAGCACCAAGATTAACGTCCATC
The DNA here is from genome assembly GCA_020921065.1 of Vaccinium darrowii. Lineage (NCBI taxonomy): Eukaryota > Viridiplantae > Streptophyta > Magnoliopsida > Ericales > Ericaceae > Vaccinium > Vaccinium darrowii. Next base: position 38,932,794 of record CM037154.1, read on the forward strand.
CAAAATAATTGAAATTTTGTTGTTTAACAGTGCCCCTCGAGTACTGTGCATATAAAAATTTAAAACATGGACAGGGCTTGATTTATTAAAAGGAAATAGAGACATCCAAAACAGAGAGAAAAGGGGGACACGATGACAAGGAATAATCCAAACACATACAAAAAGCACACCATAGCACACAATACGCATAAAAGTTCAAATCACATATACTCTTATAGTTTTACTGTTCCACAAAAGAAACATTAAGCACAAGAGATGGAAACAAACTCGGGAAGGAAATACAATTGGACATGGCACATTTGGTTCTTCTATCAATGCTTTACTTGTCGGCCTTATCCTTGATGTCATGGAGACGACTAACGAACACTTAGCCGCGACGGCCGCCGAATAAACTGCCGAAGCCACCGAAGCCACCACCACCGCCGCCGCCGCCACCGCCACCACCACCGCCGCCACCGCCCCCGCCACCACCACCGCCGCCGCCGCCGCCGCCCCCGCTGCCGCCACCGCTACCGCCGCCCGGAGTACCAGGAGCACCAGGAGCACCAGGCGCACCAGCGCCACCATAAGCACCAGCACCACCAGGGCCACCATAACCATAACCCCCAGCACCACCAGGGCCACCATCACCACCAGGGCCACCATAACCATAAGCACCAGCACCACCAGGGCCACCATAACCACCATAACCATAAGCACCAGCACCACCAGGGCCACCATAACCACCAGCACCATAAGCACCAGCACCAGCACCACCTGCACCTGCACCAGCACCACCAGGGCCACCATAACCACCAGCACCATAAGCACCAGCACCAGCACCACCTGCGCCTGCACCAGCACCACCAAGGCCACCATAACCACCAGTACCACCAGGGCCACCATAAGCACCAGGGCCACCAGCACCACCAGGGCCACCATAAGCACCAACGCCACCTGGGCCACCAGGACCACCACTAGCAATTCCACCAGTACCACCAGCAGCAGCACCACCGCCACCCCCGGTGTCAGGGCCTCTTAGGTTATCCATTTCCTCTCAATTCTCTCTCTTTCTCTCTCTCTCTCTAGCTTTTGATGGGTGGTTTCTCAATATAGATCTACGCTACATTTATAAGCAAGATGATTTTATGCCATTTCCAATCTTTATTATTATTAAATGACTATGGATGTAATGGTCATCTCTCCACCAAAGTAATGTAAGCTTTTAGGTTGTATGCAAAATTTTTTAATGATGTCAAAGTGAGACCTACAACCAGCCATATATCTTCGGCCCTTCGGGCAAAAATTCGTAAATTGTCCTCAAGTCATTTTTCTTTAAAATTTGGTTCTATTTCTTTAATTTTTTTATAAATTAATCAATCGTCTTAATGAGAGAAATCTAAAAAGTGTGAAGTTATCATCAAAAGTAAAAAAAAAAAAAAACTAAAAAAATCACTAAATACGAAAAAAAGTTTGAAACAAGATCTCTTCAGTTTAATTTTATCTAAACTTCTTCCCCTAACTTAGACTCTCAAGTTTTCTCGTCCACGCGAATGGTTAATCTTCACAAAATAATAAAATACAAAATCAAATGAGATAAACTTATTTACGGATGTGGCGTAAACCATTGGGTTTGCACCACCCATTGTGGGGTCCACCGTGAGATCATTGCAATAATTTAAACCGTTCATCTTATAGGGCTCGCAAAATAATATATTCACGTAAAAAATCAGCTTGATCAGATGTCGATAGGTATGTCAAAAGTTTAATTTTAATTTAAAAAACGGACGGTTGTAGATGAAAGCCATCTCCAAGCTTGACCCATGAGAGCTCTGGGAAAAAACAATTGCAACCATTAAATTAGATCTAAGTGCTCAAAATATAAAACGGTTCAAAATATTGATAATGCCAAGCCTATTATAGTATTATGTACTAGAGTTTTGGTACTAACAAATAACTTAAACCCTTCTTACAATTATATATACAACGTGCAAATGGTAACCAAAATATCGAAGTAACAGTTAGATTATGAAATTGATAGTAGTCAAAACTTTATGCTTGCGAGTGGTTAGAAATATTCGAAAATACCAAGCAACTTACTTTGTTATCATTACAGATCGTATAGTTATATATTCACACCATGCGCTCCACCTCCCCCTAGCACGTTCGTCCATCATGGTGACCATGACGGTGGTTTCAGAATTCGACAACCCATGTGCCCCTAGCACGTTCGTCTATGATGGTGAATTCAACAAGCCATGTGCCATTTATTTGTATGTTTCGGAGAAAACGAGGCGACTCAATAAGTCAATATACAACATTAAACTTTATCAATGTTAGGAAATTGGTACAATACACCTAATTTATTTGGTGTTTACATTATGCAATCCTCATTGATTCAAAACATTTTGATTACAAATTCATTATATGTTGAATAACAATTCATAGCAATATTACAATATGTCTGCGGCAAGAACGAGCTTGGGTCAGGCAGCGCAGAACTTATCTGCACTTTTCAGCTCACAATTTCTCCAGGTTGGAAAGTCAGAGCACCACGAATGGTCGAAACTTTGAGAGGTGGGAGATATATATGGGAGACCTGGGGAAAATATGGAGAAACATCCTGTTTGCAGAAAAAAATATGAGTAGGCAGCCTTACTATGGTAGCCCTGGGCCGGCTGTATTTGACCACCTAATAGGAATAGTATGAACTTCCATGCATTTACAACTTTATTATATAACTCATAGGCATAACTTAAACTTTAATGCAAGTAATAGTACTTCATTAATTTAATTCTGCCAAGATCCACATTCTCAGGCATAACTTAAACTTTAATGCCAGTAATAGTACTTTATTATTTAATCCCGCCAAGGTCTACCTTATTAGGGATAAGTTAATGCATGTAATAGTACTTTACTATTTAATCTTGCCAAGATCCACATTATTATTAGGCATAACTTAAACTGTCATCGTGTCAAAATCAAGATAAATACAACCTGTAAAATGTGCATGCTAAATGGATTTGGTAGTAAAGTGAGAATACGGGTGTCGATCTACAGGGACTAAGTATTACTTAATTTCAATTTCAAACATTGATTTTCAAATTATTATACGATCGAAGATTTTGTGATTTGAAATATGAACTAATTTAACTGGAAAGCTTAAATTGTTTTTTTAACAAAGTGAGGATAAACTTCCGGTATTGGATTCACCACTAACTTTGTATTCAATGTTTCAAGATATTTTGTACTAATCTTGTGACTGCATCAACTAATTTGGTAATGATGTACTTTTTTTTTTTCAAGTGACGAAACTTTGTAATGATGTGCGCTAGCTACAAGCCAAAGTAATATCTTCTAGAGATTCTAGTATAAGTGAGATAAAAATATACCATCTTAGATGGGCACCGATTGTTTACACTACATTAACACTAAACTAGGCCAAAGCACAACTCGTCTCATCTTAAGCAAAGTGTAATTTTAAATCAGTTTATATATATTTGGTAGGTTGGAAACAATTTTATAACTGTTGTATTTTAAAATAAATACAACATACTCTGAATATTAGAATGAAGTTTATTTGAAATAAAGTTTGGATTATACAACCATCACATTTTATTGATCCAATCGCAAGATAGAATTGCAAAATAAAATAAATCATAGTTACAAAGCTAGGGCTTACCTACACCTTAAGTTGGTAGTTTAGCCGCCGGCATGGAGGTGCTGATGAACAAAGCAATGAAATTGGCCACAAAGCTTTTCCTTCTTTTGCTACTGACCGAGGGACTAGCTAGTGGGAATTTTTGTTTTCTTCACTTCTGAATTCCTCCTCTAATAGAAATATAGGGAGACCGACAATGGAGTAAAGACATTGGTTGGGAAGCCACTGATTGTTGGATCTGCACGAGGAAAATTATCCTGTGTTTCGCAAGTGTGGACAGCATGTATGCAAAAAAAGTTTGCAAGTTGTCTCTACCAAGTCTTGAACACCTGCCCTTAAGATTATATGGCATCAACTTCACAATTTGTGCAGGAACTTCCCTTGACAAAATATTTTTGTCACCCGTTTGTCACAACAGACCCGTAGCAATAAGTTTGTTGTGAAAAATCTCAAACTTGTCCCAAGAAATCGAAAAGTATGGTGACAAAGAATTCTTTACAAAAAATATCAATGGTAGCTAGTGACAATATATTTTGTCACAATATGTAATTATTTTGTTTCTATTAGATAGACGTTTGTCACAATAAATTATTTCTACAAGATATAAAATTATCATGGTGACAAACGAATTTGTTACAAAAATCAAACTTTATTGTTAAACAGGTATTCAGGCAAAACAATTTTTTCTGAATACTTTGCGAGGCGAGCCTATATAATTTATAGGAAAAATTAATTTTTTCTATATAATACCAGAGTTTTTTTTTTCCCTCTTGCAGGGGCGACTGCTTTTATTGGACTTCTCTGGCTCCATCCCTTCCAAGGAGACCACCTGGCTGGATTTGGATCGAATACCGCCGGACAAGAACACCCAAGGCAACATAGTGAGGCGCAATTTTAAGGCAGCCTATTTTTCCTGCAATATGACCTTCCTCCATATTTTTTTTTGGGTAAAATAGCTTGAAATAGAAAAGAAGGTTAACCGAATATACAGCCTACAAGGGGCATACCCCAGGAGGAAAAGAAAGAAAAGAAAATAGAAAATCTAAAACTAAACCACGGCAAATAAATAACCAACAAAGCTCAAAACACACTTCAAAGAAGTAACACCAAAACAAAAGAAAGGCCAAGCTAGCTTCAAGAACTAAATTCTTGAAGCCTTTAACATCTTGATTTTTTCTTTAAGCTTCTTTTTGTTTTGATCTCTAGTAGATGAAGGAGTTGGGGATTCACCCACCACCTGGTTCAAACTATGTCGAGGTCCAATAAAATCGCCTTCCAAAGGAATCCGTGGAGGCTCTCGAAACCGTGCAGACCGACGAAGAGCCACGGGGGGAGGCTCCTGTTGAGTACTACCTTGACCAAGGAGAATCGGAGTAGCATCACAAGATACAACCCCTGCAACATTTATCATTGTCACCTCCACTGCGGAGGCACCCGAATCGTCACATTTCTCAAGAACGCCAAACGCGTTATTTGTAGGAGAAACACTGCTAGACAAGGATATGGCCATAGGCATGCCCGGAGTTTGATTTTTCCTCTTCACCACCTCTACCCAATCATCCTTACTTCCACTAACTAGCCCATCTTTTGCACTTCGCTCATAAGCAACCGGGACGTCTTGTCCAACACTCTCCTTGACATTTTGCTCTTGAACCACTGGGACATCTTGTCCTACTTTCTCCTTGGGTTTCCACACTGGAAGATGTGAACCTTTGGGCTTAACTGTGCACGTATTAGTAGAATGGCCAAAGATCTTGCAAACATTGCAAGCTTGAGGTTTCCAAGGGACCTCTACTCTAATTTCGAAAGGCTCACCGTAACCCAAATTCACTACGAAGGACTTGGGAATCTCCTTCGCCGCATCCACTTCAACACATACTCTAGCAAACGTCAATCTGCTGTGATTTTGCGTGAAATCATCAAGGTAAAGAGGGTTGCCGATGACACTAGCAATACTACTCAATCCATCCTCTGTCCACAATTCAAGGGGAACATTGTAGAATTTAACCCACACTGGAATGCTAGAGAAGACACTTTTAGTAAGTTGCATCCCGGGATGCCATTTTTTAATCACAATATGTTTGCCCCCGCAAAAATATGGACCGTTCTCAAGAATGGAATCCAACGTATTCTCATCCCTAAGGTTGAACACAACAAATCCATTGTCCAAGGTGACCACATCCTCAACATCAATTTTCCATACGCGTTGAGCCCAAGATCTAACTTGAAAGTAGGATAGATTTTTATCCACAAAGTAACCCACAATAGCATGTTTCCATTTTAGTGCCCCATTTTCAGAAATCTTGAGCGGAATCATGACTTGATTATTCACATACTCAATCGGAAACCTCTTAAGGTGTTTACGCAGCCTATTAGTTTTTTCATTGTTGAGCAAAGTCTTAACATTTGTCCACGCATTCAAGTTAACTTTACTTTCCGATTTATCTCCTGGAATAAGATGAGATTGAGCACTCGTATTAGAATTTCTGGCAGTGGCAGCCGCACTCTTAGTCGGATCCTAAAGTGGTGTCATAGTAACTACTCCACCGCTCTCAGTTGCCTTGACCGGAGAGCTAAGTCTCGGCCAAGAATTAGCAATGACCGGCGGCAATTGCAGTTCAACTGCGTCAACATTCTTGGCCACTACAGAAATATCATCCTCCTCGTCAATAGAAACAATTTCCACATCAGAGTAACCAAACGCATTGTCAATTTGGTCATGAAAGTCCCGAAGAGTTAGTTTCGTAACTGATTTTCGCTTACCCATGATAACTCTCTCACTTTCCTACAATATGTACGGCACAAAAGAAAGAAAGAGAGAGAGAGAGAGGGCGGTACCGCGAAAACGACGTCAGTAGAAGCTCCGGCGAGGTCGCCGGAAATTTCCTCGGAAGGCCGCCGGAAAATATCACCGGAAAATGGACGGCCTCAGGTGGATGGAAGCCCTTGGCTCAGGAGTCCGAATGTGTAAGCGGTTAAGCTTGGAAATGCTCCGTTAGCCGTAGATCTGGATTTGAACGACAAAAAACCCAAGCAAAGAAAAAGGGGTTTTTATGCACCCATGGTCGCCGTGGAGCTAGAAGAAGATGACTGTTGCTGCCGTGGAGATGACTGTTGACGGCAACAGAAAGCCCAAAACAGCAACAAAATCAGCCCCCAAAGATCATACACAAGCTGCCGATTTGCTTCAGTGGAGAGGAATGATGGCTGCCCCTTTTTCTCTTCTTTGTCGCCACTAGCACACACACACAATGCACCCACGTTCCCCCTTTCTCTCTTCCACGGCTACTGCTCTCTCTCTCTCTCTGCACCTTCCTCCATATTTTTCACACCTTTCCCATATATCTCCCAACTCTCACAATATTGACCATATATTCGTGGTGTTCTGAGTTCTTTGCCGAGCCATGAGAAGTACCCAACCAAAAAATGTAGATGAGCTCTACTCTGCCCGACCCAAGCTCGGTCTTGCTCCGAACATATTGTAATGCTATGAATTTTTATCCAACTTATTATGAAGTTGTTATCAAAATAGGAATGCATATTATACGTACACACCAAATAAAGTTGTATTTTACCAATTTCCCAACTTTAATTTGGTTTAATGTTGTATATTGAGTCCCCTTGTTTTCTCTTAAAACATACAAATAAACAAACAAAAAAACGAAGTGTGTTTTTTTGGGGGTTTAATGTTGGCTTATGCATAGTTTGACAAACCCAACGTTATTTACTAATTGGACCATACGCTGCGTTGAGACTTCCTATTACTTTTATTAACTAACCACTACGTAATCCATGAAAAGCTCAGAAATAGTTGTTGGCCTACGTATACCATGACACAAGTGTAGCCATCTTTTTTTAGATTTGTTATCATACAGTCCAGCGTGGCAATGCAAATAATTATTGAACATTTGAACATGACTAGCAACTTGCTAGCTAGCAAAAGTCTTTGATTGCTATTAATCTTAAGATTGAATGAAAGGTGCATATTTTTATTAATGATTCAAGTTCTCCCACTAAAAACTGTTGGGATCGCTCTGTGTGAGCCGGATGGGCTAAAGCCCAACGTTTGCTAGGTTTTTCTTAAACTAAACCTATAAGATATATAAAGGTATTAGAAGCTTTTATTTTACTTTTCTTTTATAGCAAATAGGGAATAATAACTAATGATTTTTCCCTAACGTTTTTGGCGCGTTACCTGAAAAAATATAACATATGTAACAGTCACTATGTGCTATCATAAGGCCCAAAAATGATCAAGAACATTGGATTTTGAATGGCGTAACATGAAAAACATTTCTTAGGGTCATTTGATCCAATTTCTACCAAATAACTACAGTATAGTTACGCGCACTTCCATGAATTTGATAAGAGAATTAGAGCATCTCCAACACAAGTGTTCAATTTGAAAATTCAAAATATCATTTTTATTCAAAAAGTGATTATGAAGATAGTAACTATTCGAATCATCAATTCTCCAACCCAATTCTCTTTATTATCTCTATTTTCTAAAATTTCATTCATTTATCTTTAAAACTCAATTTTTCCTCCAAAATTTAAACTCGTAGTTTTTCAAAATGCTTCCAAAATATATTGATTAGAACTAGTACTATATATAAGCACAACGCAAAGTAAACTACATAATGGAGTTCATTACAAAAATCTTGGACAAACCCAAAGTAAACATCTTAGTGATGCGAAATGATAAAAGTACAAGGCAATCGATTTTTTTCATCCCACCTCACGCATCTCACTGACATACACATTCAGCTCAAAATTCATAGCTAGAATTAGCAGTTTCAAAAGTGATAAGTTCTAGTTAAGACGAAAGATACAATATACCCGGACAATTAGATGGACTCTAACCAACTATGAGTACACGAATGAACTTCCAAAGCTACAGATCTGAATACTCTCGCAGAAACTAGACACATAACTCTTATAGATCAGACGACAAGTCGCTGATCTGAAGAGCGAAAGAAAAGAAATATTAAAGAATTCAAGAAGAGGATTAGAACTAGTACTATGTATGGTCTTCCCCTCCTGCTGCCATATAACAGTAGTGAAACTCTTGCGGAGGAGGCAATGAGAGAAGAAAAATATTTGTGACGGCTAGGGTAGACAGAGGGAGAGTTACCAAAATATATTGATGAATGGTCTTGTTTCAAAGGTCTCATTAATATGTATCCAAGAAAAATGTTAATTTTATGAAAAATTGTTTTGAGAAGAAAAATGTTTTAAGATACGTTATGTTATACTGCCTCCGTTCCTTAAAAAAGAGTAGTATATTGCATTTAGGATGTTCCTAAATAAGTATGATGTTGAATTGTTAGTGGGTAAAGTTTAATGATGATGCCTCTATAAGAACAATAATGAAAAGTGAATGTAAAAGTTGATGTGAAAGGTGTAATGATGATACTTTTTTAATAAGTTGGAATCACGAAGCTACACACTTAAAAAGAAACGGAGGTAATAATGTCTTAAAGTGCATGTAAAAAGAAAATAAAACTCTGTTTCAGTTTTTGAAGGATGCATACATATGAAGAATGTAAATTGATTCTTTATTTTGGAGATATTAAATGAACCATGGTTAGAATTAAACCAAAATTCTTCAAAATAAAGAAATGGAAGCTTGGCTGGAGATGCTCTACATCATCCAACACTCAATAACTATAAATAAAAAGGACATCAGTATCTTGCCTTCATATCCTAAGAGCAACAATATCAGGCGGAACAAACACCCTTTTTAGGTAAAGTGGAGAGGAAAACCCTTAAAAATGACCAAAAAAATCAACCTGAACAAACAACCTCAGCAATCTACAACTGCTACAGTAACTGAACAAATCAGAGTACCTATTGTTCACTCCCTTTCCTTTATTCTATTAATTTCTCATGCTAGCACAACACCAACCGATTTTCAATAGAAAAAGGCATAATACGTGGCCGAAATCCAGGTTTGAGATATATTTGATCTCACACTGGTCGGAAACTGCATAGCCATGGCCAGAAATTGTCAGACCTCCAAGCATCAGCCATCACTCTCGAAAGTCACGGGAAACGCAAGTGAGAAGCTCATGCTAGCACAACACCAACCGATTTTCAATAGAAAAAGGCATAATACGTGGCCGAAATCCAGGTTTGAGATATATTTGATCTCACACTGGTCGGAAACTGCATAGCCATGGCCAGAAATCGCCGGACCTCCAAGCATCAGCCATCACTCTCGAAAGTCACGGGAAACGCAAGTGAGAAGAGATAGATCCGGCTGAGAGATCTCTGTGAGAGATAGGGGCCAGGATTTGGCAAAAAGCAATAGGAAAAGCAATCCTGTGTGGTTGCACTAATGTGATTATTGGGGAAACCAATTTTGTGCAGGAGTGTCCTTTTTTGTAACAATCAAGACTGCCATTCAGCAAAATTCGAGAAGAAATAAAAAGTGGGTGGTGTTTGAATAGAAAAATAGGAGTAGAAAAAAAAATAATAGTTTGATATAGGAAAGTAGAATAGAGAGTTTGATGTTGTGAGTAGGGTGTAAGCGAACCGAGCCGTTCGTGAGCTCAGCTCGGTTCGGCTCGCTAAGAGCTCGTTCAAGCTCGGCTCGCCCCTTTAACGAACGAGTTCGAGCCAAAATAATGAGCTTGTTCTGTTGTCGAGCCGAGCCCAAGCTCTCTGAAGCTCAGCTCAAGTTGGCTCGCGAACCATTATGTCTATGTATGTACCTGTCATATACATACATTTTCTTCCATACCATCATACATGTGTGTCATTTTGTACTTCCTTCTAGTGCCACATGGACACCTAAGGCAGTTGCAGCACACAGAGTGGTAGCCCTCAATGCACTGTGTTGGTTTTATAGAAGGGAGAGAATGGTTTTGCTCTTAGTTGGCCGATGCGGGATTTCCACACTTACACCTGAAGAGTGAAGCTGTGAAGAGTTAAAGGAAAACCCATCTCCCCTTTGTCCCACATCGCCCATTTAAGAAAACTCAAGGCCATTTACACCATATAAATAAAGACCCAGCTATTTCCCAAAGGCTGCAATGGTAAAGTTTCTCGTGTCGAGCTATGCGAGCCGAGCTTGAGCTTGCTCAAAACTTGGCGAGCTGAGCTTGAGCCTTGAAATTTAGCTCGTCACGAGTTTGAGCCGAGCTCGAGCCTTGCGTATAAATTGCGAACCGAGGTCGAGCAGCCCAAAGCTCGGCTCGACTCAGCTCGATTACACCCCTAGTTGTGAGCTTTTGAAAAAGTGACTTGCTAAACTATAAAAAGTGTTTTTAAGGTTATATTTAATGCAGAATTTGGTGCTCCTAATTAGAATGCTCTAACATCGGAAAGAGAATGACAGCGAAAAAATCTCGGCCTTGTTCGTTTCATGCTTTGGTTTAGTTTTAGTTTTGTTTTGTAATCATTACCCTCATTTCTCTCCCTATCTCTCTCCACTCATTATCCCTATCTCCAAAACTAAACTAAACTAAACTGAAACTACTAAAGGAACAAGCCCGTTAATTAAATCTCCAAAAAGTAGACTAAAGTGTCCCACGAGCCATGTGTAAGTCCCACAAATTCAAAGTGAGAGAGTTAGTACAATTGGGATTCGTTGTGCCTGCCGCGTCCAAGGGGCGGCAAGGGGTGCGCCTGCCACTGTTTGGGGCATCAGTTTTATTTCTCTCTGCGAAGTAGCCTCGCAATTAAAATTAATCCCAACCATTCAAAATTAATACCCCATAACTTATCGCGCGATACAAATCTCTCTCTATCTCTCTCTCGATGAAGGTCAAGTCCCAATATACAAGGTTTTTGAACAAAAATCTAAAACTTAGGACTTCATCTTTGCAGAACTGTAATGCCCCACATTTTTGGGAAAAGCGTTATGGATTATTATTACAATTTAAAGTCGGTCTTAAACAGTAATAATAATAACCAGAAATACATATAGATAATCTATCCTTCAAAGATTACAAAAAGGTAAACCGGTTGGACTCTATGGCTCCGTACGTTCCTTGATCTGATCATGCTCCATGTCGGCAGCTCCTCCGGCACTATATTATTCCTCCTATTCGTTGACATAGTCTAACATAATACGTCGGAGTCGCGAAGCAACATCGTTATATTATGTCAGGGTTACACAAGTACAACACCGTGAGCGAGGACGCTCAATAGATATCCTACCCCAACCTTAAACTAGCAATTCTAGAACAATATTGTAGGTGGCAGGTAAATAGTAAAGTCATGGTCAAATATCCGAGTTAAAACAATCAGAGTGCAGCTTTACAAAATCAGTGTCTCGCATCATTTCAAAAATCAGAGTGCAGTGTCAATATCTCGTATCATTTTCTCATAACAGCATTCTTCTTCAAATTTCAACCATATCAACATCTCACATCTCTCGAAAGTTATTGGCCCGTTTTAGAATCCCGTTCTAACGGTCACCAACCTTTCCCTTCGAAGGGTCAGCCACCCATAAACTGACTCCTGCAGTATGAGGTCCGCTAACTCCGCGTCACACATGACATAGTCCCGGCTACCCATACCACTGAATCCCCACCAGTTTGTTTATGAGGTCCGTTCACTATGTGTTGTACTGAGTAAGTTCTGACCGTCAAATTCGCCCGCGGAATTTGAGGAGAAACTATAAACAGTACTACTGTATAGTTCCATTGATCTTCGACCATCAGTTCACCCCAGGGAACTGAGACAAGACTCTAATGGCAGCATCGTCTCAATTTCATCACATCATCATTTTCATTCTTATCTCTATCTCTTCTTGTGAAAACAATCGATCATTTTCTCGAAAAACGTGTCGTGTCGTATCGTCTCGGAAAACGTGCACATGCCATAATTTCATAAAAATCCTCCGTTTAAAATTGTTTCTCGATAATCTTTCCATTTGAAAACCGTGTTACTTAAAGACAAAAATTCTTTCTTCTGAGAATTTAAAACAACATTAAAAGTTATGCTCGCTTTTGAATTTTTGTTGTTGTATTTTAAGACCCGTTTGTCGAGTCGCCACTTGGTTTGGGCTAATCCAAGAAAGAACCCTACTAGAAAACTCTAGTAGTTGAATCCGTTTGGCGTGTTTTAAGATCCGTTCTTCGAATCGCCACTTGGCTTGGGCTAAACCAAGAAAAAGCCTGACTAGACATGCTAGTCATAGATTCTATTTGTTAGTCTAATTAGATTAAAAATATTTATTTAGTGATTCCGGAAAATCTCGTTTCATTTGAAAAGCTCCTTTGTTCAGAAAATCAGTCGGGCATTATAACTGCGTAAATTTGAAAAGTCGATTTTCATTCGGGGCATTATAACTGGATATTTTAGGTTTTCAAAATTCAATCGGGCATTGTAACTGGATATTTTCAAAAGTCAATCTCTAATTGTGCATAGTAACGACTAAGTGTGTTTTTCAAAATCTAATTGTTCATAAAATCACTAATCACCAACATAATCACGTTCAATCATAATTAAGCATGTTTAAGCAAAATAGTATCATAATTAATATGAACTAGTAAATACTAATCTAAAGTTAAGATAAAGTATCTACCTTAATTCCGATGATTAGTCGGAAGCCGATAAGCTAGTTGAATTCCGGCGGCGTAACGACTAGTCGACCTCCGCTCAAACGCTTTCTAGCTAACTTATTCTACCTTTCTAAGATCTAGGGGTGGTCGAGGATGGTGTAGTGTGGTGGTGGAAGGTTGAATGTGGAAGAACACTCAAGAACTCACTCAAGAACACTAGAAAGCACATAGTGGAGAAGTTGGGAGGTTTTGGTGTGAGAAATGAAGCAAGGTGAGTGAGCTATTTATAGTGAAAGCAATGAGGCTCTCCTCCCCCAAAAGGACCAGCCATCTCCTCTCCCCATAAGTGTCCAAAAAACCTTTTGGGGCGTAGTTGGGTGGTTTTGGGTACTAGTTATACACACGAAACTAGTCACGAAGTATAATACATATATATCTATACATATATACACATAACTACTTTATAGTAAAAGTAACTCTATAAATAGCCTTATAAGGCTAGCAATAATAGGATATGATATGTTCCCCCATTAATTGGAAGATATTTTCCCCACCGTTGGGACGAAAAATGCTCCGTAAGATTGGTTTTGTATGCGAAAAATACAAACTAGTGCACCGCGAATAATAATTTAAGAACTACTAATTTTAAGAAAATAAATAAGTATGATAGGAAATTCCTAGATAGTCTTAGTAGAACTCAAAAATATAACGCTTAGGAATTTAGAAGAAAAACGGCGCCGAAATGTGCGCGAACACGCGTACGGATATACGCCCGTAAAATTATACGGCGAGGGAAGCAATTACTCTCCCCTTTCCTTTCCTTAGTGAACAAGTTTACCAAGAAACTTCCTCCCTCCTTCCTTTCCTCTCATTAACTCACAAAAATACAAATTAGGTTTAGTAAAAGTAAAGTCAAAATTGGTAGAAAAGTCAAAATTGAGCACATGCCTAATTAGGGTTTTTCCAAAAAAAGAAATAGGCCTAATTTAGGTTTTAAATAGGATAAGGCTAGTCAATAGTCATAATAGGACAAAATAGGAGTTGGGGTAATTAGTAAGGCTTTCGGACGCGATGTGGTGAAATACCCGGTGTGCACGCGTTGATTTATGGCGCGGAAAGTATAAATAAAAGAATTAAACAAATTAAATCTAATTTATTCAAATTAATAAATCAAAATTTTTATTTACGAAATTTCGGGTTTCTACAACCTATCCCCCTTAACAAATTTCGTCCTCGAAATTCGAATTACTCAACAGATGAAAATAGTTGCGGATAGATGGCTCTCATGGCTTCTTCTCTTTCCCAGGTTGTTTCCTCCATCCCCCGATGCTTCCACAATACTCGTACCAATCGGATGGTTCTATTGCAGATACGCTTCTCCATGCTGTCCTGAATCTCAACAGGTTCTTCCTCAAAACCAGTGTCCTCATCTATGTCGAGACCTTCCTAATTCAACACATGTGTTGGCAGGGCGAGATATTTCCTTAACATAGAGTCGTGAAAAACTTTATGCACTTAGTATCTGTGGCGGAAGCGCTAATCGGTAGGGCACTTGTTCAATTTTCTCCAAAATCTCAAATGGGCCGATATATCGCGGAGAAAGCTTCCCTTTCTTCTCGAATCTAATTACTCCTCTCCGAGGTCGAATTTTTAGAAACACGTGACCTCCCTCCCCCCCCCCCCCCCCCCCCCCAATTGAATGACAAAGGTCTATTCCTTCGATCCTCATAACTTTTCTATAGGCTTTGCGCTGTAAGCAGTCCCCATTGGACAAGCTTAATCTTCTAAGTCGTGTCTCTAACCATTTTAGGTCCTAGTAATCCTATCACTCCGGCGTCAATCCAACAAATCGGTGATCTACAAGGGCGACCATACAGAGCCTCGTAGGGTGCCATCTCTATGCTAGCCTGATAACTGTTATTGTAGGCGAATTCTACCAATAGCAGATGTCGTTCCCAATTTTTTGAAAAATCTAAAGAACAAGCCCTAAGCATATCCTCTAATGTCTAAATTGTCCTTTCTGTTTGTCCATCAGTCTGCGGATGAAAAACAGTACTGAGACGAATGTCAGTCCCTAGTGCCCTCTGCAGTCCTTTCCAAAACTGTGAGACAAATCTAGGATCTCTTTCTGACACGATCGTTACTGGTATTCCATGTAACTGTACGATCTCTTGTATGTAAAGCATTCCCAATGCTTCCATGTTTTCCGTCATTGTCACTGGCAAGAAGTGTGCCGACTTAGTGAGACGGTCAACAATTACCCACACAACGGTGTTTGACTTTAATGATCTCGGAAGTCTAGTCACAAAATCCATCGAGATATGCTCCCATTTCCACTGTGGAATTGGGAGCGTCTGTAACTCTCCTGCAGGCCTCTGGTGTTCAGCCTTAACTTGTTAATATACTAGACAGGTTCTTACAAATTCTGCCACATCTTTCTTCATTCCTTCCCAGCAATATGTCCGTCTTAAATCGTGATACATCTTTGTACGTCCAGGATGAACAGGGAAATTCGAGTGGTGAAATTCTTAAAGCACAGCTTCTCGAAGACGACCTAAGTTGGGTACAAATATCGAGCCTCAAAATCTCAAACTGTTATCTGCAGCATGCAGGGTCCAATCAGGCAATTCCTTTCCTGAACTGAGCTGTGATCTTATGAATTCACAGTCCTGCTCAAAAGTCTGTGCCAGAAGGATCTCCCGGTGAAGTGCTGGTTCTGCCACTAGTGCAAATAGTCGCACCTGATCTCCATTAGATGACGGTTGTAAATTAAACTCGTTCAGAGTATCTATCATTTCCCACTCCTTCATAGCCACCTTGGTTTTCTGTGCTCTGTCTTTCTGACTCAGAGCATCAGCGACGACATTCGCCTTGCCAGGTTTATATGACAGGGTAAACTTGCAGTCTTCTAAGTACTCCATCCACCTTCACTGTCTCATATTCAACTCCTTCTGAGTGAACAGCTACTTGAGACTTTTGTGGTCCGAGAAAACTTCGAATTGCTCGCTATAGAGATAATATCTCCAGAATTTGAGAGCAAAGACTAGTGCCACTAATTCCAGATTGGGAGTAGGGTAGTTCTTCTCATGTGATCTAAGCTGTCTCAATCCATATGCCACGACTTGTCGTTCTGCATCAGCACACATCCTAATCCTTCCTTTGATGTGTCGCAGTACACTTGATAACCAATGTCCCTTTCACGAATGATCAGTATCGATGCATTAGTCAGTCTCTTTTTCAACTCCTGAAAGACTTTCTCACACTTGTCATTTCATTTGTACTTAACGCCCTTCTAAGTCAATCTAGTCATCGGCTTGGCGAAAGTAGCGAATTCCAAAATGAATCTTCGATAATATCCTGCTGATCCTAGGAAACTACGGATCTCAGATACTGAAGTTGGCCGCTTCCAATCCAGCACAACCTCTATCTTGTTGTCGTCAACTGCAATACCATCCTTAGACACCACGTGTCCCAAGAATTTAACCTGCTCTAGCTGGAACTCGCATTTACTAGCCTTGGCATAAAGCTGGTTGTCTCTTAGTACTTGCAGTATTGTCCGAAGGTGTCCTTTCATGCTCTATTCTGTTGGCTGAGTATATCAGGATGTCGTCAATGAACACCACCACAAATCTATCTAAATAGGGTTGGCATATCTTGTTCATGAGACACATAAATACTGCCGGAACATTTGTCAGTCCAGACGGCATGACCACGAACTCGTAGTCTCTGCATCTCGTCCTGAACGCGGTCTTCGAGATGTCCTTGTCTCGTATCCTCAACTGGTGGTACCATGATCTTTTAGATCAGTTTTTGAGAAACAAGTCGTTCCTCTCAACTTTATCAAATAGGTCATCTATTCTAGGTAGTGGATAACGATTCTTGTTCGTGACTTGGTTCAGCTACCTATAGTCAATGCACAGTCGTAGGGTTCCTTCCTTCTTCTTCACGAACAGTGCAGGTGCTCCCCATGGTGAAGCACTTGGTCGGATGTATTCTTTTTCTAACAATTCTTGTAGCTAGGTCTTCAGTTCCTTTAGTTCTCGGCGCCATTCTGTATGGGGCTTTAGAAATCGGGGCAGTTCCAGGTTGAAGCTCGATAGTAAAATCGATCTCTTCGTGGCGGCAAACCAGGTAGATCGTCAGGAAACACGTCAACATACTCACAAACGATGTGTGGCAGTCCTAACTCTTCTCGGTCAGATTCTTCCAACTGGAGACTAGCTAGCCATCCGAACAGTTGGTTCTGCCACTTCGAGCGTCGAGTCGCCGAATTCACAGCCTGTCTATCCCCCTTAAAATGGAAACATGTCCCATCAAGGGTGAAAGCCGTTACTATCTTTTGATGGCAATCAACTCGATGAGTTGACAGCCAATCCATCTCCATAATCAAGTCGAAGTCAGCCATCTTGATCACGCGTAAATTGCAAGTTAGTCGAATATTACTTACTTCTAACTCGCAGCCTCTACAGATTAGATTAACTGGTAAACTACCGCCTAAAGGTGATGCTATTGTCATCTGGTTCTCTAGGGGTTCAATGTCTAATCCTAGCGCAGATACGCATGCAACTGATATAAACTAATGCAATGCTCCAATGTCAAATAAAGCTTGTACGTAGGTACTGAATAGCAGTAGCGTACCTTGAATCATAAAAGGTTCCTGCTCCTGGATTTTATCCTCAGCATACAGGCGTCCTGTCCCGTTCTGAGGTGCCTTGACCTGCTGCTTTCCATTCCAGTTGTTTTGATGTGCTGGTCTAGTGTTCTGTTGCATAGGCTGTTTGCCATAGGTCTGAAGCGGCTGCGGGGGCGGCTGTTGATTTGAAACCATCCTTCCTCGGGTGAGGGCAGTTGCTGCTATAGTGTCCATAGCCCGCACAGTTGTAACACCTGACTGGTTGGTTGTTATAGTTGGAATTTTGTGGCGACGGTCCTTGCCTGACTTCATTCCCCCTCCAAGGTTGGGGGTTAACTTGGTTAGGTCTGGCTGGGTAGGGCCCACGATCGTTGTCGTTCTGCATAGTCCTGATAGATCCTCCCGAACTACTTCCTTGACGCCTAGTCCTAAAATCTACTTCTTCTCTCTCCATTCTTAGGGCACATTTCACTGCCTCAGCATAGGTAGTATAACCCATTCCCATCACTGTCTTGCGAGCCGAGCCAAGTCCCCATTCAAACTTCTGGACCTTGTCCTCCTCAGTAGGGACAGTAGCACGACCATAGCGGTACAACTCTTCAAATTTAGCGACGTGCTGCGTCACTGTCATTGAACCTTGCTGTAGGTTTTGAAATTCCTGGATCTTTGCCTGCTTTACTGGAGCAGGAAAGTACTTGTCCAAGAAGATATTCTTAAACTCCTCAAAAGTCATGGTCTCAATGTTATAAGTGACCTCAATCATCTCCCACCAATGTCGGGCTTCTCCTTGGAGTTGGCAGGCAGCGAGAGCTACGCAGTGGTTATCCTGATTGACTCTTAGAGTGCTGAGAATCACCTTGATCTCTTTCAGCCAAGCCTCGGCTAGGGTAGGGTTAGGTTCACCGTGAAAGACAGGTGGTCGTCTCCTGCAGAACTCGTTCATCGCTTGAGTACGGGTCATGGGTCCAGGTGGGTTGTTAGGTGGGGGTCGGTTCGCGTTGAGCGCAGCAATGAAAGCTTGCATGAGTTGTGCGAGGTCACCGTTACCGTTGGTTCCGTTGGACGAGCCCTCGCCATTGTTACGCGTAATTGCCATTCTAGAGTTGGAAATTCACAGGGGAATTTAGTCTAGAATACCCTTTTTGCACAACACTACGGCTAAAATCTAAATTCGGAAAGGATTTACTGCTGCTAAATGTTATCTTTGAGCACATATTTATACTGAAAATGACATGTGAGCAGGACACATGTCACAAACAGTCAAATCCTAAGTGTTCTCACGTTTCGCTTCCCTACGCTTGGTAATGGCTCATATATGCCTATAATTACACCGTTAGTAAATAGAATATTTTTAGAGTAGCAAAAGTACTAGGTACGGACATCTATTCAGGTTACGCTCTCGGAAAGTGATCTACCCATTCTACCCAAGGCCGAGTGTTTGAACCTAGGGCTCTGATACCACTTGTAACGCCCCACATTTTTGGGAAAAGCGTTATGGATTATTATTACAATTTAAAGTCAGTCTTAAACAGTAATAATAATAACCAGAAATACATATAGATAATCTATCCTTCAAAGATTACAAAAAGGTACACCGGTTGGACTCTATGGCTCCGTACGTTCCTTGATCTGATCATGCTCCATGTCGGCAGCTCCTCCGGCACTATATTATTCCTCCTGTTCGTTGACATAGTCTAACATAATACGTCGGAGTCGCAAAGCAACATCATTATATTATGTCAGGGTTACACAAATGCAACACCGTGAGCGAGGACGCTCAATAGATAACCTACCCCAACCTTAAACTAGCAATTCTAGAACAATATTGTAGGTGACAGGTAAATAGTAAAGTCATGTTCAAATATCCGAGTTAAAACAATCAGAGGGCAGCTTTACAAAATCAGTGTCTCGCATCATTTCAAAAATCAGAGTGCAGTGTCAATATCTCGTATCATTTTCTCATAACAGCATTCTTCTTCAAATTTCAACCATATCAACATCTCACATCTCTCGAAAGTTATTGGCCCGTTTTAGAATCCCGTTCTAATGGTCACCAACCTTTCCATTCGAAGGGTCGGCCACCCATAAACTGACTCCTGCAGTATGAGGTCCGCTAACTCCACGTCACACAAGACATAGTCCCGGCTACCCATACCACTGAATCCCCACCAGTTTGTTTATGAGGTCCGTTCACTATGTGTTGTACTGAGTAATTTCTGACCGTCAAATTCGCCCGCGGAATTTGAGGAGAAACTATAAACAGTACTACCGTATAGTTCCATTGATCTTCGACCATCAGTTCACCCCGGGGAACTAAGACAAGACTCTATGGCAGCATTGTCTCAATTTCATCACATCATCATTTTCATTCTTATCTCTATCTCTTCTTGTGAAAACAATCGATCATTTTCTCGAAAAATGTGTCGTGTCGTATCGTCTCGGAAAACGTGCACATGCCATAATTTCATAAAAATCCTCTGTTTAAAATTGTTTCTCGATAATCTTTCCGTTTGAAAACCGTGTTACTTAAAGACAAAAATTCTTTCTTCTGAGAATTTAAAACAACATTAAAAGTTATGCTCGCTTTTGGATTTTTGTTGCTGTATTTTAAGACCCGTTTGTCGAGTCGCCACTTGGTTTGGGCTAATCCAAGAAAGAATCCTACTAGAAAACTCTAGTAGTTGAATCCGTTTAGCGTGTTTTTTAAGATCCGTTCTTCGTATCGCCACTTGGTTTGGGCTAAACCAAGAAAAAGCCTGACTAGACATGCTAGTCATAGATTCTATTTGTTAGTCTAATTAGATTAAAAATATTTATTTAGTGATTCCGGAAAATCTCGTTTCATTTGAAAAGCTCTTTTGTTCAAAAAATCAGTCGGGCATTATAACTGCGTAAATTTGAAAAGTCGATTTTCATTCGGGCATTATAACTGGATATTTTAGGTTTTCAAAATTCAATCGGGCATTATAACTGGATATTTTCAAAGGTCAATCTCTAATTGTGCATAGTAACGACTAAGTGCGTTTTTCAAAGTCTAATTGTTCATAAAATCACTAATCACCAACATAATCACGTTCAATCATAATTAAGCACGTTTAAGCAAAATAGTATCATAATTAATATGAACTAGTAAATACTAATCTAAAGTTAAGATAAAGTATCTACCTTAATTCCGATGATTAGTCGGAAGCCGATAAGCTAGTTGAATTCCAGCGGCGTAACAACTAGTCGACCTCCGCTCAAACGCTTTCTAGCTAACTTATTCTACCTTTCTAAGATCTAGGGGTGGTCGAGGATGGTGTAGTGTGGTGGTGGAAGGTTGAATGTGGAAGAACACTCAAGAACTCACTCAAGAACACTAGAAAGCACATAGTGGAGGAGAAGTTGGGAGGTTTTGGTGTGAGAAATGATGCAAGGTGAGTGAGCTATTTATAGTGAAAGCAATGAGGCTCTCCTCCCCCAAAACTAGTCACGGGTACTAGTTATACACACGAAACTAGTCACGGGGTATAATACATATATATCTATGCATATATACACATAACAACTTTATAGTAAAAGTCACTCTATAAATAGCCTTATAAGGCTAGTAATAATAGGATATGATATGTTCCCCCATTAATTGGAAGATATTTTCTCCACCGTTGGGAAGAAAAATGCTCCGTAAGATTGGTTTTGTACACGAAAAATACAAACTAGTGTACCGCGAATAATAATTTAAGAACTACTAATTTTAAGAAAATAAATAAGTATGATAGGAAATTCCTAGATAGTCTTAGTAGAAGTCAAAATATAACGCTTAGGAATTTAGAAGAAAAACGGCACCGAAATGTGCGCGAACACGTGTACGGATATACGCCCGTAAAATTATACGGCGAGGGAAGCAATTACTCTCCCCTTTCCTTTCCTTAGTGAACAAGTTTACCAAGAAACTTCCTCCCTCCTTCCTTTCCTCTCATTAACTCACAAAAATACAAATTAGGTTAAGTAAAAGTAAAGTCAAAATTGGTAGAAAAGTCAAAATTGAGCACATGCCTAATTAGGGTTTTTCCAAAAAAAGAAATAGGCCTAATTTAGGTTTTAAATAGGATAAGGCTAGTCAATAGTCATAATAGGACAAAATAGGAGTTGGGGGAATTAGTAAGGCTTTCGGACGCGATGTGGTGAAATACCCGGTGTGCACGCGTTGATTTATGGCGCGGAAAGTATAAATAAAAGAATTAAACAAATTAAATCTAATTTATTCAAATTAATTAAACTAAATATTAAATTATATTTATTTAGCAAAATTAAAAATAAATAATTAAATTAATAAATCAAAATTTTTATTTACGAAATTTCGGGTTATTACAAGAACCCAATTGGTATACAACACCACTAAATACACATAAAACATACCCAAAATTTACCCAAAATTTGAAAATCAATGGCCTAGATTTACTTGGAGTGAATCTTGACCACTGATTTTGTTATTCTAGGTAAATTCTGGATCCCTTTTCAGGGGAATGTAGACTTTCCGATTGGCATAAGATTTCCAGAGAAAAAAGGCAATTGAAACTCGTTTTTTGGGGAGTAATCGAAACTCTATTTTTTGAAAACTCTGTTTATTGTTTTGAAGAAATTGAATTTGAAGGTTGCGAAATCACATCAAAAAAAAGGCCAGGAGAAAACTCTGTTTATTGTTTTCAAGAAATTGAATTTTGAATGCAACAATGTTATAGGTACACCACACATGCACACCAAGGTGAAAAAGAAGGCCATTTTTTAGGTGGGCCACACATTGGACTTCTCCTCATCTGTCACATCACCTTGATGTGCATGTGGTGTGCGTAAGTGCATAAATGTGCCCCTTAATGCCTCTTAATCACCCTCTCTCCTCTCCACCCTGTTCTCTTCTGCTCCGGCCCTCTCCACCAGGGACGGATACAAGGGGGGGGCTGGGGGGTCACGTGCCCCCGCTGACTTCGCTCAAAACTTAAAATATATATATACTTCTAGCTTAATTATGTAATAGAATGTTATATTTAGCAACACACTCATGAATATCTCAAAATTAAAAATGTTGAGTTAATTTTGTGCTTCAACTGTCATTGGCTGATTCATTTATAATTATTGGTTTATAAATTATTTGTTTATTTGAAGATATCTTTTGATTTTCTTTATGTTTAACCGTCGTGGGGAATTTTCTTTATGTTTAACCGTCGTGAGGAATTTTTTTTTTAAAAGTTATCAGTAAACCATCTCGATCATTCTAAAGACTTGTTAATGTTAAGGTAAACCATACTTAAAAAAGTTTTCTCTAATATCGTGTGCTCATTTTTTGATTTTTTTTTTATATAAAAAGTATGCATTATAAACTATAGCCCATAATGAATGTCTTAATTTAGCAAGATCCTTTACTAAGAAAAAATTTCACTATTATAATTAATAAGGTGCCCCCACTGGGGTATATTCTTGGATCCGTCCCTGCTCTCCACCATTTTCATCCATTTCCATCTAACCTTCACGCCACAGATCCAAAACCCCTTTTTCTTCTTGGCCGAGTTTGGAGCTGTTTCGGGGCTGGTCTGGTCTTGAGGGTGCTCGGGTTTGCTTCTAAACCGAATAAAGATGTCGGATCTGGTGCGGCCGAGTCCGGCAGACCCCTCTCCGGCGGTGGCTACTCCGGTTTCTTCCCTGGGGATCAGGTTTTTCAATCCAGCCCCATCTTTGTCGTTTTTGTTTCAAATCACAGTGCCGCTGTTGGTTTGCTTTGGGGTGTGGGCGGTGTAGGCTGGTCAAATTATCGCTGCCGTTTCTCACCCGTCTTGATGCTGATGGTGATCGTTGGTGGGTTTGAAGACGGTTATGGATCTGACCCGATTTTTCAGTTTTTTGTTTTTTTGTTTAGTTTGTTTTTCTTCTATTTCCTGTGTGGAATCGTTGCCCCCTTCGAGGGTGGTTGTTTGGTACTGCCTTTCAGGATGGTTGTTTTCTATACTCGGTATGTGCTCATCCGAACCACATGGATAACCCGTTTATCGGGGGTTTTCTACCCTTCGATGGGCTCCGGTTCAGCGTTTGTAGCCCTTTGGATAGTTTTTGAGTAATCAAAAATTCTGAGTTTGATAAATAAAAAATAAAAAAATAAAAACCAAGGCCAATGCCGATCAAATTAATTAAGAGATGGGACCAAGCTTTAGTACGGAATACAAATTAAAGAGAGACGCAGCATATGAAGTACTAATATGGGCCAGTCAACAAGCCTTAGGGTTTGCTAAATTGAACGTTCATAATGATGTCCCACTAGTTCTAGTAGGAAATCTTGGTTCCTCCTTTGTCAATAATTATTCGGCATTTATAAAAGGCACGAGGGTAATTGTTTTGAGAGTTTTTCCAAATCAGAAGCTGCGCACACACAGAAGCTGCGCATAACAGAGGCATTCTTAGTGACTACGGCTCCCAGTAAAATCCAATTTTGAGGGATAACCTTTTTGCGAATGGCTTCGGCAGCCCTGTAATCTAGTAAAAAAAATTGTGACACCCAGTTCAGTAAAGTGTAAATCTGATTATTCAATCAAGCAAAGTAAGAGTTGTTTTATAACTTACATGTGCACCTTAACCTCAGAAATCAGAATCTGTATCGTAGCTTGGAGTGGTATTCTTTGCAGCATTATTTGTTGAACTTATTAATGAACAGTCCTTTTTCCGCATCTACCGCGGTTGATTAGCTGTACTGCACCAGTTATGTACATGGTAATATAATTGACTCCAATAAAATCAAATGATCCTTTTACATTGTAAGGTGAGTTTTTACTTTTTAGAGCTGGGTAGTCGGTCTTTGACACGGTCTCGCATGCTCTGCGAATAATCTTCGTGTACAAGTGGATTCATGAACCTGTAAAGCATGGAAGAATTCGTAATTTTACACCCACGTACGCACGGGCATTCGAAAAGTCGATATGTTGTTTCGCATGCAGTTCATTTGGTGGAAATGATTTGGTGAGAAATGATAAAAACTGAACAAAAAACTAACTTCGCCTCATGTTTTGAGTACAATTTGAGAAATGTGGAAGTTTTAAATTTAATGTTGGGAAAAATACAACGGCAATACAGAATTTTAGAGAACAATTTCATTATACGATAAATAGAAATACAGAATCACAATTTGCTGAACAGAATTTTTTTTTAAAAAAAAGCAAGATACAAATTGGATTGCATAAATTGAGCTGAGTTCTGTCAAACACAGTCTCCTTATTGCAGTAATTTCTGGTCCTCTTCTCATTTCAAGATTTCAATGATATAAGGGATCAGAACGACACTTGAGCACACAAACTAAAATGAATATTGAAACTACCACAATGAATTGGAGCCATAAACTTTACATCATGGGGGAGTTATAGTCGTGCACAACATTAATCCCACGTGACCAGAATTGATGAGCCACGGGTGAGGCTCTCCGGTTGCCTCGAGAGACCCTCCGAAGCCAGTTCCATTCATCTGAAATTTCGTAAATTTCCGATACCATTAAAGAATTTTGCATAAAACCTTGAACCTTTGGTGGAGACAACCATTACATTCATAGTCATATATAATAAGAATAAAGATTGGAATTGGTAAAAAATCATCTTGCTTATAGATGTAGGGTAGATCTATATTGAGAAACCACCGATCAAAAGCCAGAGATCTGAGAAAGAATACAGAGGAAATCGTGCCACCACTTCCAAAGTTTGTGGTGCTCAGTTCATCCCATCAGCATGAGTATGGGCCAAATGGAAACGTGAAAGCCGAGGCTAGCTGTGAAACTTCTTGGCACGGATAACCTGAAGCACAAAGTTGTGAATTCAACGTCTCACCCTGGAATGTGTTGGAATTGTGCCTTGAATTTTCCTTTTTGTGGAGAATTCCAATTGTGTTTAAGATTTCCTTTTGTGTTTAGGATTTCCTACTGCGTAATTTCCTATTGATTGTGCTTTTTATAAATAGAGGCTTTCAGGATCCGTTTGACTATCTCTATATTGTGGCCTCTCCAGAGTTACGGATCATAGCCGGCTCTTTGTATCTCTTTTTCACTATTGATAGTGAACTCTCTCTCTCTCCTCGCCCATGGACGTAACTCAATCTTGGGGGAACCATGCAAATCTTTTGTCTCGTGCGATTGCTTGTTTTGTTTGCTTTCTCCTAACTTAGTCGCATTCATAACCTGCGTTTTACAACAAACTGGTAACAGAGCCTCTAGTTGAAAAAACTAAGGTTTCACTTCCGACTGTGATTATGGTGGCTAAGTTTGAGATCGCAAAGTTTGATGGATAGGGCAATAGTTTCAGTCTTTAAAGAGTAAAGATGAAGGCTCTGTTAACCCAACAGTGATTGCACAAGGCTTTGCTAGAATTGGCGAAGTCCAGGGTTAGTCCGAAGAATTGGGAAGATATGGATGTCAAAGCTCTGAGTTCTATTCAGTTGAGTTTGGCAGACGATGTTCTTCGCGAGGTGGAAGAAGAAACTTCAGCAGCAGGTATTTGACTAAAGTTGGAAGGCATATATATGACAAAGTCGCTCACGAACAAGTTGTATCTTAAACGTCTTTATACGTTTTGAATGCGTGAAGGTACACCAATTAAGGATCAGTTAGATGAGTTTAATCGTATTATCACTACAAGAAATTTCACAAATCCCGACTAACTGTTTGGTCGGCAATGGTAGCCATTTTAGTACCAGTTTTTTAGTCGGCATTTTTTGTCGGGTAATGATTGTCGGCAAAGATACTTTCCGACCAAAAAGTATTTAGTCGGCCAATGTGGTTCATTTGCCGACTACCGTTCCCAACCAAAAACGTGGTCGGTATTTCTTTTTTAGTCGGGGAATGCATGGACTTTCACCTACTAAAAACTGGTCGGAGAATGGCATGGACTTTCACCTACCAAAGAGCTGGTCGGAAAATGGCATGGACTTTCACCCACCAAAAATTTGGTCGGGAAATGTCATGGACTTTCACCCACCAAAAATCTGGTCGGAAATTGCATTGACTTTCTCCTACCAAAAATCTAGTCGGGAAATGCATAGACTTTTACCTACTAAATCTTTAGTTGGTAATTGTTTGCATCAGTTTGTACCCAAATAGTAAATGTTTAATCCCAATTTTGTTTCCCCATCTAATTTCCTGCCATCCTACTATAATTAGTACTAAACAAATAAATTTGTAGAAATAAGTCCTAACTTTAATAAATAAAGGTGCACAATCCTTAAAACAACTTGTATCCAAGTTCCTAAAGCTTAAAATAACAACACGTCTAAGCGTTACAAGTGGCAAATAAAAAATCCAAACCCGTACACCACAAATTAAGTTCAAGTTCAACAAACGGATAACCAAAAAACATTCAAGCATGTAGAATCGTCAACCAAATTCCAGCTTTAATCTTCATAGTCAATAACCAAAAGTAGAACGGCGGGATACTCTATTAAAGTGTCGATCTGTAAAACAAAAGAACAATCCACCGTTAGTATTTATGAACACGTGTATCCCATATTCACTCTGGTAAGAACAAACAAATCCAAATTTGTAAACCCTTTAGTTCCTTTCCCACCAAATAGCATAAACAGCAGCAGCAAGAGAGCATGTTAGACTATAATTCCTGAAGATTTTCCCCTTGCCATTCTGGATATACCAAAAACTCTAGCTTCTACCAGGCAATACACCCACAGGCTACACCAACAACATAGAAGCAAGACCATAATACAATGCTTAACCAAATACAACACATTCCTCAACAAACAACGGAAAACAATCAAAGCAAACTAGCTAGCTTGGCTAATCACATATCTGGGCAATCGCCATAGAGTACATAGATCATTGTTTTTCCAAAAAGACTTCACATTGATTAGAGCTAGGAAACTCCCTTACACTCGTGATAGTTGTTATGGAGACCTGCTCCACATTAACTCCCTTACACTCGTGATAAGACCATTGTCATTTAAACATTAACATAACTGCTAAACAATGACCCAGGAGTCGGGACACATAATACGTAATGTATTCTAACCACCAGAACGCTCAGAGAAACAAATATCATTGTACAAGCATTAAAGTCAGTCCATTGAAAGAGCAGTATTCGTGTGAATTATGTTCATAACCTTCAGGGTAGAATTGAAAAAAAAGGTAACGTAATACGAGTGGTAAGCAACATTATGCAGTTAAGAGGCAGCAGGCCCCTCTTAAGCGAGACTATAGAGCTGCAATTTAATTAGTTTTTAGGCGCCACCATTAGAGGCACCACATCTCTTTACTAACTCAAACCTGAACCACTAATGGAACCATCAACTAGAGCAGTAATGGACACAATAACAACACGGAATCCTGCATGAAAAACCTGATCTTAGCCTTGCAAATATCTAACTTATTCTCTATAAACTCAGGGTGAAATACCAGAGTATAACTGTAATCAATGCACATACTGGTCCTAAATCAGGAATTATGAATAGTCGGAAAAGTTCAGTGAATCGATACATCTAAATGAGACTAGAAGTAAATCCATGTAACAATGCTTATAAACCAACTCTCGGACCTTGCTTACCGTGAAAACGGATGGCGTAAAGAAGCAAAAAACCATCCTTGCTCACCCACTATCTTAGCATAAGTACCCTAATCAGACAACAAATAGAAAGCACAATCAAACTTAACCGTCGAAGTCTGAAAAACTGATAAGCACAAAGACAGTACAAGCAGCTCAAAGGGGAGAGAGAAAATTTCCTATGGGGTCCTAAACAAGCGTATAGAGTCATTGAAAAATGTTAAACAATCAGATTAGGCAAACTGCAGGGTGCAAACTGCAAACCCATAAATCAGTGAAACAATAGGCAGGGTTATTTTTAGACTACTGAAACTGGACCCTGCTAGGGGTACCGACTGAATAGGTACAGAAAACGCACAGATGGCACACGGGGACCCACTTTTGGGTCCCACACGAGTGATCCGAACCGTTCATTATTTCTAAAAAAATTTTTGATTGAAACGGTGGGACTTTGGTTCGTGCACTTCCCACCGTCCGATTGAGCTGAAATTTTGTGGGGGCACTCGGGAAATGTTTTTAGAAATAATGAATGGTTCGGATCACTCGTGTGGGACCCAAAAGTGGGTCCCCGTGTGCCATCTGTGCATTTTCTGTACCTCTCGTTCTGTACGAGTAGGTTTATCGACTGAAACTACTATTTGAAAATTGAAGCTAACATATATCCACAAGCTTGAGGGACGATTATCAAAACTTGTTTACTGAGGGAGACATCAAATACGCAGTAAAGAGATTCTAAATGATTGATTGACAATTGCGTCTCGATTGACAAGTTTTTTGAACTCAATCGACAAGAAAATTTAGATGATTGATTTTTCATCCAAAAAATAATGAAACAAACGGTTCGATTGCTAAAATAATTGCTAAAATACAAAAAATTCTATTTGGCAATGGGTTGGATCATGTGTGTGCAGAACAACTATGGATTATGCATCTTTCTTGTGCCAACTAAAATTTTGGTTGGCAAATATCATCCAAGAATTCCCGACCAGATTTTTAGTCGGGAAATAAAAATATCCCCTGCCAATTTTTTATTTCTTGTGCCAACTAAAATTTTAGTTGGCAAATATCATCCAACAATTCCCGACCAGATTTTTAGTTGGGAATTTTTGTTGTAAAAATTTAAATTTGCGCAAAAACTATTGCCAACCAAATATTTGGTCCGTAATTAAATTCCCCATAAAAATGTCCTTCGTGCCATATTTTCCCAGACCAAAATTTATTCTAGTCGGCAAAAACGTGTTTTCCGGGACTAAATTAATTTGGTCGGGGATTAAAATCACAATTCGCCAACCAAAATCAATTTAGTCGGCAATTGTATAGAAATTGGAGACTAAATTTTTCTAGTCGGGAATCTTAGTCGGCGATTATGTAATTTGTTGTAGTGTATTATGGATTTGAAAAACATTGATAGTAAAATTGAGGATGAGGACCAAGCCCTAATTTTGTTATGTTCTTTACCACCTTCATATGAGCATTTTGTTACCACCCTATTGTATGGCAAAGACACAATTTCTATGGAAGATGTTAAGTCCAGCCTCTATTCAAAAGAATTAAGGAAAAAGGTGTTAGGTGCGGGTGATGCGCACGCGGAGGGTTTGATTGCTAGGGGAAGAACAACAGAAAGGGAGGAGTCGAGTAATAGGGGTAGATCCAAGTTAGTGAAAAAAAAAAGAAGGGGAAGTGCAATTTTTGCAAAAAACCTCGGTACTGGAAAGTTGACTGTTTAAAACTCAAAGAGAAGGAAAAGGAGAACAAGAAAGGGGGTAAAAATATTGCTGGAGTTGCTGAAAGCTCAGATGAGTCGGATGCAGTGTTATCAGTTACAGCGGGTCATTCTCATTCTGACAACGAGTGGATTCTGATTCTAGATGTTCATACCACATGTGCCTGCATAAAGGGTGTTTTACTACTTATGAGGCGGTCAATGCTGGTATAGTTTTGATGGGCAACAACATGGCCTGTAAAACTGTTGGTGTTTGAACTATTCAGCTCAGGATGCATGATGGTGTTGTTAGGACTTTATCTGGAGGTTCGACATGTTCCGGATTTGAAGAAGAATCTTATCTCCCTGGGTGCTCTTGATTCTCTTGGTTGTAAATTTCTCGGTGAAGGTGGAGTTTTAAAGGTCTCGAAAAATGCATTGGTACTGATGAAGGGTCAACAGCGTGGGAACCTCTACATACTTCAATGCAGTACAGTTACAGGTGCTGCAGCAATGGTTGCCTCATCAAAGGTTTCAGATTTAGACTTGACTCGTTTGTGACATATGTGCGAGAGGGGGATGATAGTTTTGAGCAAACGGGGTTTGCTATGTGGCTAGAAAATTGAGAAGCTGGATTTTTGCGAGCATTGTGTCTACCACAAGCAGTGCAGGGTCAATTTAGTATAGCTGTTCATCACACCTAAGGCACGGTGGATTATTTTCACTCGGATCTTTGGGGTCCTGCAGTGATAACTTCTAAAGGTGGTTTTCGGTATTTTATGAGTATTATCGATGATTTCTCTTATAAAGTTTGGGTGTATATGCTAAAACATAAAAATGATGCTTTGATAGAGAATCAGACAAGTAAGAAAATAAAACGTTTGAGAACTGACAAAGGTATGGTGAATTTGATAAGTTTTGCAATGATGAGGGCATTGTGAGGCATCACACAATGAGGAAAACCCCTCAACAGAACGGTGTGGCTGAACGAATGAACAAGAATCTTTTGGAGAAGGAGAGTTGTATGTTGTCCAATGCCGGGTTGGGCAAAGAGTTTTGGGCTGAAGCCGTTTCCACAGTATGCTATTTGGTGAACAGGTCTCCGTCAACTGCTATTGAGTGTAAAACTCCGTTTGAGGTATGATCGGGTCATAAGGCTGATTATTCCGTATTGCGTGTGTTTGGGTGTCCAGCTTATGCTCATGTGAATGAGGGTAAATTGGAGCCACGTGCCAAGAAGTATATTTTCTTGGGTTATCAAGAATGTGTGAAAGGGTACAGATTATGATGTCCGGAAACCTCTAAGTTTTTAATTAGTAGAGATGTTACTTTTAATGAAAACTTTATGATTAATGGGTCTAAGTAGGTTGAAGATGCAGTTGAGGAACCGAGGGTTCCAAAGCAGCTGGAGTTGTTATGTAAATCTTTTAGCTTAGGGAAGAATGGCAGTGATCAGCCAATTGAAGAGAAGTTCAAGAGTAACCACGGACTATTGCTAAAGATAGGCCAAGGAGGGAGATTCGGCCTCCTGAAAGGTATTCGGCTTATTCTGAGATGGTGGCCTATGCTTTATTAGTTGCCGAAACAGTGGAGTATGATGAGCCTTCTAGCTATACGGAAGCTGTTTTGAGCAATGAGTGTGCGCAGTGGTGTGTTGCTATGAGTGAGGATATTGAGTCTCTTCAGAAGAACCAGACGTGGGATCGGAGTTTATGGAAACGTTGAAAAATAGGAGGAATGTTGGGAGTAAGTGGGTCTTCAAGCGCAAGCCAAGTATTTAAGGGGTTGAAGAGGTATGGTTCAAAGCTCGGCTAGTGGTGAAAAGCTTTAGTCAGAAAGAAGGTGTTGACTACAATGAGTTATTTTCACCAGTTGTAAAGCACAGTTCCATTCGCCCTTTACTTGCTATTGTTGCTTGTTATGACCTTGAGTTAGAGCAACTTGATGTCAAAACGGCATTTTTGCATGGGGAGCTTGAGGAACAGATTTATATGCGTCAAGCGGAGGGATTTGTTATTTCTGGTAAGGAAGGTCATGTGTGCTTGCTTCGTAAGTCTTTATATGGTATAAAACTGTCTCCTAGGCAGTGGTATAAGCGGTTTGATACATTTATGATAAGCCAATCATATTCTAGGAGTGAATATGACAGTTGTATGTATTTTCAAAGGCTTCTAGGTGGTTCATTTATTTATCTACTGTTGTATGTTGATGATATGCTTATTGTTGCCAAAGGTGTATCAGAAATCAACAGGTTGAAAACAGCAGTTGGGTGGTGAATTCGAGATGAAGGATTTGGGTGTAGCAAAACAGATTTTGGGTATGGAGAGTAGCAGAAATCAAGTAGATGGCAAGTAGTTCTTGAATCAGAAGTCATATGTTCTCAAAGTGCTTGAGCGCTTTGCCATGTAGAACTCGAAGCCAATCAGTACCCCTTTAGCAGCACACTTTCAACTTTCAGCAGAATTGTCACCACAGTCGAAGGATGAGGAGAGTCTCAAGTTCGATATTCGAGCGCGGTTGAGAGCCTTATGTATGCCATGGCATGTACTCGTCCTAATATTTCACATGCAATTAGTGTCGTTAATCACTATATGGGGCGATCGGGAAAGGCACATTGAGAGGCTGTGAAGTGGATACTTCGGTATTTGAGAGTTACTGTAGATATGGGTCTTTTGTATGGGGTTTCTAATCCGGGTAATAAAATAGTTGGATATGTTGATTCGGATTTTGCCCGTGACCATGATAAAAGGATGTCTCTGACAGGTTATGTGTTCACTTTATCCACAAGTGCCATTAGTCGGAAAACAACTTTGCAGGCTAGGGTCGCGCTGTCTACAATGGAAGCGGAATATATGGCCATTGCTGAAGCTGTAAAGGAGGCATTGTGGATGAGGAAAATTCTTTGTGAGCTTGGTGTTACACATGGGGTCATTTCAGTATTTTGTGACTCGCAGAGTGCTATACACTTGACTAAAAATCTAATGTATATATCATGAACGGACCAAGCATATTGATGTCAGGTATCACTTTGTTCGAGAGATCATCTCACGGAAGCAAGTTGAGGCAAAGAAAGTGGGAACAGTGGATAACTCAGCGGACATGTTGACTAAACCGGTTGGTATTTGCAATTGATCGCCCCTTGGGGCAGTGTGGCGAGGTAGAGGCAGAAGAGGGTTGCTATAATTAGTGATTTGGGTTCAGCGGAATTCAAGTCAAGGTGGAGAATTGTTGGAATTGTGTCTTGAATTTTCCTTTTTTGGAGAATTCCAATTGTGTTTTGGATTTCCTTTTGGGTTTAGGATTTCCAATTGCTTTTAGGATTTCCTATTGATTGTGCTTCTTATAAATAAAGGATTTGGGGATCCATTTGACTATCTCTGATATTGTGGCATCCTCAGAGTTACGGATCATAGCCGGCTCTTTGTATCTCTTCGTCACTATTGATAGTGAACTTTCTCTCTCTCTTCGCCCGTGGACATACCTCAATCTCGGGGAACCACGTAAATCTTTTGTCTCGTGTGATTGCTTGTTTTATTTGCTTTCTCCTAATTTAGTCACATTCATAACGTGTGTTTTATAACATAATGATCCACCTAAAATGCCTTAACACCAGCAAATACTGGAGTTGGGGTCAGAATCATGTCTCACAAGGCTATATTTGTGCACAGCAAACGAGACCAGTAGTAGACCTATCAAGCAACGCTTGCACGTTGATCAGATACTCCAACCACACAATTAACGGTGCTAATGTCTTCAATTCACAATTTCGATGGGATTCGAAATGGCATTGCATAACAAAAGACAGTGTGGGATTTTTAAAAAGTGGTGAAAGACAGTGGCACCACTTCATCATAAAAGAGTGGCACCAGGCAGAATGCGCATGCAACCATAAGAAGAATACCGGATGTGATGATGGCGGCGGCCGTGGGGGGGGGGGGGGGGGGGGGGGGGGGGGGGTTGTGGTCGTCATCGTGCAATAGGGAAGCTGAGTATTCGTTAGTCATCTCCTTGACGTCACGGACAAGGCCGACAAGTAAAGCAGTGATAGAAGAACCAAATGTGCCAAGTCCAATCGTATTTTTAGCCGATATATACTTTCTTTTTTTTTTATTTAGCCAAATATCCCTTTTCCCAAACTATTATTGAAAATATTCCACATGCGGCATTATTCCAAGAAAAGTCAACAATGCCATGTAAGCACCACGTATTCTATGCCGCGTATCGCAAATGCGGCATAAATGACGATCGGGTGTTAGGTGGACAGAGTTGCCACATGAGGGATAGAATTGGTTTGCTAGATGGGATGCTGCATGTGCCATATGCGGCATGGTATATTTTTAAAATTAGTTTGAGAAAATGTATATTTGGCTTAATTAAATGAGAAAATGGTATATATCGGCGAAATTCCTGCTGGCGTTTGTTTCCATCTCTTGTGGTTTTTTTTTTTGGAATAATAAAACTGTAAGAGTCTCTGTGATTTGAACTTTTATGGTGTATTGTGTGCTTTTTGTGTGGGTTTGGCTGATTCCTTATCATCCTCTCCATAGTTTTGAATATCAGCCGGTAAATTCGCCTTGGGATTTGGAGGCTCAGGTACGAATACGTATCGTACCCTGTCGGCCAATACGCTCAAAAAATTAAAAAATTTGTGAATGCTGCACCCGATTTCTGCGACGAATCGTTCAATTTTCCGGTTCCCGATATTGCAATTTCAAACTATGATCCTCTCCCCTTTTTCTTTGTTTTGTTTGTATTTCTCTATTCCCTTTTAATAATATATACTCTGTGTGATTTGAGCTTTCATGGTATCTTTTATTTATTTATTTATTTTTGGAATTAACTTTTATGATAATAATGGTGCTTGGTTAATAAATTAAGGATAGTGCTAGGAGTACCGACCCTAATGGTATCTGAATGAAAATTACTCACATTGCTTAGTGATGGTGCTTGGTCATTAAATTAAGGACCGGCATATCTTAGCAATGTGAAAAATTAAAATAAGCAATGTGAGCAACTTAAGATCATTGCATAACTAAGCAATGTGAGTAACATGAGATCATTGCGAACATCTGCCAACTTGCTAGCTATAAATTTTCAAGTTGGATGCATGTAGCATGGTTATATTTATAATTGAAGCTAGGGGTGAGAAAAATAACCGTTGAATCGCAAATCTAGTCCAAACCAATGGAAACTGAGTGGTTTAGGGATTGGTTTTTATTAAAGTGGTTCAGTCCTGATTTAAAAAAATTAGAAATAGCGTTAAATGGTTTGGTCTGTGCATTTACGTGAATGGTTCTAATTCCAAACTGACCCAAACTATAAAATATATGTATATATACGGTTTAAATATTGAATGACATTTTTTCCCTTATTAATTAATTTTCTAATCTGATGCTCCATCCCACTACTCTATTCCTTCACTTTCAGGGTTAACTCCCTAAACTTCTTTATATGATAGCCAATTCTTGCAATTTTAATACATTAAACATAAATGGCATGAATTTAGTCAATTGATTTCCTAATCTTTTTGTTTGATAGCTAATGAAATTATGCAAAGGTGAAACAAGTCCTAGAGGGGGGGTGAATAGGACTATCAATTAAAAATTCAATGTCACCAAGTGATTCACATTCACCCCAATTCCATGGCTACTTAATCTATTCAACAATTTCAATGCAAAGTAAATAAAGCAAAGGCACAAAACACGAGGATATACGTGGAAACTACTTAGGGTCTAAATACCCTAAGCATAAAACCACGGCCTAATCTACCAATTGCTATAAATCAAAAGGTTAAATCAAGAGTTACAAGATTAGGAATTACCAACTTGCCCCAAGCTACACCTAACTCCACTCCTTGATTTAGCTCCCCGAGCCCCTTCTTGATTCCATAGCCTCCACGAGTCCAACACCCCTCGATCTCCGTATCAAAGACGGCTCTGGATCATCCGGCCACGTAGATATGTGGGCAACTCAATGTGATGTAATAAAGATATGATTTTTATGAAGATTTTTGAAAAACAAAATCAATCTAGAGTGGATCCATGGAAAGGAAGACCCTAGAATGAAGAAAGATGAGATGAGCTAACTCAAATCATCAAGAACATCAAGTTCCACAAAGAGAGAAGAGATGAGACTTTCTCTCTCTAAAAAGGGGGCTGATTTTTTTTCAGTGAAAAGCATGCCCTAAAATGAGAGAAAAAGAGCTTATATAGTGCACAAATCCGCAGCCCTCAAGTTAGCCTCTCAAAACATGACACCTCATTAAAAAGGGCTATCAGACGCGTGTAAACGCATAGTGACCTCAGCAGCCAATAAAGGAACACGGGCTAGCAGACGCGTGTAAACGCTTTTCAAACGCTGTGAAGGATTAAGCAAGATGGGATTCAAATGTCTTTCACAAAATCATGATTTAGGAAGTGTATCAATGCAATTAAGCTGATGTGACCTACACCATGAAGATTAATGCTAATGCAAATATGCCATGCATGAGTATACCTTCCCGGATTGAGCTTTGAAACGCTTGACACGACAATGGCTTGATCACGAAGCTTGAAATCTCTCGAATGGAGTATCTAGACTCAAACCCTAATCACTCTACTTCCCAAAACCCCATAAACAAATTACATACACCGAAAGGCTTGACATAACCCGGAAAACGCCAACAAAACTAACAATCTCCCCCTTTGGCTTTTCCGGGACAAAACCTTTCAAAAACAAAATGCAATACAAGAAGACATAACCTAACTAACTCAAGAACCTTCAAAACTTGAGAGAATTAGAATATGCTTCCAACAATCCTGCCAAGAAGCTTCAACACAAAACATATGCCAAGATATCCAAAACACTAACAATAGGAACAATGAAAGCGCAGCAGTAAGCATTCTTAAAAGCAGCATGTTTGCCCCAAACATGGGCACAAGAATTATGATTCAAACAGTTCCATGTTTGCCCCCAACATGGGCACAAGTATAATGAAGCAAACAATGCCATGTTTGCCCCTAACATGGGCATAAATAATCATATTTCAGCTTCAACATGTTTGCCCCAAACATGGGCACCTGTTGCAATCTAAACACAAGTAATAGTAGCAATGAAAGCGCAACGGAAATATCAAACCAACTAGAGATGCTATCAAGAATGAAGCATAGGCATAATACTAGCAAGCTCTATAGAGTCAAAAACCTTAAGCATGGGCTCACCGAACCAAACAAGACAAAGCATGCAACCAAACCAAGTAGCAACTAAGATAGAGAGATTACAAAGCAAACATGCTACAACTTTCATGAGGTAGAAATTACTCCTTCTCCCCCTTTTTGTCACGGAAACCAAGGAAAGCTCATCCATACGGGAAGAAGAAGAGAAAGCATCAGAGATATGACAAACAAAATTGGCCATAAAAGATTGGGGAGGCTATTAAAAGACTGGAGTATCAAGTAGCAAATGTAGCACCCACCAAAACAACCACTTCTAAATCAAGAAGAACCAATATTGACATCATCGTATCGCTTATCACCAAAGAAACAAGTTCAACAGAAAAATCATGGTCTTTCAGATGTGCAACCACTATCAGTTGAATGAGAAAATCTAAAACCCAGACATGCTGATCCCAATAGAAACCCTAAAACAGAATTCGTAGCAATTGAATAGACAAAATGATGCACAGAACAGACAAAATTTCACACAAACGAAACCCCATGAGTAATGAGATAGAAAAGGATACCTCAAGCATGCATAGTCCACAAATCGTGGCAGAAGGTAACCCGAAGAACAGCACCGTTGTGAAAAACTAGAAGCCTCCATATGTGAAACCTCCCAAATCATTGGAAATCAACAAAGAAACCTAGAAATTTCATCCTAAAAAGCCCCAAAAACACTCAGCAAAGCAACAAACCTTGGAAATAACCTCGGAAATCAAACCTAAGCTGTGAACCGAAACCTCAGAAATCTCCATAACTGAACCGAGAAAACCTTACTAACGAACTTCAGACGTCGAATCAAGCGTGGAGACCGAAAACCCCTTTGAATCACAGCACAACCGTGAAAGAAAAACATGAGATCAATCGATCCTCAAAACCCTAACCTCATGGTATGAAACGCTGCGGAGCGGTGAACCTCTATGTGACTGACCCATGGTGAAAGATAGAAGATGATTACGAGTTCGATCTGTGATGGAAAAGGCTTGAAATCGCCGCAGCGGAGGAACCCTAGATCATGAATCGCGTTGAAGGAGTGAGAGAGAGAAGAGGGTTTTGGATCTCTGGTGTAGAGAAAGAGGAGACAATGAGAGAGAGACCCTAACGTGATTTAGAATGAATGGTTAGGATTAGATCCATGGGTACCAGATTTAGACACGCGTGCTGGGAGAACACCCGTGTGTGATGTGCTCAAACGCTAACAAGTGCACTCTTATATCGGACATAAATGATATCTCCACGTGGCAGATGCTGATGCCACACTTTAAAATGCACCCAGGTGCACAAGTACACGTGACAGGGATGTGGAGTAGTGCTCTCAAACGCGTGTAGACTCTTTGCTAGTGCTGGCTCTCTGAATCTCCTCACAAAAACCATGAAATTTTGCTCCACAGGTCAAGAGTAAATTCCTTCACAAATTTGTGAAGGACCTGCTATCAAAGTGAGACACACAAACTCACTAAAAATTTTCAAGGCATAGAAAACTCCCTCCAGGAGAATGAAACCCAATTTTGACTAAGGCACAAAAACACATTCCTCGACAAGGATAAATCCTCCAAATCTTAAACCAACACCCTACAACCAAATTTTCTAGGCCTCAAAACACACACCAAAATAATGAGAAAATTTCGTGTCTCCCCCTCACAAAAACATTAAAAGCACACACAATGCCAACTCTCCCTTCTCACGAATGCACTTCATAAAAGTATGCACAAATTCAATCACTTAAGAAGATATGAGATCCATTTAAAATCAATGCTCCCCCTCGCCAAAAGCCACCATATAAAATGTGGACCAACTATCTCTTATGCAACTAAGCAATGAGGATCAAGCACACAATGCCACTAACATCATTTCTCCCCCTCACAAAATGCAATCTAAAAAGTATGCACATATCCAAGCATGCAATGTCATGAAATTGTGACCATTACTTCCTCATACAAAAACTCTCCCAACTAGACATCAAACCATCAAAATACTTAAGGAATGAGCACCAAAAACACACTCCCATGATTAAACTCAATGCTCCCCCTAAGCAAATGCATCTCTCCCATGAATGTACATTCTCAAGCACACAATGACACCACAAATTCAAGCACTCAAAATGTACATCTATCCATCATGAACAAGAAGAAGATGAACAAGCTTGCTTTGAGACACGATTTTCAACCACAACCAAGATAGTAAGAGCAATGCATAGCACGACAATATCATGAGTTCAAGTGATTATCAAGAGAATTTCATGCTCACTACTATCAAGGTGAGTGGGTGAACTCTTATAAGATGGTGCAAGAACCTCAAAAATGTCAAGGGACACCCACCCATATCCCGAGAAAGACTCACACAAGTTAGACAAGTGAAGTCAAACCATAAGGCACTTGGACCTAAAGACTTCACGCACAAACCCCATTTTGATTTCCATGACCCAAGAGGAACACACAAATCTAGGATGGTGCAATGAATAGGTAGCCATTCGCCTAGGTGCGAGATCAATAAGGAGGGGGTGTACTAGAGCAACAACCTCAATTTCAGACTTAAGAGGCTACACAATGAATATCATTTTCTTCTCCCCCTCCCCCTTTTTTTTTTTTTTTTTTTTTTTAAACATGATTTCTTTTGAACAAGGATCTCACTATTTTATGCACCAAGGAAGCTTTCACACTACTCCCTAGACGGTAGCTCTTGAGAAAAATCAATGGGGGAAAGCATCTAAAGGTGAACTCAAGCATTTGGTCAATCAAAAATCCAATCAAGTAGAGTCTAACCAAGATACGAATAAGTACCCTTATACACCATAAGGTTCAAGCCCCAAAAGAGTGTGTGCAAATAGAGGAGAGTATGAGATTCATTCGAGACAATGACCACAACATGATAGCATTATGCATGCATACTTCAATGATCCCAATGGTGATGCTCAAATCTCAATGCCTAACCAACAAGTGCATCAAACTTATTCTCATGCATGATGAAAGAAGTATCTACACGACAAGCACACAAGCATTCGACATGCAAGCACACAAACAAAAAGACCAAGACATGATCCTACATGCATGCAACAAATGAAAACAAAAGACACAATGAAAAACAATGCAAACACTAAATAAAAACACGACCACTCTAGACTCAAACATGACATGAAGCACACAAGAGTGACATGCAACCCAAATAAACTCAATGAAGAGAGGAAGAACCCCCAAACTCCCTAAGAGTATTTAGAGGTTGTGAGACATGTGAAGCACGATCAACTTTCTTCCAAGCATGATTCGATTTGTTTTGATCACAAGAAGCACTATTCAAATTCTTAGCATGCAAAGACAACTTGTTTATCTCTTCAACAATGTATGACGATTGAGTAGCAAGATGAGACAACTTGGAGAGAAATTCATCATTTTGAGACTTAGGTGGCAAAGGAGTAGCACCACGAGGTCTTCCAACATTAGGTTGACCAAGAACCACGCTACGTGGAACAAAGCGACTCATGGGTCTTTGTGTTTGACCCCTCTTGTTATACTCTCTCTTCAATCGATAGCAAAAGGGACGAATGTGTCCCTCAACCCCACAATGGTGACAAGTAACAACCTTTCGCTTAGAACTCTCAACTTCTATAGGTTTGCTCTTTCTATTCTTGTTCGGGGTATCACACTCTTCATTGGAATCACGACCACAAATATCAAATGGAATGAATTTCTTCTTGGGCGGCTCATCCTTGAGAGGAATGGAATCAGAAGAAGGACTTGAGGTAGTCCCGACACTCACAAATGAAATTTTCTTATTAAGCTCTTCACTAGGCTTGGAGGGAGGTGATGAATTCAAGAAACCTAGGCCACTCTTATCCTTGAAAGACCTAGTCATCTCCGCTATCCGAGATGCACCACAATCATTCCTTTTTATAACTTCATTAGCTTCAAAAAGATCTTTCTCAAGTTCAACAATTTTAGACTTCGCATTTTCAATTTCTTTCAAACCTTCAATCCTCTCCTTTTCAATGAGTTCAAATTTTTCAACCAATTTGGCATTGTAAACTTTAAGCTCTTCTAACTCATGAGAGATGACAACAAAATCCTCCTTAAGCAAAATTTTCTCTTTCCACATTTTTAAGATTAGACTCCACTTCCTTCTTTCTTTTCCCAAGTTTCCTAAAGTCTTTGTAAAGTTGATCATAGATCACATTGATAGACTCGGTCTCACAATCCTCAACATCATTCTCATCATTTTTAGCAATTTTCACTTTGGAACTAGATCTCTTACTCTCAACACTCTCATCACTAGAGAAAGAGGACTCGGACAATGATTTAGGAGAGGGAGAAGAACCAACCGTTGTGACCAAGGCATTGACATTGAAATTTCCCTCGCCCAACTCAAAAGCGCCACACTCGCTACCCTCATCGTCACTATCATCCTCCCACGTGACCTTGTACCCCCTTTTAAACTTCCTTTTAAAAGTATTAGCGCACTCGGATTGAATGTGACCGAACCCATGACACTCGTGACATTGTATTCCTTGTGGTTTTTGGGTTTTATCAAATGAAGGTTTCTTGCCACTTGTATCAAACGTGTTCTTCTTATAACCACTCAATGGTTTCGGACTCTTACCAAGTTCTTTATGTTTCCGAAGAGTTACAAACCTTTTGTATTTTTTGACAAGTGCACCCAACTCCTCATCGTCAATACTCTCATCCGTGTCACTATCCTTGGTGATTTCCTCTTTATCAATTTTGAAAGCAATATCCTTACCGGCCTTGAAAACGGACTTCGAAGGTTTGAAGTCCTTCAAGTGATTTAGTTCAAAAATTTGGAGCTTACCAACCAACTCGGCAAAAGTGATATCATCAACATCCGCCCGCTCTTCTATGGAGGTCACTTTGGTCAAGAACCTAGAGGGAAGGGACCTAAGGACCTTACGACACACTTTAAGATTCGAAAGTGGTTCCCCTAGACTATGAAACATGTTAACAATTTCGGTGAGCCTAGTTATGAAACTATCAAAATTTTCTTCATCAAGCATTTTGAGTTCCTCAAATTTTGTGGTGCACATTTGGAGTTTAGACACCCTCACCGTTTCAATACCCTCATGAGAGGTTCGGAGAAGTTCCCAAGCCTCTTTTGCGGTGACACAAGAAGAAATGCGATTGACTTCGGATTTAGACAAAGCATTATAAATAGCATTCAATGCACGTGAGTTAAACTCACAACTCTCGATATCCGCCGGACCCCACTCCGCTTCATTTTTTTTCCTAACTTCTTTAGTGCTAGGATCCTCAATCGTGGGTTCTTCATAGCCGTAAAGAACGGACCTCCAAACTCTAATCCCTAATGCAATCAAATGGTTCTTCATTTTAGATTTCCAAAGAGAGTAGTCATTACCATCAAAGTAAGGGGGTCGAGAATTTGACCCACCTTCCATAGGACCCGTCCTATCCATTGCACAACAAGGATCAACTCAAGCAATTAAGCAAACAAAGAGCACACGGGCTCTGATACCAATTGAAATTATGCAAAGGTGAAACAAGTCCTAGAGGGGGGGTGAATAGGACTATCAATTAAAAATTCAATGTCACCAAGTGATTCACATTCACCCCAATTCCATGGCTACTTAATCTATTCAACAATTTCAATGCAAAGTAAATAAAGCAAAGGCACAAAACACGAGGATATACGTGGAAACTACTTAGGGTCTAAATACCCTAAGCATAAAACCACGGCCTAATCTACCAATTGCTATAAATCAAAAGGTTAAATCAAGAGTTACAAGATTAGGAATTACCAACTTGCCCCAAGCTACACCTAACTCCACTCCTTGATTTAGCTCCCCAAGCCCCTTCTTGATTCCATAGCCTCCACGAGTCCAACACCCCTCGATCTCCGTATCAAAGACGGCTCTGGATCATCCGGCCACGTAGATATGTAGGCAACTCAACGTGATGTAATAAAGATATGATTTTTATGAAGATTTTTGAAAAACAAAATCAATCTAGAGTGGATCCATGGAAAGGAAGACCCTAGAATGAAGAAAGATGAGATGAGCTAACTCAAATCATCAAGAACATCAAGTTCCACAAAGAAAGAAGAGATGAGACTTTCTCTCTCTAAAAAGGGGGCTGATTTTTTTCAGTGAAAAGCATGCCCTAAAATGAGAGAAAAAGAGCTTATATAGTGCACAAATCCGCAGCCCTCAAGTTAGCCTCTCAAAACATGACACCTCATTAAAAAGGGCTATCAGACGCGTGTAAACGCATAGTGACCTCAGCAGCCAATAAAGGAACACGGGCTAGCAGACGCGTGTAAACGCTTTTCAAACGCTGTGAAGGATTAAGCAAGATGGGATTCAAATGTCTTTCACAAAATCATGATTTAGGAAGTGTATCAATGCAATTAAGCTGATGTGACCTACACCATGAAGATTAATGCTAATGCAAATATGCCATGCATGAGTATACCTTCCCGGATTGAGCTTTGAAACGCTTGACACGACAATGGCTTGATCACGAAGCTTGAAATCTCTCGAATGGAGTATCTAGACTCAAACCCTAATCACTCTACTTCCCAAAACCCCATAAACAAATTACATACACCGAAAGGCTTGACATAACCCGGAAAACGCCAACAAAACTAACAGCTAATTTCGATGTTCATTACTCTATTCCTTGGTTATATTCCTTTACTTATTACTAGTATTCTACTCTTCTTTAGTTGATTGATAGTAGCGCGTTTTGGTGATTTT
This sequence comes from Vaccinium darrowii, assembly GCA_020921065.1. Taxonomy (NCBI): domain Eukaryota; kingdom Viridiplantae; phylum Streptophyta; class Magnoliopsida; order Ericales; family Ericaceae; genus Vaccinium; species Vaccinium darrowii. The sequence continues at coordinate 38,976,745 of CM037154.1, forward strand.
AATGCAATTGGTTATAATATAAGTTTTGGTTTAGTTTATCTATGAAATTTTAAGTACTTTAAATAGTTTATGTACAAGAAATCTCAATTTCAAGCAAACTGTGGTTCAAAACCGAAACCAAACCGTGTTTTAATGGTTTAGATTAGTTTGGTTCTATGAATTCTATGGGATGGTTTGGTTTTCAAAATTCATAATCCGTAAATAGTTATTTGGTTCTTGGTTTACTACAAAATCAAACCAATCTGGTCCATGATCACCCCCAATTAAAGCTATTTATTAACTAATTATTGCTCTCTTTTAAAACATGCGCAGTAATGGTGACATGCCTCAGCTGAGATTAGAACTAAGCGGAGGTGAAGGTAGAGAGAGAGAGAGAGTGGTAGTTTTATACATATAGAGCATATATATATATTAGAAATTCTAGGGTTTTCTTGGATTTCAGAAGTGGAATTCGCTCTCTTAGAAAACACAATTTAAAGAATGATTAGCTAATGGAATGTTGACGAATAACATAAAAATTATCTTGAAGTTCGTTAAGAAATTATCTTGAACTTAAAAACTTTCGACTTGCAGAAGGTCATCAAGATTTGTGATCATGATCAAAAGATCACCTAATATATATAATATATATAAGGGTTTACGAACCATTATATATATATATAGATAAGATACAAAGATAATAAAACTGAAGAGATCTTTTTTTTTTTTTTTACTTTTTTGGTGATAATTTCACACTTTTTAGATTTCTCTAATTAATAATAAGATTGATTAATTTATAAAAAATTAAACAAAACGCCAAAGATATATAGGGTATTGTAGGTCTGACTTTGATATCATTAAAGAATTTTGCATACAACCTAGAAGCTTACATTCATAGACATATAATAAAAATAAAGATCAGAATTAGCGTACAATCATCTTGTTTGTAAATGTAGCGCAGATCTATATTGAGAAGAGAGAGAGAGAGAGAGAGTTGAGAGGAAATGGCACCGCCACTTCCAAAGTTCGTGGCGATCAGTTCAACCTCGAAGAAAAAGTATTTTCGCCCGAGAGGGCCAAACGGAGTGCTGAAATCCAGGCAAGTGAACGTTGTTGGCACGGAGAACGTGAAGCACGAAGTTGTGCCTTCAACCTCTCAGCCTGGAATGATCCACCTAAAATGCGTCGACACCGGCAAATACTGGAGTTGGGGTCTGAATCGTGCCTCACTCAACTATATTTCTGCACAGCAAACGAAACGAGTATCAGACCTATCAAGTAACGCTTGCACGTTGATCATATACTCCCACCACACCAGGAACGGTGCTAGTGTCTTCCATTTAGAATTTCTACGGAATTCGAAATGGCATGCCATAAAAAAAGACACTGAGGGATTCTTAAAAAGTGGTGAATCCAAAGGTGGACGTAGCTACACGAACTTCGTCATAAAAGATTGGCATCAGGCGGCACGCGCTAGCAGAAATAAGGAGAATACCGGAGTTGAAACATCAAGTGAGAGCCAGAAAAAAACATCAAGTGTAGCAGCGAACCTGATGTAACGCCGTGATGCAAGAACCAAATGTGCTGAATGCAATCATATTTCCTGCCGGTGTTTGTGTTCGTCTCTTGTGCTTAATTTTTCTTTTGTGGAACAATAAAACTGTAAGAATCTCTGTGATTTGAACTGTTATGGTGTATTGTACTATTGTGCTCTTTGTCTCGGTTTGGTTGATTCCTTATCATCCTCTCCCCCTTTTATGAAGGTTTGCTTACTAAACAAGCCTAATACTCGAGTTCGGCTCGATTATTAAACGAGAAGAGCCGAGAAGATCTTAACGAGTCAATAAATTATATACCCCCATTAGTAACTAAAGCTACTGGATTCGAACAATTCATTTTTAGACCAAATAGTCATCAAATGTTTTAGCCGTCTGATCAAAAGTATAGATTACCAGTTCCATTTACATGGCAATTCACTCAAATACTTTCATTAAAGTAATCAGATTAATCGTATTTAAAGAGGCAAAGAGTGATTAGCTAATGGAAATAAAAAAGCTCACAAATATATTAAAATTACTCCCTCCATCGCAATAGCAACTATTAGAAATAGTTGTCACCCTAGGCATTCCGCACTACAAGAAAAAATATCTATTGTGAGGATTGAGTTTCCGCGCCAAAGAACCAAATTTCCTCGCTAAAGGAATTGGCGAGGAAAAAATTTCTCGCCAGGTTTCCTCGCCAAAAGGTCGTCGCAAAAGGTATTCTAGCGAGGAAAAATAAATTTCCTCGCCTAATCTGCCAATTGGCGAGGAAATTTTTTTGTCGCCTATTCGGAACAATTGGCGAGGAAATTTTTTTGTCGCCTATTCGGACCAATTGGCGAGGAAATTTTGTTTTCCTCGCCTATTCTAACCAATTGGCGAGGAAATATTGTTTTCCTCGCCTATTTAGTACAATTGGCGAGGAAATTTTTCCTCGCCTAAACTCCTGAAACAAAAACAAGAAGAAATCAAATTCTAGCTTCTCCGCCTCCGCTGGGAATCGAACCCGCGACCTTCGCTCAAGCAACGCGCGCCCCATCCACCACACCAACTTCCATTTCAATGCAAAGTTCAACAACTTTTAATATATAACCTTTTGTAGTTCTTTTTACCTCACTATTTTTTAAAAATCTTTTTGTCCAAATTTAGTCTGTTTGTAGTGTTTCTTTAAACTTCTTTCTTAAATCTTTTAATGTTATTTGTTTTTACTGAAGTTCTTATTTTTTATAATTTGATATTTTCCTATACCCTTTTATAAGTCTTTACTTGTTAGAATTACTTACCTTTGCATTTATATATTTGTTTATTTTTAAATTGGATTTTGTTAATATGTGCCCCCAAGACACATGATAAGAACACATTAATTGCTCCACCTTACTCCACTTCCACTAGGAATTAAAGTAGAGTAATCAATCGTGTTTTGGAAAGATAAATCTTTTTTTTGATTAGACGAAAATGCCACCAACTACCCATACCCATAGAACAAAAACCTAAGATGCAATACTTGACCAAATAAAAACGAAAATTATTTGAGAATTAGTTGGCCAGTGTTCTCCCATAAATTTTTGGAACATAATTTTAGAAAATTAATTATCAAACATAAACCCAAAAATGAAGAAATGTTGTTGGGTGAGACCTAACCACCTTCTTCGTTCCAATCGATAACATAAATTCTTCTTAACATCATGTTTTTAAACATTATTAGTATGCTAAAGAGTAATTTGGAATTTATTGACAAATAATTGATCTACTCTTTGGCTTTCTTGAATTTTTTAAACTTCTTATCATGAGAATTTACTTCACTAATTTGTTTTGAAGAGAAAATGTAAAAGTGACTAAATATAAAAAGATTAAAAACAAGACAACATTAGCCCAAATAATAAGTCGAAAGTATAAATTTTCTGGCTTGGGGATTTTTTTTTTTATATATAAATTCTAGTTGAAGGGAAAAATCAATTGCTTTGTGTTTGTAGACCATTTTGGTGAGTGATGCCGGTAGGATTTTTTTCTCTTTAGCGGGTTTAAACCGAGTTGAAACACTTATTAGAAAACTAAAGGGCAGTTGAAAAGATAGCATTGAAAGAGAAGTTAAAGGGTAATTTTTTTTTAATGACCGTTAAAGGGTAATTTAGTCTCATTAGAAACACGTTTTCCTCCTAGACAGTATGATACCCACCTTTGTTTCAAAATGGATGATCGTTTTAGGAGACCAAATCATTTTTCTACTAGAGTAATAATAATAATAGATTTATATGCAAATGACATGATCAATATGATATGTATACATTTAGTCTCACTAATTAGTATGTGCATACGACAAATAAGTTCTTTTATTATAATTTTATGGTATCATAAATAGGATAAAATCTTACCATTGGGATAATACAACACATCTATATCAAAATCTAAATAGTCCTAGAAAAGGTGTGGAAATATTTCGTCACCTAACATTAACATTTGGCAACGAAACAAAATTTCCTCGCCTATTCTGAACAATTGGCGAGGAAACTAGCATTTCCTCGCCAATTCTTAGCTTTTTTGCGAGGAAAAATAATTTCGTCGCCAAATCTTAGCTTTTTTGCGAGGAAAGATAATTTCGTCGCCAAATGGGTACCCTTTAGCGAGGAAATATGCATTTCCTCGCCAAATCTTAGCTTTTTGACGAGGAAATATAATTTTGTCGCCAATGTTAGCTTTTTTTGCGAGGAAAGATTATTTCGTCGCCAATCTTTGATGTTTAGCGAGGAAATTCAAATTTCGTCGCCACATGGTAGCCTTTTAGCGAGGAAATGTTCATTTCGTCGCCAAATCTTAGTTTTTGGGCGAGGAAAGATAATTTCGTAGACATAGTGTACTCTTTGCCGACGAAATCGATTTCCTCGCCATAAAGACCCATTTGGCGAGGAAATTCAAATTTCCCCGCCAGCTTTCGTCGCCATAGTTACTTTTTGTTGTAGTGCCGTGACACAAGTCACACAAGTATAGCTATTTTTATTTTATTTTTGGGTACACTGTGGAAAAACAAATAATTTAGAGTATAATTGGTCTGACTTGGACGTCACAAAAAGGATTTTACATATAACGTAAATATTAAATTACTTGGGAGACGGGTCGCACCAGTGGTGGCGGTACACTTGGAGTGGGTATGCAGACCCTGATCACCTAAAAATAAACTATGGAGATAGCACCTATTTTTGGGGTTCGTTTATTAGGTTTCTTCAAGGATTATGGGGAGTGGTGGGGTGTTTTTAAGGAGCATGGGAACCAGGGAAATACCGATTTAAAGGAAGAGGTGCAGTGGTGGAGGACTTTTCAAGGAGCATGGAGAACCAGGGGAAGTTCTGCTTGAAAAGGAAGAGGTGCATTGTGGTGTATACGGGGGGTGTTGCAGCCTTTGGTTTGTCAAGGAGTATTTGGGCATTGGTGTGGATTTCAAGTTTTTTATTTTTCTTGTTTCTTGTTGGCACCATATCAACTCCATAAAGAAGAAAATATTTGAATGGCTTCGAGGTAAGTTGAGAATTAGCGAGTAGCAGTAGTAAGAGAGTATCATGCACTTTTCAAGGCTCTCTCAATGCTTTTCTTTTTTTATTGTACCAATTTCATTTTTTATTCTTGTGATTAATGAAATCTTTCTGTATGCTCCAAAAAGCCGAGCTCCTCGTGTTTTATCTCTCTATTCCCTTTTAATAGTACTCTCTGTGATTTGAACTTTCATGGTATTTTTTTTTTTTTTTTTTGAAATTAACTTTTAATGAAGTTGGTGTTTTATTTATTTTTTTAAATAAATTATAAAATTTATTTATTAACGTACCCAATTTTCGGGATGTTACAACTTGGTATCAGAGACAAGGGTTGCGTTTACCTCAGACCGTGGGTGTTGTGTTGACTGATTTCTGCTACGTGTTAAATATAAGTATTTTATCCTAAATAATACTACTTGTTAATTTTGTGTCAAAAGGAAAAAAATAAAAAAAATAAAAAACTCAAGTATGTCCACTATATACATTTTCTTTTTATATATCTTATAAGTCTAGACTTGAGTTCTATTCGAATTACAACATGAAGATATTAGTTAAAAAGGTTGAGGGGACTGAAAGTAGCATATTCCATTAGATTTAGTATTAGTCGAGGGCAATCATGAATGTCATTTCATCATTGGTGGGCAGATTTAGTTAGAACTTATCCGTGAGCCGGAACTAGAAGTTTTCAATTTACTATCGCATCGGAATCTTCTCATGTCAACTGTGATTTCATAGAAAAGACGAGTTATTTTCCAAAAGTAAGGCACCACCAATTTAAGGGGGGTAGATGGGTTGATAGTCACTATTCTAATTTAGTTAGCTTTCACATGATTAGTAACATGTAGTACCTATTGATCACATTTAACCTCTTTGTAGACACCCCAATCCAGACTCTTGAGATTCCGTGACTTCCCCTAGGATAAGAATGCCTAATATGGAGCATACGAGGCTTGATTGAGGACTTGAGAACCCACCAAAAACCTCCCATGAACCCACATAAACACCCATTGAAACCCTAGAAGAGCCCAAAACCCTAAAGCACATGCACCTGGATTGACCAGGTCCAGGCGCCTGGAAGGAGTCTAGGCGCCTGGATTCTCCATTACAGGCACCTGGACTTGCACAATGCAAGCGCCTGGAATTCAACCCAAGTTGAGTGTGGTTTAAGTTGATAGTGAGCAGGAACAAGATCTTGAGGGGATTTTATGCAGGATTCAGTTAGAGGACGGTGGGAGAGATGATTGCCCCTATCACTTGACCCCTAACTAACCCCTAAACCCTCCTAAGGGTTCAAATGGCCCCTTTTGAACCTTATGTTGCCTATTGATACTCCCATTTTCCTCCATTTTAGGGGATGATGATACACACCCTCCTCTCCTGTTGTTATGCTATGGAAACCTCCTCAGAAATTTCTCCAGTTCATCCCTCACTCTCATATTCACCTTCCATCCCCAAACCATCCCCTTTACTTCCAAAACACATGGTATTTCTCACTCTCCACAACTAAATCTTGGTACAAAAACACTTAACCAGTCTCTCACTCCTCCAGAAACCAAAATCCAATCCATATAACCACTAAAATCTTTCAAAACCTTCTCCAAAGTCCAACAAATCAAGCCTTTAAAGGTAGATATCTACCAAAAATGCTTAAATAGGCCTTGAGGGGGATACCACCCAACCTTTACTGATCATCAATATCAGTTTGAGGTTTGGGAGGATTGGTAAACATCACAAGTGGAAGCTCTTCACTCACACCTGCATCAGCTCCAGGCACCTGGAATGGCCTAATCCAGGCGCTTGGAATCCATTTTCATGACCAGTGTTCTTTTCCCCTGTTGCACTTTTGCATGTCTATTTAATATCATCTCATATCATTCATAGTTTAATGCTTTCATTACGTGGTTAAAAGGTTCATTCAAGTAGTTTTTTAGTACATTTCATATCATGATCATGGTTAAAATGATGTGTGTGGGCTAATGAATAAGTCATGAGTGCATTAACAAGTATTTTCTATGTCATACAAAAGCATCATAGTTGGTAAATGGGAAGATTTCAATCTCATGATGTGCTTATCATATCCATTCATGTAGGGTTTAGAGTAAGTGCATGATGTGGAACAAATTAATAAAGCATTTTCATTCTCATCAAGTAGGAAGAGTTATTTTATATCATCTATTGCATAGTAAAAGAGAATAAGAGCATCATCCATGAAAAAAATCAGTTTGGATCATCTTATGTCATGTACAATAAATTTCATGTCATGGTGATTTAGGCAATCAAACCTCTTCAAAGCTGATGTTGGGATCCATACAGTCCATAGAGTCACCAAACATCATGCTGAGTGTGTAAGAGCAAGCCATAAAGTCTGCATTTGCCATTGGCTTTGAGACCTTGATTAAGGAAAATTCTATCTAGTCAATATTCCAGGTGCCTGGACCCACCCCTTCCAGGCGCCTGGACTAGCTTGATCCAAGTGTCCAGGGGGCAGTCCAGGTGTCAGTCACGTGCTATTCACGGATCTGTTTTGAAAGGTCTCCAATGTTGTTTGATCATGTTTAAGGTTGTTTAATGTATAATATGTTTGCATTTCATCACACCTCGCACTATTTCACTCATGACATATCACACATGTATACACATTCATCATTCTTGTCACGCAAATACAATCTACATGCTCTCGTATGAATTTGTAACTTGTAAGTCCATTTAAACAGCATTTTCAAAATCCTTTAAACATTGAGTAGAGACCGGCGATCCCGCTTGATGAGAGGGGTGCTTTAAATTCCTTCCCCTCTCGTAACCTAGTTCCCGGACCCCAAAAATCTCATTTTGAGAGACTAGTAAAGCATTTTCTAATCCAAGGGCAAAAGAGTCATTTTTCAAATGGTTTCTCAGGTACGGTCCTCAAGCCCAAGTGGCGACTCCATCCAATCAATAAAACCATTTTCCAAACAAGTTTTTATGTAATCCGGCATGGTGTCCACACTATTTTTACCCCTCCATGAATCGGTGTAAAATTTAGTTCCTCCAATTCAGGCAGTTCAGTGAGAACGCTTTATTTTCTGCTATAATTGTTTTTAGCTCTTACTTCGTGCTAGCATACCCTTCTACTCTCAGTGCTTGTCGAGTCTATCAATACAATCTTTATATAATTTATGTTTGCTTGATTTGTATACTTCATAATAACAGTTGATTTCATTCAATCTCTCTTTGTTCCCTTTCTAAACCAGTGCTAGATTTTGATGGCTTTTGAATCGTTTCCACTTCTACTATACTCGTTACCATAGATAGTGATATTGAGACCAGATTCCTTAACATAAATCAAAATCCTTTACATTCCTTTTGAACTTTAGTTTTGCAGATCAAACTTGAGCTCGGATTTATTTATGGAATTCTGTTTAATTAACCTTTAAGACGCTTCTCTTTCTTTGAATTGTCTAACTTCAACAATCATTTCATTTAAAACCTTTGTTGAGATAATAAGATCCTCTTTGAAATTTTCAATAGATGGTTCTATTACTGGAATGATCAAGGAGTCTTTATATAGCTCCCTTATTGAAACCTTCCCGAAAAAATAGACTTGGATATTTTGTTTGAAACATATTTGGCCAATGTGATTTCAATCCAACTATCTAGTTTGGCTTTTCATAACTTGAACTGCTAATGTTTTCTAGAACCTTCATGCAATTTATCCACTTATCTCGTGAAAACCTTTGCTATCACTGCAACAATTTTGCCACATCAGGTGTCCACTTGTCTACTTCATATGTTAAACCTTAAACAACCATTGTTGTAATAGCGTAATCCTTCAATAACCATGGTATCCTTATACTCATCAGTTCTTGCGTTCGGTCACGATTTGATACTTAAACATTTCACTCATTCATATCCGCCGCTTGTGTAAATTCTTTGGAGTAAAAGATCGAACATTTAGCAAAATCCCTTAGTATAGCCTCACCTTTGGGAGGACATGTACCGATAGTCTTAGCTTGTAAAGCTTGTGATTTGGAGGCATTTGGGATACGTTTGACTTGTGACCTTCAGGTTTTTGACGTGGCCAATTTAGACGTTATTCTAGGAATGGATTGGTTATCCACCCATCAAGCAGTGATCGATTGTTCCTATGAAAAAGTGACTGGCCATTCTCCCAATCGTATAAGTTTCAAGTTTAAGGGAGATAGACAAGAGTGTTCACCAGGTTATCCAAATTCAAGATGGCACCGCAACCTAATAGGATTGCTAGCGAGCCTAATGCATGGGTAAGCTGATCGTATGGAGCTAGACCTGCCACGAGTCACGTGTTAACATGTCAAAGTTTTTCTAGAGAAATTGCTCGAACTAGCGCCTCACCATGAGTTAGACTTCACCATTGAGTTATAGTTGGGGACCTCCCCTATCTCAATGGCTCCATACCAAAGGGCTCCAACCGAACTTTGAGATTTGAAGGTTCAACTACAAGAGTTGATTGATAAAGGATCTCTTTCACCTAGTACCTCACCGTGGAGAGCACCGGCCCTGTTTGTTAAGAAGAAGGATGGGTCGCTCTGGCTATGTACTATTGTTAGTTCAAAAGGCGACTTGATAATTGACGACCTTTTCGATTAGTTTCATGGATCACAATGCTTTTCGAAGATCGATCTGTGATCTGACTACCATCATGAACATTCATTCCAGGAGTTGAACAAAAGGTTAACCAGAGTGTCTGTAGTAATCATTCCAACCAGAGATGTGGGTTACATAGTGTACTGCCACGCTTCGAGGGATGCCTTAGGAGGCGTGTTGATGCAAAATGGTAAAGTTGTTGCATATTCGCTTAGGCAATTGAACCCACATGAAAAGAGCTACCCAACTCATTACCTAGATTTGGTAGCGGTGGTGTTTATGTTGAAGACATGATATTATTATATGCATGGGCAAGAACTTTGAAGTTTTCACGAACCACAAGCACCTGAAATACTTGTTCACTCATAAGGACCTGAATATGAGAGAGAGACTATGGTTAGAGTAATTGGAGGACTACCCTTTCACCCTGTCTTATCATCTGGGTTAAGTGAATGTGGTGGCTGACGCATTTAGCTGAAAGCCAAGGGAGATCGTAGCTGCTTTAGCCGTCCGCAAATGGAAGATTTGGAGGCCCTAAACTAATTCAACCTTCTATCGATGACTAAAGGTCAGGGAGCGTCTTTGTTTTCTTTCGTAGCTACACCGGCATTACATCGGGAGATTTTGATTGTCAAGTGGATTTTTACAAGTATCGGTTGGCTTCGGGAACATCCCTAGCTTGGTGGACTATCCACGCTGATGGAAGTTTGAGGTTTCTCGATAGGATATTTTTACCCGATTTTGGGACGTTGTAGAGGGTCTTAAAAGAGTTACATATGTCGAGTTTTGATATTCATCTGGGAGGGAACAAGATGTATCAGGACTTGAAGCGATAGTATTGGTGAAATGGAATGAAGGCGGATGCTGCGAGATTACTTGTTAGCAAGTTAAGACCAAGCACCAGAAACTAGGAGGATCACTTCAACCATTGCCTAGTTCAAGTTGGAAGTGGGGGCATATCACCATGGATTTTGTGACTGGATTGTCAAAATCACCTAGGAAGAACGCTGCAATTTGGGTTATCGTGAACCACCTGACCAAGAGTGCTACCGGTTTAAGTTTTAGACACCATGGAGTCGTATAGCTACCTCTACATCGACGATATTGTTTGCTTACATAGAGTTCTGGTATTGAACGTGTCAGATCGAGATCCACGTTTTACTTCTAAGTTCTAGCAGAGTTTGCAAACCACTTTAGGCACGAGTCTTTGATTCAGCACCGCTTTACACTCGCTGACTAATGGACAGTCAAAGAGAACTATTTAGACTTTAGAGGACATGCTTAGAGCTTGTGTGATGGATTTCAAGGGAAGTTGGGAGCGTCACTTACCTTTGGTGGAGTTCTTCTACAACAACAGCTTTCAAATGAGTATTGGGATGGCTCCTTACGAAGCATTCTATGGAAGACCATGCATGCCAATCTCCTGTCTATTGGACAGATGTCGGAGAGAACAATTTGATGGGACCAGACCTGGTTCGTGAAACAACCAAGAAGGTGCAACTAATTAGACAACGATTGGTAACTGCTTAGAGTCGAAAGAAGAGTTACGCTGATTGAAGAACTTGACCGTTGACTTTCAATGTCAGAAATCATGTGTTTTTGAAGATTCAACCACAGCGGGGAGTTATCTGATTTAGTCAGAAGGGGAAACTTTCACCTAGGTTTATTGAGCCGTTCTAGATTTTAGAGCATATTGGAGAGGTTGTACATCGTATAGCCTTGCCCCCACAGATAGCTCGAGTGAACGATGTATTTCACGTGTGTATGCTTTAGAAGTACATTGCGCATTACAAACACATCCGCAATTGGAAGGAACTGACACTAGACGAGGGTGCAACTTTCGAGAAACAAGCCATCAAGATAGTGGCGAGCAAGAGAAAGTATTGCGAAGAAATAAGATCAAACTTCTCAAAGTTTTGTGGCGCCATCAAATAATCGAGGACAATATGAGAATGTGAAGAATCACTACGAGCCAATCACCCTCATCTTTTTTAGAACTGAGGTACAGTCCATAGTGTAAATATAGAGATAATTTTGTATTATATCTACTTGTGTTTTAATTTCAAAAACCCCTATCTGTTCTCCCACACTCCTTATAACTCTCCATCTCTCCTAATAATTCTCTTCTTCTCTCCTATTTACTCTCCCCATATTTTTCTCTACTTCTTTTCTTTCCTTTCTCATCCGAATTATCTACCTCTCTCCCTCTCTTCAATTTTTCCCTCGTATTCATCCCCAATTAACTACCTTCACAATCTCTTTCTCTCTCTCTCTAGGCAATTCTTCTCTCTTCATTTAACTCTTCCTCTCATTAAGTCTCCCCCCCCCCCCCCCCCCCCCCCCCCCCCTCTTCTCTTCTTCTTCTTCTTCCTCTCTCTCTCTCTCTCTCTCTCTCTCTCTCTCTCTTATTAACTATATCGTTCTTCCACCATTTGTAAGTCTCTCCCTCTTTTGGGAGTAAACTTTATTTTACTCATGGTGGATATTTATTTTTCACAGATTTCCTAGGTGTCATCATCGTTCAACTCTATTGTCTTGTTTTTTACGCTTGAATCAACGGAGGGAAGGTAGGGCTTCTAAAGCTTAACTTTACTTAAGTGTTCTTGAATACGTGGTTTTAATATCATTGTTATTAATTCGAGAGGACGTTGTTATGATTAGATAGGCTATATTATCGTGAGCCGAGTTGATAACATAAAATAGAAATTTAAATGGTTTAGACATTGTAAAACGAGTATGTGTACCCCGCCCTATGCTCTATATGTTTTGGGCCACTTCGAGCCAGATTCAAGAAAAAGGTAACAACACACTACTACAAAAAAAAAAAATCATAAAGATCACGGTCTTTTGGTGTGATCTTTCACTTTTAATCTCGGTTAAAAAACCGTAATCTAACCTAGTGTGATTAAAAGTCCTCATCTTTCAATCACGGTTCTAGACCCTGATGAAATCTCATGAAAAACTGTGACTAAAAAAAATTGTGATCTTTAACCAAAATAACATCTCAGTTTTACCTAAAAACCGTGATTGTTTATTGAGAAATCATCTCAGTTTTTAGTAAAACCATGATTAAAAAAATTAGAAACACTATGATGAAAAACAATTAATTGCTAATTTCAATAGGCATCTAAAAACTACCTTACATGCTAACATTGATTCCATCTAGATTTGATCCTTTGAACTCTTGCATAAGAGAACCAACACTTATCCACTCCACCAATTATGCATTTCATTATATTGTTGAATTATTTAATATATAATAGTTTTTGCATGTCTTTCACCTGTCCATATTAGTTTCTTGAATGTTAACTATGATTTTTTCGGCTTTATGTACTTTTATAGTTTTCAAGCTTGTTTGAGAAAGTTTAATTTTTTGTTACGACGACATTTTTTTTTTTTTAAGTTAAACACATATTCTATGAGTTTCTGACAATAATTTTTTTGGTTTAAAATAGATGTCTCATCTTCCAATTCAGCAAAATTCCATTCCATCAAAATATCTAAATCCTTGTTCTCCTTTCTCAGCATAATTGTGATTCTCCAACTCAATAATTTTAATCAAATTGAAATTGTTCTCCCCATAAAATTTTACTTCCAACCGTTCTCCAATATCCTCACGTTCTGAGCTTTCTTTAGCAAGACAGAAAAAAAATAAGAAAGATCTCAGTTTTTGTAAAAACGTGTTAAAAAAATACGAGTTAGATTTTTTTTATCACGGTTAAGTACATAAACCGTGATGAAATACAATTTTAATCTCGGTCATATATAAAACATGATTAAATGACACTTTTTAAATGATTGAGATTAAAGCTCTCACTTACAATCACACTTTACTTACAGTCACACTTTTTAAATGACTGAGATTAAAGCTCTTTCTTACAATCACACTTTTTAAACGACTAAGATCAAAGCTTAATTTAATTTTTATTTTTAATCACGTTTTATATATGACCGAGATTAAAACTGTATTTCATCTCGGTTTATGTACTTAATCGTGATAAGAAAATCTAACTCTTATTTTTTTATCACGTTTTTACAAAAATTGAGATCTTTCCTATTTTTTAAGTGTGATCTTTATACCTTTTTGTAGTAGTGCAAAAGTTGTAGCTTGCGACATTTTAAGCAACATTCATATAGAACTCGCTCTAATCCGAGGTTCATACAAAAAGATATGAATTTTTAAAGAAACTGTTTAAAGCAGTTTTTGGGCAGCAAGACCACTGCCTTCAAACCCGTTTTGACCACGTTTAGGGGTAAGCCCAGCAAACCTCTGGGCTTGGACAACCTCTGGACTAGGGCTGTACAAAAAAAACGGTGAACCGTGAATCCGGTCCTGACCAAACCGATCCGCACGTTTTGGATTTTAACCGTGGATTAATGGTCCGGACACGAATCCAAAAAATAATAAACCGTGACTCGCGGTTCGGACATGGATTTTGATTTTGAAATCGTGCATTAACTGATCCAGGCCGTGAGATTTTTATTATATATAATTTTTAAAAAATAAATATATATGTATGTATAAATAATTTTACCACTTTCATAAATATTGTCAATTTGATATAGGGTTATAATGTTATCTCCTATAAATCTAGGAGGTAAATTTGTACCCTATTTGATGTATCTATTCCACTATCGTGCACTTGTATTGAACTTTAATTAATTCAGTAGTTGTTCACTGAATTTAGTAGGTGTCCAAGGGTTTTTTTTTTTTTTTTTTGCTATTAAATGGTCTTTGTTTCTGTTCCACTATGTAACTGAACTAAGCTACATGCTTTCCACTGCTGCTTGTTTAGGCTCCGGTTGTGTCATCACATGCTCTATCTAAGGTCTCTCTGTTGTCTACCTTGGATTTTTCAGGATTTTATTTTGATGAAACTGTTTGTTACTTGTTTACGTATGACATGTAATCCGTGGATAAAACCGGTACCGATCCGTGACTCGCGGATCGGATTGGAACCGAACCGTGAGACTATTGGTCCGGACACGGATTGTATTTTCTAAAAACCGTGACTCGTGGATTAGGATTGGATTCATGTAAATCCGATCCGATCTGATCCCTACTGTGTACACCCCTACTCTTGATTGGAGCAACCAAAAAACCATATCCGGTTATAGATATGCTAGGTTGTAAAGTTTTCATAACTAATGCAAAGAACCTGCTTGGTTCCGTTGTCTTTGTCGGTGCCCATCACCCATGGGGTTGGGAATTCAAATCCCAAGTTCCACTTCGTACCAAAGTTTCAATCTTACACTTCCCATTTTTCCCCCAATTTACTAAACTTTGCCTCTTTCAGTCTTTTTTTTTATCAGTCACTCTTTCAGTCTTTTATTCCCCTTTTTTCTCTATTTTCTAAACTTTGTCCTCTTTCAATCTTTTTTCCCCTCTATTTTTTTTATTTGCTCTTTTTCCCCCACCCAATCCACACTTCTACGAAAACCACATTTCACAATTACTTTATTAGAAATTTTGCCCTTAACAAACCCAAAAGTAGTGTAGTGATATTTTCTTACACTAGATTAAAAAAAAAAAAAAAACCCTTGACTTCATGACAATAGTAATATAATATTAAATACAATCTGTATTGATAACAAACCAAGTTGATCAAATCAGTCGCCTGTTATTTTCGAATATTACTAACCAACTACTACTTCGAAGACTTTCATTGTTATCAATTTCACGAAATGGGGGTGTTGTGCACCCTTCGTACATCTGGTCATATTTTGGACAGCTCGAACTGTCCAAAACACGGTCGGACAGCCGAGGGGAGCACAACACATACCCAACTAGCAATATGAGATACTTTGATAGTCAACTTTATTAACTTTTTTCACTTATTTGAGTTAATAACATCTGCATTCGAACTATGTTGTTGTGGTCGATAATTATATATTTTCATTCAATTATTACTTGCTTAGATATGCCATGTTCTCAAGTGTTAGTTTCTGGTTACTTATTTTACTACGTTTGGATTTAGAAGCATTGTATTTTTTTCTTTTTCATGATCTGTTAGTTAAGCCTGATCTTTTTAAGGTACGTATGTACATATCGGTTTGAGATTCTCTGTCTTCAAACATAATATAATATAGCTTGGCATTGTGAGCAAAGCCGGCCTTGTTTTAATTTTATTTTTTAATCAACAAAAAGATAAATATAAATAAACTCGAGAATGGGTACATCGATAATAAAATAAAGGCAAAACTCAAGCTTCGTGAAAAAACATGAGGCAAAGTGTTAGGTCAAAAGTTAAAAACCATCCAACAAAAAGTTGAATGAGAGCAGCAGAACAAACTCCTCAAAAGGCAGCAGAATAATCTAAGCACCCCACCTTTATATCGTAGCAAATTTTAGAAGATTCCATATATATCACCATTTTGAACTAGCATCACAAGCAACCTCTACCACTTATAGATTCCAAAATAGCACTAGACCCAAAACATCACCCATCAGCTTCAGGAGGCCAGAAATATGAACAAGTCCTTCTATTTTGCAAATTTTCATTGAATCCTTGGCTCCCATGGTACTCCTGAATAGCACCAGACCCAAAACATCACCCATCCTCTGCAATGTTTCGTATTCCTTCTCTTCAGTTTTGATTATTTTCTGTAGCTCAACTTCACTACGAAAATCAACCTGATGCTGCCCTCATTTTACCGAAATGCTTGAGTTTTCAATAGGCCTTGTTTTAAACAACTGAACATGATTAGCAACTTCCTAGCTAGTGAAAATCTTCGATTGCTATTAATTTTAAAGTTGAATGCAAGTTGCATATTTGTATTAATGATTGAAGTTATTTATTGAATTGTTCTCTCTAAAAACATACGCACCAATAGTCATATGCCTTGGTTGACTTTAGAACCCAGTGACTTGCAAATATGCAACTTGCATATTTGTGGAAATATGCAAAGAAAAAAATATTGCATATGTTATATACGATATGCTACAAAGAATGATTAGCTACAAAGATACGCTACAAAGAACTTAATATAAGATTGCTGAGGTTACTTTTGGACTACAACGGTGAAGTTCGCTCTCTTAGAAACACACTATAAAGAATGATTAGCTAATGGAAAGATGACAAATAATTCAAATTATTATTTTGGATTTTATTATTATGGAGAAAGTAACCTTTCATCTCGACAATATCGTCCTCCACAATATCATGCACCAAGAGCTGTCGACCAATCCACCTGTTTGTGATTGTAGAATTTGTTTAGAACATCGGCCTAAGATGGAGCCAATGAAAAGCCCTTAAGATTCTGGGGAATATCTATAGAAAGACCAATTTTTTCCAAAAGAGGAGGGAGACGCTCAAGCGCAAAAACCTTCAATATAAAATAAAACCCTGCTCCATCAAATCTTTTGTCAACTTTCACCTTCGTGAAAGAGTGGTGCAACTGAGTCAAAACAGATACACCCCAAGAATAGTTGTCAATTTCATCTATGTTTTCCAGTAGAGGAAGGAAAATGAGAGAGACATATGCCCCATATGCGGCAGGCTCAATCATACGCCCGATCGCAAAGAGCACATATGCACACACATGATACTTAAACTCATTCTCAATCACATTATTAGGAACTACCTCGAAATTTTTTCTCAGTCGTTCCAACTCAACGACTCATTTGCGTATTTTACCTTCAAGACTATCCTTCCCAAGAAACCTCATACAAACCTCACTTGAGGCCTCATCTTTTTCAATCATAGGCTTCCCATCTATCGGAAAACCTGCAATTTAAAATATGTCCTCCAAGCCGAGACAAATGTCTTGGCCACTTAATATCATAGTTTACTGGATCATACCGCTCCAAGAAAGCAACTATCAAACCATTCTCATTCCTCATAGGCTTCTCACCAATTAGTGGTTTATCAAATCCGGTCCCTAATAAACGATTACGAAATCTTTCATCAAATTTCCAATCATTAAACTTATTACCTTGGAATGAGAGGTGATTCATTATTTGGAAAAGGTGGTCTTCCTTTTCCTCTTTGCGGCCACCTTAGCATTTTCGGGTACCACCCCTCTAGAATCCAGCCCCTCTCCCACATTCTCATCACCCGAGCATGATTTAGTACCACCACTGCTTGACCGAAATCCTAGACCTAAATTAATGGGTTGCCCCAAGCGTAGGGCTGAGACTGGTGTAGTATAATACCCGGTAAGACCGGAATCGAATCCATAGGGACGGTGAAGAGTGCTCAACTAAAAACTCGGGTTGTGAAATTTGAAACGGCTCTTAGGTAGCCACCCCTTGTAATTTGTTGTGAGAATTAACTAAACTAAAAAGAATTTGGTTTTGCTTAAACTATTTAAAAACAAGTATGGTCGTAGGGTTCATAACACCAGTGACCAGACCCAGACAGTTCCGCTCCGTTCGGTGTTCTAAAAACATTTGATTTTAGAGAGAAAAAGGTACCCTGAAAGATGCGAATCCTTGTGGTCGCCGTTTACCCGTGTACAGCGAAGAACGAGTTTTGGTCCCCCGTTCCCCGCGTTACATGGGCTTCGACAATGCCCGGATACGTCCAACGGAAGCTCTTTAATAACCTAAAATTGCCTTTCCCGTTATTAATTCTGGAAATAGGAGCGAAGACATACCCAGCCCTGGCCACGGCGTGTTAATCACCCCGCGACCATACCTATGCGACTACTCACTCATATTAACTTGAACGAACAGCACGAACAGCAAGATTTCAAACAAAACATGCTCATATAACTCGGAAGAAGATTAAACTAAAAGATCAACCAAAAACTAAGATTAATGTAAACTAGAGAAAGTTACCGGAAGCAATACTTGAATCTTTGAGACAAAACTTCAAAAACTCCAATCGAAAGAACTCCGGAAAAAGAAAGAATGAAAATCTCTGAAAGGAAAACAAAGAGCTGCTCTCTGGCAAAAGAAAACAAAAGTTCAGAACCCTAAATCGTCCCACAAACAAAGTATTTATATCCTCCCGAAGTCGAACACGTGGCAGGACAACCCGCTGATTTTAAGCCATCTGGTATCGATACAGGGAAATCCTTGTATCGATACAGATACCTTCTGTTCGCCCATAAGCACCTCGGTATCGATACAGTTAATCTCCTGTATCGATACAGACACCTTTAAAATGCTTTTCAAGCTTGTTTGCTCACCCTTCTTGGGTCCCACCGGTTCCCAACATGCCCGATGTCTTGTGTCCACTTTACGTGCTCCTCCGACCTGTTTCCTATAAAACAACCAAAAATACCAAAAACAAAAGACAACACCGCATCAAGTGAAAAATGGAATAAATCGCACCTCTAATGCGCTAATTCGCCCTACTTAGGCGCTTATATCTATGATATTGCGCGCCTATCAACCACCAGCCTCTACAGAACCGGGGCCCCCTCCCACATCCTCATCAGTAGCAGTAGCTGTACTGTTTTGTGTCACCAATGTAAGAAGTGATTCAGTACCACGACCAGCCTCTGCAGAATCGGGCCTCTCTCCCACATCCTCATCAGTAGCAGTAGATGGACTGTTTTGTATTACCAATGTAAGAAGTGGTTTGTTGCTAGATAACAGAGATCTAGCATCGAACCACCTCCAGGATTGGCCACTACTGATAGTTGTAGTTCAATATTAGATTGATCACTACCAACACCACCCGGCCCCTACATTGAAGTATCTCTGGCTTCATCCCTGCTGAAAATCGATTGATGTTCATCATCTGATTGATGTATATCTGATTTATGTTCAACATCTGGAATTGCATCTTCAGAATTCATTGCCCAATCAGGCTCAGAATTGTCGCTATCATCAAATCTTGAATATGGTTTAAAGTCTAATGGGGGTAATGGTTGTATTTTCCATTCTTGTTTCAGAAGAAAAGTCGAAATATCTATTTGTCGTCAATGATTGGGAGAAAAACTGGGAAGTTGACGTTGGCGGGCTATTATGGTGTCCTTGGGGATTACAAGGGCTGCGCATGGTAGGCTCAGAAGCGGGTCTGAAATTTATCCGAAGAGAGTCCCGCCTATTCCATTGTTCATTGCAGAACTTGTATGGTTCCTTCCTCAAAAAATCTTTTTTCCCTTTGGCCCAGTCCTACTTAGTTTCGTTTTTAAGTCAACCACCGGTTCAGTCAAAATGCATTGAAAATCTGCCCCCAAACCAAAATGTCTGGGGCAGCGATCTGGCCAGTGGTCCGCCAGTTTTTCAAAGGATATAAGTTGTGTTCGGAACATATACACAGCAGTTTGTTCCCTCGAAGGCAGCGGGACAACTTCCTCCAACCTTTGGTACGGCTCCTAGACAATATCGTCCTCCACAATATCATCAAGAGCTGTCGACCAATCCGCCTGTTTGTGATTGTTGAATTTGTTTAGATCATCGGCCCAAGATGGAGCCAACGAAAAGCCCTTAAGGTTATGGGCAATATCTTTAGAAAGACCAAATTTTTCCAAAAAAGGAGGGAGACGCTCAAGCGCAAAAACCTTCAATATAAAATAAAACTCCTCCATCAAATCTTTTGTCAACTTTCACCTTCGTGAAAGAGTGGTGTAACTGAGTCAAAATAGATACACACCAAGAATAGCTACCAATTTCATCTATGTTTTCCAGTAGAGGAAGGTAAATGAGGGAGACATAAGCCCCATATGCGGCTGGCTCAATCATACGTCCGATCGCAAAGAGCACAGATGCACAAACATGATACTTAAACTCTTCCTTGGTCACATTATTAGGAACTACCTCGAAATTTTTTCTCCGTCATTCCAACTCAACGACTCATTTGCGTATTTTACCTTCAACACTATCCTTCCCATGAAACCTCATACAAACCTCACTTAAGGCCTCATCTTTTCCAGTCACAGGCTTCCCATCTATTGGAAAACCTACAATTTAAAATATGTCCTCCAAACCGAGACAAATGTCTTGGCCACTTAATAACATAGTTTACCGGATCATACCGCTCCAAGAGAGCAACTATCAATCATTCTCATTCCTCATAGGCATCTCACCAATTGGTGGTTTATCAAATCCGGTCCCTAATAAATGATTACGGACTCTTTCATCAAGTTTCTAGTCATTATCTTATTACCTCGGAATGAGAGGTGTTTCATCTTTTGGGCGTCGAACTGGGCGTCGGAGATTATAACTCCTGTCGCTTATGTAGGTCTTCCTTTTTCTCTTTGCCGCCACCTTAGCATTTTCGGGTACCAACCCTCTAGAATTCAGCCCCTCTCCCACATCCTCATCAGTAACAGTTGTTGGATTGTTTTGTATTACCAATGTAAGAAGTGATTCAGTACCACCACTAGCCTCTACAGAATCGGGCCCCTCTCCCACATCCTCATCAGAAGCAGTAGCTGGACTATTTTGTGTTACCAATGTAAGAAGTGGTTCGTTGCAAGATAATATAGAATCTAGCATCGAACCACCTCCAAGATTGGCCACTGCTAATGGTTGTGGTTCAATATTAGATTGATCACTACCAACACTACCCTGCCACAGCATTGAAGTATCTTTGGCTTCATCCGTGATGAAAATAGATTGACGTTCAACATCTGGATCTGACCGATGCAAACCTATCCCATTTAAGACGGAATGTGATATTGTCGCAATTAAAGAGCTTTTTGAGACGGCAATTCCAGCCAACTCAAATGGGTCGACGAAAAAGAGCTTTTCTCTTGTAGTGACGTCAGCCATTGCAATGAGCAAAAATCCAGTTTTTCATGGCAGGACAAAGCACATTTTGACATAATGACTTGATTTTGTCAATATGAAGGAGCAGCTAGTTGACATAATGACTAAAGTAGTGGCAGAAGAAAATTTTCTCAATTTCATGAAGTCATGAAGATTACAAATTAAGGAGAAGTGTTAAAAAAAGTAATTTGTAATCTTTTAAATATCTAGAATTATGTAAAGTTTTGTAGTAAAATATCTAATATAAAAATCTTTAGAAAAGTGTGGAATGTAATGATAGCATGAGGAAGACTTTTGTAATTCACATGTGCAAAATCCTAGAGTCTTCCGGAAGATTAGTAGGTCGGTGGAATTAAGGCTTTGTTCGGTTTGGAATGACCGGATTATCTAATCAGCGCTCCAAAAAAGAAGAATAATTCTCGTCCACAAGAATTAGGAAGCTGGAAAAAATACCAAATTCAAATAAATGGCCCAAGGCTCAGTTTGGATAGAATGGAAATCAAACTAGCAAGTGGAATTATAAAAGATTAAATACAGTGATCTAAGAATGAAAAGAAAACAGTTCAGGAAAAAAAAAAAACGGAAAGAAGATTTCCAGCAAGTTTTTATTTAGCGAAAACAAGTTACAAGAAACGATAATTATATCAATGAATTTGTCCATAATACATTCACCCATAATCGATTATTCAAAGTTGAATGTGAACAAATGAGGATTTCCATACGAACAGATAACTTCCGCTGGAAAGTTATACAAATTTTTTTTCCATATGATGCCGCTTCGAAAAGATAAACACATTACTACATGACACCTAATTAATTAGAGAAAACCTTATTTACGGAGGCTCCTAAAAGGAGCTGTTTACGAAAGCCCCATTTTGGGGTCAAATAATCTAAATCGGTCATCTTGTAGGACCCGCAGAATCGTGTGTATATGCAAAACATCAGCTTCACCCGGCATTGATAGATATGTCAAAAATTTAATTTTGGTGCAAAAAAACCGACCTGGATCATTTCGATGAAATTCGATCTGAAATCTTGATTCCATTTTCTTATGGGGATGAAATGCTACAAGCACTAACTAGTGTACCACCTATTACATTAAATGCACACATAGCATTACCACATCAATGCACTATTCAATACATGGATAGATTTATCTACTAAAAAGAGTGTCACATAGACAATTAATGTAATAGTTGGTACACTACTTAGTGCATGTAGCATTTCCCATGGATAATATATGCGCAAGTCTCTTTGACAATCTTGATAACAATCTCTACCATTCAATTTACAAAAGATTTAATTTTCTCCATGTCCTAAACAGACACTCTAAAAATAGAAGAAAAATAAATTACAACTCGACGATTGGGGAAAAAATAAAAAATGTGATTTGTCATAAAATTGCCAATAAATGTAGATCGTGGCCTATGGTCCTAACACATGCTATCGTGGTGACAAACCCACCCAGTTTCTGTGGGCCTCAGTTCTGCGTAAGTGGGGTGCGACACAACTAGCAATATGAGATTTTTTTGATAGTCAACATTATTAGAAATTTTTAAAAGAGCTAATAACATCAGCATTTGAACTATTTTTTCGTGATCGATAATTCTTTTAATTCAATTGTTGCTTGCATTGGTATGCAATTAGAGCTATAAATGAACGAAGCCGTTCGTGAACTATTTGAGACTCGACTCAGTAAAGCCTCGTTCGAATTTGATTCGGATACTAAACGAACTGAACCTGAACCTCAATTTTAAGTTCGTTTAATAAACGAGTCAAACCTGAATTTGACAATATTCGGCTCGATTAGGCTCGCGAACTTGAAATATATGTATATCTCATAAGAATTTCCTAAATAACTTTGAATATGTATAAACTTTCACATATGCATAATGGAAATTTTATAACTTTTACATGTATAAACTTAAAAAAGTATTATAAACTTAAATTTTAATATGTTTTTATGATTTGATATATGTATGAACTTATTTTATGTACAAAACAAAAACATTATTTGAAGTTCTAGACTCATATAAGAGCATAAAAATCTAATATTTTTCACTCGTTAAGGGTCGTGAACCCTTTCGAGTTCAACTCAAACGTAGGCAAGTTCAACTCGAGCTCGACTCGTCAAATTTTCAATGAGTTCAAGCTCAGCTCAAATTCATTTAAAAACTTTATGAACGAACCTACTAAACATTCTAAAAGCTCAACTCGTTTACAGCTTTATATGCAATGATCTTACTTATTGCTTATTTTACTACGTACGTTTGAATATAATAGTCTTACTTTTCTTTCTTCTTTATTCGGGATTAGTTAGTTCTGCCGACTTTCTTCTTTAATAATGCATCGGATAAGATCGATGTCTCTATCTTCAATGCTTCATAGCTAAGCAATCGAGCTTATACTTCCTTCGTCCCATTTTAAATGTCCCTTATGTAAAATCGTATCATTTTGACCGTAAAAGAAAATGTATTTCTAAGTAGATTTTTTCAAAAAATTTTACACCATTCAAAAGTACTCGTTGGGACCTTTTGAACAGTGCAAAAAAAAATTTAAAAATAATTTCGAAAGTATTTTATTTTTTAAAATCAAATTGGCCCGGTCTTTTATAGGGGACATTTAAATTGGGACAGAAGGAGTATTATTTTAATGGCGACGACCATTACATTCATGGTCATATAATAAGAATAAAGATTGGAATTGGCATAAAATCATCCCGCTTATAAATACACACACACACAGAGAAACCACCCATCAAAAACCGTAGTTGACACATACGAGCACAGAGAGAGAGAGGAAATGGCACCGCCACTTCCACAGGTTGTGGCGATCAGTTCTTCAACCTCGAAGAATAAGTACTTTCGCCCAAGTGGGCCAAATGGAGAGCTGAAATCGGAGGAAGTGAACGAAGTTACCGTGTATAAAGTGAAGCACGAAGTTGTGAATTCACGGTCTTACCCTGGAATGATCCACCTAAAATGCGTCGACACCGGCAAATACTGGAGTTGGGGTCTGAATCGTGCCTCAAATGACTATATTTCTGCACAGCAAACGAAACCAGTATCAGACCCATCAAGTAAAGCTTGCACGTTGATCGAATACTCCCACCACACCAGGAACGGTACTAGCGTCTTCCATTTAGAATTTCGACGGAATTCGAAATGGCATGCCATAAAAAAAGACAGTGAGGGATTTTTAAAAAGTGGTGAATCCAGAGATGGACATAGCCACACGAATTTCGTCATAGAAGATTGGCATCAGGCAGCACGCGCAAGCAGAAATAAGAAGAATACCGGAGGTGGTACATCAAGTGGGAATGGTGTAGCAATTGGAAAACTTTATGTCGACAAAATCATCTGCGTGGTGCCCAGCACATGTCAACCGCATCAGGCGGCACGCGCAAGCAAAAATAAGAACAATACCGGAGGAGGTGGTAGGGGTAGTACATCAGGTGGGCATGGTGTAGCAATTGGAAAACTTTATGTTGACAAAATGATCTGCGTATCCGGCACATCTCAACCGTTCAAAAATGTTTTGAACGGCCAAGTTCGTCATCTCCTTGACGGCAAAGACAAGGCCAAAAAGTAAAGCCGT
This sequence comes from Vaccinium darrowii, assembly GCA_020921065.1. NCBI lineage: Eukaryota > Viridiplantae > Streptophyta > Magnoliopsida > Ericales > Ericaceae > Vaccinium > Vaccinium darrowii. The sequence goes on from CM037154.1 coordinate 39,001,656, forward strand.
GATAGCAGAACCAAATGTGCTTAATGCAATCGTATTTCCTGCCGGACTTTGTTTTCATCTCTAGCATGTGCTTTTTCTTTTGTTGAACAATAAAACTGAGTCTCTGTGATTTGAACTTTTATGGTGTATTGTGCTATTGTGCTTTTTGTCTGTGTTGTGGTTGATTCCTTATCATCCCATCCCCTTTTTTCTCTGTTCTGTTTGCATCTCTCCATTCCATTCCCTTTTAATGAAAGTTTATGTGATTAATTTGAACTTTCATGGTATCTTTTTTTTTTTTTAAATTAACTTTTTATGGTTGTTGCAACTTTTATATTGCAATCCCAAGTGCAAGATGTCGCAAAATAATAAACTCAGAAAGTCTGAGGTCGATCCACAAGGACAAGAAATGATTAGAGCACAAGCTAATAAAAAAAGAAAAAATAATAAAACTAATTTAGAGAGAGCGATGACTGTTTGATTGTTGGTAAAATGAGAGTTGATTTGCAAAAAGAGCATTTGGAAAACACAAAAGCTTCAGCATCGATTAACATTAATTTGTGTGCATGAAATAAATTTGTTTACATGTACACATTTTCATATTAAAAATGGATCTTCTTTCAAAGATCTCATTAGTAGATTTTAAATATATATATTTTTTTTAAATTTGACATACACAATAAAAGTTATAATTGTTTAAAATTTTAACAAATAAATGTGTATAACAAATGTTGTTTTATTTTAAAATCTTAAATGAAAAAGACGTTTGAAGTACTTGCATGATTAATGTACATTTCTTAAATATACAATAGTAGAGAGAGAGAATTACAAAAAGCATTGTCAAATCATGAGAGGAGAGAGAAGAAGTCCTCTCAGAGGATGGGGTTAAGAGACCTTGGACCTTTCTTTGTTTTCTCTGTACCTTTTTTATTTCTCTCTACCTTTTTGTCAGGTTTTTCACTGGCGACTCGAACTTCGGAAGGGAGAAAAAGAGAGAGTAATGATGACACGCGACAGTGGAGAGAGAGAATTTTGATGCACGCAAAAAGGGCTTCAATGAATAGAGATTGACACGCGATGCGTTTGGATTGGCCAACAGATAAACAATATAAGAGAGTTGTTTTTGACAGATTTTTCTTATCTGTTCGATACAGAGATTTGCTGGTTATTGTGGCTTATTATCTTGTTTTCTGTGGTTTATCCGCTTGTTATTGTGCCTTATATGTTGATTTTATGCGTATATATTAGCCAAAATAATTTATTTGTTTGTCATTTTGCCTTATACGTTGGTTTTATGCATATATATTAGCCAAAATAATTTATCTGTTGGGTTTATGTGTATATGATTTGTGGAAGTGGAGAAGTGCTTTGGTTGTGTTATTTCTAAGCTATTAGGCCAACAGATAAACCACAGAGATTTGCTGGAACTCCCTGAAATTATAGGGTTACTATAACACAAAAAAAATCCCCACATGACACAATAACAAATAGATAAAGAAAAAGAACAACATATAAGCCACAATAACAAACAGATAAACCACAAAAAAATACCCAACAAGACACCCTATACACATACCCAGCAAATCAACATATAATGCACAACACGACCTCGCTCCCACAATAGACATGCAAAAATAAATCCTAAAAATATTATCTTATGCTCAAATAGCAATAAAAACCACCAAGAAATGTATTCTGTTAATTTTTTACTTTATAGATTAGCAATCCCCAGTAAGTTCATAGACTACATTGATAACAATGCAAGTTGATCCCGTAAGTCGCTTTTATTTTGAACATGACCAGCCATTTACAAACAAAAAGTCTTTGAAGTTGGATAACATTTTCCCTTTTTTTTTTTTGTGTGGAGATTGGTAACATATTTGAAGTTGGATATCTTTGGACTTCATTTATGAACTTTGTTTTCTTGAAAAACATCTAGCAATAAAGTTAGAGAAGTGTCCGGGGGGTGGCATTAGGGGTCAAGTGGGGTCACTTAACCTAGACGCGGGGGCTTCCTGTGCACAGTAGGTGCTGCGCAAAATTACAACCGTCCACAAGTGTTTTCAACGGTTTGTAAAGAAAACAAACTATTCCCGCGAATAGTATGTTTGCGCGACTAGTTTGTTTGAAATCTGGGCCATCCATCTAAGTAACAAATGGCCAGAATTATGTGCAGCACCTGAAGTCCACAGGTTGCACAGCAGAGCCCCGTGTCCCACTTAACCCCAATGCCTTTCAAATGGCCATGTAATTTGATATGATTTTTGTATGGTTTTCACTCTATTGACCCCATTAAATCAAGGAATTATTCAGGATCCCATTCATGTTTAAGGAATTTCTCTCATTCTTCATTAATTTCTCTTGTGGCAGATTCCTTTGAGAAGTCTATGAACTGCTCTCTCTTTTCAATTGCTTAGAAGAATCTCCCATGAATGAAATTGATTCAGCTGTGATTTTCTTACATGAAAATCCTAACATATATGTCTGTTGGCAAAATAAGAGAAAATATGGCACACATTCAAACACTACTCTTTGTAGTAATTTGTAACAAAATACATAAAACTTACGCACTCATAAACACTAGATATTTTTCCTCCCACTTGTGGTGGGGGAAGCCCCAAAGGGGCACCACGTCTTTTCTCTCACCCTCTGCCTTTTCTTCTTATCTCTTTTCGATCCCACACCTTTACAATACATACAAGTACATCTATATATAGATATACAAATTAGGAATCAGACAAATTCCAAATCTAATGAAATCACTCATGCACCTACAAAACTTGACTTCCTGGCACTATAACTAATCCAAAATTTCCCGCTTGCATATCCAGTCAAAAATCTTTCCAGCCTCCAAACAAATAGTAATCCACATGTTTTTCATTGTTAATCAAGCTTACTTTTCAACAATGTTGTCTCTAGTTAAATTAAATTCCTTTCAAATGCTCTCTTCATGTGTACATGAGGCATGGATGAAACACCAAGCTTTTATACTTGGTCGCCACTTGGTTTTGTTCTACCAAATTTTTTCTTCCAATTTTTGATTTGGAAAAAGCCTATGGTGGTTATTTTGTTTTGCAAGTTTGCAAACGATGCATTTACTGTCATATATCTATTGCCAACATGAAAATTTAATGCATATATATTGTCACTTCTGGGAATTGAAAGTATGTTGCATTGTTGGTGGCTTTGAGCATCAGTTCATTGCAAATAGAATTAGGAAGTTTGTTTTTTGATATTCAAAGTGTATTTTCGCTTTTGGATATATTACCTCCAATAAATGAAATGAGTTTAGATTTTTCATACTTTTATTCTTTCAGTTATCACATGGAAAATTGAAGCCATAATATTATATTATGGTTTGACCCCACTAACCCTTGATCTTGACTCCGCCCCTGGAAATGTCAATGGCAGTTCAAATTAAAGTATTCAGATTAATCATATTTAAAGAGGCAAAGAGTGATTATCTAATTAAAATAAAGCCACAAACAAATAAAAATTACTCGCTCCATCGCAATAGCAACTACTAGAAATAGTTGTCACCCTAGGTATTCCATGACACAAGTGTAGCAAACAAATAATGTGGACTATAGTTGGTCTTGACTTGGACATCACTAAAAGGATTTTACATATGAAGTACTATAAACATTAGAGATGGCTCCTATTTCTAAGGGAAGGTATATATTTGATAGAAAAAGAAATGTGATACTCCATCCCACGTTGGAAGTTCAACCGAGAGATCTTGGCAACACAAGGAACTATGTATCTGTAAGAAGGTTAAAATCTCGGACACGTGGCACAACGATCAAGGTGCCACGAGGAAAGAGACCTAAGACGACACAGAGATGAGCGGGCCCCATCAAGGAGTCAGAACCGCGGGACCCACCGCGAGGTCTGAACCATGGGACCCACTGGGAGGGTACAACCCTAGGACCCTCTTTGATCGAGGGTCAACTGCGGACCCTCTTTAGTCAACCGCGGACCCCTTTGGAGATCAACCGCTGACTCTCTTTAAAAGTGACCATCAGTAAAATTACTAACAAATGGTTAGCAAAAGATGGTGCATTTATACCCCATTAGTAACTAAACTTGCTGGACGCGAACGGTTCGTTTTTGGGTCTTCAAAAGTTCTGCTACTTTGTAGTATAATACTTTCGCCATTGTGATGCATTTCCATTGAAGTAACTAAAACTGTTTTTCTGGGTAAAGAGGTAGAATCGCGAAACCGCCGGCCACACCTACAAAACTAACGGCCGCAAAACCGCCTAAAAAACAAACTGCTGGCAAACAAACTGTTTTTTTAGGTAACTAAAACTGTTCGACCTTTTTCATAATGGAAAATTTTATTTAAGAGACTTTGGGACAACTTCCGGAGGCTGACTTTTAAGAGAAAATTATGGGTGCCGACTGGGAATACTCAACGCGCATTTTAGTCATCCAAAAGTGTTTTGGACAGTCTGGACTTTAGAGAGAGAGAGAGGGAGGGAGAAATCAGCCGTCCAAAATTTTGGATGGCCAAGATGCGCGCTCAGGCGCCACATCTGTGGTACCCTATTTGCACCCAAAATTTTCTCAACATTTGAATTCTGAAAGCATCTCCATTTTTCTTAAGCACCATGTAGCCACATGTAATGAAGACTTTAAAAACTTGATTGTCTTTTTTATCTACTGACTCTAGGTGTACTAAATTGTTAGAACCGGTAAAACAACGTCAAAGTTTCATTAACTGCTTGAAATCTGACATAAAAAGAACCTAAAACGAAAGACCAAATGGAGATGCTCTAACGCCTCAAGGTAACCTACTTTCAGATTCTAGTTTTCGAAATCCACTTTTACGAATTTAAAACTTTCAAAACAAACACCTCCTAAAATCGTTTACACAAACGAATTACTATTTCTTCTTTTGTTGGTAGTTTGTCATGAATAAGCATTTTTCATCAAACTGATGAGATTTGATCAATGGCTGATGAAACTCGCAAGTCACACAAGGGGCTGAATGAAAAAGCATAAAAAGGTGAAGTTTTGGGTGACTACCTAAGTCACATAATTCGCGTTTGCATTCACGTGCAAGAGCACGAGCGTAAAAGCGTCTTTGAAATACATCCCGACCTACTAAAATTCGCGAAAGTGAAGATTGAGAGCGTGAGCGCCAGTGTTCTAAAACTCGAAAAACTCGGCCGACTACTCGCCGACAAACAGTGGGCAGTTGGACAGGTGTTGCTGTTGACTGTTGTCTTTGCTGTTGACTGTTGTTGTTACACAAGTGTTGATTATACACGAGTGTCTTTGCTGTTGACTGTCGTTACACAAGTGTTGATCCTTTTTTTTTTTTCACATTACAGCCCACTGCCCACTGTTTGTCTCATAGTGTTCATTTCTGTTTTTGTGTAATTGTGTTGACTATAGTGTTGACTACCTTTAGTTTTAATAATTATAATTAGAGTTTATTAATTAGTTACTTCTACCACAGCCACTATAATTGTGTTTATTCAAAAATTAGTTTTTTTCCAATTATAATTAGTGTTTATTAATTAGTTACTTCAAAAATTGGTACTTGGTAGTATTTACTTTACAATTTTACATGTCTCTACATTATCTACAATGTCTATATATTATAAAAAAAATTTAAAAAAAAACTGAGTAATTTCTCGAAGGCCGAGTACTCACCGAGTACTCGGGCTGGAAGCTCGAAGGTCCCCGGCCGACCTGGGAGCGTCTGGCAAGTTTTAGAACATTGGTGGGCGCAATACAAGAACAGGGAGTGCGAGCACGGGATATTTTGAAGGATTATGTGAATATGGTCACAGCAAGCTGCAGCGCATCTCCGCGCTGCAGCATCCCTAGGAAAGTCACGACCATAGGGAAGCTCTTTTTTTTTCAGTAGGCAAAAAATGTAGGTTGTTAGCTGTAGATAGGGAGGGTGTAACCCAAGTGGGCATGGTATTTCCAGATGTGAACCCTAGATGAAAATCTAACAGCAGAACTTTGCTCATCGCTAAACCAGCAAATACGAAATACTGCAAGATTATCTAGTGGCCTGAAATTCCAAAATAAGTTGCAGTAATTAATTTAACAGGAAGTATGTACCCGAAAGGTTTTTCGATTTCGCTTTGCACACATCAAACAGATCAATAATCTAAAAGAAGGAACCAAAAAATCAAAGCAGAACCTTGCATCGGGGAAGAAAGAACAAAAGACAGACAAAAGAGAAAAATAAATGACTATAAATACGCAAAAACAGGGATTGCGAGGAAAAAGAAAATAACTGAATGTAGTAATTTACAGGGGTTAATAAGTTAATATTTGATCACGTGGTGGCGCAGCCAGAGGTCGTACATGACCATATGGAAAGCATCATATTTGATGGGAGGCGAATTCCACTGGAAGTGTTTCTGGACCTGAAAAACCAATGACAAGTGAAAAAAATCATAATCAGTTAAAGTAAATCTTTAAATCAGACAATGTAAGCGATCCACGGTGCATTAGAGACAGAAAACAAAGACAGTCTTATAATAAAACCACTCCTTTCAGTGTACCCATTGACTAGAAACTAAAGCCTTTTGTTTCACATTCAAGTAACAAACATCAATACAACGAAATACCTCATGTCCTAATCTCAACTGTTAAAAAGAATAATGAAAGGTCTACCTTAACAAGGTTCTTGTGCAAAGCAACAAATTCGGAGTCGGACATGTCCTTCAATATTTGCTTTAGCTGATACACATCATTCTCCTTGAGTATGACCGAAAATTTGTGCCAATCGAGAATGTCATTGAATGGAAGGTCATAATAATTAGACAGTATGACTGCAAGAGAAGTACCCAAAACAATCAGACAAAAACTAACGCATAACATGGAGAGAAGTGAAACCCACAAGAAGATCAATGTAATCGTAGCATGTGAGTCAATTGCAGTCAAACTTGATGAATAATCCCAGTTTAATTTTGCATAATACTACTTCGCATAACCCAGCAGGCTTCTAACATTGCTTAAACCATGGCAGAATTAGTAACTGCTCCAACATAGTTCTCTTGTTGAAGGCCTTTTGTAACTTCTACCATAGGTAACACAATGACTGATTTTCAGAAAACAGTAGCCATATCAATGATTGATTGATGGAGCTCCAATTCTGTGGCAAACTGCAAAGTGGGCTTTCGTTTTCTCCAAGCCTCTATTTACTCATAAATTTATCATGAACTTTTTTTTTTTTTTTGTCCCTGAAATCCACAGTACATATTCAATAGAAAGAGGATAGACAAATTTAGGCATTGTCTTTTGAATTCTACTCCCTCCATCCCCAAATAAAAGTAGAGTATTTTATTTTCCGTTGACGCTAAATATGTGTATTGAAAAGTTAATGGGTAAAAGTTGGTACAATTTATTGTCTTTTTGACAAATTAATGGGTAAAGAGCAAATGGGTAAAAGTTGAGGATAATTTTGGAAAGTTGAAATAAAAGTTGATGCGAGAAGTGTGAAGTGAATGTAAAGGTCGATGTGAAGATGTAATGATGATATTTCTTTAATAAGTTGAATTTACGAAGCAACAAATTTAAAAAGGGAAGGAGGGAGTATCAATTATCCTCATTCAAACGAGTGGATCTAATCAAAATGTTAAAAAATAAGGATTTGTTTTAGGAAAATGATTAACAAAAACATGAAGCAAAATGCAGTAAAGGGAAATGAAACCGTTCGTGAGATGGTGGGTGCAAACTGTAGCACCTATAGAGGATAAGTTGCGGGAAAATAGACTAAGGTGGTTTGGACATGTATACCTTAGACTTGTAGATCCAGTAGTTAAATGAGTTGATAGAATAGATTTGAGTAATAACACTACGAGGAGACGAAGACCCAAATTGACATTAGATGCTCTAGTCCGCAAGGAGATGAGTACTCTAAAGTCTAAATCTCATTGAACATGTAGCCCTTTAGATAGCTCAATGGAAAAACAAGGTTCATGTAGCCAATCCCAATTGATTGGGACATAAGGTTAGGTTTGGTTTGGTACGAAGCAAAATGCAAGTACAATACATAACCCAAGAATAGCCTAAACCTAAAGGAAAATTCCAAGAATCACCTGTTCCAAGTTCCAACCATGAAAAATAAAATCATAGATTTACCGATGGGGTATCTTAATAACCTCCACGGGATTGAGTGAAGTTCATTCTAGAGCAAGTTGTCTAATTGGTTATGCATATTTTACTCTTTCACTTGGAAAACCGATAAGATGGCAGCAACAACGCTACTACCAAGAACAGGAAATGGTGAAACAAAAAAATCCATGCCTTACTCCAAATTCCAGCAATAACGAAGGTTGGTCTTACCGGGAATGCAACCATAATGGATTGAATCAGCTATTCGAGCACTGTTGACCTGAGAACCACCAGGACATATACAGAACTTAGTCCGGTAAAATTTCTTTTGGTATACGAGATGTCCAGTGGCCCTGTTTATTCTGTTGTTTGCGACATCGAGTTCCGTATCGTTTTCCCATAATCGTGCTAGTATAACTCTGATTTTGGAGTTCCTATGGCCTGCCCAAAAACCTAGAGTTGTCCTGCAAAATAAGGTTATTTCCAAGTGTTAAAGAATGACCTGATTCATATCTAATCACTGCTCCCAAAAAAGAAGAAGAATTCTCATCCACAGGAATTCGGAATCTGGAACAAATACCAAATTCAAATAATTGGCCCAAGGCCCAGTTTGGATAGAATGAAAAACATACTAGCAAGTGGAGTTATAAAATAGTAACTGTGAGGATGTAGAGAGAGAGAGAGAGATCAAAGGTTTTTTCTCATTACTGTAAAAATGGTCTATACACAAACATATACAGGACCAACAATATACATGACCAAACTACCCCTAGGAATAGAAAACATAACAGATGAACCCTAACTCACATATAACTTAACACTCCCCCTCAAGTTGGTGCAAAGATATTCAAGCCCAACTTGAATACAATGGGGTGAAAACTTTTACTACTAAGACCCTTAGTAAATACATCGGCCAATTAGTCTTCGGATCTCACAAAAGGCATGCATATCAAACCGTTGCTCAGCTTCTCCTTGATGAAATGCCTATCAATCTCAATATGCTTTGTTCGATCATGTTGAACAGGATTATGAGCAATGTTTATGGCTGCTTTGTTATCACAGTAGAGCTTCATAGGACCACAATCAGGAAATCCCAAATCACGCAAGAAGGTTTGGAGCCATGAAAGCTCACAAACACCATGAGTCATGGCTCTGTACTCACCCTCTGCACTAGATCTAGCTACCACAGATTGCTTCTTACTCCTCCATGTAATCAAATTCCTTCCAAGGAGGTGCAATAGCCAGAAGTAGTTCGCCTCCAAGCCAACGTCAGCATCTCCAACCTCCCCTGGCTCCCCAAACAGTACGTCCAATCCAAAATCATCCAGAAGAGCTAACTGAGCAATAGCAGCATCAACATCTACGTCTTCAAAACCGACAACAGCAGCGCCCTCTCCAAACTCCCCTCCGGGCAAATCGTCTGCCACATCGGCAACAGGCATCGGTGTGTTAAACACACGGTAAATCTGCCACGCACCTATTGGTTTGGTGCTAATCAGGTGCATAAGCCAGCCAGTGACAACTGCCACGGCTGGCGGTTCGCCATTCCAGAATCTATAATTCACTCGCACTCCAACCAAATTTCCATCTTTGTTGAAAACATCGCGCGATGACAATCGCCTTCATCTACCGCCGGCCGCAGCAAATCTATGCGCGTTATGTACGGGCCTGGGGTAATTCCCCCGTTGCCCGAAGCAAAACCAAAATCCATGATCTGAATGATGGCGGGGCAACAGTAGGGGTAAATCAGCCGGATTTTGAGCGAAGATATCACCGAACAGAAAGGAATGCCCGGGAGGGAGGTAACCAATGTGCTGGCCCATCAGAGGCAGATAATCGGACAGTAAAAGAACATCCGACGGATCAAATGAGTAGCCAATAGGGAGTTGCATCACAAGGTTTTGATTCGCCATAAAATTTTCAGCATTGAACTCGGCTTGGAAAACACTGATGTAGTGATAAAGCCCTCGTCTTCGTCTTCGTCTTCTTGACTGTGTGTTGCTCTCGTCTTCCTAGGGTTTTATCACTACATCAGTGTTTTCCAAATGGAGTTCAATGCTGAAAATTTTATGGCGAATCAAAACCTTGTGATGCAACTCCCTATTGGCTACTCATTTGATCCGAAGGATGTTCTTTTACTGTCCGATTATCTGCCTCTGATGGGCCAGCACATTGGCGACCTCCCTCCCGGGCATTCCTTTCTGTTCGGTGATATCTTCGCTCAAAATCCGGCTGATTTACCCCTACTGTTGCCCGCCATCATTCAAATCATGGATTTTGGTTTTGCTTCGGGCAACGGGGGAATTACCCCAGGCCCGTACATAACGCGCATAGATTTGCTGCGGTCGGCGGTAGATGGAGGCGATCGTCATCGCGCGATGTTTTCAACGAAGATGGAAATTTGGTTGGAGTGCGAGTGACTTATAGATTCTGGAATGGCGAACCGACAACCGTGGCAGTTGCCACTGGCTGGCGGATGCACCTGATTAGCACCAAACCAATAGGTGCGTGGCAAATTTACCGTGTGTTTAACACACCGATGCTTGTTGCCGATGTGGCAGACGATTTGCCCGGAAGGGAGTTTGGAGAGGGCGCTGCTGCTGTCGGTTTTGAAGACGTAGATGTTGATGCTGCTATTGCTCAGTTAGCTCTTCTGGATGATTTTGGATTGGACGTACTGTTTGGGGAGCCAGGGGAGGTTGGAGATGCTGACGTTGGCTTGGATTTCTTTATTGAGGAGGACGAGCAACCTGTGCTCCCTCCTGTCGCCGAGGACGAACTTAACTTGGACGATCTGGCTCTTCCTGACAATCTGGCTCTTCTTGACCAGTATAACATCGATTTGGGCTTCTTGTTTGAGGAGGAGGTTGGAGAGGTGCCCCTTGCTCCGGTTGCTGACCCCCCAGTCGCTCCTCCAGTTGCCGTCCCTCCTCTGGTCGGCGACCCACCCCTCTCTCCTCCTGTAAGCTCTCCAACCATTTCCCTTTCTTCAGTACTTCATGTTCCAAATTTTTCTACTAACCTTTTATCTGTTAGTAGCCTTACCCAGTCCTTAAATTGCTCCGTAACCTTTTTTCCTACACATTGTGTCTTTCAGGAACTGGATACGGGGAGGATGATTGGCAGTGGTAAAGCTCATGAGGGCCTTTATTTTTTGGAGTCTGCACCTAATCCAGCTTGTCCACCTTTGTCATGTGGTCAAGCTCTTGCAGCAGATACGGGTTCAGCTCTTTCCTTGTTACATCAGTGGCACCGTAGATTGGGTCATCCATCCTTTGGAATTCTAGAAAAATTGTTCCCTAGTTTGGCTAAGCAATGTTCTCGGAGTCAATTCTTTTGTGAAGCTTGTGAGCTTGCGAAACATAAGCACTCATTTTATGCTCCGGTCAATCAAAGAAGTGATTCGCCATTTATGGTCATTCATTCCGATGTTTGGGGTCCTTCTTCTGTCACATCTCTGTCTGGTTATCGCTGGTTTGTCACCTTTATTGACTGTTATTCTCGTGTCACCTGGGTGTATTTAGTAAAGGCAAAAAATGAGGTTTTTTCGTGCTTTAAGTCTTTTCACCAAATGGTGCGTACTCAATTTAATGCTAATGTTAAAGTACTTCGTAGTGATAATGGGACTGAGTATCTAGATGGGACTTTTCGGGCATATCTTAATGACTCTGGTATTCTTTTTCAGACTTCTTGTGTTGGCACTCCACAACAAAATAGAGTTGCAGAGCGCAAGAATCACCATCTTGCTGAGGTAGCCCGCTCTCTATTGTTCACCATGAATGTTTCTAAACACTTTTGGGGCGAAGCTGTCCTTACTGCAGCTTTTCTTATCAATCGCATGCCATCTAGTGTTCTTCAGTTCCAAACTCCGATTAAGGTTCTCTTAGGTTGTTCTCGGGTCTCATCTCTCCCACCCAAAGTCTTTGGTTGTGTGGGTTTTGTTCATGCTCCAAGCACCCAGGTGGTAAGCTGGACCCCAAAGCCCGCAAGTGTATTTACCTTGGCTATTCTCCCACTCAGAAGGGTTATAAATGCTATGACCCGCACTCTCCCTGAAATAGAAGAGAGAGAACCATCAGCAACTCTGACCTTATCCTTGCTAGAACATGTAGAATAAGAGTCAAACAAAGATGAGCAACTTGTCATATGATCTGTTGCACCAGAATCTATTATCCAATGAAGAGGAAAAGACAAGGAAACAGTAGATGCACTGGCATGAATACCTGTGCGAGCAAAGTTAGTGGAAGTAGAAGCTAAGGTAGGAGGAACATCAAGTTTAGCCATTAAACGCCTGAGAGTATGCAACTCCTCCCAGTAACAAACTGCTAAAAAGGTCACAAGATAACAACCAGATAGCACTCCAAAAGTGTCCAGTAGTTCCAAATACTACCCAAACCAGTGTTTTAAAAAGCGCGCTTAAGCGCGCGCCTAGGCGCTAGGCGAGGCGAGGCGATGCTATATCGCTTCACAGGGTTATAAATAAGCGCATGGCACTAAAGCGCAGATGAAGCGCTGAAGCGAGGGCTTAAGCGCAGAAGCCCGAAGCGCAAAAGGCGCACGCTTTTTGGTTTTTTAGCTCTATTAAAGCTCAGCCCTTGGATCTGGATATAAAAAAGCATGGGCTTGCCACACCAGATAATTTTCAGTAAAGTGACCCATATTTACAACAGAAGAAAAGCCCTAAAATCATTCGGCCTCCAGTCCAGTACTCCAGTTCGACTTCTTCAAGACCCAGATGAAGCTTTGAAGAGTTCCAGCGAAGCCAACATTTCTTCCTCAGGATCGACTTCTTCAAAATCTTTACCAGGTAATCCTCTTCTTCTTCTTCTTCTTCTTCTTCTTCTTCTTCTTCTTCTTTCTTCTTCTTCTTCTTCTTCTTCTTCGTCTGATCTCTCTCTCTCTCTCTGTTTTTTTTTTTTTTTTTTTTTTTTAAACGTTAGAAAAACCCAGACCTTTTTTTTTTTTTTTTAAATATCAGAAAAACCCAGACCTTTTTCTTCTTCTTCTTCTGATCTCTCTCTCTCTCTCTGTTTTTTTTTTTTTTAATATCAGAAAAACCCAGACCTTTTTCCAAAAAGTTGGTCACTTTCTAATTCCATTGAAGCAGTTGACACCCCTGTACATTACTATCTTCAGTTTCAATTGTGACAGTTAAGACGTTATATTTAAAATTGTGTTGTAAAGCTGAAGGAAATTGGGGATTGTGCTACACTGCTACTGAATACTGATATTGAACTCCTGCCCTTTTGCTTCTAGATCTCTAGCAAAGCCATCTGTCTTACTTTGTATCATTGTTTCTGTCTTCGACCTGTTTCTGTCCAATTACTGAATTCATTGTTTCAATTTGTTCATTGTAGATGTCATCTGAAAATAGTAGTAAAAGGTTGGACCCTGCTTGGAAGTATTCAAAGCAGATTGATCCCCAAAATGTTTCCAAGTTGAAGTGTGATTTTTGTAATGAAGTGAAAAATGGTGGTGTCTTAAGAATGAAGCAACACCTTGTTGGAGGTTACAGGAATACAACGGCATGTCGCCGATGCCCACCTGAGGTTAAAGAGGAGATTAAGCTGTACATGTTAAAAAAGACTGAAGCAAAGAATCAAATTAAGTCAATACCAGATTTTGATGATGTAATGAACGACGAAGACTATGATCTTGACGATTTAGATGAGAATGTCCAATCCAAACAACAAGGTAAGAAGGCTTCTTCTACTCATGGAAGCTCCTCCATGTCTATTCAGTCTAAGCCTAAGAAACCAAGGAACATAGGGCCTCTTGACTGTTACTTCACTCCTGAACCAGAGGTTGTGGTGGAAAATAGAAAAGCTAAGGGCAGGCAGACAAAGATTGATGAGAATGAACCCTATAAGAAACAATCGAGAGATCGGGCTCATCAATGTATTGCAAGGTGGTTATATGATGCTGGGATACCTCTGAATGCAGTGAACTATGATAGTTTTGGGCCAATGATAGAGGCTATTGGGCAATATGGTCCAGGTTTGACCCCACCGACTTATCATCAGGTGCGAGTTCCTCTTCTTAAAAAAGAGGTGGACCATGTTAACAAGTTGATGGAGGACCACAAAGAAGAACGGGAAAAACATGGGTGTACGCTAATGTGCGATGGGTGGACTGATAAGAAAAATAGGACATTGATTAATATTTTGGTGAATTGTTCGAGAGGGACCATGTTTATTGAATCTGTTGATGCATCTAGTGAGTCTAAGGGTGCAACTATGTTGTTTCAATTGCTGGATAAGTATGTGGAAATGATTGGAGAAGCTAACGTGGTTCAAGTTGTTACGGATAGTGCCGCTGCAAATGTGTTGGCAGGTGAGATAAAATTTCAATTTGCTATTTGAAATTACTTATTATTTGATTTGATTTTGAACTAGTTAAAATCATTAATCACTTATTATTCTACTTTTGACAATCAACAGGGAAGTTTTTGGAGCAAAAGCGACCTCACTTGTTTTGGACTCCGTGTGCTGCCCATTGCCTAGACTTGATGTTAGAAGACATTTTCAAGCTACCGAACTTCAAGAAGACTTGGGAGAGGGCAATAGGGATACATGGTTATATTTATAATCGACCCTCTTTGTTGAATATGATGAGGCATTTTACTCAAAGGAAGGAGCTTGTTAAGCCGGCAAAGACTCGGTTTGCAACCGCTTTTTTGACTTTACAAAGGGTTCATGAACAAAAGGGAAACTTAAGGAAGATGTTTACTTCAGAGAGGTGGACCAAGAGCAAATGGGCAAAAGAGCCACAAGGAAAACAAGTAGAAAAAGTCATGTTGATGCCTTCATTTTGGAGGGATGTGCACCTTGCTCTCAAGTTCGCATGTCCACTTGTTCGTGTACTTAGATTGGTTGATGGAGAAGTCAAGCCTCCAATGGGATACATTTATGAGGCCATGGATCGAGCAAAAGAGGCTATTGCAAAGTCCTTCGAAGGAAATGAGGAGAAGTATGAGCAAGTCTTCAAGATAATTGACCACAGGTGGGATGTCCAATTGCATAGGCCTTTACATGCTGCCGGTTTTTACTTGAATCCTGAATTTTTTTACAAAGATCCAAATGCTTGCAAAGTTTCAGAAGTCATTAGTGGCCTATATGCATGTATCACAAAGTTGACCCCGAATCCGACTACACAAGATACTATTGTTTCCGACTTGATGAAGTATGAGAAAGCTGAGGGAATGTTTGGTAACCCAATGGCAAAAAGGCAAAGAACTACGAGGGCACCAGGTATCACCATCACTCCATGTTAATCTACTATCGATTTTGATCAAGAGTTTCACTTTAAGAATGTTTTCCAATATCTATGCCTCTGTGGTATGCAGCTGATTGGTGGGCATCATTTGGTCATGATACTCCCGAATTGCAAAAATTTGCCATCAAAGTTCTTAGCCTTACTTGTAGTTCCTCGGGATGTGAGCGAAATTGGAGTGTCTTTGAGCATGTGAGTACATAATAATCTAGTGCATTCATTGACCTACTTTAGTTATGCATGATCATGAATTTAAGTCCCTTTTTATAATTGTTAATGCAGATTCACACCAAAAAAAGAAATAGACTTGCTCAAAAGCGTCTCAATGACTTGGTATTTGTTAAGTACAATAGAGCATTGAAACGTCGCTACCACAAACGTGATAAAATTGATCCCATATCCTTGAAAGATATTGATGAGAGCAATGAATGGCTGGTTGGGAGGATGGAGGATGCTCTTGTGTTTGAAGATGATGATTTAACTTGGGATGATGTTGCTTTAGCTGCTGGCGCCGAAGAACCAAGGCAAACAACTAGATCAACTTCGAAGTCAACAACTACCGCGACGAAGGCAAAACCAAGGGCAAGGGCAAGGGAAAAACAAAAGAAGACAATGCTTTGTGAACTTATAGATGAGGACGTAGGAGAATGGGGAGAATTGGAAGAATGGGAATGTGGAGAAAGTACGGATGAGTCCGATGAGGAGGAAGAAGAAGATGTGGAAGGATATAAATCAAATGATGATGGTGAAGATGAAGTTGTTTGTGTTGAGGATGAGGATGATGATTAGTGCCTATGCATGACACTATGACAACCATTACTCTAGATTTAATTGCCGTTAATCATTTTGTTGCATCTCTAAAACTATCCCGTTGTGTTGACATGTTATATTTTATGCTTTTATGACATTTGAATGTTTTATAAGTGTTTGTTTGTGTTGAAAGTATTACCTATATTTGAATTCTACTTGTTTTAAAAAATGTGCGCCTCGCGGTCAAAAGGCGCGCGCCTCGCCTTGCGCCTTGCGCTTAAAGCTCCAGGGGACCATTGCGCCTCGGTGCGCTTATCGCTATTTAAATCACTGACCCAAACAAAATTGAACAGTTCCCAAATGGTTCCTAACAATGTCCAACAGTGCCAAATAGGTGCCGAATAGTGCTTAAAGCCAAGATACGATAGCAATTTGACAAACCCAGTAAAACCAATGTTACCCAGTGATTTCCGAGTGGAACCAAAGGTTGTCGCCACTTGAATCAGTGCTATGGGAAGTCGAAGAAGGTAACCTAGATGGTTTTAGGTGCAAAAGATAGCAAATAAAGCCTATCAGAGGCTGTCGGAGCTGACCCAGTAGCTTTCAGTAGCTACCGATGCTAACCCAATGGATTTCGAGCACCACAGAGGTCGTAGAAATAGAAAGAAAGACTCACCTGAGATCGTACAAGCTCGCCGGGACATATTAGAGGTCGCCAGAACTCATCAGAGGTCGTACATAACCCAGCTTGAGAAAACTCACCCAGATCGACCAAGAACAACCCAAATATCACCTGTACGGAAGTCGCCGGAGCTCAACAGAGGTCGCCGGAGTATGAGCAGGCGCCGACGAGGCTCGCCGGAGGGTGCACAGTGGTCGCCAGAGGTGATGCACCAATATCGAACATAACCCAGTAGTTTATGACAATATTCGGTAGTGAACAGCGTGAGTAACAGCGTGAGTAACAATTGAACACAAGACTGATGTCTCTCAACTATGGAGATCGATGATCAACAGTCACCTTCGTTCTTCCTCTCTCCAAGGCCAGATCGATTGAGATCATGGCTCTGATACCATGTGAGAATGTAGAGAGAGAGAGAGATCAAAGGTTTTTTCTCATTACTGTAAAAATGGTCTATACACAGACATATACAGGAACAACAATATACATGACCAAACTACCCCTAGGAATAGAAAACATAACAGATGAACCCTAACTCACACATAACTTAACAGTAACTACGGTGATTGAAGAATGAAAAGAAAACAATTCCAAAAAAATGATACGAAAAGAAGATTTCCAGCAAGTTTTTATTTGGGGAAAACAAGTTACAAGAAAACAATATTATATCGATTACTTTGTCCACAATACATTCAGCCATAAGCGATCATACAAAGTCGCATTTGGAAAAAATGAGGATTTCCATATGAACAGATAACTTCCGTTGGAAAGTTATACAATTTGTGTTTTTCCATGAAATTGAAATGATAAATACTTTTCATGATTCCTAATTAATTCTCCTGCTGTGTTTTCCCCTTTCATGCACATCAAACTCCTACAAAGTCATGCGTTTTATCTTTCCTTTGTTATGCAGGACTCCATCAAACCAAATATGGGCTTAAGTGCAAGGTTGTGAACGGAAGGCCAACACAGCATTCTCTGTCTAAGCGCAACCAATCTGCCAATTGATATGCTTACACTAGCATAGATATACGGTAACAAACTTTATTCAGATATTCTTGAGAACACAAGTCAAAGACATTAATCACCATTTTCTCTCTTTCTTTTTTTTCTTTTTTTTTTTTTTTTTTGGACACTAACAAAATGAGAACCCACAAGGCTATTGGTTACAGTCCACCATCCTTTTATCCCAAATCACCAGGATACCCTTTACATTACCATCTGCCCCAAATGCCTGCCATCCAGCAAGTGGATTACCGCATAAGTCATATTCTTCTCACACCATTGACCATACCAAATCCGCTGTCCAAAGCCAGCAACATAAGCCTTGATCCCCAGCCTCTTATTAGAGTTATTCAACTACCTTACCTCCCAAGGGCAAAAAGTTAAGGCCATGTTCCACTAACTTGGCTTTTTGGGTTTTTTTTTAGTTGATGTATGTGAGGAGCTATGAAGCACGGATACTCTATTTTGGCCTCCATATCACGTATCGCACGCGTATTGGATACAGATACATTCCGGATACGAATCCGATACGTTTTTTTAAGTATCCAGAATTTTAATTTATTTTTTGGTATCTGGATACGTTGTGGATATGCTAGGATATGTTTTGGATATGCGCGAGGTAAATATGTTATTACTTAAAATATGTGGGTTAGAATTACAATAAGGGCTTATATATCATTAACCCAGTCTCCACCGACATCAGAAGATGCCTGATCTGGGCGATCGTCTCACGCCTTCGTCTCTCCGGATACGCACGGGGTAAATATGTTATTACTTAAAATATGTGGATTAGAATTGCAATAAGGCTTATATATCACTAACCCAGTCTCCACCGTCATCAGAAGACGCCTAATCTGGTCGATCGTCTCACGACTCTCACGTCTTCATCTCTCCAGATACGCATGGGGTAAATATGTTATTACTTAAAATATGTGGGTTAGAATTGCAATAAGGGCTTATATATCACTAACCCAGTCCCCACCGACATAAGAAGACTCACGCGGGGTGTGTATAAATGTATTGCCTCTCTGTCTTTTGTAAAATCTGCTGGTAGTTCACTTTAAGTAATTAAATTAAAATTAAAATTAAATTAAACCATTAAAATAGTGTTTTCACTTTCTTGGTTGTAGATGCTTTTACGTTGCATTGTTTTAGCTCGACCAGGCTTATTTCCTTGCTAAAGTTCTTTGGTTTTTTTATTCTTTTTTGTCTGATTTTTGTGTAATGGAATTTTAGGAATTAAAATATATGTGTGTGTGATTTTTTATTTATTATTATATTTAACGTATCCCCCAACGTATGGTATCCTACTTTTTTAAAAAAAAAATCACGTATTTGTGTATTCGTGTCGTATCGTATCTCGTATCCGTATACATGCTTCATGGGTGAGGAGAATGACCTGCCTCAAAAAGCCTGGAAAGTCAAAAAGCCAAGTCAGTCGAACAAGGCCTTTAGATAGGGAATGAGCATTGTACCGTTGCTTCCCCCGTCTTCCATTAGCTTCTTCAATTCTCCAGCCATACTCAAAGATCTAACCCCATCTTCTTTTGTAAGCTCTCAGCATGGCCATACCCTCTATTCAATAATCTCCTCTTCACAACCTTCGTATGACAGCCCAAGAATGCACAGATGCTTCGATTTCTCATTGCCCACACAAAAGTAAAGATATAATGAACAGAGTAGATTGAACATCACACAGTTGTAAAGGGGCATTAGAGAAGAGCATAATGAAAAATACTCGCCATATATACTTAGATGCAAACAACGGCCTAATAATAAACAAAGCATTATAAAAGAAGAAATTATCACAGTATCCTCCATAAATCAACATGAGTGAATGCAAGATAGGATTTTAGAAAGTGATAGAATCAAATTAAAAAACAAAATGGACAGATCAGATATCAATAAACCTTCATTCTCTATATTGCAGAAATTACAGTTACAAATCTACATTAGACATCACATTTGAAAACTACAGGTGTAGGGATCTGTAAATTGTTTCTCCTTGAAGTGCTAATAAGGAGTCGAAAGTATTAAAAGATAAAACAGAACTTCTAAAATTTTACCTGTTTTCCACATCATTTCCCCCAGCTGGAAGAGCAAACGGCTGCAGCACTTGAGGGAGAGCAACATCTTTGTGTGGAATAAATCCAACATCATAGCTTGGGGAGCACACAGCTCGAATCGAATTCTTTACAAGAAGTGGAAGTCCTTCCGTTGCCCTTACACCAACATCATGACAAGTAACGAAGAAATGATCTGCACCCAGTGTTCTATTCCAGTAAGGATACTTGGATATTAAGCCCTCCACATAATTTTGGACAATTACTGTCATGTTTTCATAAGATGTGCCCTGCATACCATCATACTAGCATCATATATCTGTTTATAAGATACCCAAATCGTAACATAAGATTTCCAATATATTAGTTACTTATTTACTTTGTTTCACAAAATCATTACCCTAAAGAGGAAAAGTATGGCTCCTAAATTTGGAGATATATGCTAATATTTGTCAAACAAGGTTGCATTTGGAGTGAAGATGGAAGCTTGAAAATTTTCCCCACATTCAGATACAAATGAATACTCTGCTACCAAAATTGTGTGACACTAAGCATACTGCATAACTAAATACGATCATCATACTCGTGTGCAGTTGAAAAAAAAAAAAACACAAATAAGCCGCACTTGCAATGTACTGGACAAATAAAACTAAAACTCCTTTTCAGTGGTTGTGTTCATATAATAGCCCCGCTACACTCATCACATTTCCCTAAATTTGAATGGTCAAAAATGTAAATTTGGGGAAAAAATATTCCTAGCAGACCAATCACACCCCATATCAAACTGAGTACCAAAGGAATTTGGAAGATACAAAGGTCTGATGGAGGCAAAATATTAGGATGTTCTTTGCCATATAAGGAAGTCCTTTGCATTGCACAGAGTCAAAGTCAAATTAAAATATTTAAAGTTAGTTGAAGTTGGATTGTAGAATCCTCTGTAACTTTTAAGTTTTCACAAACAAATGAACAACTGATACGGATAGTACTTCAAGCATGTGTTACTCCCTTAAAGCTCATACTACTAAAGGATTCAAACCAAAACCTTACAATACAATCAAATGGGGTACCCAGTGCATCGATTAGCTTTACCTTCCTAATCAAGTAACTGCAATATAGAAGGAGGAGAATACTACAATCCACTTTAGGCTGAGTTCGTTTAGCTAGAGAATACGGATCCATGTGTAGGAGGAGAATACAAATAGGGTGGGGAGAATACAAATAGGGTGGCATATTATACTCTTCACATAAATTTCAGTATGGACGATATTCAAATTTCAAAGGCTAATCTCATAGAACCATTTCAGATTAACCTTCAAAACTAGTACAAGTAAAGAGAATATTTGGAGTCGTGCAAAGGCCTGGAATCCCAGCACTCCCCTGTCTGCCCCTGACTGCAAGATACATACAAGAAATTTCGACACGTATCGCTGTATCGGTATCACTATCGACTAACAATCGCATTGCATCAGATTAATCCAACATATCCATTCACTCATAATGACACATTGCCACTCATGTCCGAAGATCAAAGATCCAAATAAGAGCAAGCAAACAATGTAGTAATGTACCTTCCCTCTCATCTTGTGGCACGAGATAGGTATAAAAAACAGATCAGCCCGATCCGGATCCTCCGTCCGGAATCCTGATTCTCTGATATTCTGAAAAAAGTAACCCTCACTTGCGTACTTCCCTGTGAGCTTCCTCGGCGTCTGATAGAAAGTATTAGGGTCTCCGTCGGGATATATATACACCTTGAATCTCTTCTCCATTTCAACATAATTTAGGTTAAATATGTCCGGCGAATGATACACATCAGAAAGTCCATCCAAATCACCGTCCTCCAAAACCTAATAGCTCAGTAATGGGAGAAAATATGAGAATTAGTCGTTGCGCACGTAAACTGGCCTGAACAAAAAACTTAATGTCTTCCAAAACCTAGTAGCACAATAAAAGAAAGTACACTCATTGGTGCCAAAAAGGAATTGCCCAAGCCCTTTTTTTCCCTCCTTGTCACAGTGTCAAAAAGTCAAAAAATAGAAATGTTGCTGGATTGGGTAGCTGTCACTTTAGCACAATATCAAATCAAGACCCTTGGATTAAACTCATTTCAGTTTTCATTGCAAATCAAATGGGTTTGATGTTGTCCGAGAAATGACAATGCAATTTCTTGTGCCAAATTGGAACTAATATGACACTCTGAACTTTTTGGCATTCACAAAATGGCATTGTCAATTTCTTGTGCCAAATTGGTACTAATATGACACTGAACTTTTTGGCATTCACGAAATGGCAATGGGTAAACTTGCTGTAAAAAAAATTGCCAAACTAAGGCAATAGCAACACAAATCGCAATGGGGTGGACTTGCTGTACAAACGTAAACTATGAAAGTTAGTTCGGGGGGCAACTGATCTACCAACAACAACCAACAACAAAAAAAAACAGAGAAATGTGAGGGGAAAGTGAAAGAGATTGGAAGATACCTTGGAAGGAGAAGAGGAAGGGAGGAGAGTGGGAGGGTGGGGAGTGGAGGAGTTGGATTGGAGAGGGGAGCGGAGGGATTTGAGAGAGAGGTATGTGAAGGAGATTAGGGTTAGAGTTGCGAGAGTGAGGAGAGATCCACGTAGAGAGAAGACGATGGCAGAGGAGGAGGAGGAAGGCGGTGGTTGGGCGGACTTCACCGCCGACATTTCAGGGAAAGTTTCACCGGATAAGGTGGTTTTCCGGCCGACTGGGATTGGAGGAACCGCTCGTGAAATTGTGAATCTGGAGTTGTCCCTTCTCAGTAGTCGTGGAGCTGAGAACCCCTTCGCAGCTTCGCGTTCACTCGCAGAGTCGCAGGAAATAAGAAAAGGAGGAAGGGATTGGGAATAATTGGGATGAAAGAAAACAGGGAAGAGAGGGTTATTAGCAAGCCGCCAGTGCCACGTTTGCAATTTTAACCGGCCTTTTATCTCTTGATAATGAATGCTCAGATTTTAATTCAAACAATAAATGGTTTGAATCATTTAAAAGTTTGGATTAAATTCGAGTCATTGGTGCCAAGATGGATGACTAGCTACGAGTTACCTCACTACACGATCCCGCTTCCATATAAGAATAATAGTAGAACAATCTTTCCCTTACTTGGCCCTTCCGTGGAATGGAAAGGTAACTATCATCATTAAAGTTGCAGTCGTTGACAACCTGCCATTAGTTTTACACAATTCTTTGATTCACAAGGAGTTTGTGAATAAGTTTCTCTATTTATTTTCGAGCAGAGGTGAAAGAACAAAAAGTAACACTCAATTATGAAACATGATCGCAAAGTGAAAATTATGAGCATAATAATGAGAAGTCTCATATGATTTGGCTAGAATAAAATTCTTACATTTTTAGGGGAAAAAAAAAAAGAGAAAGATTTGTAATCTTGTGTAATGATTGTAGGAGAAATTTTTTTTTTTTTTTTGACAATCTCTGTTATTTTCATGTTTATCAAATGCTGAAAAAATATCATTTTTCTTCTTTTTTTTGCATTTTCTATGATTTTCCATCTAAACAATGGGACCTTGGCAATAAATATGAGCAATAAAAATATAAATTTTTAAATTTTTTATTACTAGAGCTCTCCATTTCTACCTTCGATTAGTTTTTTAACTACTAGTAGATTATTTTTCCTTTTACCATCCTCCCTTACAATCAAAGAGCAGTTCTCAAAATTATAAATAAATAGCCTCTCTTTTTTTTTTTCCTTTTTTGGTACTTCGGAAATATTATAAATAGCCTATTACATCCCACAGAAGTCCCAAAATATAGACAACGGAGACTCCTCAACAATAAACTAGCAAAACCTTTCATTTTTTGGCACATAACAAAACCTTTCACTGTTAAGCAATATCTTCTTTTAGAAAAATTATGCGGTCGTCTTGGGACAACGCCATGTATGACCTCACAAAAACACGTGACGGATATTCATGTTCGGATACCATGTTGAAGTGCCCCGAGACCGCTGAATAATTACTCCTGCATTTGTGATTGGCTGCGTTTACAGAAGACTCTCTCAAGTGTTACAGAACAACTACCTACAAACTAAGAAGGTTTTTTTTTTTTTTTTGCTTGTCGTTCAAGCCATTTCAAATACAATAAAATCCGCCAAAAACCAATGATTAAAGAGTGCCAATATCTGTACCCATATTTCAGGAGTAAAAACTCACCTCTGTTAAGCAACCTAAATTGCAACACAAACTCAATTCTTGGGCTCTCTTTCCGGGACCCATTTATTTTGTCTGGTGTTGATTGATTACCCCTCTGAACTCTTGCTAACGACAAAAGAGAGAACATTTGCACTGCACGCCAAACGCATGCAACATTTTTTTGAAGAACACATTCCGAACGTGGAGATCAGAAATTCAACGACCAAATTACACTCCTATAAACCTGTTAACAAATCAGATTGTAGAACACCAAACAGGTTGAAAATGCTTTATTTAACAAGACGGACAAGGCCTTCTAGCTGTCGAACATAATCATCAAGCTCAACGCTCAAAATGACAGTTATTCCAATAATCAGACCTTAAATCAGAGGTGAATAAGAGTTTCCAACACATAATTCTCGTCATTGCTCAAATTATAGAATAATCAAGAGTCTCATTTCGAATCCCCTCGAATTCACAAAGGGCGGAAGAGCACTTAAGAAGCCATCATCGACCCTGTGTTCCTTCGGCATTCAGTCAGCATATCCAGGTAGAACTGACACTTGCTGATATCACTCCCATAGCTGGTCAGGCACTGTATCGGCCATGGTAAACGATCAAAAACGGTAAGTGAAAATGTAAGAAGATACAAGCAAGACCTACTAAGAAGACAGCAAAAAATTACACGTGTCCGGAAGTACGTATCCGTGTCCCAAAGGTCCGGGATACCAATACGTGAGGCTGGCTAGCATGTTGGTGCTTCTTGGGAACTACTTCATCTAGGCAATAAACGGGGAACATGGTAAATACATCCACATTTTATGGATGCCTGGCCAACCTACAAGTCTCTCAAATAAAAACAGAAATGGGTATCGTAAACTCTGATCATGCAGGATGATTATGTGGTCAAGGGTTTCAGCCCAAATTGTGTATAATAAGTTTCTACTGCCCTCTGAAACATGAGTCTATACTGTAGCAATAAACCAAAATTGTGTTTACTACGTTTCTATTGCCCCTCTCAAACATGAATCTAAACTGCAGCTATTAATTACTACCAAACAATGAGCACGCCTCTCTCTTTCTCTACAGCATTGTATACCTAACAGTGATGTCCGTCGTTCCAAAATTGCTGGTCCATCTTTCTATTTTGGGATGCCCTCAGTCTCTTTCTATCTACGAGAGAAATTTTCAGTGTTCTTTGAAAAGTCGAAGTACAAAATGTAAAGTTTCCTCAAACTCTTACTAATCCATTCATCTATGAGAACAACGGGGCAATGTTAAAAATTAGTGCATTTGCATTTGAATGCAATAATTACGAGTCTCCTTAAAAGTTGAAACTCTCAGTAGGGATTAATAGATAATGGGACTTGGGAGTAATTTTGTTAATAAGAATGGCAGCAAATCACCATATAACAGGAGCCACGTTCTTTCTTTCCTTCTACTTTTTAACCCTTTCTAAACCACCGGCAGGGATGAAAAACCAGTGATAACATGGGAGTGTTAAGAAAATTAAATACATACATCCTGGAAAGCCTTAGAATGGAGATTGCAAGCATCAGCACCACTCATACTGTTCATGGCAGGTGCTGGAGCAGCAGCAGAGGATTCAGAAGCCACAGTTTCATGTTGGATGGTGCGAGGACCCATGACAGCATCAACAGCTCTGTGTGCCACAGCACTTCCAGTGCCAAAAGCCATGCCTGCAAATCACACTCAACTTCATAAGCAATAATAGGAGAACCGCGACTACAATATCGAGCACCAACATTTCCTCCATTATCACTTTCTCGTTTAAGAAAATGCTCCCTCCACCCCATGAAGCCAGACCTTTTCAGGGACTCCAACTTTATAAGGGGGCATACAACTAATGCTCGAAAGTCTAAAGTCCCAAATTTGAATTGCAAAGCATCTATTCAATGTTATTGCTTTCTGGGAGCATAAATGTTACCCTTTGATTCCTGTTGTCAACATTAATAAATACTTTCCAGGTGATATTGAAAACTATAAAAAAGTACATTTGACTTTTCAAGGACTTGCGTACTTTGTACATGCCAAGTTGTCAAGAAGGAATAACAAGAAGGGACGGAGGGAGCAGTAGATTTCCTTACCTTGAGCTATAGTGGCTCCAAGACCGCCAAGTATGGAACTGCCACCGCTGCTCTGAACAGGTGCAGGAGGAGGAGCATGGCTAGCTGCAGTGACCGATTGGGAAGGGGATGGTCAATCAAAACGCAATAGAAGACAAAAAAAAAAACATAAACCTGACTAGTCCCATATTGCCCACTGCGAATATGTGAAGCACGAGAGGTAAAATAGCAAAAAATAGAAGGATGTCAAATCAACACTATGATGGTTTCACTAACTATACAAACTAAAAGATGGTACCTGGCTGAGGTGGATTACGCACTGGTGTGTGACGAGGAGCAGCACGAGCTGACCTTCCTACAAGAAAAGAAATGCAAATGTGATTGATGTAATTTGGGGGGGGGGGGGGGGTTCACATGTTAAATTGTATTAGGCTTAAGAAAGTATGTCAAACCGTCCTTTTGTCATTGACGAATACTAAAACGAGAGGATAGTCATAAAAGTTGTAAGGAAAAATAAATTACAAGGACATTTCCATTTCTACTCTTCCCAAGTGCACCAGGATCTAATGTGAGGTCTGCAATCGCCGTCATAAACTATCATACTAAGAAATAGGGAAATGGAATAATGACCAATCACGGAATGATTGTACATAATGGTGGTGACTTTGGTGAGGCCAGTAATACTTGTAGATATTCCAATACTTCTTTTACGAGGAAACACGGAAAAAGATTGTGATTCCAAATGTTCTAGCATTACCATCTTTGAGTCCATTAAATATCTATGACCCCAAAATATCACTCAAGTGTTAATATGACATCCACTGTTTAAAATAACGGTCATTAAGTCGGGGAATATTGGGAGTCCGTACTTTAGAATAGTATTTAGCATACAAATTTTGACAACCATATCTGCCTTTACGCGACCATTATGCTAAAGTCTGTAATAATCGAGTCATACCATTGACTATCGATAAGACCTCTATGTTTTTGGGTAATAAATATAGATTCGATTAAAATTTTCTCTTTAATGGTTATTTAAGCTCCTTTTATCGCCGTTAGCCATCTCTTTTGATAGTTTTGAGTTAAACCCCAAGTTGAATCTCATAATCTTCCTTAACCATTAGCACTAAGACCATCTCTAACTGCATCAAAATTACATGCTTCGATAAAAGGTGATCTTCAAGTATATTACTATTCATACCAACTCCAACCACATTACTCTATTTCTACATCTATCTTTCATAAACACTCTCTTTTCTAACAAAAACTCAAACACTCTCCACTTTCCCTCCAAAATTTAAATTATCATTTCTCAGATATTTAAATGATAATCTAAATTAAGAAATTAATAACTTAAATTTTAGGGAGAAAGAGGGGAATGTCGAAGGTTGGCTACAAATGATTATTTTTAAGGATAAACAAAGTAGAACTCCTGTAATATGGTTGGAGTTGCCATGAATAGTAAAATACTTCAAAACTACTGGTTAACTTGGACATATTATTTGGATACTCTAAAATCGAGTTTCGGGTTGGAGATGCTCTATATAAGTTTTTTTTATTTGCAGATCTTTTTATAACTTAATACAAAATCCTAATTTCTTTAATTTATATTATTGATATTTTGGTTTACACAAAAAACCATGAACTTAAAAATTGGAGACCATTTAAAAAGGCTAAAAAGCCACATGAGTTCTATAAACACCCCTTCCAATCTACATCATTTGTTAGCAGTGTAAACTCAGAAACAATGAGGTATGTGTGGTAATATACCAATATGTTACAACATGCCCAGTATTTATATTAGAAAAACCCCTGGCAGTACCTACTGGTATTGTTGTATCGTTTGTATTACCACTGTACCAGCAAATGTCGTCTTATATTTGCTATGCTTACAAGCTACCTAATGTAGAAGGATTTCTAATGAATCCGTATAGTGAAATGAGTCGACTAGATAAATCCTCGACTAACTATCTTTAAACTCACATCAACTCTACAATTCAAAATAAGAAATTTGCTTTCATAGGCCACAAAATTCAGTAGAACCAATTACAAATTTGCAAGCGTAAATATTGTGGTAAATAAGGTCTGAACATGATTGTTTTTAGCATTTGTTAGGGGCTAAAGAAACGCACAAGTCCATTCACTTTTTTGTTAAAGAAAACTCCAACTGTTACATACACAATACTGCTGTTTCACTTGCAACCCTGGGAACATAACTTACACAAACACAACCAATAGAAGCTGCTCATAAACATTACAAGTTTCAACTTTTAAAATATATCAGGTTCTCATAGGAAAATTATAGATCAAAAAAAAAAAAAAAAATCGATGCTTCCAATACATAGGAAGTGATTCAAAGTTCAAGCAATGTTTAAAATAGGAAATAATCTGCAAAAGGGTGATATAACATAAATCTAAACAAGTGAAGAAAAATTTACGGTTTCCAAGAAAATGTGGCCGGATATTGTAAGACTAAACCCCCAAAAAAACCTCACAAAAGCACGCTTATGCCAATTGGGACGCCAGTAAAATCGACCCTTCCACTTACATAAGCGTGATTCAAACAACATTTAAACTAGGACAAAATTGGCATAAAGGGCGAGAAAATAATTCTTAAAATCTGAAGAAAAGTTACTACCAAAAATGATTGACCTCAAATAAAATGTGGCCAAATAATAAAAGACCAACAAAAAAAAAAAAAAACCTATAAATAAATGCTCATGCTGATCGGGACGCCGGGAAAATCGAAGCTTTCACATACATAAATGTCAGATAAACAAACTTCAAATAAAACATAATCGGTAAAACAATGATCAAATAAACCACAAAAAATCCAAAAAAATCAAGAAAATGATCAAATTCAAGGCAGATTTAAAGCGATCGATACAGATAAATCATCGAACCTAACCCCAAAACCATACATCATCCAACTAATTATTCAAACACGAAGATCAAATAAATCATAAACCATCAAATAAAACAAGAGAAATTATACGAGTTCAAAGAATGTCTGGCAGGTTACAATGCTACGGACACATACAAATCATCCAAAACCGTACATCAGTCAACGCCCAAACCCCCTCATTTTAAACATCTACCTACAAGAAATGACAATACAGAATGAAGCATATATAAAATCGCAATAGATCTCAAGAAATGAAGGCAAAATAGACCTCCGGAGCTTCGGCGAGCCATTGGGTTTCGAAATCAGAAAGGGATTTTGGTAGACTGTCAGCTGCAAGTTTGACGAAATCTCAGGCGTGGCGGCGGCGGCTACAACTGGGAATGTCAACAATAAGTTGTGTTCTTTATAGATGTCTCCGTTTACAGGTAGAACGCGAGTGGTAGGATCGGACGGCTGGCGTTTGAGATCTTGATCAATGTGCTGTAGTTTTGGGATTCCATAAAATGATCTGAGTCATTCCTTAATTTTAATCTACTAGTAACTTTTAGTAGTCTAAAGTAAAAAATTAGCTAAAGCCGCCTAAAGGGATAATTATAAATACTTGACCGTATCTTTCATTTTACTATTTAGAATTCTTTTAATTCAAAGTATGAATGAAAAATTGGAAAATAGAATTCAGTACTTAAGATTATCCGATTGAGTTGATTTTTTTCCGATGCTCCCCCTTCTAGCACATCACCTAGTTTGTGAGCCCATGCGCCATCACCTTTTATCTTTGCCTTTCTGTTTAACAGGGGCTAGATGTCACCATTGCGCCATCACCATTTATCTTTACCTTTCCGTTTAACGGGGGCTAGATGTCACTGTTCCTCAATCTCTGATCGTCTCGCTTTTGAATGGTAGTGATCAACCATTCCCCAATACTCACCGCCTAGACAAATTCCTCCGTAGCCTTGACCGTCATAATCATTCACAGAAGTACTTTTATTTTTTATCTGAAAATAGCACATCTTTTCGTTGGACACTATCATACTAACGTTCTACCCATTCAATGCACAGGGAGCAAAAAGTACATTAATGCGAATTTTTTTCATATTCCGTGCATTAACGGGCATAATGCTAGTAAGGAAAAAATTAAAAATAACAAAATCTCGTAACGAACTTGTAAGAGCTCCAATCAATTGTTACGGTTGTGAAAGTAGAAAAAAATAAAGCATAACTTTTTCAAATAGAAATCTAGAAGGGAGTGGGGAGAGAAAGCAGGAAGTTAGAGATGAGGTGGGAGTTATGGGACACGTGGAAGAGTAAGGGGAAAAAGGATTTGAGACTTTTTTTAAAAACCAAAATTCTAGGGGTGTTCCACTAACTTGTTTTTTGTTTTTTTGGTTTTTTAGATCTTTAGTCGTAGTTTAAATCTACAACTTGTTCCACTAAAGTGTTTTTTTGGTTTTTTAGTTGTAGTTTATTGTAAAGGGTAGTTGGTTTTTTTGGAGAGTTTTTGGTTAGTGGAATAGAGTAGTTTTTGAGTTAAAACAAAACTAGTTTTTTGGGGGAGTTTTTTGTTAGTGGAATAGAATGGTTTTTGAGTTAAAACAAAACTAATTTTTTACTAGTGGAACATGGCCTAAGAAATTAGGATTTGAGATTTTGAGGCTTTTAGGGCTTAGATACATTGCTATAGGATATGTAATGATGATGATGATTGGGATGGAGTATTGGAGATTGATGCAGCAAAGATCATTGAAGAAGTTTTCTCCCTCGTTTAGTTGCACAGAAAGGATGAGAAACGATAGAAAAATCAAATTTCATGCAACTTTCTTTGTAAAGTTCATACCCCTATCTTACTAGAAAGCACTATCCTACAAAATATATCATAGCAAAGGAAGGCAAAAGGGGGAAACTTTTCCTCAACAATGTTTACCAAGAGAACACACGAAAATAAAGTATCATTTTTTTTATTTCACTTCACTCCACTTTTCTTTGATTGGCATTTTTTTTTTTTTAATCAGCCACTTCACTCCATTTTTCCCGGGAATTTATTTCCGAAGCAACATTCCCAAACAACTGAACGGAGTTGGTGTTGGGATTATTAAGCGATGGATAACTAATTTTTTGGTGGGGAATTTTCAGTTAAGAAATTATAACTTGTGGAAAGAGAAGAAATAATAATTACAGAAAAGTCTGAAAAAAGTGTAGCAAACTACTACTCTGGTTATCCAAAAATAAAAAATAAAAGAATTCTACTCTATAGATATACTTTAAAAATTGTCTCTTAGTGCTTAAATATACTTTAAGAACAGTAATTTTAAGAACTAATTGTTGCAAATTACTATACTCTGTGAATATACTTTAAAATTTGTATCTTAGTGCTTAAAATTACACAATAAAATTTGTAAAGAATACTAGTAGACAAGTTTTAGAGTGCCTTTATAGGAAAATAAAGTGCCAAAATCAGTTTTTACAATTTCGTTGTACTTAATGTTGATATTTTCTCCACTTTTTTTTTTTTAAATGCAAAATCAAACAAGGGGAGAGAATATTTTACCAATTTTTCCTCCCCTGCCCATTCCTTTCCTTTGAGGACAAGAAGACAAATAGTAGTCATCCAGCTCCAAGGTTGCGCCTCCACTGTTGCAAAAAGCTACACATTATAAATCCTCCTGTCTAGTTTGGTATTTGTGGGTCTTTTTGGAACTATTGATGTTCAAAACTCGTCAAGGACCGGTAGTGTCCTTGGTTTTGTACTCTTTGTTTTACTATCTATAATATGTTTCTGTTCCCTCAAAAAAACTCGTCAAGATCATCAATCATGTAGTAAAAGATTACGTTCTAGTATCACTTTTACATCAAAACCCTCAGCAAAAGTTTATTTGCCTAAGCACCTAACTGAAGAATCTGCACTTGTGTGTGTGTGACTCTGTGAATCTTTGTCTATCTTCTATCCTAAATGGCAACTCAAAATAGAGTCAAGTTTTTACCTGTCCATCAGCCGGAACCCTGGGCTTCTCCTTTTTTTTTTTTTTTTTTTTCCTATTTTGCCTCCAGGGCAATTTACTAGAGTAAGCGACTATATCTAATATCTTGCGTAACAATTTACACAGAATCCGGCGTATTAACAGTCCAAAGGCTGTAGCATATACAAGAAAATCCCACCAGCGACCGATACGTTAAGAGACTCAAAATCCCCGGTCATTGGAATGCTTATTAGCTCAGATACCCGCCTCGTTTCTTCAGAGAGCCCATTGCCTTCACTTCCCAGGACCAAGCATAGTGGCATTTCAGCTAAAGAATATGCAAGTTCTTGAGAAAGCAAAGACACTGGCTTCAATTGGTCATTACTCTGGGGATGGCCCGCCAAAATCTTCATGTGAAAGTCATTTGTGATAGTTTGGAGATGAGTCCAACTGCCAGATACAATAGAAAGCTGGAAGGAGGCTCCTCGGCTAGCTCGAAGTGCTTTCTCGTTGAACGGATCGCAACAACCAGGAAGCAGAAATACACCACCCTGTTTGAAATAGGCAGACAAATTACAACCTAAATTATTTATTTTTCAAAAAGTACCAAAACAATTATTGTTTCCATGTTCTTTTTTTTTTCGATCAAAATTGTTTCCATCTTCACAAGACAGCAAAATGGTGAGCAGGGAAGGAAGGGAAGAAAGGGAGGAGGGGCTCCGAGGTAATTTGTAAGAACTATCCCATGTACCAGACATACCCCGATTCAGGCAATGAACAAATGAAAAATTAGATTGAACATGTAGTTGCAATCATGCAGTTATCAGTATGCAGTGATCGGGTTTTGTAAATAACAGAGAACTAACAAAATTGGGATCATTAATTGAGACTTGAGGGACCCGGACATAACATACATACCCATGACATAATATTTACTTTGGACTTCACTTCTAATTTCATTAGTTGTATTTGGTAAATGGTAAGTATAATAATACTTGGATTTAGAACTGCAAAAAAGCAAATTCAAAGGAATGGAACAAAGACGGTTTGAAATGTGAAACTCTTTCTTACCCATCGAAAGGCCAGTGCTGATCTAAGCAATGTGCCAAGATTACCGGGGTCCTGCAACGAACAATAGAATGAATAGTGGTTATAATTATTTCGATCCCTTCAGACAAATGTCAATAAAATCTCAACAGGAACAAACATCAGCTACAAGCCTACAATGATCCAGTTTCTTAGGTTAGCTCTGTTTAATGCCACGCCTCAGTTAAAACTAGGAGCCCATTGGATTGTAATTGGAGAGACAAGAAACGATATTCTCTTTGCCCTTATCATTTTTTGGTTAATTAAGAAAGAGAAATGGGAAGAAAGGGAGGGAAATGCAAAGATTAGATTTTCCCTCAAAATTCCACTTTTCAAATCGCACTCTTTACTCTCCTTATCATCCAAACAGTTAGAAGAGGAAACACAATCATTTCTCTGCCTTGCTCAATATCTAAATCACCTAAGAAATATCCATTAGCAGAGCTACAACTGATGGCCTGATGCCATCGTTTCAGCATTTCGATTTTTTATTTTGGTGTTTACGTGGTATAGTCACCAGGAAATTTTAAGGATAACTTGCCACAGTCAGGAGTTCCGACTCTTGAAACAACATCATGTTTTTTTCAAACTCAGAAGTCAACATTTTCACAGGAATACTGACACCAACAGGTGCATCAACATTCAAACAGAAATGAGGGTTAAGTATGGCAATAACCTGGATCCCATCAAGGACTAGTATTCTGTGTGGAGATGGAAACCATCTACGACAGTCTGCCTCTTGCCAATTGTCCCCTAAATTATGGAAGGTTGAAGGAAATTTCATTACGCTAATTGCATCAGTAGAGTCAGTCGACTGCAGTCCAGAAAGCTTCTTCATCACCATTGAATTGACATGGACAGTACGAAACGGGAGACCATCTAATCCTTCGGGAACCTCTGCTTTATCAAGTAGAAGTAAACAATCAACTGTACCTGGTCTCTCTTCCATTGAGTCGTGAAACTTGTATATTTCCCTGCAAAGAAGTCATCCACTCGAATCATACAAAATTCCGGACTCCTAGATTGTCAAAAGTGAAATAATCTAGAGTCTGATTAAGTCCTGGGGGGGGGGGGGGGGGGGGGGGGGGGGGGGGGGGGGGGTGAGGGGTGAATAGGACTATAACTAAAAATTTAACCACTAATTAGCACATGCAATTACCCAATATCCATTTTAACAATCACTAAAAGATATGCAATGATTAAGCAATTAAAGTAAAGAGACAAGACAAGGAGATTTATGTGGAAACTACTTAGGGTCTAAACACCCTAAGCATAAAACCACGGCCTAATCCTACTTATGTATTTCCATAAATCAAAAGGTTTACAAGAATTAACAAGACTAGGAATTACCCAACAAGCCCCTTGTAACACCTAGCTCCAATTCTTGATGTAGTACCCCGTACCCCTCTTTGATTCCATGGACTCCACAAGCACACCGGTCTTGATCTCCGAGTCAACTCGGCACCGGTCCAACCGGCTCACGTAGGAACCAAGGCAATATCCATCATATGAATGAAATGATAAGGAATGAAGATTTTTGTGAAAAACAATCAATCTAGATGTAATCCATGGAGTATTAGAAGATTAATCTAGATTGACAAAATAAATGATCAAACACAAGGTTTAAATCACATAATGAATCAAGAACCCATAAAAGATAAAAGATATGATTTTTAGTGAAGGGTTTTTGAAGAAAATAATCAATCTAGATATAATTCATAGAGTATTAGAAGATTAATCTAGATTGCAAAAGGAAATGATTAAACACAAGGTTTAAATCATTTTCACAAGAAGGAACACTCAAGAACAAAAGACTAGATTGCATTTTTCTCTCTCTAGAGTGTATATAATCTGATTGTGTTGCCCTAATTGAGGAGAAAAAGATGTTTAAATAGGTGCAAGCAAGGTTTAGAGCGCTGCGGCGCAACTGGGGCGCGTGCTAGCGCTTCCCAAGTAACGAGCGCTGCGGCGCATCTGGGGCGCGTGTTAGCGCTACCCAAGCCTAAGCCTAAGGAGTGCTACGGCGCATCCACGGCGCGTGTCGGCGCTACCCAAGCCAAACTAAGTCAAGCTTCTAAGATGCGCTCTGGAGCAACCAAAGCGCTGCCCACCTACATGCCTTAGAATAAAAAGATATTTCTAATAAAATGCAATGATCAAACAAATGGCTTAGCCTATTTAAAAACATGCATTTAATTAAACATTAAGACTAAATGACAATACAGAATGCATGAATTATACCTTTCAATAATCAAAGTAAGCACCGGCATGAGCATCATCTTTTCCTCAATGCTTCAACACACGGAAGGGAGCATCTAGACACAATCCTAGACTTCTTCCCCCAAACCCAAACAAAATACATACCGCAATGGTTTGTCGTAATCCGGAAATCGCCAATTACATTAACAAAAAGTTCTTGTGATGTTGGACAGTTTTCACCATATAATTTTAGCTATAATAAACCTGCCACGATATTATCTTGCAATAATGGACTGCTGCACAAAAAATGCAGCATAAAATGAATAATGTTCTAAAGAATGAACGGAAAAGAAAGAGAACCAACAAAAGAGGGTTTCCAGTATCACACACTTGGGTGATTTCATACGATAATAATCACCAGTAGAATCTGTTGGGTTTGTGAAGCCTAATTCAGTCTTGGTTTGTCACTTCTCTTACTTTAGCGGGAACTACACTACAGTAACTAGATGTATACGCCCAAGGATATTAACTCATGCTATATCCACTGATGTAATATGTACTCTTTCTTCATTAAATACAAAGTAAAAACAGGGTTGAGATGTGGAAATATCTAATCTCACAATTAGGAAACCAAGTAAAAAAGTGTCCCGTTTCGCTGTGTTCTTGCTTGATTTATTCTTTGTGCCATAGCGTGTTGGATCGAATTTGCAATAGGATCCAAAATCACAATAATGAAACAAGTAACATGCAAGATTTGATCCCAAAAAAAAAAAAAAATCCAATGAACTAAATTATCCTTTCCTTTCTCAGGTTTTCCAGCAGCACAATAGAACTCAACCCAACTTCATCTTCCTTTCTCAAATGGCACGTCTGGAATTCGCCTTAACCCCACTGTCAATTTTAATTGTAACACTACAAATTCAAAACCAAACTCAAACTCCATGTGTTTATAACTAATCCAAGAAACAAATAAGCAGAAACCCAATTCAATTAGGCGAAGTACCTAAAGAAAACCAAAGAAAAAGAAAGAAAACAAGGTCTAAATTCAAATGAAGAGAGATAGGAATGAGAATCAGACCTTATAGGGGTAGAACCGACGACGAGAACTGAACCGTGCTCGTGGCGATAAGAGGAGCTGAGGCGAAGCTTGACACAGTGCTTCACAAATGGGTTTGATGTGCTTGTGATTGATTTCACGTGATAGGGTAAAGGAACAGTCGCCGCAGCAGAATCCTCAATCTCGTCGCCATTATTGTCGCTGTGATTTGGACTAGTCTGAGGAAATTGAGTTCTTTTTTGGGTAATCGATACTTTGAGCTGTGAATTTGATGGTCTCAGAAGGAGGAGATGAGGAGTTGATACCCAATGTGCATTTACACATTGCATACTTGTTGCTCTTCTTCTTCTCCTTCTTTCTTCCCTAATCACCGAGGTCTGTTGTGTAGGAGTACTACTCCATTTGAAAGGGTTATTACTCCTATTTGTTAGTCCTCTACGAAAAGTCGTATCATTTTTCAAATGAAAAAATAAAGTGTTTTCGTGTATCATTTTTCAAATTTTTTCGCACCGAATTAAAGTACTCATCGTGTACTTTAATTCGGTGCGAAAAAATTTGAAAAATGATACGTGGAAGCACTTGATTTTTTTATTTGAAAAAAGCTAAGAGAGAGAGCGTGGGACAAACAAATAGGAACGGAGGGAGTATTACTTACTAGCTGATAAATTAAAATGCTACTCAAGGTTTTCTCACATTAGCAGTTGTCTCGCACGTCTCGGCCGTTTAAAAGTGTTCAAAAGTATTTTAGGCGACCAGTTTTTAAAAAGAGGAGAGGGAGCGGGAGTATTCTGAGCCGTCTAAAACACTTTTGGACGACTGAGATACACGCTCTACACCATGTGACTATGCCCGCTCCGCACTGAGAATTTTGCCCTCCTAAAACGCTCTGCATCAAATCAAGTTGTGATGTAGTACTTCTAAATATTATGTTATTTAATTTCAACAGAACTTTTAGTGATTACATTTTGATGTTGATAGATGTTCCAATTTCTCTCATCGAGACGAAAAATATGATCTAAAAATTATACTAAGTCTCGTAAGAATTGAGAGAAAATAGCCCCAAAAAACCGGCTGCGGGGATGGTGTAACACACGTAATGCGCGGCACCATGCAACGCATACTTGGACCGTCCAAAAGTGCTTTCAATGGTCTAGATTTAAAAAAAAAAAACACTCTTCGACCGAAGGGATCTTCTCTTTGCGCAAAGAGTTTGTTTTAAATCCAAACGTTTAAAAATATTTTTGGACGGTTGGGATGTTGCGCTGCACGGTGCAGCGCAACTAGGGGTCCCCATACCCAAAAACAAACCATGCAAAAAGTCCCACAAAAGTTTGTCCATAGCATAGGGCGAAATAGTTTTAGAATTTGTAAAACCTACCACGGTTTCACTTCAATTTAAACTTCATACCCGATCTGATCCGATCATTGGAAGGTTGATATTACCTATTTTTCTTACCCCATGGAAGTGGGAATGATGATAATTATCTAGTATAATCTAGTCGGATGTGGAGAGGGTATGATTTTGCTATCCCCATTCCCAAAACTCCCGTACTCGCCCCATCATATCCGTTCTTTATTATATATACATCTCTCTTGGATAATTATATATATTTTTTATCCTAGTCACTAATGAATAATCTTTTTTTTTTTAGTTTGTACTAACCACTTAGTTACTCATGTAGCTCTGTTGCATTCACTTGCATTTTGGTAGTGTAAATTGTTTTATGATGTTTTTTGTTGTATACTTTTGTTTGATCGTTGCGTTAATACATTAGTACAAATAGTACTTGTACTAATGCGCATGGAATTTTGGACATCATGTTCATATATTTTGATATGTATTTACTTAATGACTATTTCATTAATTAAGAATTTATAAAAAAATTAGCGATTTGACTCTTTTACGAAGTGTATTTGGGTATTGAGTAATACCCATTCCACCCGTTATCCAAATGAATATGGATTCAATAACTTTTAAGTATCCCCAATTGAATATTGGTACGGGTATAGAGGTGAGAGTGTGGAGTTTGAGAATCGGGTTTGAAAGGAACACCCCCTATCCAAAACCGACCCGTTGTCATTCCTTCAACTGCACTAGATCCAATAAGACTGCAACCATTTCAAACATTCCAGAATGCAAACACCAGGTTCTGATTTCACCAAGAAAAACATCATATCAGAAGGCAATTCTCAAGTCATACTCAGATGATTACACTGTTAGACAACAAACTAAACACACACACTCGAACAAATAATAATCAAGGAATCACAATCAAAGAGCACAACATGGTTATTTTCGTGGCTGGACACGCGTCGACCCAGATTCCAGTATTAATCAGGCTTCATGAATCAAACATATGAGAAATTCCTCAGAACTGTACAGATTAAGAGGCATGCGTGACACGGTATTAATAGATAATTTACATGTAAATGGTAAGAAATCATGTTTTGGGCATAATTAAGGGTTTGCAATCTTAATTATGGCGTGCATGCTCATTCATTCTGTGAAAAAGACCTGCGCGCATAAATGAAGAAGAAAACTGGAATTCAAAATAACGAAAGGATACCATAGACTAAAACTCTTTTGCGATCTATGTTCACCAACTCGACACTCTTCCTAAAAGCAAAAAAAAAAACATAGTATGTAGCATGAAGGTCAAGTGCTACAATCTCCGAGATGTAGGTATATTCATCGACCCTTCTTGGACAGAATAGTCATCCATCGACAACAGCTGGTGCGAATTATATAACCTTTGATGTGTTTCAGCTGCATATAAATGCTCAGAAGTCGATGGCATACCATCATCCCTTTGGGAAGAAATCATTTCGTCACTCATTTGTGAGGAAATCACATTATCTCGTTCTAATGTCATTGGATCATCCGAGGGAATCACTTTGTCATTCCCGTAAGATGATGGGGTCACATATATCCTCTCTGAATCTGGGTGCGCTGCTGCTTCAGGGTTTGGAGGAGCATTTTCAGTTCTTTGAGATGTCGAGGGTAGAGATTTGTCCCAATGAGATACATGAGGCAAAAACACCCTCTCAGAGGTTAGTGACCCCACCGGGCCCGGTACATGCCTTTCACCACCCTGGTTTGTTGAATCCCTCTCATTCTGGTCTGGTAAATCCTTGTCTGATACTGAAGGCATTGAGGGTGAAACTAGTTGGAGAGGCAAAGCACTATAAGATGTTGGAGGTTGTGATAAGGAAAGTCTTCGACTAGTAATTTCAGTGTCGGATGTAGGAGGAGGTAGTGCTACTCTCCTTCTCGGTAAATCCTTCCATTTCTGGGCTACTCTTTTTGGTTTGGTGTAGAATTGTACCCCTTCCTTCCCTACAATGAAAAAAGAAAAAAAAAAATGTTTAATAAGTAATAAAAAGAAAAAGAAACTAAGATCCTTGGCAGGTATCGGGAGAAAAGGAAATTGTGAGCGCGTGCACACAGAGGGAGAGATCACCAGAACAAGATGCCTCAGATCCATTGAAAGAGGAAAATGGCAATGGAGTTGGAACAGGAACGTTTACCCCAACCTGAGTTTATCCGAATCTCAGTTTACATTCAAACTAATAAAAACATTTGGGGAAAATTCTCAGAAAGTTATCGGTTACTAAATATTAGATGCAAACTTTGGCTTACCTGCCCAGCCTCAATTTCATTCTGGAAATTCCTTGCAGCAATGCCGGATGCGGTGAATATGGAAGCACCATTTACATAACTAAAATAGCAAGAAGTCAGTAATTATAAAAAAAAGAGTAGTTCTAAGAAATCTGATGAGTAGAGGGAATCAGTGTGTCTCCATTTCAACACAAAAATACAACTCAAAAGATTTTATATGTACCATGATTCCAAAAGGAGAGTTTACAAAGGATATCATAAAATAACAGCAATGATACTACATCCTAACTTAATCTGAAGAAGAAATAAATAAAAGGGCCATCACCCAGAATGCTGGTCACACTAAAGTTGGTGTACCGCGAATAACAAAAACCCAGATTAAACATACTACCTCCCGTCCCAAAATGTTTGTCGTCTGTGAATCAAGGACTTAAAAATAATGCATCTTTCCAAGCAAAAATTTACTCTATATCTTTTTTTTTCTTTCTTTTTTTTGCATATCCAAGACCGGAGGGCACACATAAGAGAGGCTTTTCCTCAATTTGGTTTGGTCATTTGGTCCAATTTGGACACATTTACCCCATCAATTGATTTGGCTCCAGTTATAGCATCAGGGGTAATTTCGTCTTTCCATCGTGTTTTCTACAATTACCAAAAAGGTCTTCGGGAATCTTCAGAAAACTCCCACTGTGTCCCTTAATGTGTGAGAGCTGTGAATAGTAAATTCCGCTGGGTACCGAGTGGTACTGTTTTCCAGACGCGTTTTCCACTGTTCCGTGAAAGTGGGTGAATATAAAACTTCCAGCCAAGAACATCAGTCAGATTACTTAGAGATTAAGGTTTGATTATGTAGTCTATAAATAGGACTTTATGGTAGTTGTGATGAAGAATAAGGGGAAGAAAACTCAGACAGGCTGATAGTTGAACAACAGACGGTTTTCGAAGGTCGTCGAAATCCGAAATTGATAGTTGAAGAAGAAAGAGCTCAGTCAGAC
The DNA here is from genome assembly GCA_020921065.1 of Vaccinium darrowii. Classification (NCBI taxonomy): domain Eukaryota; kingdom Viridiplantae; phylum Streptophyta; class Magnoliopsida; order Ericales; family Ericaceae; genus Vaccinium; species Vaccinium darrowii. The sequence continues at coordinate 39,042,567 of CM037154.1, forward strand.
GAGTTCGTTGCCGCAGACGGTGTCCAAATTGGAGTAATATTGAGCTCCCACGGATAATTCGAATTTGTTCTGTTCCTCTGCTGTGTTGCAGAGGAGGAGAAAAAAGAAGAAGACAGACGCTGAAGAAGAAAGAAGAAGACGCCAAAAGGAGACAAGTTCGTCGATCCTTTCAACCATCCAAACAAAGCCAATACTGTAGTTTTTTTGAAAAGAAACTGCAGGAGTTGCAAACTTGCCTGCCATGTGATAAGGATAAGGAATCCAGGGTGAAATTACACCTCACCCCCTTGGGCTCTCAAGTATTTCGGTCAAAGACCAAAGGTTTTAAACCTTTGCAGTTCGGCCCCCTAAGAAAACTCAAAAATATGCCAAAAAGGCTCCGGACTTTAGAACATGAAACAACCTTCAACGGGCATGATACTCGTGCTTAGCACGAAGCCATGAACCTAGTATTAAAAGAACTCATTGATTTCTTGTAAATTGTTGAAAAACTTTCGAATTTTTTTTAAAAAAATTTCGCATTATTTTTAAGTTCTCGTTTTGTTGATGGGACAAACATTTTGGGATGAAGGGAGTATAACACAATGGAAAAGTATGAGTTAAGGCAATTACTTGTTGCTATTGACAATATTTATGGCTTCTTCTAAGCTGTCAGCCTTAAGTGGTCAACAAAGAGAACACATGTTAGCAAATCTCCATATTGAGCAATGAAATCATTCATAAAAATTGAGATAATCACCAACTTAAAAATACCTGCATACAAAGGAGAACTGGTCCAAAGATTTCGTCCTGCCAGACCCAACAAATAGATAGAGAGCTTAAAAATATGACCAAGTCTTTGCTTCAACTCTTCTTCATTCACTATAATCTTAACCTCTCTGAGCACATGTACTGTGAAAGCATTACCATTAAGTATTGGAGACATAACTAGATACCTTGTAGCATTCCATGTCAGTTGTAACATCACATAGTATGGTCGGACCCACAAAGTTTCCATACTCATATCCTGGAACCTACACGAAGAGGTTAGATTCACAGAATGTTATCAGAAATCACGAGATTATATCAACCCTGCAGTCAAACAGTTTTGCTGGATCAGAGCTTCAACTGTTAAGTCGGTTGAACCTTAAGTTTTCCAAATTGGTGGAAGTATTTATCAAATTATGAAGGTAAGCTTATATAATTCTACCTAAAGTTAAAAACCTAGCAAAGAATTGCAGTGCCCCAGCAATGAAACTCCTTCAAAGCATAAAATACTTGAGCTCAATTCTTCAGAAGCTCTAAATGTTGCAAGATTAAATTTCAAAAAACTGGTTCAACCAATCAGTCCACTCAGGTATGCAAAAAACCATCCTTAGTCATCTCCATATTTGTCCCAATTCGCGTAACTGAGTACACAATAAAACCAGAATTCCAGCTAGTTTAAGTTCTGTTACAACAGTAGTGCATCTCCTTGTTTTTTAATGTGTCCTATATAGCTTGCCTAGAGAAAAATTGCACCTGGTTAGGCAAGAGAAGCTAATGCTAAAATATAGGCCCATCAAAAAATGCGGTGTTATAGTCCATTGCCTTGAGAGATGGATATGGCTCAAGTGCAACAAAAGATATAAGTGCACGACACTTCATTCAAAGTTTAGTACTTCATAAGCTTTTGGAAATGTTTACACTACTACACATGTAATGTCATTAAAAATACCTTTTGCAAACAGAAGATTCCGTTTCCACCCTTCCCCAACAGTCATCAATACAACCTTATAATGCCTCGATGAAAAAGGAGAATTAAAAACATGACACGTTAATTATCAGAAAGTCAAGTGTACGCTATAAAGTTCATAATTAGCTCCCTCTTGCTTATACCTTCACTCCTTAAGAGGATGAGATAAGTTTGTATACAACAGAAAGATTAAACAAACAGTTTGATGCAAACCGGAATATACCATGGATATTTTAGAGAAAGAGACTCCCAAAATGGGATACAAAGAGTTAAAACTCTTGATAATTATATTCTTAAATGATGAAAAGCTCCCAAATGAAAGACTCACACCCCTATTTATAGACTCAAGACCCTACTAACTCTAGAGACACTATAAATGACAATAATACCCTTAAATTGTACTGCATCAGGACTCCCCCTCCAAAGAAAAAAACTTGTTTCTCAAGTTGGACAACAAGACTCGAACAACTAAATAAAGAAAACATGGAACCATAGAAGTATTTATTATGCAGCTCCGAAGTAGGCATGTGGCTGCATTTCGTTGATCCACTTCATCTTCATGCAATAACCCACCTTCAATATGAGCTTCATTTTATGAACATTCACCGCATCCATACTCTTGTGCAAATAGGTCACCAATTTGGCTTGCCCTTTACGAACCACAATATCCTCGAAGTAGCACTCCACACGTACTCCCAAAACATCTCTCAAACAATTCCTTGTAGAATGTAAAGAACGTATCTCCACATTATATTCAAAGCTTGCTTGATTGAAGACCATGCCTAAAGGATCAATAAGTTGCCTCAAGTACTCTTTACCCTTCTTTGGCAACTCTTGAACTAGATTGGATACCAAGGCAATACAAACTTGAACATCTAGGGCAAACTCAGGAGGCGACACTTCCGAACCATCTTCAACCAACAATTCATCAAGTTGTGGAGTGTCTAAATCATTCTCATAAGGTTATGCGTCATCTTCAATTTCAAAGTCACAATCATCAATCTTCTTGTCATAACTCTCGTCTAAGACTTGCTCACTATCTTCCCGAAAAATGCAAGGCTCATACATCGAAAGACTAGACATTTCTTGTTCTTCATGACTACTACCAATGTCCTCAAATCCTTCTTCTTCATTGTTACCATCCATGTCCTCATTTGAACAATGGGAACATCTTCAAAGTTACCTCTAAAGTCTTCTTTTGGAGATTCATCAAAGATGGGCTCATCTTCATACTCATCTTCAATCTCAAATACACAATCACCTTCAAAAACACCTGCAAGTTCTTCGCTTGGATATTCATCAAACATGGGAACATTCTCATACTCGTAATCATCATCACAACATGATTCTCTCACCTCCTTAACAAAGAGGGAATTAAGAACACACTCACAAACTTTTTCACCAACTTGCAACTCGAGAATTGGTTCTCCATACTTGAAGCATTCGAATATTCCACTAGGTGACGGGTTTCCAGCCTCCAAAGTGCCAATTAAAGGTCACTTTTCAGTTGGGTTAGCCCTTAAGGGCTTTCTCTTACCAACACTAGTCAAGGAATTGACATTTAGATGATGATGGAAAGGGAAGAATTCCTCCTTGAGCTTCTTCTTCATCTTATCCCAATCTCTAATTCTTTCTTTGCCTCTCCCTTGTCGACTAACTTTGAGTTGTGTCCACCAATCCAAAGCTCTCCTTTTAAGGCAACTAGATACCAATTTCACCTTCTTTTCTTCGGTAACATGATAATACTCGAAAATCCTCTCAATGGAGTTCAACCAATCAATGAATTCCGGTGGACTTCCACAAAACTTGGGAGGTTCATTATCACCCAACTTTGCTCTACGCCAATGCGGAGCTAACAAAGAATCCTCAAGTTGAATTCAAGAATTCTTAACATAATCACTACCTTTGGTTGGAGATTGCAAGTTACGCACTCCTTCAATCAAAGTAGTAAATTGTTTACTCAACTCATCGATCTCATGGTTTCGGTTGCTAAACTCAACATCTTCACCTTTATTCACCAAGAATCCTTCACCTCTAACTCCTCTCCCACCTCTACCTCCTCTTTGAGCCATTACAACACCCAAAATCAACTCCAACAACCAATTCAAGCCCAAATAAGTAGCATCCAATCAATTGGGACCCCAAACTACAATAAAATCAATTCCAAACAAGCAAAATCAACCCAAAAGAAGCTGCACCTGGTCAACTCAATCGCAGAACCTAGTCAACTCAGTGATTTTGAGTGAGTTAAACTCAAACTCAGTTAACTCATAAGCGGTCACAGACCCAATCAACTCAGCAAACAATCCACAGATCCATACCCAAACTTAAGCAAACTCAAACCAAAACACAATCAATCAAAAATCGACCAAATGTAGTATCATCACCTGATTTAGGGCTCGAAATCAATCAAATCAGGCTAGATCGAATTTGATTAGGCTTCGCGAGGTCTGCAATGGTGGATTTGAGTATTGAACCGAGCTGTATAAGCACCAAATCAGCTCAAATCGAGTCGAATCACGTAGTACAAGGCTTGAATATACTTAATCGAGGGTGAATAGTGCTGTCGAAGGCTAAACAGTGCATTTCGAGACTGCGTCGAGTGATTCGAGTAAGATACAGCAAGAATCGAGTTCGAAAAGGGTCGTACGGCCTTCGACTAGGGTCGAAACAGCTTCGAATCGACTGAATAAGGTTTGAATGTCTTTGAATCAACAAATCAAGGGTCGAACTGACTTCATTTGTGGGTTTTGAGGTCTGTTCAAGGTCGTTTAGGCCATCTATGGGTTTGTACAGGGTCGAAATGGGCTGAAAATGAGTAGATCTAGGGATTTCAAGTGAAATAGGATGATTTGGGTTTTCCAGCGAGACTCCGGCGAGGTTCCGGCACCGTTTTCCGACGAGGTCTAGGTTTCAGGCGAGATGGATGGTCAGAACCTGAGCTCAGAGCTCTGATACCAAATGATGCAAACCGGAATATACCATAGATATTTTAGAGAAAGAGACTCCCAAAATGGGATACAAAGAGTTAAAACTCTTGATAATTATATTCTTAAATGATGAAAAGCTCCCAAATGAAAGACTCACACCCCTATTTATAGACTCAAGACCCTACTAACTCTAGAGACACTATAAATGACAATAATACCCTTAAATTGTACTTCATCACAGTCTCCATTTTCTTGTAAAACAATGAATCATAATATGACACGTAATTTCTAGCATGAATTTTTGAATCAAACATTCCAATTTCTCCACCAGAGACACTTTGAACCCATCTCAATTGTAGTATTCATATGTAGTTTAACTGTTTCAGATACCAAACAAAAGGCACAAAGTAATCCATCGCTGCTAGTTTAGACAATAGGCTGACAATGACATAAGGTGCAGTAACAACACAAAAAAGTTGGTCTTCTAATTAACTATTGAATTGGCTTGCCAAACCATTAAGGGATATCCCAGCTCCCTTAAGCACAACGTGAGACAAGCCAACGTAGAGCGGAACTGTGGATAAAGCCATAGAGGCAGTGGATTTAGCATATCCTAGAGATGACGCATATTTAACCTTAGGCGGAATATTTAAGCTGCGTTTGGTATAATCAAAACTTGTGTCCATTGAAAGATAAAGGGAACATATACATACTATGATGTATCTTCCATCAAGAATAAGTCTAGCTCCACTTTCAACTGCACTCTGAACTAATCTGCATGTATGATCCTTCGCCTGTGAATTCAGAAAACAAGTCAAAAGACCAAATAACAACAGAAACAAAGTGCACACGTTTAGAGAGAGAGAGAGAGAGAGAGAGAGAGAGAGAGAGAGAGCTAAGAACTCAAAAAAAAAAAAAAAAATTAAAAAAAAATAAACATGCTGCATGTTAAGAAATCAGACTCTACCAGCGCTTCATAATCCAATATAAACTTATAAGAAACATTTTCCACTAAGCAACAAAAAGTTCAACGATACACCAATCGACTACCAATGCATTTTTCATGAATCAACGGCTAACTGGTCAAATATTCCAAGGTATACGAGCACCTCTTTCGAAATAACTGGTCCAATGTCTGCACCGGGCTCTGTTCCCACATTTACTTTGAGCTCTTTTGCACGCTCCACAAGTTCTTCCTCCCTGGAAAAGTTTTAAAGAAGCATTAGCAATGAGGTATCTGGCGTGAACTGCTTTAATTGCGATACCATCAGACTCGCTTCATGTAGAAAAAATTAGTCCAATACTCAAAAAATATAGAGGTAATCTGGGTAGTTAAAACTGAAATAACAATATGAATACCTGGCATAGAAGCTAATGCATAGAGACAGAAAACATTGCACAGGCAGCAAAGAGGAAAACTGAATCTTGGTGTAAAAACAAGATATTATGGCGGCCAGAAGAAAAGAATTCTATTTTTCCTCTTTTTGGTGAGGGGCCCCACCAAAGAATTCCAAACTCCAATGAAACCAAACTTCCAGGATTATCTCATATATGAAGCACTTAAGGAATATATGAATAAAAAGTTGCCTTTGGAATGGCAAAAAATCCAGATAGTCAGCTGAATTAACTGTAAATAGATAACAAAAAAAAAAGATGGTAATTCACATTGTTAACCCCAGAAAAAGGCATCTCAAGAAAACGAACATTATACCACGGCATAGAGCTTCCAACAAAAATAGCTGTGCTGAGAAACGTGCACCTCTGACCCGCAGCACCAAAAGCAGCAGCAATCAGAGCATCCAAGGTGGCATCGGCGCTTGCATCAGGCATAATAACTGCATGATTCTTGGCTCCCATGTTGGACTAAGGAGTGGCCAGTAATAATTAGAAAGCAAACATACATAGCACTCATGTATGTATTAAGTCTAGGGTATTCACCTGAACACGTATTCCTCTAGCTGCTGCCCTAGCATACATGTGCATTCCGACCTTGAAAAGAAATTCAATAAATCAAAAGTCATACCAAATTACAATTTTGCTTAACCCCAACAGCCCAATTAGAGCTGTGGTAGAAACATGGAGGATGTTGTTCTCATATTTCATTTGAAGGGTAGAGGCCAACGGAAAGCTAAGCTCTGAAGCACCGACACTCCTAGGAGGCGCCTTATTGCCGTATGGGACACAGGGACACGGGGACACGCCTAAATACATGGCGTGTCCCCCAATTTTTTTGAATTTTTTGACGGGGACACGGCTGGGGGACACGGAAGGGGGCAAATTGTAATTTTTTTAAAAAATTTCGGGGTCAATCTGTAATTTTTTAATTTTCAAGGGTCAAATTGTAATTTTTTAAAAAAATTTTGGGATTAAACTGTAATTATCAATCTTTAAATTTTTAAGTTTTTTAAATTTTTTTTAATATATATATATATATATATATATATATATATATATATATATATATATATATATATTGCCGTGTCCCCCGCCATGTCCGTGACCCTTTTTTCAAAATTGCCGTATCCGTGTCCGTATCCGTATCCATGTCCGTGCTACATAGAAGCTAAGCAGCGGCAACAAAACATTCGTCAAGGTGAAAGAAGAGAAATGAAGTTCAACATTAACAAGAGAAGGAGAGCATGTACTTCAATCTATTCTTGGAAAAAACCTAGACTTGTCGAGGCGTAGCATTTTGGCATAGGCACAGAAAATTAGAACCTTTGTAGATACTCGTCAGAAGGGCAATCCATGTAAAGAAACCTAAAGATTTCTGAGTTACAAATAGAGAGAGTATCTCTCATCAAATGGAGATGCAGTCAAACCCTACAAGCTTTACTTGCCTATATGCATGTGTTTTAACCGTTTGCCTAATTATCTAAGCATACGAATCAAGAGACGAACTTACAGTATTAGAACCAACAAATGATATAGCTTTTATATCGTCATCATCACAAATGTGGTTGATAATCTCCTGTTCAATCAACAAATGCACGAGTCACAAAGTAATCTAAATAGAAAACGATATATATAGCAAAAATCTCCATGAAAGATAAAATCAATTGTCTAGTTAAGAAAGTGGAATAGTATATTGGAGCTAACTAAAAAATGTCCAGGCAATAAAAAAAAGGGAGAATTGTTATAAGGTCCACTATAGCTATTTCCTAACACTTCTAGTCCACCTAATATTATCCTAACACATCTAGTCCACTCACATGTACCAATTACAAGAATACCCCTTGCTTCTTAGGATACTCTAAGATCCTAGGGTACCCTAAAAACCTAGGGTACCCTACCCTAAAACCCTAGGGTACCCCTAGAATTTTAGGGTAGGGTACCCTAGGGTTTTAGGGTGCCCTAAGAAGAAGTGCCTAAAATCCTAGTTGAAAAGGAAGTGCCTAAAATCCTAGGGTACCCTATGAAAGTGCCTAACAACTAAAAACCCTATAATGGACCTTAGACTAATTCTTTATAAAAAAAAAGGAAAAAAAGTTAAAGCCATGGGAGAGGTTTTGAAAGGAAAGGGAATATGCAACATAAGTTATGGGTTACAAAAACCTACATCTTCAAAAGGAACAAAATAGCATAAAGAAGAAGATGATGATTGATGACGATGAAGGTAGCCTCAATACAAATAATCACTATTTCCTTTCTTTTCCTGATGGGTTCCATTAACAATATATTTTATACTCCTCAAAACATTAAAAACAATTTCACAAGATAATGCGAAAAATGTAGAGCAAATAAGGTCTCTTAGAATCGGAGCTTACATTGGTCCCATGCACAACATTTAAGACACCATCAGGCAAACCAGCCTCCATTGCTAATGCTGCAAGGATCATTGAAGCCCCTAAACAAAGGGTGGTCACAAATCACATTAAGCATCATTATCATATCAACAGAAGAATGTGTAACAACTGCATCAACAATAGAAAGGAGGAACACTGGTGGTGCAAGGTATGAAAAGAAAAGGAGATGCAAATCTGGAATTTCACATGGAGCTTTGAATGTGGCATTAACTTGTTTTTGTCACTTTGAATCTTATTCTAGAATCTAGATATTTTACAGGTGAGGAGGTTGTTGACTTGTTGCACATATTTGTTCTTGTAACATGTACGTCCTACAATAAAAGCTGAGTAAGGGAGAGATGGAAGATTAAGGTGAAGCACTAGCAATAAATATGAGGTGGATTTTTCATTTTTTATTTTTTATTTTTTATTTTTTTAAAAGGATAGCTTGGCTCATACACCTATGGATGAATTGATATCATTTCTGACTTGCCAAAGTAGGATACGGATAGAGTTAAATACATCACATACAAAGCCGAAAGGAGGAGACAGACCTGGATTTTTCTCAGAAGGTTTCAAAATAAATGTATTGCCACATGTAACTGCAATTGGAAACATCTGCAGACACCGTAAAACAGACCAAAATAAGCGTATTTTTCTTTCTTCAGATTACGCATAGAAAAATAGAATACATAAAATTATCGTCAAGTTTGTCAGCTTCAGTATGAATTAAACAGCAAAGTTAGAGTCAGCCACAAAAACTATGAAGAGCGGAGAAGTTCTTAACCATGTCCTCTAGTAGAATAGTCAAAAAAGCCTAATCTGATATGGTGGGTCCTCACACAACCTAGGATGAGAACTAGAGGAGTATGACAAGGCATACCCATAAGGAAATTACTGATGAAAAGTTGAAGGTACATATTCCAGCACAAACACCCAGTGGTTCTCTAATGCAGTAGGTATCAACTCCATTAGATGCATTGGGTACAAACTCCCCCATTTGGAGACTTGCCATTCCACAAGCTTGTTCAACCACCTCTACAAGCAGACAAAAAAAATTAATGAGCTTAATCATTTTCCTCTTATTTGGAGTACTTTCTACTATGATTACATTTCCATCATATAACATTGAGCATGGAAATATCACATATATCACTAACCTAAACCACGAAGAACGTCATTTTTTGCAGAAGTCAATGTCTTCCCCTGCTCTTTACAAATACTCATGGTCAGCTTATCCTGAAAACAAGTTAATTCTCTTCAATGCAGTCAAATTCACGGGGTCAAATAAAAGAAAAACAAGTGAGAAAAAAGAAAAGAGAATTGTATAGCTACAATATCTCTGTGAATGAGCTCTTGGAACTTGAACATGATGCGTTGACGAGTATTAACAGGCGTGTTTTTCCATGAAGGTAAAGCTTGTTTGGCTGCACTAACTGCAGCTCTGAACTCATCATAGGTAGTGAAAGGAACTTGAGAAACAACTCCTTGTGTTGCCTAAATAAACAATGAAACAAAACACTACACATCACTTCAAATTGCTCTTCTGTGAAAATAAAACCACGAAGCTAGAAATTTGATCAAAGTATATTTCCTTACAGGATTCAGAACATCAAGTATTGCACAAGCTTGTGATTCCACAAATTTCCCTCCAATAAGATTATGAACCTTCAGCTACATTTGAGAGAGAGAGAGAGAGAGAGAGAGAGAACAAATGCCAATGCGCTTTCAAGTTTGGTGAAGAGAAACAACAAAGATAGTCAAACAGGAATGGTAAGTTTTATTCACGGTAATTTTTTTCCTTTCGCATCGACACATACTGGGCAGTTAAGTTCGGCTGATGCCTCCATAGAAGTGTTCAAAGCAACAGATCTATTAGGTCTCCATGTTCTGAAAGTTTTATCTGCAAAAAAAAAAATGATGTTATTCAATAAAGATGAAATTAACCCACTGATTCAGTGATGTATGAGAGTACCCCATGAGAAAGGGAATGGTCCTAAACATAAAACTAAACATATCAACCAAAAACAATCTGTAACGTCACTTATAGAAATGCCACTCCATTCTGATGCAAAAGATGAACCATTTTAAAAGCATATTTCTCGACCACGCTAAAGATAGCAGCCTTTTTTACCCTACTTTTTCAACAACATATAACAGCTCTGGAAGAATTACAGAAGTGAAATAAAAATACCAAGAACACTGATCATAGGTTGACCCTGCTACGTCATAAAAGTATGAAACTTAAGTCCTTAACAGTACCACAAAGTAGAATTTCAATAGCTCATAAGTTATCTGCCCAGTTCTGTTCGACAACAAATATATTAACCAAAAAAATCTCTCCCTGAAGTATATTATACCAACAATCAAGCACGTAACTTTTTAACTTTCATTGCGAGAAAATGCTGTTTCTACACCTGTTAAGACTTATTAATTTCTACTTAACCGTTTTAGCATCAATTTACGAAAATCATATTCACCATAAAGTCACTTCAGTAGTAGCAACATCCAACCAAAGGCCGTAATAGTACTGATTGATTCACCGTGGCAATTCCATCATCTCTTTCAGCGAATAAAATTTGGATAAGGGTTTAACCTTCAAAGTTTCCCTGCCGAATCTTAGCTTTGAGGTTGTACAAGTTCCTTGGTGTTGACTGAAGCTCTGGATTATTTTGCTTGAGGGCGTTAAGCACCTGACGTGGTTTTATACCAGCCTCAGTCATTAGTTTGATTTGTCTGACCTCTTCCTCGGTAAAACGGCGACTGTAAGGATGTTCAGACATGTCATTTAGAGGTTCGTGGTTGTGCTCACCATTTTTCACAGTAAGTATCCACACATCATCATCCCTTTTACCTATGGCTTCAAAAGGACAATTAATGAGGCGGGACGGTGTTTTCCTTTTGCGTTTCATTTCTTCTATCTTGCGTCTATTGCGATAAACACCCCCTCTGTCACAACCAAGTATGACTCTTCGATCCCTCCTGGACTTCTTAATAGTCACCACATATCCTTGTTTAGCTCCAAAATCACGAACATATGTGATGAGGTCTTCACGATCCTGAAAAGTTCGAGATGGTGGTGGAAGCATCATCTTCTGTCCGCTAAACTCTGAGTGACTTTGAATTTCCATTGTTAAAGGTAGAAAGCAAAAACCTGTAATTGAAAAGGACAAAGAAATAAGCACTTTTTTACTAAATCCATTAGTTATGAACTTAAAAAAGACTCAAGGTAAGGCAAATAAATAATCAAGAGAAGAAATATGTAATACTAAGTAAGTGTAGCACCAAATCTATGGAACATTGCTTCGATCAAGTTATTTCAAGCATCACATCTTAAATTAAAAATGCTGCAGGACAGTAATTACTACATGTTAATAACACATGGACAAAATTACGATTCCAGTTATACCATTATTATGTTTCTCATGTACACCATGAAAAATTGTAAACGTGCTCCCGAGGATCATTTGAAACGCCCTTACAAATATTTAATCATATTAAAACCATTCTTATTTTATTCTTGATGTCGGAAATTTTTAGGCAACAAGTAAACCTAAATGTCTTACTTTCTCTCTCCTTGGCAGACTGAATGAGAGTCATCAACAGATGAACAAAAGCTTGATCCTAAGAAGCACGAAGAAGGACAAGGGAGACAGAGACGACACGACAAATACATGCGGACATGAACCATCTCAAATCTTAGGACACCTCCAAATCCCAATGATTTGAATTCTTTGACTCCAATGAGCTTAATTTGTCACCTTCTAGCATATATTACAACCAGTCAAGAAAAATAAACCTGTGTTGGAGATGGTTCTCACTTTTCATTAAGAAATCAAATCCGGAACAAGAGCAAACAATCTGCGATGTCCAAGGGACTTGGGAGAAATGCATTAGACGTGTGAAGAAGTACACTTGATCAAAGCAAAGCACGGTCTTCATAAAAAGTACATGTGATAAAGATCTAGTACTTGTTTGGTGGTTATAAATTTTCAGAACACATTTCGAATAGTTCATTTAGAGAAAAGTGCACCTTTGGCACTGGCGGCTCCACATGTATGTGTGGGTTGTCACATGAACACCCAAAAAAACATTCTCTCTCTTATAATACATGTAAAAAATTTGTACAAATTTTAGGTTACACCATCCTTTGAACACTCAGCAGATATATGAATGAACACCCGGGCAAAATTAAATGAGCACCCAACTAATAAATTAGCTCACAAATCAATCCACTTTGACCAACCAAATTACATCCATTATCGCCCAATTGTAGGTGGCTGAGGCTCCACATATACGAAAAGGTGATCAATTGAAGATGCTATTTTTTTTTTTATATTACATATAGTAATTTTATCTCATATTTTGTTTGAACACGGTCCTATACTTTTTTTTTTTTTTTGAACTGATGAAAATCACTTAGTCCTATACTTGCTCAGCTGCACTCCGTCTAGTCCTGTTTGTTGGTTTGATAAGGTTTCTGGATGCCGCTCAAATTTAAAATCTAAGGTTACCCAAATGCTATTAAAAGGCTAGCTTTTGCTGCCTGGTTTATATCTTTGGCAAGAAAGGAACAGTCGGATTCTCAAAGGCATACTCCGACCCACTTCATCAGTCATTGCTCAGATTAAGTTTGAACTTAGGTCCAAGGCTTCTCAAAGCAGGAAAATCAAGCCCTTTTGATTTAGTTTCTTCTCTTTGTAACAATTGGTTGGTCCCAAGTTATATACTAGCTTGATAGGTTCCTTTCCTTATAAATGATTAGACTGCTTGTCTATTGTTTCTTGATGTAATCTGAGGGTTTCCCTATTGTTTGTTCTCTCCAATAAAAGCTTGGTTAATGCAGTTAGAGTTGCAAAAAATGTAACTTCGCACAACCAAAGTTTCGCCCCCAATCCACAAACACAATAATCATCAGGCGTAAACATGTACTTATCAAAAAAGAAAAAAATTAATAAGCAGTAAAGGCCACAAACCCGTCAAATAATTGAGGAGAAACATAATAAAACTAACCAAAATCAATTTTCAAATGAAAACAATCTGACACTAAACCACAAATCACCAATCAATAAGCAGATCAACATTGCTTGCACAGAAATAACCAAAATACCAAATTTGAGCCAATCCTTAATCAGCAAAGAATCCAGAATTCAACTACATGGGTGCAAACCATGGGATACACATATTTAAGGATACCCACATCACGTAAAACTATAAGGGGCAAAAAAGATCAAACCTTTTCGAGATTGATAGTAGATTTGGTATGTCAGATGATGCCCTTCACCGCCATTGTTACTTCTAATTCTTGTTCAATTATAGACAATATATATGTATATGTGAGAGTGTGCATGGTTTGAGAGAGAAAGTGAGGGAAATTTGAAGGTTTTGGGTGATGGGTGGAATGGATCGGGACACCCCCAAATTTGATAAACAGAGACGCCCTAGTCTTCTACTGGAGACATTCAGGAAACCCAGGTACCACGCTCTCCAGAAGCGCGTGAGTATCAAATCCAATAGACCAAACGGCGAGATAACGGTGGACAATATATGCTGTAAAAATGTACGGTGCCTCTTCCCCTGAAAATTTCAAGGAGTCCCACATTCAACGTCAAATTGAGGGGGTGTTCTATTAACAAAAAACTATTTTTTTTAAAATTGAGACAGATCATTCTCTCACAATACATCACATAAAAAACCGTAAAAAACTAGTTTATTCCAAAAACTAACTTAGTGGAACACCCCCTGAAACCACCAAGGAAGCAGTAGATAATAGTTATACACCACATTTAGGGAAAATTTCAAAAAAACCCCTGACCTTTGACCCGTTTATCACATCAACACTGGACCTTTTAAAAACGTCAACTAAATCCCCGACCTTGACACTCCGTTATCAATTTGCCCCCTCATTCGATTTTTCGTCCAATTGATAACAGCAAGTCCTACGTGGACACATGCGGGACCTGATGCCCATTAGTTGGCCTCCACGTGGAGATGATAGTACTTAAAAAAAACCCCTGACCTTTGGACCAAATGTCACATAAACACCTGAACTTCAAAAAACGTCAATTAAACCCCTCACCTTGACACTCCGTAATCAATTTCCCCCCTCAGTCCATTTTTCGTCCATTGCTTAACGGAGACTCCCAAAATTACGTCGTTTTGTGGGTCTATCATGGGCTTCCAAATTTGTTTGTTACACACGTTGTTTGTGGAGCCGGTTTCGGAGTCTCACGCAAACGATCTGGACTGTTCAATAATTTTAAGATAATTATTTGAGTGGTCATGGAAAAAATCGGGCTCATCGGATATTAATAAGTAATTGATCTAGTTAGTTTAATTTTTCATTCAGAATGAGAACCCTATAATATGAAAGAATTTTGAAAAAAGACACAATTGTGCGCTCGGTATCCCCTTGATCTAAACCGTAGATATCATAGCGCTCATTGAGATTATTAGCATTCACTTAAAAAATTATCTTGATTGGACATTAATAGGTATGAAAACGCAAAAATTATGAACTGTTTTGATATATATCGATGTCCGATCAAGATAATTTTATTAGAGAATGATCCTCTCAACAAGTAGATATCTACGGTTTAGATCAAGAGGACAACGAGCACACATTTGCATAACTTTTTAGAAAATTCTTTCAAATTATAGGGTCCAGATTCTAAATGAATTAGATCACTCACTTATAAATATTTGATGGTCATCATTTTTTACAAAACCACTTAATTAATTATTTTAAAATTATTGAAGGGTTCAGATTGTTTGTGTGGGACCCTGAAGTTGGCTCCACAGACAACGTGTAACGAAAAAATTTGGCTGCCCATGACAAACACACAAGACGACGTCGTTTTGGAAGTCTCCACTAAGTTGGACGAAAATGGACTTGGGTCGGGGGGGGGGGGGGGGGGGGGGGGGGGGGAATTGATTACAGAGTGTCAAGGTGAGGGGTTTAGTTGACATTTTATGAAGTTCAGGTGTTTACGGGACATTTGGTCCAAAGGTTAGGGGTTTTTTTAAGTAGTGTCATGTCTAGCATAGAGGCCAAGTAATGGATAGGGGGTCCCATTAGTGTCCACGTAGGACTCGCCGTTATCAATTGGATGGAAAATCGAATGAGGGGGCAAATTGATAACGGAATGTCAAGCTCGGGGGTTTAGTTGACGTTTTTAAAAGGTCCGGTGTTGATGTGATAAACAGGTCAAAGGTCAAGGGTTTTTTTGAAAATTTCCCCCACATTTAACTCAAACAAAGAAGTCAATACAATGAATCTCGTATCCCTCTTCTGAGGGTTTCTCAAATTGAAACTAAACCCTAGTTTTTGTGCAAAAATGACTGAGGAGAAAGATAGCAGTGGGAGAGAGAGAGAGAGAGAGAGAGAGAGAGAGAGAGAGCTTCGAAGCTATACTCGCGATTTGAAACTCTTCGGCGGTGGGGATCGTGGTTGCCCTCTGTCACGCTCATCGGCAGTGGCGGTGGTGGGATTATTCGGGCTTGGAGTAGCCGGGCTATCGTCGTCGGCTTCCCCCTATCTCTGTTACACCTGAAGGAAAGAAAGGGTTTCATCGTGAAAATGAATTTTGGGCTTTTTTTTTTTTCTTTAATGGGCAAGGCCCCAAAACGACGTCGTTTTGGGGCCGTTGTGACTAATCGTTGTGTACGTATCATTTTTCTTTCGGAATCATTTTTGTTCAAGAGATTGCTCTTTATATTCCTCCGCCACAACACAATTTTTTTCCCCAATGTAACATTTTAACGACAGTATGACATCAACTACATTGAATTCATGGGTCCTTTGGTAAAAATAATCCAAATGGAGTATTTTTTATTTATTGAAAAAGATTTCATTTGTTAGTTTTGCGTCGATTTTTTGTGGACTATTAAAAAGAAAAATTATTATTAAAATTTTTTGTCTTTATTCACAAAAGGTTTAGTTTAGTTAATACAGATTTTTTTATTTTTTAGATTTCTTTGGTGAAGACGAACCAATAATCCACAAATAATCAACACAAATAATCCATTTGCCAAAGGTAAGTTGGATTGGCCTATCTTAACTTTTTTGTGAATGGCTTATTTTAGTCATTTGTAAACTCTTTTTTCATTAATACTTTGCACCAACAAGTACACCAAATAGCTCACATGGAATATGTAAGAACCACATAAAAGGGTAGGTCCCACCAACAATTACACCAAATATCTCACATAGAATATGTGATAGCCACATATGAGTTATAGGTCCTACATTTTTCATGTGAGAAAGTTGGTAGTATTAGTGCCTGTAACAAATCTCTTTTTTTATCAATTGTTTTGACATTTTAAATTTATTTTGACAAAGAGAAATTAAAAAGATAGAGATGGAATTGGAAATAGGTATAAAAATGAAAAAGAAAAATATGGGGGTATTTCAACAATAACTTGTTCTATTTAATAATTTTGTCATATAAATTTAGAAAAATAAACAAAGTCGAACCAAAAAGAAAACAGAGAAAGGTTGGAATAATAATCAAGCCAATCGATGCATACGGTGGTTGTTTAATGCAGAGAGCTTTGCACGCGCTGTTAACAGAGAATGAGGTTTTGTTTGTGTTCATGTTTTCGGGAATTTTCACAAGCATGCCCTCAATCAAATGGAGAGAAGAATCCAGTGTGGTTGTATCTATTACTGAACTCATGTTCAGGGTGGATCTGGGATCCGGGCACTATAGTGTCAAATCTAAGCCATCCATTAATTTTTTTAATGATTTAGATTTTAAATACTCTATTCGTCCCAATTTATTGTTCCCTGTTGGAGATTTCAATTTATTAGGAAAACATCATTAATGTACATGTCATAGTTTTTATTTCCTCCTTTCAAAAAGTAAGGATAAACGAGTAAACTTGTCACTTTTTTTCCATTACTTTTTAATTTGGATGATCTTTTTGGGACAATAAAAAATGCAATTTGAGACCTAAATTTGGGGATAGACGGAGTATTATTTTACATATAAGATAATTTGTACCATTGATTGCTAAACATACGGTCCAAATTGGGCACTACACCCTTGTAGTGCTTTTAGGCACTACCGGGAGGAGTGGGCGTCGTGTCGTGTTGTGCCTTGTTTGTGTCGTGTCGAGCCTTGTTCTTGTCAAATTGGGTTCGCGTCAAAATAACCTGCTTAAGTAATCATGTCGAAAAATATCAACCCTAACCAGACCTGCTATTAATTATGCCGTGTTCGGGTTGACACGATTAACTTGTTATTATTATTATTATTTTTTTTTTGTACGATGAAAACTGATTTTATTTATCCACAGTAACAATTACAATAGATTAAAGGGAGTAGATATAAGGAATCAAAGAGAGTAATTATAGTCAGCGAAAACAATATGTAGACTTAGAATCTTAGCCACCATGACAACACCGCCACTATAACAAAACCTTGCAGATTTGAGACATGAAGAGAATGACTTGATATCAAAAGATAAACTTAAGCTGTAGTAGGATTGAACTTGAAAACTTTCATGCACAACTTCAGAGCATGAAAACGTACAAGTTAATTTGTGTCATTTTCAAGTCAGGTTCGGGTTACCGTGTCGACACGATTAGACGAATAGGTTAATTTCTGTCATTTTCGAGTTATACGGGTTTAACCCGAACCTGACCTGTTTACTAATCGTGTTCTCGGATCGTGTCATATACGTGTTTCGTGTCAGAAATACTCAACACTAACCCGCTAACTTTGTGTTGTGTTGTCATGTCGTGTCATAAATTCTCACCCCCAACTACCGAGACCCCGGATCCATTCAAGGTATTCCAATGTCATAACAAAAAATGGATAGCCAAAATTTGTCACATTAACTTTTGGTTCTCAATTTGAGGGATTCTTAAGTTTATTAATGTTGAGTTTCACAATAGCATAATCACAATGAGTTGGGTAAAATTTAAATCCAACAGTCTAGGTTGAATGATAGTAAAATAAGTGAAACTGGAGAGCATTTGATAAAATAAGTATACTGACAAACATTATTAAATGCACAATCATTTGCCAAAGTGGAGACTAAGTGTCACCTACAAATAAAGCATTTGCTTTCATGGAGAGTGAGTATCAAATAAGGGTGTAAATTTGGTTTGGCCCGACCCCCAAATATTTAGGCTCACTCTAGCTTGATCCAAGCTCGTCGGGTTCTTGTAAAAAATAGGGCCAGGCCTACCGAATATTAAAAATTTTATGCTCAAGCCCAATGTTAAAGTCAGGATTAGTCAGCAAGTCTGGCCTAGTCAAAGACTTGTTGAAAGCTAGTCGGAGGTAATTTCTTGATATTTTAAAATATTTGTGTCACGCCCCAAAATGGGAAATGACCGGTCGTGTGCCACGGGGCAAACCCATGGATCACGAAGCCTAAAAATAAAATAAACCATAAAAACTAAATAACGATTCTTTATTGAATAGCAAAATCAAAACCAAATTTGTCTCAACATCAGCATGGGGAGCAACCGTCCCATGAACCCAACAATAAAATTTTCCACCAATGATAACAAAAGCAATTTATCAAAAAGGTTTAACAAAGAGCGGAAGCGAATAAATAAAATACTAAAACTAGGATGCAATATCCTATGGAGGTCGACACAAAGAATTGCCCAAGATGCTGCCAGAGTCCTCACCTTTTGACTCGACTTTCCTGAAAATGGTGTTGGAATAAATCCGTCAGCTCACAAGCTCAGTGAATGGCAAAGCACGTATAGTAAATAAAGTTCTAAAGCTGAGCTACAAACAGATTACCATATAAACATAATTTTGGCATACGAGGTGTACATCAAAACAACAAGTAATACCAATAAATACTTAAACCAATAACAAGTCTTAATGGTGATCACATCACGATATCCAACAACAATGGGGAACCACAATCAATACCAAATAGTACCAAGTGCCAGTGAACAAATCTCTCAAAAATTGGATCCAATATCGAAACTTAGAGTCACCACGAGTAGGCAGCCCGTGGAACTTTTCCCTAAGAACGATCCGGCGAAAGTCAGCCGTTGAGCATTAGAGTCACCGGCCAGAACACGGCCTCTTCCCTAATGGCCAGAGTCACCCGCACACAGAGGATTAATTTCCCTGGACTTTCAATAATAAATGTTCCCATCAATATCCACCAAGTTCTCACCAAAAGAATATTTTTTTTTCCCATGCCAATTAAAAGATCAAATATAAAAATTCATGGTTTCAATAACCAAATAATAATTTTTCCAAAAGAATAATTCAAGGGACATGGCGAGTTCGAAAATACGTAACGTGCTTAACCACTCACCTGGGTCCAAACATAACACAACTCGAACACGGAAAGAGACTAACCTGTAAACAAATACAACATACAAAATAACTAACTAGTTCGAATATAAACTATGAGAGGAAGAATACCACATGCTATTAAAACCCCCAAACCTATTCTATTCTAAATCTAAATTAGTATATGACCATGAGCCACCAAATTCAACTGTTAAAACAACTCCAAAGAATTGGGATAAACCATCTGTACCCATATATAAGACCATTTACGAGCACAATTTAGGCAACAGTCAATCCAAAACCCAAATTAATTCCCATGAATGTGTTCCCATATCCCAACGTGTATTTTCCCAATGGCCAATACATGGCCTAAGACCAATTTCTTCCTTATGAATCATGTGCTGGAATTTCCACTACAACCCTATATTCCAAGATTACCAATATTCTAAGAGAAATTGCAATTAATTTAAACCTAATTGGCACCAAAACTTCACAACACCCAAAGCCACACAATGATCTGCCATCTGATTGGCACACAACACCACCGCCACTGCCATGAACAACCCTTTCCCATCTCTCTCTCTCACCACCAACCTCCCCCGCAACAACGGAACTCCTCAAGCAGATTAAATACATGACTGATGTAAAACCCAAGAACTCCTCCCCTCTAACCAACGGTGGTAATGCAGAGTAATTAAATTAATCAAGAATGTGGATACGTACCAGAATAAGATTTGGAGAACGGACTACTTCGAAAATCTTGCATTGCTCCCTCTCTCTCTCTCTCTCTCTCTCTCTCTCTCTCTCTCTGTGAAGGCCACTTAATCTCACATGTTAACCCTAATGAACCTAAGGAATATGTCTCTAAATATAACCCTTCAAAACAAACTAATAGCCCACTCCAACAATTTTTGACCATTTAGCACACACGTCAATACCCCCGTCCCCACATTACTCGACTTATCCCAAAATAATAGCTAATGTATAACTAATTACGTTTTGACAACTGAAAATATAGACTTCTGCTTACAAATATTCTATCAATGCCAACTATATGACTTTTTTTTTTTTTAAAAAAATAATAATAATAATAATAATAATAATAATAATAATAATAATAATAATAATAATAATAATAATAATACCCAACATGGAAAATAATTTTTTCTTTTTGTTGAAATGAAAAATTAAATCTTAGACTAAATGCGAGGCCGTAACAATTTGAGTAAAATATGTGATATTAAAAGGTACAAAGAGATAACTCTTATTAGTAACAAAGCAAATATATTCAATGAGAAGTAAACCATAGGTCGTATATCCTAATCTTCCTGTTCAAACATTCCTGAGAGTAATTATTTTTGGAAAAAGAAAGTAGCAATAGAGAATTTCAGAAGAACAATTTCATTGATATGAACAGAAATATAATTACATGAACAGGATGAAATTGAAATAACAGAAATTGGTAAATTGAAATACAAACAATTGGTAGAAAAGCGAGCCAAGTCCTGTGAATCATAGTCTCCTTAATAAAGATTCGCTGCCTACCATAAGTGTTGTAGGTATCACCGACGTCTTCGTCCTAGGATAAAACGGCTAGAACCACGACCGACAGAACACCACCATCGACTGCCTTGGCGAACTAAACTTGCATCTGCCTCTCTTTCTCTCTCTCTTTCAAAGACGATTTATGGAGTGTTGTATGGGGATAAAATTCACGTATGAGGTTAATCATGTGTTCTCTCACTAGAATCCTAATGCTGCAACAAGAACAAACAGTTAGAGCACCTTTGCCTCTCGTCGGCAAAGGCCCTCTGATGCTTAAGTTAGTAAAGGGATTACTAGATAAGCCAAAACATAATGCATATAACAATGAGTTACATCGTACCTTTCTTCATGGGTATGATGCTTTATTCATCGATGTAAGTTTACTCGTTGATCAAGGTTTCTCGTTGCCTTAGTTACATATTTGTATTAGAAAACCTTTCCTAATAAAATTTGTAATATTAGGTATAGCAGTGTTGTATGTACAAGATCTTTTCTTGTAACAGAATTCATTTTCATACAGGTTTATTTCCTATTTGGCCATGCAAGTAGATTCTTAATAGGATTCTGCGTGATGCATTCTTAATTGCATAAGGAATACCCACACTAGTCCCTTAGATCATAGGATTTCCTCTTATCACAAAAGGGACTAATCCAGATCCTTTTAGAATGTTTTACCGCCTTATTCTCTTAGGGCGGTCTTGGTTGTCATGCCACACAGCTCGGCATGGGCCCTATAAGACCTTTTTTTGCATGTGCCGACCTATTCCAAGCTAGGTGTGTAGACTTGCAATGCAACTTTGGCCATATTTGTAGCCTGACCAACTCAGTTATGATTTGCTGCATCCTCACAGGGTTAGCACGGTGCTAGTCCACCTTCACGTGATGATTTTACTATTACTCTGGCCCTACTCATGGCCTAACTTATTAGTCAGCTCTACATAAGTTGGCTAAGCCAATCCACCTTCACGTGGTGCTAATCATGAGAACGTGTAGTGCATGTGCCATCAATCTATTTTATGTAATTGGTTTTTACCCACTCCATATGTAGAATACGAAAATCTGATGATGAAACAAATGTCAAAACCACCCTTATATAGGCGAGGAGGGGTCTCAAGCCATCAATACAGGAATTGAATAGAGCAAATCAATTCTTCATAAATTCTGTAACTCTAAGCAATAAACCAGAATTTGAATTGAGGTTGTAACAACCTAATGAATTCACCAATGTAGACTTTGGGATTGTGTATTTGACTATGACTTTTCAACGGTGAAATGTATGACTTTTGACTTATCTGACGTGGATTATATTTGTATTTTGATTATTAAAAATGAGGGCGTCACAACTTGGTAGCAGAGCATTAGGTTCAAAAACCTAGATACCATGGGGGAGACTTATAGTCTCAGGGCTTAAGACCATTGCATTGTTTTCTCATAAAAGACATTATTTTCACATGCATTGTGTGCTTGCATGAGTGATATATATCCACTCACATGACGTTGTATATAAAGTTTTCGTATAATAGAGTCACATTGTTGACTCATGTTAGGAAATGGAGATTTAGTCTCGTGATAGAGGGTGTGTATTAATGGTAGAATTTATGTCACTAGTAACGGGATTGAGTGTGTGCTTCTTTGTTTTGTCGTTGTGGTTTAAGAATGATGTAGAGGATTGATTTGAAGGGTGACTGCTCAGCATACTTCAAAACAAACTACTGATGTCACTCTGTTACCACGTGGGTGGATAGAAATGTGTAAAGAAGTACATGCGGTAGAGGAAGTGTCAATACTAATGAACATATTGTGTCACACAACCATAACAAATTTCAATTTTCAATATCTTCATGTAGTTCAACACACTTATAATACAAAAATCAATCACAAATGAGGGGGAAAAGAAATCATAAAAGCATTTGAGTAAAGACACAGTTATCATATTATTACTCGAAACGGTGCAACTAATTCAAACTAGTCGAAACCGATTTGCCACTGAAATGGTTGTGACCTAGTAAAAAACACCACAAGCAGTAAGAATTGGTTTTAGTTGCCACAGATTTATGAACTCCTTTGTTTCATCATTTGTAAAACCTTCCTCTCACACACACAACGTCTCAAAATATCCTATCAACAATCAAAATCATCAAACAACAATGTCAGAGAGAGAGAGAGAGAGAGAGAGAGAGAGAGAGAATCAGAATCATCAAACAATGCCAAAATCTCCTATCAATTGTCAAAATCATCGCATCACAACCATCAAATAATATTCTAATCTCCGATCAACTATCAACATCATGAAGATGATATTGCCTCAATCTACAACATCATTAACATTCCATATTGCATGTATCTGCTCCCTGTTGGAAAAGTAGACTGCTGCATATGGAAAATAGAAAGGTTCACTGGTTAAAATAAAAAACAACTGAAAAACTATATGTAATGAACCAACATTAAAATAAATGAAATCAAAGTTTGATTCTAAAAACTCATCAACATACCATACATGAAAACCATGTAGCCAAGTGGACTCATCCAGTCATGAAATTAACCAAACTGGTCATACTCATGCAAACTAAACATACAACTTTTATCAGCACTATTTGGAATTAAAGCGACAAAAAAAAAAATCCTAAGAAATAAAGGATTTGTTTTTTGTCGCTTTGATCCCCGATGGTGCTAGTAGAAGTTGTATGTTTAGTTTGCATGAGTATGACCAGTTTGGGTAATTTCATGACTGGATGAGTTCACCTGCCTACATGGTTTTCATGTATGGTATGTTGATGAGTTTTTGGAATCAAACTTTGATTTCCTTTATTTTATGTTGGTTCATTACATATAATTTGTCAGTTGTTTTTTATTCCAACTAGTGACCCTTTCTATTTTCCATATGCAGCGGTCTACTTTACCAAAAGGGAGCAAATACATGCAATATGGAATGTTAATGATGTTGTAGATTGAGGCAATATCATCTTCATGATGTTGATAGTTGATCGGAGATTAGGACATTGTTTGATGGTTGTGATGCGATGATTTTGATAATTGATAGGAGATTTTGACGTTGTTTGATGATTCTGATTCTCTCTCTCTCCTCTCTCTCTCTCTCTTCCGCTCTGACATTGTTTTTTGATGATAGGATATTTTGAGATGCTCTGTGTGTGGACGTGTGAGGAAGGTTTCACAAATGATGAAACAAAGGAGTTCATAAATCTGTGACAACTAAAACCAATTCTTAATGCTTGTGGTGTTTTTTACTGGGTCACGACCATTTCAGTAGCAAATTGGTTTCGATCAGTTTGAATTAGTTGCACCGTTTCGAGTTATAATATACTAAGTGCGTCTTTACTCGAATGCTTTTATGTTTTCTTTTCCCCCTCATGTGTGATTGATCTTTGTATTATAAATGTGTTGAACTACATGAAGATATTGAAAATTAAAATTTATTATGGTTGCGTGACACAATATGTTCATTAGTATTGACACTTCATCTACCGCATGTACTTCTTTACTCACTTCCACCCACGTGGTAACAGAGTGACATCAGTAGTTTGTTTTGAAGTATGCTGGCCAGTCACCCTTCAAATCAATCTTCTACATCATTCTTAAACCACAACGACAAAACAAAGAAGCACACACTCAATCCCGTTACTAGTGACGTAAATTTTACTTTTAATACACACCCTCCATCACGAGACTAAATCTCCATTTCCCAGCACGAGTCAACAATATGACTCCATTATACGAAAACTTTTATGCAATGTCATGTGGGTGGATATATATCACTCATGCAAGCACACAATGCATGTGAAACAATGTCTTTTATGAGAAAACAATGCAATGGTTTTAAGCCCCGAGACTATAAGTCTCCCCCACGGTCTTTAGGTTTTCGAACCTAATACTCTGATACCAAGTTATGACGCCCTCATTTTTAATAATCAAAATACAAATATAATCCACGTCAGATAAGTCAAAAGTCATACATTTCACCGTTGAAAAGTCATAGTCAAATACACAATTCCAAAGTCTACATTCCACGTGTCACTCTTCAACGAATACCACACCCAAATCCATAAGTGTTAAAAAGATCAAGGTTATTACATATTTCAAATATTGTCAAAAGATTGAAGAATTTTAAAGTTACATAATCATTTTCAAAAAAAAAAAAATACTATGTATAAAGATGAGAAATAACTTCATGATTATGTAATCTTTATGGCATACATTCACACTCCAAGCATCCAATTCATATGCCTTGCTGAGTACCTGAAAATGATAGGGTAAGCTCACTAGCCTAGTAAGAAAACCATTCTACTAACGCTAAGTGTATAAAGATGATAAGTGCTCCTAAATTTGGAATAACATGATTGAAATGAGCAATGAAATGGTTAAGAGGCTAGAACAAGTGTTAAGCGACCACAAGTACGCACGTGTCGAATGTGATACCAAAGTGTTTAAAATAACCCAAGTGTCCATGAATCCCTTCTTAACCATTACCAATTGTGTCATGTGTCCAAACGCGTATCCAATTTCCAATTTCACCAACATACCGCGTCTTTCATAAAATTTTTCAGTTTTAAATATTTCTAAAAAATAACCACTTGTCTTTAATAGGGAATTAATCCCTCTACCGGATTTCATGGGCTCCGTTCATCCCTGCCAGATTTCGTGGGCTCCGTGCACCTATGACAAGGGACACATCGAACAGTGGCCCTAGTATTCATAATTACCATTCAAAAATATCCATTTAATACAATTCATTCATCAAAGCACTTTCAAGGATCGCATTTCCTTCCAATCGTCACAACTTTTATCAAAAGTGTCAAAATGATCCACCGTAGTGTGTCCACTTCATATTGTGACATGTCCAACCATTTCACGTATCAAAATCTCATTTTAATGATCATAAATCAATTTGAGGGCTATCTCAAGATTTGAGGTCAAATACACGATAATATGAGCAAACGAGGACTAACCAAGCATCAAGGAACAATCCGAAATGAAATAAGATTTTTGTTTCAAGCTGATGGCTTTGTCCGGACCAAGCCCACTAAGGTCCGGTTGAAGGGGACAAATTATACATAAAACCTGACATATAGCTTTGTTTGGACCAACCATACCTTTGTCCACAGATTATTAAGAAAACTTGTCAGATTTTTCCCAAGTGAGGAGATTTCAACCCAGGGTCAAATTTGACGGTTTAAGCTCAAATTAGAGGTTCTAAACGACAACCAAACATGGAGGAAGGACCAATCATATATCAATTGAGTAATTAAACACCAAAATTTATAGATCAAGCGCCGACTTAGTAGAAAACCCATTTTAATGGTGGAAAAGAAGATTTTCTAGAAATTTAAGATCAATAGCTAAGTATATGTAACAAATCAACTATATACAACTAGAGGGAGTAAAAATGTTCCCCTACCTCAAAGATCAAGCTTGAAATGTGAAGGAAGATGAAAACCCTAGCTCTTACTTCCAACCCCAACTGAAAGAAACCTTCCTAAGGTGAATCCAAAGGAACCCGGACTCCAAATTGCGTGTAAATGAAAAATATAAGGTTGGATATTGAAGTATTTGAGTGTGGAAGGTGGATTTTAGTGGAGGTTTTGAAGAGATTTTGGAGAGAGAGAGAGAGAGAGAGAGAGAGAGGGAGGGGCAGTCGGCCAAACAAGAGAAAGAGAGAGTGTGATTTTTGTTAAAAAATCTGGCCCAACACACTTGTTTATACTTCCCCTCATTACACATACACCCTTCATGTTATTAATGCATTTTAAAGACACCCGAATGCAATTACCAAGCTCACATTGACCCCACTTTACATTTTAAAACATTCCTCACATTTTCCCAGAATTATTTCCGAAAATTCATTTTAAAAAACATGGGTCCTTACAATAGACAATTTCGTAAGCAAACCTCAGACTTTTCTGTACCTAGTTCTTCTTTTCTGCCAAGGTTCCACATGAAATTTCAGATCCTCCATTTGAGGATATTTCGTTTCATTACACTATCTGACTTGGAGTAGATGTGAGATAGAATATCTTGTTAATGCTGTGTGTCAACATATGCATAAAACCTAAGGTTATTCAATCTTATGTTATTAAACATATTATCAGATACAATAACAGCACACACTGATGGCCTGCAATTTATATCTACCCCCGTGTGTGCTGATCCAAATTAGGTTCAAGATCCTGTGGATAGGAAATCTTCTAGAGGTTTTTTTATAGTTTAATATCTTAATTCTGTTTAGTTAAGTTTGTTAAGTCTGTTTAGTTAAGTTGGTTAGTTGCTTTGTACACGCCATCAATACGTGTGATGTAATTGAGAACTAATCACAGTAGGAGATATAACTTGTATAAAAAAGTTTGTTTTATCTCTCAGTCATCATCAAACAAAATCAATGAGAATAAGTTTTACATTACATTACATTTCATTGTTTCCTTGTCCACATAGAAGAATTATTGCAGCGTACATGAATGAGAACATAAGACAAAGCTACAAAACAACTATTACTGATGAAGTGGAGATACAAAAGGGCTTACCCCAACAAGCAAGTGGAAGGTAACTACTTTTACTGCATCAAATATTTATTGGAAAAAAGAAATCCAAGTAATATTAATTCCCAATTGTAGTTATGGATCCCACTACGGGTACAGAGGGAGGAGTACCGAGAATGTACCGACCGCATTCGGGGACCCACTTTTGGGTCCCACACGAGTGATCCAAGCCGTTCATTGTTCTTAAAACATTTTTTCGAGGGGCCCCACAAAATTTCAGCTCAATCGGACGGTTAGAAGTGCTCGAACCAAAGTCCCACCGTTTCAATCAAAAAAATTTCGATTGAAATGGTGGGACTTTGGTTTGAGCACTTCTAACCGTCCGATTGAGCTGAAATTTTGTGGGGCCCCTCGGAAAAATGTTCTAAGAACAATGAACGGTTCGGATCACTCGTGTGGGACCTAAAAGTGGGTCCCCGAATGCGGTCAGTACATTCTCGGTACTCCTCCCTCTGTACGCATATGTTTACCGTTGTAGTTATGAATGTTAATTGCCTAAATTTTGAACTGTTACAGTGTTGACTACGGCATTATTGTCATTTCAATAATGAAGAAGTACCTCATGAATGAACACCAAAACATTGGAGTAACAAGAGATGACTGTAGGCAGATGAGAGTAGACATTATATACTCATTCCTTTAACAAAAGAACTCACAACCAGTACGGACAAAACATTCCTTTAATAGATGAGCTCAGACATCATGGATTTAATTCTCTTGTAAACAGCTTTACATGTATTTTTTAATTGTGTATTATATCCAACTGAAGAATTTATTTCTCCACCCAATATATGTCGTTTGGCTAAAGTTTTTGGGTTATCTTTCGTTGAGAATGGACCATGAGAACTGCTGTCTGCGTTGTACTTGAATGTGGGGCATTCTTTCAGCTCCATCTCAGACCCATTTACTATTGAATTTAGTGATAAGTTGCTGTTATTTTATATTGATGCTATGGTGTTG
Organism: Vaccinium darrowii; assembly: GCA_020921065.1. Lineage (NCBI taxonomy): Eukaryota > Viridiplantae > Streptophyta > Magnoliopsida > Ericales > Ericaceae > Vaccinium > Vaccinium darrowii. The sequence goes on from CM037154.1 coordinate 39,071,325, forward strand.
TCATTTCTTTTGTATATTCTAAATGTACAGTAAAAAAATTACATTTAAAAATTCTAAATTGTAAATATACGGTTTAATTTCTAAATGTTCATTGTAAATTCTACACTATAAATTTCTAAAGTCCTTAAATGTACAATCTAAATTTTACATTATGATGTCGGCATTGGTGTTAAAGTCCCTAAATATACTGTCCTCCAACTTGGTTTACATCCTAACTAACAAATATGAAATATGGAAATGGTTATGGTTTGTGTTCTGAATGAATCAAACTTTCGTTGCCTAAATCTACTATCCAATTTCTTCTCAATATTTCCTTGACAGTTCAAAGTGCCTAAAAAGTGTAGAGTCATTGGTGTTGATGCGCGATCCAAAAGTAGCTAAATGTATAGTCCAAATTTAAATCTATGGTCTAAATTCTAAATGTACATTTTAAATTTCTATAGTCTGTCTATCTACAGTCTAAATCCTTCATATGATGAGTTGGAAAACTTGTAAAGTGCAAAAAATAAACAACGGGAAGAAATGAACCACAGTGGAAGTTGAACCCATAACCTTCTCATTGAAAATCAGACACGCAAATCCACTGTGCTATGTGGTCTACTTTGGCTTCAGTTTCGCAAATAAACGTATTTATTCCTAAAAGCTCCAAAATGCACCTCTTATGATCTGGTCATTCTGGAAATAAACCTCGTTCTACAAACGTCATCACTCTGTCTCGCCCCCTATATAATCCATTCTTGGGATCTCTCTCTCTTTCCCACACCCCCCGCTGCCCCCCTTGTATTTCGATCATATACTCCATCCACTTTCAAAAACCAAAGATAAATCCCGAGCAAGTTAGGCTAGTGGTTCGCCAAGAATTTGGCCAACATTTGCGGAACCTTGAACAAGCAAGAGTCAATTTTAAATGAAGGGTTACAGCGCTTAAAAACAATGAGATAGAAATGAAAGACATAATGGAGAGGAAAGAACGCAAACAGCATGCAACCCAGAACATAAAGAACAGAATGTCCGCACTCGAAGCATCTTTGGTATCGCTCGAGTACACTGTCCATTCTCGTTTGAAAGCCAAAATTGCAAACCTTCAAGCAACTGTTGCCCGCCAAAAAGACAGATTGCGCTACTTAAAGATGTGAATGCCGCAACTTATGGCCTTGATAACGCACGGATGGATAAAAATATTTAGGCACTTGACAGTGATGCTAACTGCTTGGGTTCACATACTAGAAGTGGTGGAGATGATTAGATGCATGTAGTGCTATCTAGTCATGCAAATGTTGCTTTTGTAAAATGTTGGTAATTAGGTTTTTGCAAGGAATCCCATAGTGTTTGTTTGTGAAATTCTAGAATTTTTGCAGGAAACACAGACTTGTTTGGAATTTTTTTTTGTAAGCAATTTCTCTAGCATATTGTAAGTTTTTGTTATGGTTATACAAAGTGAAAAGTCTATGAAATTACTATATATATTCTCTCCTCTCAATTGACGTGAATTTTCCTGTCTAAGTTCTATAGAATCTAAATTGAAATTTCATTTTTATATCTTAAAGGTATATCAAAATGTGCGGTCTATATTCTGGCCCACATAATTTTGTGTACATTTCGAGTTTAGACTGTATATTTTCAACACATCTATCTCTACATTCGAATTTTTTTTGTTGTAAAGTATGCATTTGATTGCAATTTGTCCAGACTGCACATTTTTTTTACTGTTTTTTTTATTGCAATTCACATCTTTAAAGTGTGTAATTTCAAGACAAAAATGTATATGAATTTTAAAATAGGGATCTAGTATTTACTATTTTTAAATTCTTTTTTTTAACGACTGAAATTTCAAGCCAAAACATACATTTTAGAGGCACAACTCTTCGTTCAACCCAAGAGGAAAACTGAAATATTTAAAAATGTCTAAATTCTAAATGTACAGTCTAATGCACGGTTAAAAGACTATATCTTATCCCAAAGTTACTAAATGTACAGTGTAAATTCTCCTCGTCACCTAGCCTAAACTGCACAAATGCATGGTACACTGCATTTTAAAAATAAATTAACATCTATAACATAGCTACTCATATTAAGAATTAATAGGATTTAAAGTTACAGAATTAGTGGTTATAGAGTTGGTAACTGTTAATTGTTAATTGTGAAAATGTTACTCCCTCCGTCCCTAAACTTTTGACCTTTTTGGGATTGCATGCCATTTTAAATTGCTTATATATTTTTATTTATAAAGTTTTATGTGATTTTGAAAACTTTGTTTAATAGAACTAATTAAAAATCTATCAAACAAGATTCATATTGCATATTTTTTGACATTTACATTGAAAGATATAGGCATTTGAAAATGACACACTGTCCAAAAAGTGTCAAAAGTTTAGGGACGGAGCGAGTAATTGTTAATTTGCACAGTTAAAATATTCCTAATTTCAAATTAAAAAATTATTATTATTGTTCAATTAATGTACAGTACTCCAAGTCACCTTTTTCAAAGTGCCTACATTACAAATGTAAAATCCAAAATAACATGTTTGAAAGTGTCTAAATTCTAAATGTACAATCTAATGCACATTTTACGGTTCTAAATGTAGTTACAAAGTGTCTAATTCTAAAACATATAGTCTGAATATCTAGAGTGTGCAATATACGGTCCAAAAAATACAATGGATTGTACATTTTAATAGTCTATAGTCTATATTAATTAACAATGTATGAATTTTAAAATAGCGATTTATCTACTTTTTTTTATTTATTTATAAAATCCCTTATTTTTTAATGGCTGAAATTTCAAGCGAAAAGACACATTCTAGAGCCACAAACCTTCGTTACCTTCTAGAAAGAACCATCATCTATATACCTCTATCTCACCTATATATACCATTATTTTGACCTCTCTCTCTCTCTCTCCCTCTCTCTCTCTCTCTCTCCCCCCTACAAGCAAACATGGATGCCAATCAACTTAGGGGCTTGGTTAAGAAACGAGAGTTGAATTGTATTGGAGGATGAGAGCACTACAAAACAACCACAGATAATGAGAGACACATTGGAAAGGATAGAATACAAACTACATCAGGCGCAAAACACCAGAAATAGAATAACAACACTTGAAAACTCCCTAGCATCCCTCCACCGGTTGCATGTCCATTACCAAGCTAGGATTGCAACCCTTGTAGCCAAAGTTTCTCAACAAGAGAGGGATATTGCAATGTTTAAAGATTGGTATGACATTCGACAAATGACCACATGTCGGTTGAGAATGAGCGGGATGTTGAGAGTGATGATTGATTCTCCATTCATGGGAAAATTAAGTGTGTCGGTATGTAGCAATGCAAATGTTGTTTTTGGCAAAGCCAGCAAGTTGTAGTTTTTTGGAAGTTAGGATTGTTTTGCGGGCGGCGGGAACACAAAAGTTAGGCGGTTCTTTTTTTTTTGTGGGCAAACACATTGTGAACTCTAAAATGTATATAGTGGGGAAAATACAACTACTAGTTCTTTTGTTGGTTTGGGATGGGAAATTCCTACAATTTTGAACAAGGAATTTCTTTTGTAAAATGGAAGTTAATCTGAATGAAATACATATGTATTTTCTACAGTAAATACGTTTGAATTGTGTTATGTAAATTTTGCTGAATTCAAACTCGCTTTTTTGATAACATTTTCTGTAGACTATACATTTGATGAAGACCATAATGTGATCAAACTAAAAACTTCAGTCGAGACTGTACATCTTAGTGTACATTTTAAGTAAAGACTGTAATTCTATGTACATTTTGAGTGTACACTGTAATCTGATAAGAAAATGTACATTTGAGTGTAGATTTGATAAGAAAATGTACATTTGAATGTACATTTTAAGTGTAAACTGCAATTCTGTGTACATTTTGAGTGTACATTTTAAGAGTAGACTGTAATTTTGTATACATTTTGAGTGTGCAATGTAATATGATAAGAAAATGTACATTTGAGTGTATATTTTAAGTAGAGACTGCAATTCTGTACATTTGAGTGTAGATTTAATAAGACAATATACATTGGAGTGTACATTTTATGTGTAGAATGTAGATTTCTGTCTCCACGTACGGTTCAAAGTGCCTCAATATACGGTCTAAATTCTATCCAACAGATTTAGAGTATTACATAGGACACCTATAAAAAACACCATTGGCATGAAATAAAAGTGTTGGATGACGGGGTCTAACTCATAACTTTAGAACCCAGAGCAACATAAAGCAAAAAAAACAAGCCAAAAAAAAGGAACAACTCCATCAAATAGATGCCTAGTTTGTGAAATAAAACTCCATCATAAACTCCTCAAGAATATCCAGAAACGAATGAAATCATCGAAAAATGAAATCATCAACATCAAGTCTTAAATTCCAACATAGAAAACCAAATATTCTAAAATCCCAGAAATTCTCAAATCCTGTGTGCAAGACTTTTGGTTGTGCCTCACAATGTTGCTGCAACTGTTGGCCTCATCTACCATAATTTCTCAAATCCTATGTGCAAGTCTTCTTGTTGTGCACACCTACTGCACTTAAGTGGTCTAGTATTCTCACCATTCGAACGAATTCATTTCTTTCGAGGTCTTCTAGGTGACTTCTGCTTGACCGAAATCCTAAACCTAATTAATGGGTTGCCCCAAGCGTAGGGCGGAGACCGGTGTAGCACAATACCCGGTAAGACCGGAATCGAATCCACAGAGAAGGCGAGAAGTGCTCACTAAAAACTCGGATTGACTAAGTTTAACACGGCTCTTAGGTAGCCACCCTTTGTGATTTGATTGGTGAATTAACTTAACTAAGAGAAAAACTGATTTTAATTAAACTATTTAAAAGGAAGTACGGCCGTAGGGATCATAACACAAGTGACCAGGTCCAGACAGTTCAGCTCTGTTCAGTGTTCTAGAAACGTTTGATTTTAGAGAGAAAAAGGTACCCCGAAAGATGCGAATCCTTGTGGTTGCCGTTTACCCATGTACAGCGGAGAACCAGTTTTGGTCCCCCGTTCCCCGCGTTACATGGGCTCCGACAATGCCCGGACAAGTCTGACGGAAGCTCTTTAATAACCTAAAATTGCTTTTTCCTTGGTTAATTTAGAAAATAGGAGCAGAACAGATCCGGGCCTGGCCACGGTGTGTTAATCGCCCCGCGACCATACTTATTGAACTACTCACACATAGTAACTGAAACGACTAATAAGATCTCGAAATTAAACATGCTAAATATTGATTGAAAAGAAGATCCAAAAGTAAAACGCGGACAAACTCCCGTAAAATAAGAGTTAATGAAGATAAACAAGGAGTACCCGAAGCAATATGCAAAATCGTGATCAAAACTTCAAAACTTCGATGGAAAAGCCTCCGGAAGATCGAATCTCCAAAGGGAAGAACGGCTACTACTTGAAAGCAAAAACTAAACAATGTTCGAACCCTAATTCGGCCTAAAATCGGGGTATTTAACCCTTCCCGAAGTCAACACACGTGGCAAGTCAACGCTGGCTGTATAACCCTCGGTATCGATACAGGAGAAGTCCTGTATCGATACCCAGACGTTCTGTTCACGAATTGGCCAACGGGTATCGATACAGGACAATACCTGTATCGATACCGGTGCCTCTCATTTGACTTTTCAGCTTTTTTGGTCGTCCTCACTTGGGTCCCACTGGTTCCCAGCATGCCCGACCGCCATGTGTCCACTTTATGCGTTCTTTTCCGGCCTGTTCCCTACAAAACAAACAAAGACAAGAAAAACCAAGAACAACACCGCATCAAGTGGAAAATGGAATAGAATGCGCCTCTAACGCGCTAATTTGCCCTACTTAGGCGCTTATATCTATGACATTGCGCGCCTATCAGCTTCCTCGACAGTGGTGGAAGAATAGTATCATCATTGACAACTGATGCTGATTTCCAAAGAGTAGGAATAGGAAATATAGACTTTGAATAAACCTCACGATAAGTGCTGACATAGAAGTAGGGATCAACATACAAATTCAATTGCTTCTTGTTGTGGAAGATGGCACTGGAAACCCTTATACTGCCATTAACAGCAACATGTATGCTTCACAATATTGACAGAAATGGAAGGATCACAGTGAACTTCATAGACATCAGCATACGATTTATTCACTGTCCACGACTTGCATGTCTAAAAAGACACATTCGAATCATCATTCATGTTTGGACATACAACTTGAATAACATCAAAACCTAAGTTAGGAGATTGTCCATCATAGTACTACAGCTAACCAACAATTAATCATCTACCTGATTCCATTTCAAACTAATTTTGACATGAATATGATCCACAAGTTGTGTACAGGTAAATGCCGCTCCTCTCTTATCCGCAAATTCAACAATTCAGCTAGACTAGAAGACATCTAATCGTAGCGTTTTCTAGGAAAAAACACAGAAGCCCAATGATCTTTTTACGCGCATTTGTTAGGAAGACTTCTACCCTCTGACAATGTTGAGTGTACAATGTATTGTTGCTCCAAGGTTCTAAATTTTGATGATAACAAACACACCGTAGTTTCAATTAAATTAGTCGATTGAGCTTCATTGGTCAAATATATTTTATTGGGCTAATTTAGTTATTAATTGGCTTTGCAAGGATATAAGAGCAATTTCACTCAAAGTCAAAGGATGTATCAAGCATTTTTTTTTAAGAAGCTTAGGATACATCTGGTGTTGGGTACAGGATAATTTTTTTTCCCAAACCTAAAAGGCATCGATTGATATTCCTACGCTCCGTGGAAATCAAGCTTCGAAGAAAAGGGGAAAGAAGATTGGCAGATTGGCTAAGATCAAATTAAAGATACAATTAAAAGGTATTCTTCATCGATTTCCTATCTACAATAGTCAAGTATGGAAAGGAGCAAGATTTAGGAACAATCTTGACTCCTATTTCAAACAGCTAGAAATCCTCTCAAGGAAGAAGAGTATTCAGTCTGATTGTAAAATATGCTAAATTGGAAACAAATCAAGGAACAAGATGGAAAGCTTTCAAATTAAGTTGCTAAAAGATCGATCCCCAACGGCTGAAAATTCCAACGTTCACTTTTGGGTGTTCAAGGATAAATAGAGAAGAAAAAAAAGAAGACACATGAACAACCACTTTTTGAAGAAATACCAGTGAGCTCTCTTTTGAAAATCTGCCATCCAATCTCAGTTCCTCATCTTGAATACTTTACACTAGTTTGAGTGTTGCTTTGAGAGTATTGTAAAAGGGATTTCACACCGTTGTTCTGAAATTGTAACTTGCTTTTGTGAGTGATTTTTGGGTAGAAAAATTCACTTGGGTTAGGTCTGACTAGTGCCGGATTCTTAGCTAGTTGGGAGTGGATTCGGGAGTAGTCGCTCGTTGTAAAGGTTCTCTAGCACCCGCAAAGCTAGAGGTTTTTAACAACTATTGGAGATAGTGCAGCAATTCCCAAGTAGGACACTTGGGAAGTGGAGTAGGCCGTGAAGTTGCAGACCGAACCACTATAAAATTACTCGTGTTTGATTTCTCTCTCCCTTACTCTTTTATTTTCCGTTTTGCATATCCATATTGCATAAGTAGATTGATATATCTTTGAAATCAGACTTGAGGTAGAATTCAGAGCAAAATTAGTTAATTAACTCCAGTTATTAAAGTCCTAAAAATTTGTTTATTTGTTCTCTGCATCTGCTGCGTTTCTGCTTTGAACTTAGTTTTAATTTCTTATTAATCTTGTGAAACCCAATTCACCCCCTTCTTGGGTTGTGTAGACACCCCAAAATGAGGCATTCGTACACATTTTTGTCCCCAATGATGAAAAGAAACGTTCGAAAAACCTCTCGGATTGAAACTCTTCAAGTCAACAAAGTCAACAACGCCGCACGACACTCGTCTCTCACGTACAGAGCTTCAACAATCACGCACGACATGCTTTTGGATATTGGCGGTGGAAGTGTGCTGTACGACACAGTTGGTGTACCGCACGGTACAGTTTGTGTGTCATACGGCACTGTCATACATCAGTCGACTTTTTACAGATGTTCCAGCAGCTCAAATGTTTGACATTCGTTTTTGAAGCTTCATGATGATTTCTTGCACAAGAGAAAGGCTATGTAGTAGCTATGATGGCATTGAGTGGGTACCAAGTTTGCGTGGTGACCAAGTCGGTTTCACGGCTATATATACCCGATCGGTTTGAGAAGAACAGAGCATTGAGAAAATCATGGTTAACCTCTCCTAAATTTTGTCCACAACTCTACTCACATCCTAAACTACCTACTGTTATCATCCTTCAACCAAGAAAACAGCCCTCAAAGCTCTACAAAACAAAATCCAATCAGAAAACTAAATACCCTGTTCTCGGCCCAAAATCGTGTGCTCACCATTCCGAATTCTCTTAGTTCCAGCAATCGAGCATCCTCGCTGCCATACAGAGTGAAGTTAGAGTCCGAAGGAGGCCCAAGCAGCAATCAAAGGTCCAAGAGGCGTTTCATTCTGAGAGTTTTCAACCGAAGGAACGATTCCGTTTCGCCAAAGTTCATAGCTTTGGTACCTTGAGGGGAGGGGTACCAAGTGTGGAATGATCTCCTATATCATCTCCACACTTAGTATGCCCATGTTACATCAAAATCAGTTTGATTTCAAACCTCCCGGTTGCGTCGTATGGTGAAAATATTGCCTCGTACGGGGTAACTTAGTGAGGAGGAACATCTCTTACTTAAGCACATTGTTTTCATATCTAAAATAATCTGCTTTTTTTCAAGATTCATGCCTTGTATGAGTTTTCATTCAATCGTTTCGAAAAACCAAAGTTTTGAACTGTTTGTGAAGTAAACAGTGCCGCACGGCACTCCTCTTGTACCGTACGGTACACTTGGAGTGTTGTACGACACTCTTTTGAAAATTTGACCGTTGGACTGATGAACAGTGCCGCACGGCACACTTTTGCAAATTTTGAAACATTTCCTTTACAAAACAGTTTGAACCCTTGGTGTGTTATCTGGATTATTTGATTTGTATTTTGCTTATTTGCATTATTATTATCTGCTTTGTTTGATAAACTGTTTATTTGAATAAAGTTCGGCATCAAAATATTTTCTAAAAATCCCACAAATGTTTAGTAAAGACCGATTTTTAATCAGGCGAGCGGGGTGCATTAAAACCCTTCCCCATTCGTAACCTGGCTCCCGAATCCAAAACGAATCTCTGGTTTCCAAATTGTTTTCTAAATCATTTTCTCAATCCTTTTCAAAACGGTTTCTCGGGTCCTAAACCATTTTCCAAAAACCCGGGTGGCGACTCTATTTTCAAAACAAAACACCTTTTTTCAAAACCGGCGTGGGAGGTCGACTGTCCACAGGTTGCTTTTGGACCAACATTTACATTGAATGCATTTGAGTATTAGAATGTACATTGAGTGCATATTGGACTATGGTCTGCACATTGATATAGACTAAAAATCTACAAAAACTACAATTGCTTCTCTGTGTGTGTAGCTTCAATCTATTGTACATTGAGTGCATTGCAAGATGATTAAGATCACATCGATTTGCAATGTATCTTCAATCGAACATAAAAAAATGACCTAAATCGATCTATCAACCAATCTATGTGCGTCATCTATGTATGTTTGCGTGTCTCTCTCTGTGTGTGTGAGAGTGAGAGAGAGAGAGAGAGAGAGAGAGAGAGACGTTACCAATTTGAAGAAATTAATTCAATGTCTGTGTCTCCTCCAATTTACGTTTTGAAGACGACGAACAAAGCATGATGGACATGGCGGCTCAAAAACAGAGCGTGATCAACATAAAGGAGTGAAATAAACGTTAAAGGGTAGTAACGTGACTTTTGCAACCGCCTTGGAGCTACACGTAATTAAAAGAAGTGTTTAACCTAAACTGTAATTAGTGAAGGAAAAAGTGGACCGATCGGTAATAAAAGGGGCTTTTAGAGGCTGGTCCTGTGAGCAATGGCTCATACTTCACCAAGTCCTGGTACAATTACACACGGAAAAATGCACTGTTAAGGCTATGTTTGGTAACACTTCTGTTTTCTGTTTTCTGTTTCTGTTTTCTAATTTCTGTTTTTCGTAAAATGGAAGTGAAAACAAAAAACATGTTTGTGTGAAATTATTTTCAAAAAAAAAAAAAAGTAAAAACATAATTATGAGTCGGTTGGAGGTGTGCCGGCGGGAGGCTGGAGGTGGTGGGTGGTGGTGGTGGGTGGTGGCGTGATGGTGGTGGCTGGTGGTGGCTGGTGGTGGCGTGATGGTGGGTGGTGGTGGTGGCTGGAAGTGGTGGTGGGGTGTGGGTGGTGGTGGTGGGTGGTGGCGGTGATGGGTAGGGGTGGTGGGTGGTGGTGGTGGCGGTGGTGCGTGGTGGCTGGAGGTGGTGGTGGGTGGCGGCGGTGATGGTGGGTGGTGGTGGTGCGTGGTCGCTAGAGGTGACGGTGGGGGGTGGTGCGTGGTGGCTAGAGGTGGTGGTGGGGTGGTGGCAGTGATGGTGGTTGGTGGTTGGGGTGGTGGGTGGAGGTGGTGGTGGGTGGTGGCGGTGATGGTGGGTGGTGGTGGTGCGTGGTGGCTAGAGGTGGTGGTGGGGTGGTGGCGGTGATGGTGGTTGGGGTGGTGGGTGGTGGCGGTGATGGTGGGTGGTGGTGGTGCGTAGTGGCTGGATGTGGTGGTGGGGTGGTGGTGTGTGGTGGCTAGAGCTGGTGGTGGGGTGGTAGGTGGCGGTGGTGCATGGTGGTTGGAGGTGGATGTGGTGGTGGTGGTGGTGGTGGGTGGTGGTTGGGGTGGCGGTTGGGAGTGGGAAAACAAAAACAGAAAGTGAAAGTTGAGATTTTCAACTTCCTCAAATTTTATAAATAGTGGAAGTAAGAAGTAGAATTTGAAAGTAAAAGTGACACACAAACAACATTCTGTTTTTAAATTGTCAAAATTCTAAAAACAGAAAACAGAAGTGCCACCAAACAAGGCCTAATTGTGAATTAACAGTGCTCATTAAGTCCACACACGGAAAAATGCACTGTTAAAATTACACACGGAAATCCATTGCTCATTAAGTCCTCCCTATAAATTTTGAAGATGTATTTTCTTTAATAATGGCTCTTAGGGGAGAGAGAAACTTTGAAGCGGTGAGAAGTCCAACAATCTTTGTAGATAATCTACCAGTTCAGATTCGCAAGATTTGGGTTTATAACTTATTCTCCAAGTGTGGAAAGATCAGAGAAATTTTCATCCCTAACAAATTGAGTAAGATCTCTAATCAGAGTTTTTGTTTTGTTCGTTTTAGCGATATATCTGATGCTGCCCTAGCTATTTCTCAAGTCCATGATTCTTGGTTCTGGGGATGCAAATTAACGGTGAAGTTTGCAAGATTTTTGAGGTTTCAAGAAAGACAAAGTAATCTTCAGACTTTCAAAGATGGTAGGCATCTCAGAGGACAAAATGGAAGTTATTGGAGGTTCAATGAGATTCTTGAAAAATCTAATGGTAGTCAGTGGGGCAACGGCTTCAGGGGAGAAAGGTTTTCGCAGAGATTAGGCTCGAGCTTGCATGTGAAGCAATATGGAGGATTCAGGGGCAGGAACTATCAATCTACGGCTACTGAAGGTTTTGAAAAGGCACAATTTCGGATTTTGAAACCACAGCATCTTGGAAATTCGTACCAGAATCAAAGAGATGCAAGAAGGGGAAAAGAAATTTGGAGAAGGAAAGGAATCCCAGAGTCGAGTAATCAAGGAAAAGAAAGAAACAATGGATCGGCTCCACAGAATAAGGATGTTGATCAAGGTATGGAATCCATTGTTTTACAACCTTTAGGTAATGCATGGTTGATGAGAAGTGCTGTTGGAAAAATGAAAAGATTAGTTTCTAACCAGGTGATGTCTGATCTATTCATGAAGGAAAGGAAAGTGTGTGTCAATATTAAATCAATTGGGGGTAGATATATAGTGATTACATTTCCAGATATTGAATCCAGAAACTTAATGATTAAAGACAAGTGGTTAGAAAATTGGTTTGAAGAAATAAAGGAATGGAAAGGGGAATCAGCTCAAATGGAAAGATTTGTTTGGCTGGGTTGTTATGGTATGCCTCTTGATGTCTGGAGTGTTCCTACTTTCAGAACAATTGGTAGTAGATGGGGTCACTTCCTGCAGATATATGATAATACACTGAAAGAGAGCTCGTACGCAAAGGGTAGAGTTCTTATTGCTACTAAATCCATTGTGAAGATTGAAGGGTTAGTTGAATTGAAGGTTAATGGTATGATATATGCGGTCAATGTGATTGAAGAGGAATCCTACAGATTGGTGACTCCCAAGCTGTTGAACTCATTGTCTGAAAGGGAGATAGCTGAGGAAGATGAAGATGACGTGGTAAAAATTAACAATGATAATGGTTTTGACGTGGAGAGGAATATTATTCCATTGGTTGACGTGGCAGCATTTGAGGTTATTAATGGTGACAAGGACGACAAGAAGGAGAGTAATCAGAAGGTTGATAGTGGGGTTAACCTATCTCGGATGGAGGGTAATGGCAATAATAACTTAGAGCTGGTAGTAGTTAATAGCATTGTGGAGAGTGATATGGGTTCAAGAGTTCCAATGCAAAGCAATTTACAAGACTTGGTGGTGGCTGATTCATTTAATGAGGTGAGTTCAAATTCTACTTATGGATTGGACTCAATAGTTGAGGATTCCGAAGGGTCTCTTGAGCTTTCACATCAGCACAACCAATTGGGTATTTACAATGCCCAAGTAATTGATGAGTTTGTGACAGAAAAAGCTAATGAGATATTTCCTCTTACAGCAGACAGAGAATTAGATTTAGTACACTTGAATGAACCTATTGTCATTTGCTCTGAAAATAACATTCGAAGATCTCAATTACCGGGTCTGAACCTTGAAGTGGAGCTCAAGTTAGCAGTGGATAACAGAGCAACAATGGAGGAGTGTAGTGATGAAAGTTTGAGCTCTGATGCAAGTGAATATGTGGAGAATACTGTTACTTCTGTTATGCAGGGCAATAGTCAGAGTTTGATTATGAGAGAACTTCAAGCTACGAAAGAGGTGGGTAATAAGGTGGGAATTGAATTTTCACACAAAGATACATTGGTGGTGACAAAGAGGATTGAGGAGGAGCAACTGTTGTTGACTAACAGTTTTGCTCCTTTGAGTAGGAGTAAGCCAAAACACTGAAACTCTCTCAAGTCTCATGTTTATCCTTAAAGGAATCCTGTGTTGCATGTGTATGGATCAAGAGTCTATAATGGAGATTATAGATTCTCTCATTGTTCAGAAATTTTGGGGCTCTACTGAGGTTGCATTTGCAGATTGTGAGGCTGTTGGTAGGTCAAGGGTATTCAATTAACGTTAGGTCAGGAAGTTTGTCTTACTTTCTGGATCTTTCTTGGGGTGGAAGAAGAATAGTAGTGAATTAAAATCTGTACTTTGGATATTCTCAAAGATGGTGGAAAGCGTGTCAACTGGCGTAAATAGGGGGTCAGAAATGATGTTTTTTGGTGGCTCACACTTTGCCATCTTGGCTACTTCTACTGATGCTTCTTGGGGTGCTTCTGCTGGCTTTTCTTGATTAGCTCTGGTGCTTGGAGTTTTGTGTTCACCTCTAGTGCTATCCATTGCTTTTATCCTCTGAGACTTTTTGTATTTTTCTCCTTCAGTATTTTGCTGAACGGTTTCCTTTTCTTTCCTAGCCTTTTCTTTGCTCCGTGCTTAGTTTTTGGCTTTTCCTCGATGTACCCTTGTCGAGTTCTAATAAAATTTTATTGCCGATCAAAAAAAAAAATACTGTTAGTTGTGGAAATGCACTGTTAAAATTACACACGGAAATCCATTGCTCATTAAGTCCTCCCAATACTGTTAATTGTGGAAATACACTGTTAATTGTGAATTTTGACAAGAATTAACAGTCCTAATTCCAAAAGTGCAGTGTTAATTGTTGTATCAAAATACTGTAAATTGTGAAAATGCACCGTTAATTGTTAACACTAACAGTGCATTTCAACAATTAACACTTTTTGTTTCAACGATTAACATTGCACTCTCGGAATTAGCACTGTTAATTGTTGTCAAAATCCACAATTAACAGTATTCTGAAAGTGCAGTGTTAACTGTTAAAACAAAGAAGTGTTAATTGTTCAAACGGATAAGTGGCAGGACCCAAGAATAAGTGGCAGGACCTGCCCAAGACTCTCTCCCAAAATTGGGACCGGCCCAGCATTTTCCGGTAATAAAACCACCCCAATTTTCAGCCCAAACTGTATATCTTCCACCCTGCACAATTCATCAAATTTGACAAACCCAATCCATGAGACGACTAGTGGAGAACGTAAGATAATCAAGAAACCGATATGTTACAACAGACAGTTTTTAATTTTTATAAAAAAATGAATTACATATATTACATTTCAATTGTTATAAAAAAACAAATTTCATATATTACATTCAAAGTCAGAGTTCCAAAACTAAGTTTGATGATACTGTAACCTTTAGCACATTATTCTTCAATATGATGCTTTTGCCCTCCCGCCGCGCTTGCGCTCTTATCCTTGCTCTCGCAAATTTGAGTAGTTTTTTTTTATTATTTATTTTTATTGTTTTAAAGAAGCTTTGAACGCTAGCGCTCTTGCCTACTCACGTGCATGCAAATTGCGTGACTTAAGTCTAAACCCTTACAAGTTTTCTTTTTCTTTTATTTTTTTATTTTATTGGCAAAAGGAATTTTATTAATCACAAACTTACAATGATTAAAAAGATTATGAAACGAAAGTATCACAACCAAAATTATACATCTCAACAAAGTTGACACTTACGACAGGGATAATCATTTGCTTCCCTAAATCACACGGGAAATGAAACATATTTGTGATTCTTGTAACCCTTACAAGTTTTTATCGCATCATTAGAAGCGAATATTACTTAAATCTTCCATTTCCTCCTTTCTTTTTTTTATTTTGCTATACATATATATGGCGAGGGAAAATTTTGTCGCTCCATTTTGTCTCGCCCACATAGTGTCCCAAAGGGTAAATCTCACAAAGTCTCCTTTTGGTGATACTACTACCTACCACCCCATCATTATGTAACAGAAAATCATGTAATATATATTTGAGGAGAAAAGAAAACACACGTGGTTGCCAACATATATATACTATTGTAAATGGTCAAAGTCGGTGATGATGATGATAATGATAATGATAATGATGTGAGTTTTGCGGCTCGATTCAGCATGTTCCGTCTGGACGACCATAGGATGAATGGTCGATCCTACCACTCCGATTTTGCTACCAGTAATTCCCATTGGGACATACATGTGAACAAAAACACGTGCATGATAGCCGACATACACTGTTTAAAATGGTCAAAGTCCTCTTTTTCGCTGTTCAAAAAATAAAAGGGGCAGAATAATCTACCAATTGATTCAAATGAGTACCTCAAATTAGTGGTGTCCAATCGATAGTTTCTACAATATTAAGATGAAACATACTTTTGTAAAAAATAATCCTGTATGATTGTTTTAGTATTGCATCAATTTCGTTTAGATACAATATTAAAAAGGAATCCGTGGTAAGTCTGGAGGATTAGTTTATAGTCTTTTTTCGACAAGGACATGGTATGAGAGTCAATCATGAAAATAGGACATAAAGTAATTCTTTACTGCCAAGAGGACAAATTACCTGCACATTCCAAAAATACCCCCCGCTAGCTCATTAAAGTGACTAAACCCCCTAAACCCTATGAAAGTGCCTAAACTCCAAAACCTAATGGAAGTACCTAAACCTAAACCCTAGGGTACCCTATGAAAGTGTCTAAAACCCTAAAGTACCTTATGAAAATGTCTAAACACTAAAACTCTATAATTGGAAAGTACACCTTAAACCTAAACCCTAGGGACCCTATGAAAGTGTCTAAAACTAAACGCTAAAGTACCCTATAAAAGTGCCTAAAACCCTGGGGAACCCTATGAAAGTACCTAAACCACTAAAACCCTATAATTGGAAAGTGCACCTTCATTGTCTAAATCCAAAATGCCTAAACCCACTATACCCTATCCGAAACCCTCTAAAATTGAACCCCAGAATTTGAAGAGAGAGAAATCAATTTTGTCTTGTGCTATCAATTTTGTCCCACCCATGAGAGAGAGAGAGAGATGGGGTGGGGGTCTGATGTTGACACAAACGTCAAGGACAAGTTGGCACGTCGCTTTCATTGGTTAAAGCATAAGTCGGGCTTTATTTCTCCACATAATGGCTTTACTCCTCTTCCCCGTGCATGACTTTATTACTCCTACTTCATTAAGGGTATTTTTGTCTAGTATTGTCCTTGAGACCTCAAAAATTTCTTATCAATATATTGGAGGCTTTAAAATAAGTTAGGTTGGACAAAACATCATTTAAAGCTCCAAACTTGGCCTTTTCGCCAATTGTCTGTAGTTTATAAGGTGAAAAACATTAAAACAGTGTGAGAACGGACTCAGATATTTCACGAAGTTGGGGCCAACTACAAAGTGGGGACGCAGGAATTTTGTGTATATAATTTACCTTATATTAACCGCAATGTTTTTTGTTGTTGTCTTTTCACGTTTTCTTAAATTTATGGCATTTTGGACTTGTCATTCGCTTTGACAAGAGAAATTCAAAAAGTAAAAGATTATGACTAGAACAAAAAATTTGTTGCCAAAGGGGAAAAAGTTCAAGAATGACTGTCATTCTGTTTGTTTTAACTAAATTTTTTTCAACTTCGATATTTTTTTTCTTTCCATATTGTTCTTATTACTGTCATTGAGATGAGTTATTGATTTCAAGAACATTTTAACGAAAAAAAACGATTAGAACAATTAAACTAGAGAAATGATTTTCACAACCCCTTTTATCTCAAAACGGACAAAGGGTTATTGCACCATCTGGACCGTCCGTTACTCGGATGGACGGCTCAAATTTCATATTGCACGCACGACAACGAACTGTTCAGATGCAAAGGTGCTGGGGTAAAATCCGGGCCATCCATTTGAGCAACGGATGGCCTGGATGGTACACAACACCTGTTGTGCATGGGTTGAACAGCAGCAAGCTAGCAACCCCACATCCTCCCAAAACACTCTCCTTTTGTCTTTATTAACCTTGAGATTACCAAATTGTCCTTACCTCATGATTTACCTTTTACATATGAAGGGCAATTTGGTATTTTCAAGTGAATAAAGACAAAAAAAAAAAGTGTTTGAGAATAGAGAAAATATTATTTCCACCGCCGGTGGAAACAAATGTTTCCTCCAAATCAATGTATGATTGTGTAGTCAATGTTATTGTGTACTACACAATCACACGGACCGCTGTGATTGATTTGGAGGAAACATTTATTTCCACCGCCGGCGGAAATAACTTACTGTCTTGAAAATAAAAGAATAGGCGGCTCCACCCTTATGAAAGGGTGGTCACCTGAACACTCTAAAAAAAAAATTGTTTAGAAATACATGTAAAAATTTTAGTTTTAGTTTAGTATAGCCATTGTTGAATATCCTACTAACAAATATTTGAACACCCTACTCAAAAATAGTTGAACACTTAGCTCAACAAATCAGCTCAACAAATCAGCTCACAAATTAATTTTATGTAAACAACTAACTAAAGTATAAAATCTTCTCGACTCTCGTAGATGGTCGATGTACACACTAAAACCTTTTATATTTTATATTACGTGTGATAAATTTATATCAGGTTTTGTTTTAATATTTATACCATGAACACTCACTAATCCTGGTAATTCACAATAAAATCCTTAATACACTAGTTCAAAACAAAGTGCACACTCTTTACGACAAAAATTAGGAAAATCAAGAAAAAAAAAGTATTTATTGTATTGATATCATCCTATGACTTCTCTTTGAGCAACAATCAACTCTCTCTATGAGAAAATAAATATACGTGCGAACTTATTCAGCACACAAATTTTATCAATAAATATTAGTGTATTTATCTCCTAATTTAGTTTTACCTGAATCAATAACATAGAATTTGCTAAGAAAATTTGTGATATCTTATGTATTTTTATATCATTTGGCCTCATTATTTACACTAATATATGAAACATTTGTATGTATATACTAGTTAGTAGAACTAGCAGAGTTAAGGTAAATCTTAAATATCCTCTTCAAATTTTCTGAAACCGCTATTGAATAAAAGGGAGAGTGAAAATCATTTTCCTCAAACTAACTGTTGGTAATTTTCTTATTCAGGTGAGTCATATCCTCTGCACAATTGGGAATTCAAAGTTTCAAACTCCATTTTGAGAAAACAAAACGAATAGGGAAAAAAGCCAAAGTAGGTGATGTGAAAAATTCCACAGGTTGGATGGTTATTTAGACACGTAGATGGTGCATGCATCAAGACAAAATTTTGATTCAGTTTTGGAAAGTGGTCAAGAACTGTGGATCATAAAATTGAAAAAGAGGCACTTCAGGTTAAAATTCTAATCATGAGAGAGCGAGAGAGTGTCTAACTTTCCAGTAAAGTTTCAACAAATTTTGGGACATAAAATCTCATATTTTTTTGATACTCCAATCTCAATACATAAAATGTAAAGTGATTTTATGAGATTTTCATAAAATCCTCCTAAAATCTATAGGAAAACCACTACATTTTATCGGTTAAAAAAACAACTCCATTTTTTTCACCCCTCCATTTTCATAAAATGCACCTAAAATCTATAAGAGAACAAGGCCTGAAACCCATAAAATTAAGAACGATTTTGTCAACCGTTCTACATGCACAGATGAGGTGCACCGATGGTGCACAGATGAGGTGCACCGATGGTGCACCGACTGATGACGGAGACCCCCTTGTGGGTCCCACAAGATCGATCCAAGCCGTCCATTCATTCCAGAATCAAATTCCAAAGGACCAACCAAGGAATCATCTCAATCGAACGTTCCTAAGTGATCGATCCAAAATCACTCGATTTCGTCCAAAAACTTTTGAACAAAATGGGGCGATTTTGGATCGAGCACTTAGGAACTTCCGATTGAAATGATTTTCACGTAGGCCCCTCAGAATTTGATTCTGGGATGAATAAACAGATCGAATTGACCGTATAGGACCCACAAGGAGATCCCCGTTGCTGGTTGGTACATGATCTTTTCCAGGGGTCGGTACCCCTGGATTTTCCGGAGAAAAATGTTGCCCCCCACCCTAAAACCCATAAAATTAAGAACGAGAGTCGTCACCATTTTTGGCATCTTTTTTGGTCGACTATGGTGGAACATGAGTACATGGCCCCCCACCCTTATGCCTCTCCACACATAACGAGGGAATAGTATTTCATGCTCATGGAGTATTGTAGGCTACCTTATTTAACTAATGATGCTGACCTCACTGTTCCCGAGTTAATTTTGATGATTTGAACTGCTCAATGTTTTTAAAACTTGTTTTAAAGAGCTGTCGCGGAAAATCTTTAAAAAAAAAATTCACAGAAAGGGCTTGATCCAAGCTGTTTTAGATAAAAACTGTATTTCGGGTCATAAAAATTTGGTCCGGAAACACGAAAATGGGCTAGGCCCACATGAAAAAGTTATATAAGGGACCCTTATCAGAAGTTGACCTTATATATGTAGATATATACTCAAATCCATTCTTATATATTGCTCCTGATTTCTAATCGTGGGTTCGGTTTGTGTTTTTAATCCAAAGAAATTGACGGATTTTTTATTCGGGTTTGATTATAAACAATAGTTGGGTTAGGGTTGTACGATAATATGATTGTTAAATAAAAATTTGTAGACTACTTGATATTTATAGACTACATATTTTCATGCATATTAATGTGTTGTTTGTAGTCCAATTTTCAATGAGAACATTTCTTATCATCTGACGATCATAATTTTGAAACTACTACATCCGCATCCCAAATTTTCTCGACAAAATTCTACTCGACAGCGGCGCGACTTCAAGACTTCCACCTTAAGTACACAAAAGTTGACATTTACAACAAATCAAAAAAGAAGATTGGGAATCGTCGATTGTCATTTAACAGTCAAAATTGTGCATTAAAATTCAAACTGATTTCTCTTTTAACGAATATTATCTACCGCCTATTGAGCAAGCGGTGGTTGAACGGACCTATGAGAATGTTTCATAAAATTTAATGGCCATAAATATGTATACCTTCTTTGGAACTCCCTTGTGGGTGAGGTATTTATGTCCTTTCCACGGGTTGTCTTGCTCAATCATGAAATTACTTCATGTGATCACCCTAAATATGTCGTTGCTAGAGTAAATTATTAGACCCCAAAAATGAAAAATTATGTCACATGAAGCAGTTGTACTTGTGCCCATTTTCTAATCCATTTTTCCTCATACTTGGGCATATATTATGCTCTATTTAAGGTATACCCACCAAGTGTGAGGCAGGCAAAATAGGTGCATGATATATGGGTGTGGAGGCATGCCACAATATAGTTTTTCCCTTGATTATCTTGTTAGATGACTCATGAAATTCTTGCAGGGGTGTAATTTGACAGTTGACAAAACACAAGGGGGCGTTGGAGTAACGAAAAAAGTAAGCTTGTCTTCCAGTGAATCTTTCACGTTAATCACGCGGCTTCATGCTCTTCTGTTCCTTGGCCACCCTTCTCTCTCTCTCTCTCTCGGTTTCTCTGTAGTTGGACTACAGATAGGGCGCCTCCCTCTCTCTCTCTCTCTCTCTCTCTCCACTCGATTTCTCTGCAGTTTTGACTATAGATAGGCGTCTGCTATTACATCCGAACTGTTAAATTCAATGGGCTAGATTTTAAAAAAACCACTTCCACCGAAGAAACTATGTTTTAAAAAAATGTAGACTATATGAAAAACACTTTTAGATAACTAATATCACACGAATGACTATCTTCAATCCAACATCAGATCGCAAAGAAGCCATATTCATTTTAATTTTTGTTTCTTTTCTTATTCGTCTGAGTGGGGGAAATAAGTGTAAAAATATGATCAACGTACGGAAAATAACTACTACAGAAAAAGACACAAAATTACGGTTTTTTTTTGTCTTTCTAATTTTCTTAATCCGGCTTTTATTTTTATTATTTTTGTTCTTCTCGTCAAGACGAGTTGATAACTAAATTTTTTTTAGCACAAAGCTCAAAACAAAAATTTTAACAAAAAATGAAATAAACAAAACAAAAAAGAATAAAAGCATCACGAACATGCTAAAAGTACCTCTCTCTCTCTCTCTCTCTTTTAATAGAACATATAAGCTAGCTAAACAATATGAAACATGTGCGATGACAGTCATACATTCATGTAATTATGAACTTTGCAGACGACAAACTTAATCAAAAGTTATTACTACTTTTCAATCCTCTAATTATCAACTTATGGGACATAATTTAGTGTAACTTGATTGTCAAGGTTTTCAGTATTCTGTTACTTGGATATGATATCTTTTGTTTATCCGATTCCACGCGCATTCAGACATGCATGTAGCTAGAACGGATAGTTGGTAGGTTGAAAATGCTCTAATTTTATTTCACTTGAATTGTTGCTTTTTCTCTGTCATCTTGTCGATTTGGAAATCTAGAAACGACCTCATCTTCAACAACAAGCCCTCCTCTTAGGAAGATTGCGTTGAACTGGTTAAAATTAGGGTTTGTCGTCTGATTAAAAGGTCTGAACAATTTGCAATCCTACTCCATGGAAGATTTTATTGGCAACATCGACGCCATCAGGCGCATCAAGATATAGCTCATCCCTGAGCTTTGTTTTTTGTATCCCTAATTTTCATTTCTATTGTTTCATTTCTTTTGCTTTGGGCTTTCAACTTTTTTGTTGATCCCTTTTTTTCCTCCCCTCTCGATGTACTCTTATCGAGTTTTAATGTATTTCTTCTTTTGCCGATAAAAAATAAATATTGTAATTTCGCATACAGTCCACTGTACATTTTTGGTACACTATTCGGGGAAGACAAGGTATTTTATTAAGAAATAAAAGAATGAACTTGGGTAGAAACAAAAATTATACATACACACCAACCCGGACACACTCTGTCACACCCCCTCTCACATGTGAGGGGACCCACCCGGGAGGGACCCACTTCACATGTGAGAAAGGGTGTGGCAGAGTGTGTCTGAGTGGGTGTGTATGTATCATTATTCAGAAAAACAACTAGTAAAACTGGCTCCGACAGTCGTGATCCTTAAAAGACAAAAGAAAAAGAAAAAGAAAAAAAGCTTTTTTTGTCGCAAACAAAACAAAAGCACAAAGAGAATCTCAGTGGCAGCTACTACTATGACCGAGAGGAGGCTCACCACCCAATGCCCTTAAAAAAGTTAACCAGAAACATGTTTGTGACAAAGAACCCTAAGCTCTATATGCCAGTGCTCTCTCTCTCTCTCTCTCTCTCTCGCACATAGTCACATTCAATCGTTTGACAAGTAAATTACAGTTTGTCCCTTTAGAGTTTATTACATTTCCCACTTCAGTCTATTTTTTTCCCCTCAATTTCATCCTAAAACTTTTTTCGTTGTTAGCTGGACACATTATTAACCTCGTCTTATTTCCTAACAAGATTCGCCGTGTGACAAGTTACAACGCGTATCCACTTGCAAGACCAAACCTCGGAACACATAATTGAACCTGTGTTCATCCTTGATTCCCTCTTCCGTGAACAGATCCATCGTCATGGCTAAGTCACAACTGCACGTGCATGAGCAAACTCATGAGTGTGCCGGAAAAGTACTAAAAGCATCTTTCGAAACCATCCCGAGTAACTAAAGTTGGGTTGTAGGGTGAGAATTGAGAATTCAGAGCGTCTGCGAAGTATTCTACCGGATAATTATGAGAGTAAAGATAGGAGTCAAATAAAGTATTTCATGTCTAGTTTCAAGTAAGGGTCTTGGCTTTTCTCTAGTCATGTATGAATGCAATTGGGTCATATTTTTGCATATGGTAGCTACTAGCTAGGCACTTGGGGTCTCTATTGTAGTGGATCGAGGGGCGTGTAGTGAGGAAATTCAATACATGAGTGTAGTGAGCTCCCTCGGCCGTCAGATCAGTGACCGACAATCCGGATAAATAGGGAAATGTCTTCTTAAAATTGTAAGATAATCCGGACTGTTGTTCGTCGATCTGATGACTGAGGGACTCACCAGATTGCCCCTCGGGCAACCCTTTTGTGAGGCTGGGCACGTACTACAAGTGTGTGGTGCCTTATCCACGTCGCCCAAAGTGTTTTCAATAGTTAAATTCTATTTAAAGATTTTTGTCCGGAAGAGTAATCTCTTCCGAACAAGAATCTTTTTAGGGTAAATTACACTGACCTCCCCTGAGGTTTCTGACTTGTACACTGACCACCCCTACTTTATCTGAAATAGCACTGACCTCCCCTGAGTTTTATATTTTAGTATCAAAAGCACCCTTCAACAGTACCAACGGCGCCGGGGACCACCTTGTGGGTCCCCAACGGTCGATCCGAGCCGTCCATTCATTCCAGAATCGAATTCCAAGTGGGTCTACGCGAGAATCACCTCAATCGGACGGTCCTAAGTGCTCGATCCAAAATCACCCCATTTCGTTCAAAAATTTTGGATCGAGCACTTAGGACCGTCCGATTGAGGTGATTCCTGCGTAGACCCACTCGGAATTCGATTCTGGAATGAATGGACGGCTCGGATTGACCGTTGGGAACCCACAAGGGGGTCCCCGCGCCGTCGGTACTGTTGAAGGGTACTTTTGATACTAAAATATAAAACTCAGGGGAGGTCAGTGCTATTTCAAATAAAGTAGGGGTGGTCAGTGTACAAGTCAGAAACCTTAGAGGAGGTCAGTGTAATTTACCCATCTTTTTAAAATCCGAATCATTGGTTGCTAAGAAGACTACGATGTGACACTACACCTCTGTATCAATCTTTGTAGCTAGATGCATGGTGCCATGTGCTGCCTATACGTAGGCGTAGCCCCCCATCCGGAAAATGGACAATTGCTTGGGATTGGTGCGTATTGGCAACTTTGGTGATTAAATGAATAAGAGTGAAAAGAGAGAACTCGTTACACAATGTTTGACAGTACCATTCAATTAATCCACTTTCAGGCCACCACTTTTTCAGACACTACCGGATCATACCACAACGTATCAAATAATAATTAGGAAATGATTTTGACACTTGATAATCGCAATTCAATATTTGTTCTTCAGTGCTCATGTTATTTGTATTTTGAATATTAGTAGGACGAATAGTAAGTGTGGTTAATAAATAGTAAAGTGTCAAAATCGATCAATTACTTAATAATTATTCCCTCAAAAATATTTGTCCGGTCTGTGAAATGAAAACTTAAAAATACTCGTAATAGAAACTTTTTAAGAAAAACTCAAAATTTGTACAACACTACTACTAGATATCAATGACTTATTTTCACATATGACAAAATTAAAAGTTTTCTTTAAAAAAATGTACTGTATTATTTTTAATTGACCGTTTTGCACATCGAGCAAATATTTCGAGATAGATGTAGCTAATACCAAACAAGCTGGCTATTTGCACATACGAGTATGAACATATCATGCACAGATGGTTATGCGGTTCCACCTCAGGTCCCGCGAAAATGATATGAGTCGTTCATTTTTCTTAAAACCTTTTTTTGTGGTTCTTGTAAAAATCGGCCCAATCGAATATCGTTAAAAGGCAAAATTCATAGGACTAATCACTCAATTTCGCCCTACAAATTTTAAAACAGTCTTTAACAAACTTCGATTGGGTTTATTTTTTACAGAAACCCACAAAAAAAGGTTTCAAGAAAAATAAACTACTCAAATCATCTTCACGGGGACCTGAGGTGGCACTGCATAACCGTGGCTGTACATGATCTGGTCCCCTTGGTATGTGCTAGCAGACTTCCGAGTAGGAAAAGCCCTAGGCACAATAAGAGAAGGGAGAGATTCTGGTCCCCTTGGTCTGTGCTAGGGTTAACTCTGCAAAGCTAGGACATAGGAAAAGCCCTAGGCACAATAAGCCAGCTTCTGTTATGTTTCCAGACATTTTTTGTGACTGAGAAGGGAGAGAATCAGATACAGAGAGACAGAGAGAGAGAGACGGTGAGAGTTCTGGTTCTTCAGCAGACTGACTGAACATAAAACAAATCAAAGATGTGTCATTTTCTCCATTTAACTCCATTTAATAACACTCCAACATCCATTCCAGATCCCAAAGAGATCAGTGTAGGAAGAATTTTATTTTGGATGGAAAAGGAAATCAAGGAAAAATATTGATTATGCTTCATCCTGTCTAAATACATCTCAAAATTGGAAGATGCGAATGATGTGTTTGAGAGTCTCATTTTCAGATTTTCATTTTTATTTTTTGACTTTTTAATTTTTTGGATTATGGTCAAAATGTATTTTGAGTTTGGTAGGAGTGTTTGAGAGAAATGTGCAGAATATATTTTGTAACAGGAGTAGTATTTGGGGGATATGTCCAAAATATATTTTGTGGGTCTTTTTGCTAATGAAAATGAGAAAAGTGAAAAATGAGAAGTCAAAAAGCTCATCAACATCTCTTTTCACTTCTACTCTTTAAAGTCCAAAATGGAAAATTCCTCACCAAATAAAACAACTCAAGTTTACTTTCCACAATTCATTTACATCTCATTCCTCCGCTAAATGACGGATCATTTTAGAAATATTTCTTGCTGTTGGTGGCAGTGGCGGATCCACCGTAGGCACAGGGGGTCACATAACCCCTTGAAATTCTTTGAAATTAATTTTTTTTTAGTTTGTAAAAAATTTGAGCCGTTCAATACTTTAAAGTAATTTTTCAATTGGTCTTGTAACAAATTAGCTCAATCGGATAATTAAAGGCACTTGATCGAACTTTTTAATTTTCATTAGAACTTAAGACCCTAAGTACTAAATGATTTTTGAAGAAAAGTATGAAAATTGTGTGTTTGGTATCCTGTGATTTTTTTTTCAAAGTTATTTTTGACGGGTGACCCCTTGTGTGGAATTCCTAGATCCGTGGATAACCCCTTGTGGAAATCCAACATCCGTCACTGAACGGTGGTATTCATAGTGTAAGCTCACAATAACGTAATACAGCATGAGAAGTCCACTGGAGCAATAGCTAGAAGAACGTATTCAAAAAAAATTCCCACCATACACAAACACAATTAATCAACACTCATGGATCACAACTTTGAAGAAACAAAACTAAAGCAAATCTCATTTGAATAAAGACTCAAGGTAGGTTTGAAATAGCGGTAGCGGGCTGCGTACGATAGCAGTAAAAGTGTAGCGGTAATGAGAATATCGAGTGATACGTATTAGAAATCGAGTGCAATGATACCTGAAGTGGCCGTAGAGGTCATGTCGCGGTCGAAGCAACTGTGAAGCAGGTAAAAAATTGAACTCAAGCTGATACATATAGTGGAAATCAACCAGTACGGGTGCAATTTTTTTATAGTGCAAGTATGGTGAGCATAGTTTTGAATAACGGCCGATACGTACCTTCGTCTCGGGATTTGGAGGCTCCGATACTGATACGTACCGTACCATATAGGCTGATACGCCAAAAAAGTTAAAAAATTCACGACCGCTACACCCGATTCCCGTGATGTATCGCCGATACGTCCCGATATCGATACACCGATATCACGACCGATATCGCGACCGATACCGCTATTTAAAACTATAATGGTGAGGTGTAGTGATACCGGACGACCGAAAAGTCGCTACCAAAGGCCGATATACACACGTAGCTGCAGATATTTAAATCCTACGATAAACTTGATGATATTTTGGGTAGCACAAGCAAAGTAAAGCAGTATTGCAAGTATTGGACATCACAGATAATATATTTCGAACGTGAAAAATCTCAAGTACAACCTTGTAAATTAAAAGATAAAGAAATGGAATGCATTCTGTTGATCAGCATCTTTCTGATTATGTAAAAGCCAGCGCAAAAAAAAAAAAAAAAAAACAAGTTTCCCCATTTTCCCAACCTTTTACCAAAAGAGAACTCAAATCCTTTGTACCCCCATTTACCTGTATCAACATGTTCATCCATTAAACCAACAAGAAGAGGAGATTTATAGTTAACGGATGGAGTGATTATTCGTAGTCGCAGAGCACAGTCACGCAGTATTTCGGATTTTTTCAGCACCACACATTTACTTAGATTTCATACCTTCGTCGTGAGCTCCACAAGAATGTGCGGTGGCTGTGGATTATTCCAGGGCACCACGTGGCTATACTCAAGAGCACTGAATAATTAGACTTTTAAACGGATCTGGGTAGTTATCAAAAGTAAAAAAGAGTTAAAATCTTACTCTATTTTGATATCATCCACATTATGTTTCGGGACACTCAATCTGATTGATCGATTTTAAATCGATCATATCAGATATTCGATAAACACTTACTACTTTTTTCCTTTTTCTTTTTCTTTTCCCACCTTTTAGTCTTATCTCTTCCCCTCGTCGACCTTTCTCTCAGCTATGGCAATCCACCGTACTGATTCAAGTCATTCCAACTCTGCATTCCACTCCAGTTGTTTGTGCTTTCATTGCCATTGCTACTCATAACATTGCTTGTATCAGTAGGATTCACATGAGGTGCATAAGAGCTGCTATCGAAGTACCACTCAGTTGCTAAATTACCAATTGCACCCTCTTTTCTTGAACTGTTACCGCTAACACCCCCCACAGCTTGATCACAATCATCAGGTTTTGATATCTCCAGGTTCTGAAACATAATGGGTTGTGGCTTCTGAAGTGAAATGCCACTGCTGCTTTCTTTTTGACTATTTTCTCCTCCTCCTCCTCCAAAAAGCATTGCCAATCTCTGCTGCTGTAATTTCCAGTGCAGATCTTGGTTGATTGAACTCAACGACTCGATCGACGATGCGATAGTGCTACTTTGGCCACCCATTTCTTGCCCAAATCCACCACTCTCCACATGTTTCAGTAGAGGGAAATTGAGACCCATTAGGGTAGTACTGGAATTCCCCAGGGTGTCAGAGGCGAAACAAGGAGTGGAAGAAGAGAGAGGGAATTGGTTGTAGGCGCTATACCCACTAGTAGGGAAAGAGAGACCAACACCACCACCAAGTTGAAAATCCATGGCAGGAGAAAGACCATGAAAGAACTTCAAACCGCCGCCGGAGTCCTTTGAGTCGCCGGAGAAACTTGAAGATGAGGATTTTGTCTTCTTGCTTTTCCGGCAGCCCCCTCCGATCGGTACGTTGCGTAGTGCCCCTCCTTTAGTCCAGTACCTATTGGAAAAATTCAGAATTAGCACACTGTAGTTGAGAAAGGGAAAAAAAAAAAAAAATGAAAGAAAAGTTAATAGGCAAGAAAGCGTAGAGAAAATTCACAAAATTTTTTTTCCTCCTCTCTTTTTGATTAGCAAAAAAAAAAAAAAAAAAATTCTTCTCTTTTTCTTCAAACAAAGGGATAAAAAGAAAGATAATTATGTCTTTCTTTCCCATTTTCCAAACAAAGCCTAAATTAATATGTTCTTGTTATTCTTTTGTTTTTGTTAGTTCAAAGTTGGAAAAAAGAACCCTCAATTTTGCAGAGAATATTAATTGTTTGAATTTTCAAAAAAAATAAAACTGGGGGTTTCTAAGATTAGGATTTGATCAAGTTATTACAATTTTATGATGAAGGCCCCTAGGAGTTATGCCCGGTCGTTACCTTCAGAGCTCCGAAGATCTGGTTATCAAAAACAAAACAAAAAAAGTATTTGTATAGTGTTTTCTTGGTATCCGAATCCGATTAGCTACTTAACTAACCGGAGAACCAATCGCACCTGCCGCTGGCTTGTGGCCTTCTTATAAAATCAAGTTAAAAGTACCATACAAATTCACCAAACACAGTCATTAATTGCACACAACAGACATCTATCTATATAAGGAAGTGGTACACATATGAAGTAGTGGTACCTTCTACAAGTCTTGCAGAAATGCCTTGGCTGTGTTAAGCTGTAATTGTTGTAGTAGCAGAATTTCGTGTTGGGGGAATCACATCTTGGACACTTTTGGGCTTGCTCCGGCGGCTTCAACGACGTCGCTTTCTTGCTCCCGGAGCCTTGGCTCCCCGGTTTCGCCGGAATATTTTCTTCCGACATCACACCACCACCTCTAGTTAGTTGCACCTGCACCTCAAAAAAGAAACCCTAGATGTATATGGTAGAGAGAGAGAGAGAGGGGATAAGGAAATACTTTGTGGGTTTGTTTAGTTTCCTTATGCTAGAGGCAAATATACTAGTAGATTTCAATGGGTTTCATGCATGGGGTGGAGAGGAGAGAGGGGAAGGGATGTTGATGGGTGCTTGTGATCTTCATCAATTAAGGAGGGGGTGTGTGGGGGAAAATAAGATATGTTGGAAGGGTAGATCTGGTAGAATGAATAAAGTTGGATGAGAGATTAGATCTAGAGAGAAAAAGGACTGGGTGGTATATATAGAGAGAGGTAAAAGGGGACGCATAGAGAGTGAGAGAGAAGAGACAAGAAAAGTGGATGATACTCTGATAGAGATCTGGCAGAATAGAAAGATCCATACTTGTAGTCAAAAGAGAAAAATGTGAAAAAGTTTAAAGTTGAATTATAAAAAAAAGGAGAAAATATAGGAAAAATTATCCTACGTTCGTATATACGGGCACCGCTACATGGTGTCCCATCAGTACTCGATCTCCTCTGCCACATATATCTTTGAACTTGGCACTAATTGAATTCATTCCACAGAAACGTGAAGTGAAAAAGGGTTGGGACACCACGAGACGGTGGTCTAAAACTAGGGGATGTTTAGGATGCTCATTTTTCATCTTTTCATTTTCAATATTTTGGTTTTTTGACTTTTTAGATTATGGTCAAAAAGTATTTTGAATTTTGGAAAGTGTTTGAGAAAAAAATACAGAATATATTTTGCAACAGGAGTAGTGTTTGAGAGATAAATGCAGAATACATTTTGTAAGTTTTTATGTTAGCCAAAATGGGAAAAGAAAGAAAATGAGAAATCAAAAAGCTCCTCCCCCCTACTTTCGGTGTATCCTCTCTAATGTTAAAAAACCAAAACGCATTCTCACATAATACATTCTGTAATTTCCATCCAAACAACCAAAAGCTAAAAACATAAAATTAAAAAGTAAAAAATGAGCAATTCAAATAGCAACTTAACGACTGACTGCTAGGCTGATTTTAAAATTTTCCTAATACAATATAAAAAGGATGTAGGTACTTGTTGACAGTTGATGATGGCTTTGTGGGTTACAACCTTTATTACTCCAACATACCCTACAGGCGAAAAAGATCAAAGGAAAAAGTGATTAGAAAGGAATAAAGAGATTTAAAGTTGTTTTATTTGAACAAGATTTAAAGGTGCTGTTGATAGCCTGCGATTAAAAGCAAAGGGAGGAATGTTTTGACATTTTTTTTTTGTTGCCCATTGGATCTCATTGCAAAACTATGAACGGTTATGATATTGATACTGCAGTTAATAAAGTAAAAGTAAATACAGTTAATTCATGCACGTTTAATACTTCTTGTTGACACTTTTACATATAGAAAATTACATTTATTTGTTAACTTTTTGCTTTATTGACAGCCCAATGGGCTCTTATAGCATTTTCCAAACTACAAGTACCTCGTTTTTTATGTTAAGCATAAAGAGAATTATGTCAAAATTTCCCAATCATTTTTAGTACGATTTTTAGCATAAAATTCGAACTTTTGTCAAATTTATCATTTCCTCAACATTGTTTTTATCAGATGAAGTAAAAAGGAGTACTGGGTACCCCCCCCCCCCCCCCCCCCCCCCCCCCCCCAAAAAAAAAAAAAAAAGGAAGTAAAAAGGATGGTTTAGCTATTTTTTTTAGATCAAAACTTCATAGTGTATTCAAATAGACTATTCAAATTGGGTAATGATTTTGACACTTCATTTTCTTATAAATGCACCACCTGTTAGTCTTTTAGTAAATTTTTGTGTGTAATTTTGTCACTAAAAGACAAAATAATAATAATTTATTTATAAGAAAAAGGAGTGTGAAAATCATTTCCCTTCAAATTTTATGATTATATTTGTTTGTATGTAACTATTTTAATTATATAATCCGAAAAAATTTCAAATACTAAATCATTTTGCTCAATGATTTTGTATTTGAAGTATGTTAGTCATATGTTAAATTTAAGGAATGAAATAATACTCCTGTCCCAATTTATTTGTCTACTTTTTGTCTTTTACTTGTCCCAAAATGTTTATTGAATAATGGATTGCCTTTTTGCCCATCATTATCTGAGTCTAAGTAATTGGGTAACGATTTTTACACTCCAACTTTTTATAAATGGATGCACTCCAGACTTTGTCCTTTAATGCTTAAAATATATAAAATACAAGTTCTAAACGACAAATATGAGAGTGCATTTATCAGAAAATGGAGCGCAAAAATTATTTTTCTATTAATTTTTTCGATAGCTGGAGTGGTGCCTTTCAGAAAATAGAGCATTTATATATTTTTTTTGTAGGCAAAAGAGTATATTAATGAAAGAAGGAGATACAAAGAGAAAGCAAGGGATGATGAGAAATCAAACCCAAGCAAACAACAGGGAAAAAAAAAAAAAAAAACGTTAGTAAACCTCGGGGAAGGTATTAAGCTTGTGCCAAAGCTCTCAAAAAACACCCCTAAAAAAATGTGTACCAGCCTAGAACAAGACAACCAAAGTAAAGTATGCCAAAACAAAACCAATATACATTTAGGTGCAACGATAATGTTTCTTTAAGAACTCTGTTCTGCAAATTGGACAAACAAATTTAGACGGGGGAGTAAGTGTTTGAGGTTCTATTGGAATTTTGAAAAACCTTTATATTTGGTTGACATTGAAATATTTTATATGGGAACAAGTGTATGGGTTATATATGATATTCATGCATGGATGGTAGTTTCCCAAATACTGTAGGTTTCTTAAAAGTGTTGGGTTTGTCTTAAAAACATTGGGTAAAGTCATACTCCATTTTTTTTTACCTTTTTCGATTCCTCTCGTGATAAACCAATAATTCACAAAAATACTAAAAATTGGATATTTTCAAAAAAAGAAAAAAGAAAAAGAAGGTAAAAGTCTTTTTTTTTTTTTTTTTACTTTTGCAATTCATCTCGTGAAGACAATCTAATAATCTACAAAAATTTGCGGCAAAACTAAAAAAGTAATTATTTTGAGAAAATAGGGTCATCATTGTATGGACATGCAAAATAGGGTCATAATTGTGGAGGAGAAGTTTGGAATAATGTGACTGGGGAGGAGCATGTAAAATAGTACTAGGTGAAAATGTAAGTACAATAAAACCAGAGGCAGGCAAATGACTGACATGTTTGTAGGGCAGTGGGGAGGCATCAGTACTAGTGCTTACTGCTTAGTACTATAGGGAGGGGGTGGGGGCTGGGAAGGGCTTCAGTGATGAAGAGGCAGGAGCAGCAGCAGCAGCAGTTCTGTATCAGAACAAGAGCACCAGCAGCTTATTTGTCTCTTCCCCCTCCCTTGAGATGTCCCTTTTAACCCCCATTTTTACCCCCCCACGCCTCACTTAATTTTACTTTACCCTACATTATTTTTCCAATTTTTTTTTTTTCAAAAAAATCGAAGTTTTGGACTTCTGTAATTTTGTATACAGTTGGTTTTTGAAAGTGATTTTCACGCCCTCTTTATTTTTTTAATAACCGCACTCCTTTTTTGGTCTTCTTGTGATATGAAATTTTATATTCGCTTTCCAAATTGTGGAAAATTATATAAATGAAAGGTTAATTTTATAAATTTACGTCACAAGATGACAAAAAAAAAAGTGATTATACGGAAAGTCTACACAATTTTAAAACGCCATTGCAAATACAATAGTGTCCAGAATTGTTTCGATGCATGGAGATCGGAGGTTCATATGTATCGAACGGTTGCACAAAGTACTATTGTATGTGTCCAGAGTCATGCATTAAAGTTGTGTGCTTACATATCCAATCTCCACTATTTTGTACAAAAGAATCAAAATGGTGCTTTCGAAAAAATTCAAGTTTTTCGATTTAGTACAAGTTATTTTATGCTCATGGTCCAAGGAAATTGTGACAAACGAATTGAGGGGAGAAAAAAAAAATACTCATAAACCCCAACTTTTATCCTACAATACCGCTATGGCCTGGGGTGATATTAGCTTCTCCCGATAGCATCTACCATTATGGCCCGTTCCCTCTATCAACTTCTTCAATTTTTTATTAAAAAAGTTTCACAAGTCTCTCGATCCTCACATAAAAAGCCTAAATAGTCACACACACACACACACACAAAAAAAACTTATTTTTATCTGCAGTTTAAAGACAAAAAAAAATACGAAAAACACACTCTGGATCTCATGAGCGTAATAAAATTGTGAAAAACAGATTTATCTTGCAATACCACCTTGCATGGGGTGAGTCCATTTTATAGGCTCCTTCACGTAGATTATCTCAGGAAAAATAACATTGACAAATTACGGGCCTGTGATTTTATTGTATTTGTATTTCACAAAATTATTTTTCTTTTTCAAAGTCGTACTTTTTATTTTTGAAGGATAAATATGATTAGATCATGTGATAATTATTTTCCTTAACACTTTGGTATGAGGGGAAAAAAAATGGTTTGTACGGTTTCATATATGTGTGACTGTGTAGCGTACAGGGTGCCTGTATTTATAGGTGTTTTTCCATTTTCCGATACCATTACAGTTCATTATACCAGAAAGATTGAAAACTCGCATACGTGCCCATTATTTGCCATAACCTAATGGTTCATTTCCAAGTCACGAAATGGTTCACGACCGATACTCGATCGCTAGGTGTAATTTAACGAGGCACTCTAACATATGTTTGGTGTGTTTCATCGAAAATCATTTTAAAAAATTCATGGCAGTTGCATTTGACACCGCTATTAGCGTTCGATACTCCCGATCACCGTTAGTATTGGTACTATTACTAGTACTATAATATTGTAACTAGTATTAATATCTACTAATTCTATATATATTAATAAGTAAAAAATTGGATGGTTTGGCAGGGGATCCTCTATCCTAATATCCCTGTCCTACTTCTCTATCCCACCCCCAGCCAATTGCCACGTTGCACTCTTTCCTCCCCTTTCCAATTCTATTTAACCCCGTTAGTTCCTCCCTTAACTCCCCGTTACAGCTTTCCTTTCTGCACCAATCACCATTAACCCCAGAATGGGTCTTGCTTAGGAATATCCACCCAGTGCTTTCCAATAGACTACGTACAGAGTACAGGAATATTTCTATTGACTTATGAAAAAGTGTATAGCATATAATTAGAAAATTCATCATTAAAAATAAATTTTTTTGTTACATTAAAATTACTCCCTCCGTTCCTATTTGTCGTGCCCCGTGCCGTGCCGCGTCTAGTCCACTTCAGTACCGTGCCGTGCTGTGCCCGACCCAGTTCCATGCCGTGCCCGTGTAAAACCATGCTCGTATTTTTTGCTATAGACTATAGGGTACACAAATTTCATATTTATTAGTTTCAAGCCAAAATTTTATAGATTATTGGTTCGTATCGACAGGGAGAATTAAAAAAATAAAAAAAAATTTGATCTTGACTTTTTAATTTCTCTCGTAGCCATTGATCAATGATTAAAAAAAAAAATTGACCCGGATTTTTTTTACCTTCCCAATTACTATCATCAAGCCGAACAAATAATCCAAAAGGACATAATTTTTTACTTTCTCAATAACTATTATCGAGACAAACCAATCAATTAGGTGTCTGAGCGAGCTTTTGCACACCTCAACTAATCTTGCGAACCAACCCTGCCGTCCGCCAGGGGAGGCTCTAAGACAAAGCTTTGTATGGAAACCAAAAGAGTTTATAGCAAAATACTCATCGTGTACTTTAATTCGGTGCGAAAAAATTTGAAAAATGATATACGGAAGCACTGAATTTTTTAATTTGAAAAAAGGCAAGAGAGAGAGTGTGGGACAAACAAATAGGAACGGAGGGAGTAATTTTTAATGTAACAAAAAAATTTATTTTTAATGATGAATTTTCTAATTATATGCTACACACTTTTTCATAAGTCAATAGAAATATTCCTGTACTCTGTAGTCTATGGGAAAGCACTGGGTGGATATTCCTAAGCAAGACCCATTCTGGGGTTAATGGTGATTGGTGCAAAAAGGAAAGCTTGTAACGGGGAGTTAAGGGAGGAATTAACGGGGTTAAATAGAATTGGAAAGGGGAGGAAAGAGTGCAACGTGGCAATTGGCTGGGGGTGGGATAAAGAAGTAGGACAGGGATATTAGGACAGAGGATCCGCTGCCGGATGGTTTTGGCTTATTTTTGCGTACTGTAGAGAATGCAGATGGGGAAACAGGTGGGACAAGCATGTAAAACGCCACTGCCATATCTGACATGACACAACCGCCCAAGGACGGAACGACGTTATTCGTTCTTCCTGCTGGCTTGCAAAACAAACTAGACGCAATAAGCAATATATACATATACGTATATGTATATATGACATGGAGTTACATACATGTAGGTCGGTTTCCGGAACAAACAAACTCCAACACATTATAACATTCCACGACGAGTTCTCATATTTTGAAGAATACGAACAGACTTCAGGATCTGTTTTTGACTTCTTCTCTTTAAACGTCAATATAAAACTCATTCTCGCAAAATCTGTTTTGATGAAGACAAAACTTCCAAATAAGAAAACGAAAAGCCAAAAATAGGCTCCCAAACACCCCTTAAAGTTTAACCAAATGCATTTCTTATTTTCCTTCTCAACATAAGTTGTAACCAAGGTTCAATAGACTAATTTTAAATGTGTAACGCTCTACTTTCCTTTTAAATGGGTATTAAATATTGGGTTCCAGGCTTGTTTTGTTTTGTTAGGGCTATAACATTTTGGTTTAAATTTAGTTTAGAAATGTTTATTTTAACCTTACACGAGTAATCCAGCGCTGACAATACTAAAGAAAATTTAATTTATATCTAAATTTAATATTTTTTTCAGTCTATTTTTTTAACCCAGCGAGGTCGCTGCTTATACACTAGAGTCGCCCCTGCATGTACACGTCTTAAAAGTATATTTAAAACAAATTGAACAACTCCGATTATTTACGTGGGACTCCAAAATGGGACTCGCACAAGGTGACGTACATTTTGTGTAAAAAATTGTGTCTCTGGAACCGACCCGGCAACCCCTATTTATGTATTATATATGCGCTGGATCATAAACGTGCAGCGCCGGAAATTATGATGATCCAGTCTGTTTATATATAAACAGCTGAGAGAGAGAGGGAGTGGAGCTCGTGAGAGGAGAGGGGGTAGCCGGATTCCCGTGAAACCAAACCAGAAAAAACCGAAACGGAGACGCTAATAATATCACTGCTGTCCACTTATTAGGCCTTACGTTACCTATCTCACGGGGCGCCCCAATCTTAAGAGCCACGGGCTATCGGACACATAAAATTGTACAAATTCAGATATAGATGTCTGTAAAAAAAATTTTTGCAAGTCAGCAAACGGATTCTAGTTCCACACAGTAAATGCGGGGTCCACACACATCAGGTGGTTCCGATGCATCTGTGTTTGGAGCTCCGGAAATATGCGCATGCTTTTTTTCTTTTTTTTTTCTCTATAATCAAATGTCTGGATTAACTTGCGTGTATCTTAACTAATTCCGGAGCCATGAAATAAACGACTGGACAAACCCTGTAGCCTTAAAAGAGTTGATAACATCTTAGACATTTTAAATCTGAAGCCCTAATAAGAGAAACAACCCCTAAACCCCTGACCCTGACCACCATATTAACCCTTGGGTTAAAAGCCTTATTCTTTGTTGATAGCATTTTTTAAAAAAAAAAATTGCCATCTTTAATTTCCCACTTCTTTCTTGTATTCCTGCTCATCAGTAGGTTTTCTGTATTTTCTGATTTTATGTTGTCTTGATTTTTCTGATTTTCCATCTAATTTTTGCCTCCTTTTTTCTACATAAACCAACTTCATTATACTATTCTGCAAGTGAAACTGAGAAAGACTCACTTTGAGTCGGAGTATAATTATGTAGAAAAAAATTTATATGAATTTCCAATTTGCAAACTGTTACTCTTAAGCTGAGTTCCACTGTGGTATTTTTGGTATTATTAGACTACAAGTTGTCAAATAGACTACGGCATTTTCGATATTCTTGAACGACAAGTTGTCAAATCCATCCGAAAATACCGTAGTAGAAACTCAGCCTTATAACTGTTCCATTTACATACTACCAAATGAATAATTGTACTCCCATAACCGGACAATGAAATTGGACCTCAGGATTAGTCGAGTCCGAGACAGGCAGACACCAAAACATTGGCACAGTCCAAAAGTGCCCAATCGCTAACATGTGTTTATGCAAATGAGCTGAATTTGGTACAGACCAACCAGGCCCACAGTCTACAAATTCAAGTTTGGGCCTCACTATTTATCAAATATAATAACAATCTTTCAGTTTTCCCCTCCTCTTTTTTTTATATGACTTTCTCATTTTCACTCAATAACGTATAACTAGGGGCACCAAACGAGCTAAATCGAGCTGAACTTTAAATGTTTAGGTTCGTTCGTTTAGTTTTTGAACGAACTCGAGCCGAGCTCAAGCTCAATAAAAATTTGACGAGCAGATATAACTCATTTGAACTAAATATGTCGAGCCGAGCTCAAGCTCAATAAAAATTTGACGAGCCGAGCTCGTGCGAATATATGGTATAACTCATCTGAACAGAGTATGAGTGGTTCTGTGAACACAGTTCAATTGCTACTACTGCGGATAGTATCAATTTTCCTGATCATCTCCTGACATAGTCCCATCTAAATCTGGCCAAATGACCGCCTGTGTAATCACACACCTGTCCAAATGTGTTTTTAATGGTATAGATTCGCAGATGTATCTTACTTATAAAAGAATGTTTCATAGATTTTGGGGGCAAAGCCATTCAACAGTTGGAGGCGGCCACGGCCCCGCAACTTTTTCTGCTCCTTGTCCTTTTGATCAAGGTAGATTAACAATTGAAATCATTAAATTTCGCATTTTATTACGAGTCTAAGATATTTAATTTCACAAGGTTCGGCCCCTCAAAATATAATCCTAGCTCCACCCCTGACAAACTTCGACCATGAACTATTCAGATAAGCAGCCAAAGATGCCACTGTGTCCTGCAGTCCAAACTAGTACCACAAAGAAGCCGGGTGCTTCCATCTACATAACCGGTTATGAAACATGAAATCATTCTAGAACAAACATAATATATATAATACCAAGACATACAAGATACAAGTACCGTTCTAATTTTATCAGATGTCCCCGAAGGGACAAGATAAAGGTATATACACATACAGAACACTCGCATTACGCATCCACTCAAAGAAACCAAAACCAGCTTTGAATCTCCACACTTCACAACTAGAAACTCCATCAATTTATTCACGCAGGGTGAGATTTCTCGACGAGGTGCTATTCACAATGACTGCGAGGATTACCAAATAAACACCACGTGCAATCCATTTATTGTCTATAGCAATGTTACAATCTCGAACTTACCTCAAATTCAAGAGCTGCAAGGGTATGACTAGGCAGTTTTCAATGTGCTGCCAACGTCGATGACAAATCGGTACTTAACATCAGCTTTCTCCAATCGTTCCATGGCGGAGTTCACGTAGTCAATTGGAATGACTTCAATGTCCGATGTTATGTTGTGCTTCGAACAAAAATCGAGCATTTCTTGAGTTTCCTTCACACCCCCAATGCCACTCCCACCTACAAGCTTCCTCCCTGCCATCCCACATTCATCATTAACAAAAGCCTTTCTTCCAAAAAATAAGTGTGGAGGACTAAATGGCAAGTGCTACGCTAATCTAACTAAACCCCTTCCTTCTACATGGTCAGACGGAACATATTAAGAAATGCTTAATTTGGACTTTAGTTACTAATCACAGAAGTTAACGACAGAGTTTTGTAAAGAATTTTTTTAAAACTGATCTCGGAATTTTTTTTCAGACTGTTGAGTTTTACAGAATCTTGTGGTGTAGACGGAGTTTGGAACAGCGGTGGAAAAGATGGGACAACTATCATATTATAAAGACATAAAGGTCATCGTTTCTCAAGTGATGCGTATGGAACGGTTACTGTAAATGCTTACCCCCAAGCATAGGCATGACTGGTAACTCTAGTACTTTTGGTGATCCAAGCAAGACAAGTTTCCCATCAATCTTCAAGAGACCAATCAATGGCATGAGAGAGTGAACTGCAGAGATCGTATCAATAATACCATCCAAAGTACCCACAGCAGCCTGCATTAATCAGCATTCTAACATGAAGAAACATGAAAATCAATACAATACATAGACTTTCCCTTAACAAAGAAAACAGATGCTTGCTCACCTGCATTTCGTTGGCATCACTGCTAATCAAAAACAAGTCGGCACCAAGGCCTTCGATGGCTTCCTTCTTCTTACTAGGAGATCTACTAATCACTGTGACCTTAGCTCCAAAAGCCTTAGCGAATTTCACAGCCATGTGACCCAATCCTCCCAAACCCACGACACCAATGCTCAAACCAGGTTTGTCAAGCCCATAATGTCTCAGGGGACTGTAGGTAGTGATTCCAGCACAGAGCAAAGGAGCAGCAGCATCAAGAGGCAAGTTATCAGGAATTCGATACACAAAGTGCTCGTTCACAACAATAACATCAGAGTAGCCTCCGTAATTTCGGGTTCCATCGTAGTGTGTCGAATTGTAAGTAAGCATACATTT
Organism: Vaccinium darrowii; assembly: GCA_020921065.1. Classification (NCBI taxonomy): domain Eukaryota; kingdom Viridiplantae; phylum Streptophyta; class Magnoliopsida; order Ericales; family Ericaceae; genus Vaccinium; species Vaccinium darrowii. Next base: position 39,111,115 of record CM037154.1, read on the forward strand.
GGGGCAGTAATTCTCAAGATCCTTAGTGCAGTAGTGGCACGTGCCACACGATCCAATTATAACCCCCACACCAGCTTTGTCCCCAACTTCGAACTTTCCTACCTTGTTTCCCACCTCGATCACCTCTCCCACCATCTCATGCCTGTGATCAAAACAATTAGCACACAAGATGGGATAACTGTTGGGATTTGAACTTACAGCTCCTGTCGTATTGTTGTTTCAATGGTGGTGACATCATTAAATTTGATCCTATTGATCTGACCGTATCGCATAATAGAGTTGTTATCTTTTGACCTTTTGATAAGGTATTTTGGGTGTAACATTCACAGAGTCTAAAGTACACGATTTTGATCTTTATGTGCTATAGCCCGAAGGAATTCAAGCAAGTAGCCGCTAACCAGTCGTCTAAAAGGTGTACTTACATGCCTGTGAATTTCCTAATTGGAACATTCAGAATGCAACATGCCATCTTATTTATGATACATATACTTGCTCTGTCCCATAGTGTTTGTTCATTACAAAAAGTTTGTGTCATTTTTAATTAACATTCAGTATGCAATATGGGACATATGTTAAATGGGTCTAGTTTTATAATGGAACCATCCTCGTTTGTTTCGTTAGGAATCAAACATGTTCAATCCACAACACCCCTACGGATTTTAGGAACTAGAGCGATAGAAATTGCAAAACAAAAAAGAGTGCGTAATGAACAGAAAAGTAGGAAAGACGACACAGATATACGTGGAAAACCCCAAGGCGAGGAAAAACCAAGAGAGCCACACCAGCCCACTATAATCCAACAATATGGAGAACAAGTCTTCGCACTCCTCTCTCAGAAAAGTTTTTTCTCGCCTCCTCTTGTGTTTAAAATGAAACATTCTAACTCTAACTACAATGAAACTACAATATAAATAGGTAAGACTCAAGCCAAATTGCCCCTGGGTTATTGCTAAAAAATGTCTGCATAGTGTAGTGGGCCGAAAAGAAGTAGATCAGAAGGGTCTCGGGACATGAGCCCAAAAGGTCCAAAGCCCAGACGGATCGTTAAGCCCAGCTAAGAAACAAAACGTGTTGGGCCGTCCGAGACGTGCCCATCCGATACGAACCGGAATCTCTGCCGGAATAAGACATGATCCGGACGAATCATCCGAGACGGATGATTTCCAAGATGGTTCGGAAGGAAGTCCGAGATACCGGAGACGTCATACGTGACGTCACCCAAGGCGGTTAATGCTCGTAACAGATTTGGGAAGGCACATGTACATGCTACAGCTGTCCCTACGTCAACTTGACGGTGTCCAAGAGGTTATGCAGAGCCTCATTTGAGGACGCGTGCATGCAATGATCATGGATCTGGCTCGTGATGCTCGGTGACGTCATCCGAGCTAGATTACGGATTTACCCCTGTACTTGGGAAGCCTATAAATACGAAGAGAAAAGAGCTCTAAAGATGTACACAACACTTTCTCTCTCTACTTACACATTTCCTCTGGTGCTTTCTTCTCCGATCACTTACTAGACCGTCGGAGTGCCTTCCCTGGCCACACTCCGGCCAGGTTGCGTGCTAACGGCGTGTGCTTCGTGTGCAAGTGAACCTAGAGGTCTCCTCGCCGCCTGCTGGGGTCAGGAAGAAAGAGGTTCATCAGAAATTCAGGGCACCACACATAGCGAACATGTTTTTGGTTGAAACCCACAACAGCACCAACGCTGAAACTAGGGAAATTTGATAAGTTTTGAAAGAATCAAGGGTTGGTGATGATAAATAAATTTAAAAGGAGATCAAGGGTTTGTTGTGTGTCAATTGAGAATAGAAAGAAAGTGGGTTTGCAACGAAAAATACCCAGGAACCATGGGATACTTGGCAGTGCCTCTTTCGTTCTTGACATTGTGAAGATCAGAGTGACAAATCCCACAGTACAGAATCTTTACCCTTACATCTTCTTCCCCTGTTTCCCTGCCAAAAAAGAAAAGAAAAAAAAAACCCATCATTTCCGAAAGCCCCATCAGTTCAATACCCTATATGTTTGCATATACCCTTGAAAACATGTCCTGATTTTGGTTGGATTCAAATAGCAAAATTGTTCGATAAGGAGAATTGAAATTTCAGTTGGAAATGGGAGAGGGTCGACAGTTTATACCTCCTGGAGAAATTGAAAGGAGAGAGGATGCCAGATGGGTCTCTAGCTGCCCATCCAAAGGCCTTCACTGGGTGCTCTTCTTCTGGTGGTCTCATTCCCATTTCGAGCCCAACAACACTACCCTTTCACTTTCACAGTGGATGGAGTCGACATGATTTCCTTTCCTAAAGTATGCATGTACACAGATATACACAATAATGGTTGACGTCATCGATGAGGTGTCAATGAGTACCTAAAGCCTTTTTATCTTTTTGGTTTGGTTTTTGTGTTTTGTTCCTCTTTTTTGAATTTTTGTTAAATTCGCCTTATGTTTTTTGAATTAATCATCCATTCGAAATGAGTTTAAAAGTAAAAAACAATGACAAAAAAAATTTACTGAAGACAATAAAAGTCCTAAACATCTGTCTTTTTGTCTAAAGTATCGTTTTATAGTATGAATTTTTTCAACTTCAGTCCGCATTTTGTGCTTTTTTTTATTTCTATCGTGTATACAAGTGATCAATCCCAAAAATTTCAACGAAAAGTAAACAAAAAATTACGAAAAAGTAAAAAAAGTCATTTAGACAAAAAGTCATGAGAATGGACCCTGTCTGAGTATAGGATCCCCTCCGCTGGACCATTCGCACATGCTAAGATCGAATGGGACGAATGTCTTTGTATATATACGTATACTTATTTTCGTTTGTGAGGGCTTCATCGTAGCAATGTAAAGTCCTTTCGAAGTATCCTGACTTAGTTTTTTCTTGAGGTGTGTGACAAATTTCGAGGACGAAATTCCTTGATTTGGGGGATTGCAGAGACTCATGCCAAATTTTGATTTTATTTATCCAGTAAATAAATTTGTGTGACATGGATTTTTTATGTATATACGTGCATATCTATGTACAAATATGTTTGGTACCTGACTTTTGTAAGCCATGTATCGAGTGTGTGGGACCCAAATGTATAATGGAAATTGTCATAGACCATTATAGTTGATTATTTAATTAATTGGTAGTGGTGTAGACCTTACTATAATTATCCATAATAAGATACATAAGTGCTAGGACTATAACTATATAGTTGGAGGGAGCCCTGTGTAATTTTGCACGTATATATTACTCCTTTTGTCCCTAATTTTGATCCATAATTTCACTTTTTGTTATCTCAAAAAAAGATTGTTTGAATTGAAAGTAATGGGCAAAAAAAGTGTTCAGTTTATTTTTTTACCCTCACTTTTGAAAGTAAGTACATATAATGATAATGTTTTGAAAGATATAATGAGGAAAGTAAAAATATGGCAAGTGTAATAATGATACTCGTCTAATAAGGTAGAATCCCAAAAGGAACCATTAACTTGAGATAAAGGGAGTGCATTATTTCTCTGTTTCTCCTCTCTCTCTCTCTCTCTCTCTCTCTCTCTCTCTCTCTCCAAACCCTCCTTACTACACCTCGAAATCGAAGGCCTAGATGTGAGATATAAGAGCCAAGAAAGAAAGTCGTTCTACGCAGAGAGAGCTTCAAATCCATCCGAACAAAACCACCATTAGAGCACCTCGGAATTTCCCATCTCTCCATGGGGCTTTTATTTGAGGTAGGATTATTGAACTACTGTGGGTGATGCGTTGAACTTAGTATTATTGTCTGCCGATTTTCGATTAAAAAAAATGTGGTTCATTTTGTGGAATTCATGCTTGACAATTTTCTATTTTTGGTCACAAGAGTTATGTGCTACTGAGAGAAAATAATCTTACTTTATACTGTAGTTCTGTAGGTCATGTAGTGATGCTAGATTTATGTAGGGCCATGGTCCACGGGTGTCATAAAAAAACAAGGGTTGATAAGATAACTTTCTATCAGTAGCATTTTAACAAACACCTAGTAGGGATCAATTAATCACTTCACTTCTAGAACTATGAGATTAGGAGCAGCACTGTAACATATTTCAGATTCAAGATTATGCCAGATTTGTACATATCAGTCTAAGGCCATCTCTAGTGGTGGAGTTAAATTTGTGTAGTTCTATGACACAAAAGTGTAAAAAATGGGACCCAATTGTGTGAGTTAAGTTGTTGTTAGTTAGTTATATGCCTTTGTGTTACAATAGTATAGCTAACATTTTGTTAAATTAAATGTTCCAACCAAACGTAGGTCCCACACCCCCAACGTATTTTTTTCCAACGGCTACAGATGAATATTTTGTTCAAAAGAAGGATTGCAATGGACGTGTGGGATGCTCCTCTTACAAAAAGTGACAGCCGCTACTTCACTTTTCCAAAAGGAGGACACCTATTTCACTTTTTCAGGTGGTTGGGCCCACTTAATTGTTTCTCCTGCTGGAGTTACAGTTGTTGCCTGCGGTAACTATTTTTAACAACTGACTCCACTTAGCTACAAACTAACTACACCATTATGGGTCAAAAAATAGAAAGTTATGCTGTTCTAGAAAGATTTCATTCTTCCATTTAGCTAAGAGGTATATTCTGGCCTTTCATTTCACTGCAGTTGAAAGCTTATAGTAACAATTTGCCTTTCTTTTCCCCTTCATTTTCTTCCTCACTCTCTAGCATGAGTGCTCCTGGTTCTGTAATAACAGTTCAGTGTTATCCCAGCCGATAACAATGTTTGCTCGTTCATCAGCAACTCCTATATATTGCATGTAAATAACCATACTTGTGGAAATCCATGTGCGCGCGCGCATGTGTGTAACAATTTACATTGACTACATTTATATAACTTCATTAGAAGGAAATCTTTCTAGAACAACATAACTTCCATTTATATAACCATCAAGGTTTATAAGACACAGATACGCACGCGTACAGAAAACATGCATTCACTAAATGACATGTGCTTCAGAAACCAAAAAGCTAACACAAATCCGCAACTAGAACTTGATCAATCAGAACAAGATTTCCCCCAGACGTGTGATTCCTAATGGCTCGTAAAGATAATACACTGCAACGAGGACTCAGAGAACATAGAGTCAAAGAGCAAGGAGGCTACGCTTGGGCAGTTTTCAATGAGTTACCAACATCAATGACGAATCGGTACTTGACATCAGCTTTCTCCAGCCGCTCCATTGCAGTGTTCACATAGTCCATTTGAATGAGTTCGATGTCCGATACTATGTCGTGCTTAGCACAAAAATCCAGCATTTCTTGTGTTTCCTTCACACTCCCAATGACACTCGTGCCCACAACCTTCCTCTCTGTCATTCCAGATTCCTTGTTAGCAACATATTAGTCCAGAAAAATATATATATGTGTGTGTGTGTGTGTTTGAAACTCAAAAATCAGAAACCCGGGGGAGCAGGATAGAAAGAAAGAGAGGAAGACAGAGGAGGGAGAACGAGTCAGACAGAATGAGGACTAAATAGTAAGTGCTAGGTTATTCTACGGTGAATTTTTTTGTCAAAACTTAGATTCTTTTAAAGGCTGATCCTTTTTTTTTTTTTTTTTGAAACAAAGGCTGATCCTTTAATATAAAGGCTAAAACATCAAATTGGTAGCTTCTAAAAATTAGCTTTTTAACTTGTCTTTTGCTCAAGTTGAGCTGTGTCAGTATCATCAATAAAAATGCAGAAGCCACCTCCCAGAAGCTACACGCCCTAAACTAAGTTCCATAAACTTGGTATGGGTGTCGGGTGTGTGTGTGTGTCTAGGTCTCCAATTCTTCTAATTTCCATCTCAAGGACAAGGGGAAACGCCAAGATATACATATTTTGTACAATATTTCTTTGTTTTATTGTGTAAATGCTGTTCACCAGGTGTCATGGACATTACAACAATAACAATAACATAACCCATTTAGTCCCCAATAATTGGGGGTATGGGCGGGGGAAGGATAGGAGACAGACCTAACCTTTGGCAATAAATGCACAAAGTGGCTGTTCATTGGAGTTATATGCAGAGTTCATTGAAAATAAAATTGCGAAAAATGCTTGCTTGTCAGACACAAATTCCATACCCTTGTCCAAGTGTCGAGTTTCTGACACGGGTCCTTTATATGTGTAGGAGAATCCACGTAACATAGACTCTATGACCAAAATTATACGCAAATATTTCTAATCCTTCCAAGGGAACTAGTCTGATCCCTTATAAGTGCAGTGTAAAGGAAACAAGATGTCAAATCCTATCTAATTGCCAAGGAAACAAGGAGACCAGATCCTTAGTCCCCATCCCTTAACCCCAAACCACCTCGCTACCACACAACGGGCGTATTTGGCTTTGATTTTGGAGCGGGAGTCAAGGTAAATGGAGGCTGTTCAAGTGCTTCATTATATGAAAAAGTGCAATGATGAGAAATACTTACCACCAATCACAACTGGTGAGTCAATGGTCTTGGATCCAAGCAAAACAAGTTTCCCATCCTGCTTTAATAGACTAATCAACGGCATGATAGGGTGAAGTGCAGAGACCGTATCAATAATACCATCGAAAGTACCCGTAGCAGCCTACATAAACCAACAATCAAACATGAAAATCAGTCCAATCCATGATTACTGCTAATAAATCAAAAACTCGCTCACCCACCTGCATCTGATCTGCATCACTGCTAATAAGAAACGAATCAGCACCAAGATGTTCAATGGCTTCCTTCTTCTTACTCAAAGATCTACTAATCACAGTGACCTTTTCCCCAAAAGCCTTGGCAAATTTCACAGCCATATGACCCAATCCACCCAAGCCCACAACAGCAATGCTCAAACCGGGCTTGTCGAGTTCAAAGTACCTCAAGGGACTGTAAGTAGTGATCCCAGCACAGAGCAAAGGAGCAGTAGCATCAAGAGGCAAGTTAGAGGGAATTTGATACACAAAGTGCTCGTTGACAACAATTATGTCAGAGTAACCTCCATAATTCCAACTTCCATCATAGTATGCCGAATTATAAGTGAGCATACGTTTGGAGCAGTAATTCTCAAGATCCTTGGCGCAGTATTGGCATGAGCTAGGTGATCCACACGATCCAATTATGACCCCTACGGCAGCTTTGTCGCCGACTTTGAAGTTTCTTACCTTGCTTCCCACCTCAATCACCTCTCCGGTCATCTCATGCCTGCATTGATCAATTTGTTTTATCACACACTACAACGTAAAAGTTGTAACTTCCATAGTAATGCTCATATTTTTTTGGGGTTCTGTAAAAACGCAGCGAAAGATTGTCATCTCATATCTAAGTAAGGTGTACGTTTAAAGTGTTTTGTGTTAGCATAGTTGCTATGTGTTCACTGCTTGATCATGTATTTTGCTTAATACTAGTACAGGTTTAGTAGCTGTGGAATCTTGACGTCTATGTGCTTGACTACTCGTCATATTGGATTGTGATAGGTAGAGTCCTACGACGATAAGAATTGGGGCTAGTGATCATCACCCATTCAATGTACATGTTAGTTATATGTAGTGAAGTCCTATCATTATCAATAAAAAGACTTACTATACTGCCATCTTTCTGTAACAAGAAAAGACTAGCCAAGTTCATCCACAGCCATGATTACAGATACACAATTCCTATTAAGTATTGTGTTAATCTTAAGTTTATTATGTGCATAAATCCTCGGTTACTAATGTGGAAATAGCTTACAATACAGTTTGGAACCAGTAGCGAACCTAGGACTTCCACTCGAGGGGGGCCAATTAGGAAATAATATTTTCCATTAGGAAATAATATTTTCCGTGAGGTGATATTAAAAAATTGACTTTGGTTCTTCTAATGTTTATTGAACATATTTGTCAAAAGGAAGGATTAAATCTCAAGAAATCGTTGATATGTATCAATGGCACGTGGTATCCTAATGCAACATTACTACGTGGGCAGACAGAACCCACAAAAATTAGATGTTCCACTAACAAAAAACTGTTTTCTCCAAACACCAAGACATGTCATTCTCTCACAACACATCACATAAAAAACCGTGAAAAACCAGTTTATTTAAAAAACTGGGTTAGTGGAAAGCAAGATCGGTATCTCTTTACGTGTGAGTGAAATTTTATGAATGGTGGGCCCTTAATACCTCCACCCACGCTTGGAACCCACAACAACTGCAGAAAGTAATGATTTGGTAAGATTAAAGTACAAAAAGGTTTAATTGAGTGAAATCCAATACATATTCGTTTGAGGTTGCTCTCATGTGTGCGTACATTCTTTGTGTATGTCCAAGCATCTACGTACGTATATGTTGAGAGAAAGGGGTTGAAAATGGCACATACCCAGGAACCATGGGATACTTGGCTGTCCCTCTTTCATTCTTAATATTGTGAAGATCAGAGTGACAGATACCACAATACAAAACCTTTACCTTCACATCTTCTTCCCCTGTTTCCCTGTAAAAACAAATAAATTTCTTAAATCCTCACACCACACCGGCGAGCTCAGTCCCAAAAATTGCACGGTCATAAAGCTTTGCTATTTTCATACAAAGTTCTCGATATATTCTAAACATAACCCCAAAGATAATATTTTTCTTATTAACTCAAGATGTCTGCGTTAGCTTACGCCTAACTCAACTAATCCCCAAATATCATTCCCACCGGCCTCTAACGGCCCCAATGAAAGCCAGAGCAAAGTCTTGTACGAACTAGTGAGTCGACACAACCTGTTGTGAACACGAGACCAACGATTACGAGAGAGCAATCCAAAACACGTATGTTTCTGGGTAAAATTCTACCCTAACATTTCAGTACATACGAATACTTGTTGAATACATTGAAACTAAAATTTACCCAAAACAGAATCAGCAGAAATCGAAATCAACCCGGCGAATAGAGAAGAGAATCGACAGTTTTACGTACCTCCTGGAGAAATTAAAGGGAGAGAGAATGCCAGATGGGTCTCTAGCTGCCCATCCGAAGGCCTTCACTGGGTGCTCTTCTTCTGGTAATACCATCCCATTTATCCCCATTTTCCAGTACAAATCCCCACTGGTATTCAGGTGTCACGAGAGAGAGAAGAGAGAGTCTGAGGGGGAGAGAGAGGTTTGTGTAATTGTGTTGAAGGAACTAGTTATATATAGGCAATGGTGACGTCATCGATGAGGTGTGAAAGGGTGCCCTTCAGGATTTATCAGAGTCCCGTATCAAACGATGCGTGTTTTTTAAGCACGTTTCAGATGTAACTTGCTACAGTAATCCGATAAGGTACCACCTGTCTTATACTGATAAAGTCCGACCACTACATAGGCTTTGTTCGGTTTGAATTTTGAGAGAGAGTTTTCAGGGTAATAAGTAGAGAGAGTCAGAGAGATAGAAATAAAATTTTATTAAAGACCGTGCAAAATGGATATTGAGACCAAACCGAACAAGGTGTATATGGGCTCCACGCTCTCGGGTCTCATTTAAATTATTTGAGCCGTTAATTATAGTAGTACTAATTGATTTTAAAATAATTTCTCAGTCTTCCTTCAAAAAATATACTCGATCCAATAAGAATAAGTTTAAGTGGTTAATCCAATTGTCGTTATTTTTCACTCGTAATTTAGAATCCTAATTTTTGCGAATAAAGTTTCAAAGGAAAATTATTTAGTGCCTCGTATATGGTGCTACAAGTCACCGACAAGTAGAGATCTATTTTCTTTTAGGAAGATGAATGTGTTATAGTGGAGTGATAGACAATATGTATACGTGGTAGTGTATCAATACCACTTGCAAAAAAAATTCAAATCTTAAAAAGATCATAAGAGACCAAAAATACCAACACTTTTTTTTTTTTTGAAAGAATGGACTAATAATTTAGCAAGAATGATGGGTATTTTGGTACTTGGAAGAGAGAGATATCAAAAAATGTTTAGGGAGAACACACCTTTTAATTTAATTTATAATCACAAATAGTGATCCATGAATGTGTATTTGATGAAGGTACTGAGACATCACGTAGAGCTGTTGGAAGATCACTGAGCAATTACTCTTTACAAAATGGCCATTAAGGGGTCATGGTGGTATTATGTTTAGATAGTTGTCAACCTCGAAGTAATTTGTTTTTTCAACGAGTGACATACAAATCAAGATTTTCTTATGTGATAATCTCCCGTTTGAGGTAAAATTGATCCTCCACAACTAAAGCGTTTATTGTATGAGTCTCGATGTGTTTATTTTTCACACAATCCGTGTGTGCCAGCGGGCTCTATACGTAATACATCATGTGCAGGGACGGAGCCAGGAATTTTACTACGTAGGGGCGAATGTTTTATCCAAAATACTTTACAGGGGCGAGCCTATATAATTCATAGGAAAATTAGTTTTTTCTATGTAATACTAGAGTTTTTTTGTTTTTCTTGCAGGGGCGACCGCCCCTACTGGCCCCCCTCTGGCTCCATCCCTGATCATGTGAATGTTTGTGTAATTGTGTGTGAAATGTGTGCATGGTCGTAACATTATTTGTTTGGAATATCACAGCCGCATTTCAATTGGCACGTGTTTTTCAAGCATGTTTTTCACTTTTTAGGACCAGCAGGTGGCAACAGATGGCCCATTAGTAACATGAACTGTTGGACCGGTGAGGGACAAAGGTGGACTTTCTACTATTGGGCTTGTTGGGTATTAGCCCAATATAATGGGAAAATTACGGCCCAACTTGTTCAATTCATTTGAACCCATTTAAGGCCTCGTTTGTTTGGCCAGGGATAAATGGATGAGATATGAAATCCCATGGGATATGGGTGGGATATGAAATCCTTGGAATATTACTCAGGATATTAATGGATGGGAAAAATTCATATTCGGTGTTTGTGTTCGACGGGATATAACCAGTGGAAAGCATTTTTTGTACTAAAATGAGGAAATCCCATCCAAATGCCCCCCCGGGGGGATTCTTTCTACCGTACAGACGGAGATTAAAATTGGGTGGGAATTTCAAATCTCATCCCAAATAAGGTTACCAAACACAAGAAAATGGGACCCACTCCAACACACCCCCAAATCCCAATCTCATATCCCACCTAACAAACATGGCCTAATTCAAGAGCAATTTACCAGCCGGTATAGGAAAAAGGTGCCATGTACATCCAACTCAGCCCCCCACGGAAAAAGGTGCATGCATAGCTCCAGTCCACCCCAAGTGGAACATGGAACAAGAGCCCGTCACGGAACAAGGGTCCGTCAGTTCCCACCCTCTCTCTCTCTCTCTCTCTCTCCCCCCCCTTTTTTTTTAATTTTAAAACCTCAAATCCTATGAAATTGCCTAAACCCTAGGTTACCCTATGAAAATGTCTAAAATCCTAGGGTACCCTATGAAAGTGCCTAAACCATTAAAAATCCTATAATAGGAAAGTGCACCCTAAACCTAAACCCTAGGGTATCCTATGAAAGTGCTTAAACCTAAACCCTAGGGTACCCTATGAAAGTGCCTAAAATTCTAGGGTACCTTATGAAAGTGCCTAAACCACTAAAACCTTATAATAGGAAAGTACACCCTAAAGCTAAACCCCAAAAAAGAGTGACTTACCTTAATGGTAATTTAAAAAAATGACTTACCTTAGTGGTAATTAGACATCTCTTTTCTAGAACTGGAAGTAAGAGCAAGTGCAGCAGGTAGTCTAAATGGGTGAACATGTGTAAAATAGCTAAGAGAAGCTCCAAAAACCTCAAAATACCAGCTGCAGCAGCTTGTCTATTATAGCTTAGACTCCTTATTGGGCTACAGTGCTTGTCTATCTTTACCTTACCACTGTTCACTAGTCATTCACTTTTTTATTGTCTCTCTCTCTCTCTCTCTCTCTCTCTCTCTCTCTCTCTCTCTCTCTCTCAAACCAGATAGACGAGATCGACACCCCTATACCAGATCGACGGTGACGAACACACAGGATCGACAACAACGAATGACGGCGACGATTGACGAACGATGGCGACGATCAACAGCGATTTTGAAGCCATTTTGTTCGACGATCTGGGCAACGACGGCAGCGGCGAAGGTAGATGACGATGACGGCGACCGAGGGCGACCGACAGAGACGGCGACCTAGAGCGACGGCGAAAAGGTAAAGGTAGATGACGATGAACATTGTCGTCTGTGTGTGTATGCGCGCGCGCGTGTGTATATATATATATATAAACGAAAAAACAATATTTTAATAAAAAGGTAAGGTAAAATGGATAGGTTGTTGGAGTGTTGATAGTGACAGGATGGCTATATGTACTGTACACTAGGTATTGTGGCCAAATTTTTGGCTTAGCTGCTGTTTTTGCTCTAATAATCTGTTAATTTTCAAGTGTGAAGTGTCACGAAGAAGAAAGAAGGAAATGAAGACGGAGATTTAGGACATGCACATTGTATAGCAGATTAAATTTTGAGTTCAGGACACGCATGGATTTTAACTAAGGATCCCACTTGTCTAGTTTTAGTACTCCACGATCCATAATACACAAAAATAAAGAAAGAAAAGGAACCAGTTCAACAAGAAATTAATTTGGGGTTTTGGAACCTGTGCATTAGGTGCATGGCACCGTGGCATGGACTCATCCGACCGACCGTTGCAAAAATGCATGGCTCGGAAGTTGAATTTGATCCAAATCGTCCATTTTCGTAATGGTCGACCGGATAGAGTGCATGGCACGGTGCATGTCATGCACCTAATGCACAGCAGGAACCCCTTGTCTGAAATTTGGAGGCGGTTTATGTTTGAGAGACTATATTTATGCACTTTCTTTCGTTAAGTAGGATGGTTGTGTCATGTGTGAGGCCCGACCACCGCATTAGCATATTACTTGGTCAAGTTTTGTGGACCTGCTATGACAGGACTTGGATAATAGATACAATATTGAACTTGTATAATAGCACTGGGACTCACAATAGGGCGGAGTCAGAATTTTTGGCTACAGCTTGGGTTCAAAATTACCTAATACTCCTTCTGTCCCCTTTTAATTGTGTTACTTCATAAATTCAAGTTATTAAAGAAATATCATTACACGTTTCACATCAACTTTTACCTTCACTTTACACATTTCACATCAATTTTAATCTCAAATTTCTAAAATTATCCTCCAGTTTTACCCATTAATTTTTCAAAAGGGCAACACAATAATTCTTATAAACTTCTACCCGTTAACTTTACAAAACACACAATTATTAAGGGACAGTCCAAAATGGAATACTCAACTATTGAAAATGGACAGAGAGTGCGCCATATGAATTTCCCATTTTTAGCACCCATGATTTTTAGCAGTTCAATTTTCCATTGCCAAAAGCATCAGAGGTGCTGTTTTTTTTTTTTTTTAATCCATCCTTTTTTGGTTTGACTTTTAATACGTCAATTCAGGAGAAATAAAGCTTTTAGCACTTTTAGGTAAAATGACTTTTGACTAATGAGAAAAAAAATGACTTTTTACACTTTTAGGTAATAATGACTTTTATGAGAGAATAATTACAAAATCTTATGTACACGCGGATTTAAAATGAACTTCAACGACTTTTCAAGTTTTAAAAAAGTATAAAATGATGTTATGCAAAAAAAGAAGAAGAAAAATATGTCTTTTCCATTATAGACATGTATAATATAATTAAGGGCCACTTAAAATAATCATCCTCCACTGACCTTCAAATTAGAGTTTCATCATATGCTCTTTTTGGGGTTATGTTTCCATCCCAAAATTCAAATAAACCCACTTTTTCCCTTTATTACATATATATATATATATATATATATATATATATATATATATATATATATATATATATATATATATATGTACACTAGGAGATGAAGGACTAAAACGAATGTTTTCATCCAAAATTCTATATGTTTTCATCCCAAAATTCTTTGCCTATAGGGTGAAGATTTTTTGGATGGAAACATAAATAATTTTAGATGAAAACATAAATAAAAAAAAATCTTTTGTAGGCAAAGATTTTTGGGATAAAAACATAAATGATCTTTATGTTTTCAAACAAAAATCTTTGATCCAGCAATCATGGTTACAATTTTTAAGAAACCGCATGCGTGGGCCAAATTCATAAAGGGAAGTGAAATAAAAGTTTTACCATGATCCTTGAATAGCGATCATGGTTAAAATCGAACCAGCAATCATGTCAATGATTTATGACATTTTTTTACTATGATTCAAGATGTTAATTCAATAATTATTACCATGTTTACAGGTCATTTAGTGTTTTTTACCATAAAACTTGGATTTACTTTGATATTTTTAATCTTATGACAAAAAAATATGGTAAACAATCTTTTGTAACATGGCTAATCCATGGTAAAAATTATAGAATATTATAGCCGCTGCGCGGGCCTATATAGATAAGGAGTATGTATGTTGTCCTTGTACATACCCCTTATCTATGTAAGCCCGCGCAATGGCTCTCTCATAGAAGGTAGAAAAATTAGAAAAATAACAACTTATATGGACATAAAGAAGACTAATATAAATCATGGTAAAAATAAAACATGTGATTTTTATTTTTACCATAATGTTATGCGTGTGAGTTTTACCATGATTATTGGAAGGTACTGTAGACATATCTTATTAAAGTTCTTAAGTCAATAAATACCATGTTTATTGTTCCAAGTTCAATTTTTTACCATAATGACCTGAATATCTAGTGGACATGTTTTTACCTTGAGTATTCGTAATTTTACCATGAGTATTGCTATTGACTTATTTTACCATAATATGCAAGTGATCAGTCCCACTTATCTTCCCTATCGAAAATTCTGGGACATGTCACTTTGAATTCCCACACTCATTGCCCTTGATTTTTCCGGTAGAAATAATCTCCAATTAGAATAAAATAATCCCACTCAATTTTGAATCTATTTTTAAAAATTCCATGATTTCAGGCAACAAAATTAATCATTCACCATTTCAAAAATTCCATTTGAAATAGTCAATAAAAATTATGGGTGTGAGTTTTACCATGATTATTGGAAGGTATTGTAGACATATCTTATTCCACGATTAAAGTTCTTAAGTCAATAAATAAAACACGGTAAAAATACCTTCCAAATAAAGTTCTTAAGTCAATAAATAAAACATGGTAAAAATACCTCCCAATAATGTCATGGTAAAAATAAAACATGTGATTTTTATTTTTACCATAATGTTATGGGTGTGAGTTTTACCATGATTATTGGAAGGTATTGCACACATATCTTACTCCACGACTAAAGTTCTTAAGTCAATAAATATTACCATGTTTGTTGTTCCTAGTTCAATTTTTTACCATAATGACCGGAATATCTTGTGGACATGTTTTTACCATGAGTATTCGTAATTTTACCATGAGTATTGTTATTGACTTATTTTACCATAGTATGCAAGTGATCAGTCCCACTTATCTTACCTTTCAAAAATTCTGGGATAGGTCACTTTGAATTCCCCCACTCATTTCCCCTGATTTTCCAATAGAAATCATCTCCAATTAGAATAAAATATCCCACTCAATTTTGAATCTATTCTAAAAATTTCATGATTTTAAGCAACAAAATTAATCATCCACTATTTCAAAAATTCCATTTAAAATAGTCAAACCAATCCCCCTTTATTAAGAAACAATATCTATATAAATGTTAATCAAATCCCTCTTACTTAGGAAACTATATTTACATATATTAATATGTATCACTAAAAAGGGTAAACATGGTATTTCACAAATAAGAAGGATGAAAGCATAACCATTCAAACTAACAGGGATGAAAACTTACGTGGTGTCCAAAAAAAGGATGATTATTTAATTACCTTTATAATTTCAATCAATTGATCCTGATCAAATCCAAAACGTTTTCTCCACAATTTGCAATGGTGGCTCTAGGAATTTGCATTAGGGTGCTCAGAAGTTACCTTAACTCTAGTTTCTCAATTACTTAACCAACAACATAGGCATAAGGTTTCATATATTATTATAAATAGTGCGGTTAAAAAACATACCCTCTTTTCGAAAACAATTGTCTATGACACACGCACACAAATATATACATATATTTGTTCAAAAAATTCCCAAAAAAATATTAAATTTTTGTCTTGCATAGTGGACTAATGTTTTGGAAATAGGAAAATAAGATCTTATAGTTCTGTCTACAAGTTAAACAAGCATATTAATCTATTAATTCTCTTTTGAAAGATATCGTGGCTAATAGTTGAGACAAATATTTTTGAAGACATGGCCTTCTTTTAAGATGATAGGATGAGATTTTGTATCAGAGTCATGAATCCAAAGGAAAATTGTAACAAGTTTTGCAACGTAGTTTAAATTTTTTTAAGCTTGTCCATAATTCTATAAGCTAAAACAACAATAACAAAAATTATGTAGTTTGTGTCATAGATACAAAAGTAGTCCATTTATATCTCCATGTCCACCAGTAAATTGTTCTATTTCTCTCTTCTTCTTTTTTGAGTAAAATTCTGTCATTATGAGTATGAGTTTTAATCAAGCAAAAGTACTAGGTGTTCAATATTTTTCTTGAAGGATGAGTAATGTTATTTTTCTTCCTATATATTTCTTTGATTTCTTTAGGACGTTTATTCAATTTGCAACAACTAATTCCCCTAGTTATGGGCTAGGTGTTCAATTGTTTTTAGGTTGGGTGTTCAAGAATATTGGGATTACGTGTTCAACTATTTTTGGGCTGGGTGTTCAAGAAGGGCTAAAAAAAACAAAATTAAATATATTACGTGTAATCTCAACAAAAAAAAATATCTTCCGTGTGTTCAAGTGACCACCTTTGGTCACAAGTAGAGTCGCCACTGACAATTTGCATAGTAAAAGTATATATATGTTTATTTGTATTTGGATAAAATGTTAAGGGCAATTTTATACCTTATGAAATGTTTGGGGCGATACTACAATTTTAATGGGTCAAATTCACTAACAACTTAGTAACCTCTAACAATAATTGGAGTAATATGTGTGGGGAATGCAATTTTCGGGTTCTTTGGGTTTTGTTTGCAATTAGTCCAAAAGCAGAATGTATTGGTGAAGCATTTTCCAAACACCAAGACAGATCATTCTCTCACAGTACATCACATAAAAAACCGTGAAAAAAGTAGTTTATTTAAAATAACTCCTTTAGTGGAACAGCTCCTAGGGAGTAATATGTGTGGGGAATGCAATTTTCGGGTTCTTTGGGTTTTCAATTAGGCCAAAAACAGAATGTATTGATGAAGCATTTACGCAACTGAGGCAATCTATCGTACAAAGGGATGAGACGAAAAATGGCTGGGGCAAGTGAGCAATTAGAAGAAATTCAAGGTGCCTCAGCTGGAAATGGATGTAGGTCATAGCATATTCTTGAACACCCAGCCCAAAAATACCAGGTATATGCTTCATCAACGAGCAAAGTAAAAGTGGACGAATTTGGGGAATCAAAATACCAGGTATTTTCATAAAGTTTCTAGTATTAGGAGCTGTAGAAATCGCTTAATTGTATTAAATGCTGATGGTTGTTTTGTGTGCAAATTTTGACAGATAGCTTAGAGGTGGTGCATATTTTATGTAATGTGCTGGATGCAAATGTATTTATAAGGAATGTTATTAGATATATCTCAGATATTGTCTCTTCTTTTGATTATGTAAATGTTTCCAAACCACCCGTCAGGATGAGAGAAATGCTCACAATTTTGCGCAAAGTTGTCTTTATGATCGTTAATATTTTAAGTTTCCTGTTTAAAAAAAGGGTTAATTTCACTAACCTCCCCTAAGGTTTGCATAAATGCCACTGCCCCCCTCTAGTTTCTGAAATTCCACTGCGCTCCCTTGCTTTACAAAATAAATGTCAGATTCCCCCTTTTCCGTCAATTCCGTTACAAAACCGTTAAGTCCATCTTTTTATCCCCATTTTACCCCTCCCTCTTACCCTCACAACTATAAATACACTACCCCACTCAAAAAATGTTAATTTTTTTTTTTCCTTTTAATTGTACACCATTTTTTTTTTTTGCTTTAACTTAGACAATTAGATTTGCAACTTCTTTTCACAATTTTTTTTTTAAACTTTATAAGGACATTTTTTTTTATTTCCATAAATACACTACCCCACTCAAAAAACGTTAATTTTTTTTCCTTTTAATTGTACACCATTTTTTTTTGCTTTAACTTAGATAATTAGATTTGCAACTTCTTTTCACAGTTTTTTTTTAAAACTTTATAAGGACATTTTTTTTTATTTCCATAAATACACTACCCCACTCAAAAAACGTTAATAATTAGATTTGCAAAATCTGTGTTCCATTTTTTACATTATAAGGACATTTTTTTTTATTTCCAAAGTGAAAATTAAAGTCATTCATGAAAAATCTGGAAATAAAACAAAATGTCCTTATAATGTAAAAAATGGAACACAGATTTTGCCTAGATTTGGACATTTTTTTGGGCAAAATCTGGGCAAAATAAAAATATGGGCAAAATAAAATAAAAATGGTGTACAATTAAAAGATCTGAGCCTTTTCTTGATGTTTGAGCAATTCAGAGCACTAAATCCCCATCAAATTTTCACTTTGGATAATGGGACATTTTTTTAGGAACCATTCATTGTATAATAAAGTGACTAGAATTTGCAGGTTAAAGTGACTAGAATAGGAAACATTCATTCAGATTGGTAATTGTATCACTACAAGTGCACATTTCATTTCATTTACACGGAGAAAATTACACGAGTCAAGTGAAAAAGTAAAGTTTTGAAAACAGTTATTTGGAGAAAAAAAATAAAGTTTTTAAAACAGTTTAAAAAAAAATTGAAACAGTTTTTGATAGTACTTTTCAAAAAATCTGAATCAGTTTTTTTTTTTTTGAAAATTTTAATCTTGAAAATTGTTTTTAGAAAAACATTTTTTTAAAAAGAACTTATTTTGGAAAACATTTATTCGAAAACAGTTTTCTTGAAAACTTTTTTTTATAAAAATAAAGTTTTGTGAAAGAAGTTTCTGATAAACATTTTTTCAAAAAAAAAAAATGATTTTGAAAATACGTTTTGGAAGGTAAAGGCTAACTGTTGTAGTTATATATGTAGGGGCAACAAAGTCTTTTCAGCGACAAAGTTAACCCCGTTAGTCCAAAATAGACGGTAAGGGGGGTATCTGACATTTAGTTTTAAAGCAGGGGAGCGCAGTGAAATTTCAGAAACCAGAGGGGAGGCCAGTGACATATATGCAAACTTCAGGGGAGGTTAGTGAAATTAACCCTTAAAAAAAAAGTACTAGTAGAGGAAAGTGTTTTAGGAAATTGAGTCGGGTCAAGTGCATCAGTTGACCCTTGTTAGATCCGGCCTCCAGTCTCCCAAAAGTAGTACTCCCTCCGTCCCTTTTTAAATGTGTTACTTGGGATTCTGTGCCATTTTCAACGGCTTATAACTTTTAATGTGAACCTCAAAACATATGTATTATGGATCTTGTTTGATAGATCTTAATTATTTCTATTATACAAAATTTTCAAAATCATAAAAGCTATTATAAATTAAAAGTTATAAGCCGTTGAAAATGGCACAGAATCCCAAGTAACACATTTAAAAAGGAACGGAGGGAGTACAATAATTGTCACCAAAAAACGATACGGGAAAGCGACAAACATTCATAATGAAAGATTAAAAAATTAACACGACTCTGGGAATTGAATTTTATATTTATTTAAAATGGTAGACACTATAGTGATTGTGAACTCTGTTTAGAATTTTTCTTTCTTTTTATCAGCGAATTTGAAATGCAGTTATTACACAAGTTAATGCTTGGTCCACAACCAAGCACGACCCAAAATTATTTGAGGTGTTATCTTTCACCAATAACCCCGCCCTTGTGTGGTCACCTTGCCTTTCCCTGGAGTGTTTACGTATTCGTGTCATTTCGCATTTCGTGTCTTTCCGGATTCATGCCCAAATACATGTGAATATTGTTGGAAACATGTGTGAAAGATTGAGTTCCACATTGAATAAACAGAAAAAGAGTTGGGCCTTAATATACAATTGGATGGCTCACCATTTATAAGGCTTAGCCTTTTAAGTGGATATGGGTCATTCAATATATATTGGGTCCATGTGATGTGGTGGACTTCGTGATACTCCCCAACAGATTGGGCCTACGCGCACAACGGCAGAACCTCAGGCGGATCAGACTCCTAACAAGTGGTATCAGAGTCGATGGCTGACGATCTATGGGCAAACTCTCTTGGAAGCATCGGTGGTTGTGGGCTTGCACGGAGACTCTCGGAGGAGCAAGAAAAATTTATTGTAACTCTCGATGGAGTAAGAAAATTCCTGGTGCGTGCAACAGGTGGCTAGCAGCAAGATGGCTCTTGGTGGAGTGGGCACTCTTGATGGAGCAGGAAAAATTCCTAGTGCGTGCGGCACCTGGCTGGAAAGCAAAGGTGGCTCTCGTGGAGTATGGTGGCTCATGATGGAGTAGGTGCGGTAAATAAGCCCGAGTTTGGACATGGTGTTGGAGAGATAGATCAAGAATTAAGAGGGAGTCAAGTGGATCAGATTGACGGGGAGCTAGGCCAAATGCATGGTTCACACATGAGGGGGAGATTGTTGGAAACATGTGTGAAAGATTGAGTCCCACATTGAATAAACAGAAAAAGAGTTGGCCTTAATATACAATTGGATGGTTCACCACTTACAAGGCTTAGCCTTTTAAGTGGATATTGGTCATTCAATGTATATTGGGTCCATGTGATATGGTGGACTTCGTGATACTCCCCAACAGATTGGGCCTAGCCTGATCTGTTTATAATTGTAACAAGTTCGGTTGAGACAATATATATATATATATACATTTCTATGAAAAACTGCTCGGATCAGGTCTTTCCTGGTCTTTTTTTTTTTGTGATTTCTCGCGTGGACCCTTAAATACACGTTTTAAGCACATCGGATGGTTTGGATCATGAAAATTTGATCAAGAAAGTGAAGGTGTGGACAGATTCGCATTTTGAGAGTGTGGACTGATTCTGATTGTGTATATGTGTGTGTGTGTGTGTGTGTGTAAGAAAATGATCCATTAAGGGATCCCATTTCTGTGCAGACCTCATGAATCGGGGTCGAATCTCAACGATCTGAACTGGTCAATGTGTTTAAAAAGTGTTATTAAGGGCTTCCGCGAGGCATTGCAAAAAAAAAAAAAAACAAAAAACAAAAACAAAAGGCTTGATTCGAGTAGTTTTCAATAACAACTGAATATGTACAGTTCTTATCGAAAACTGCTCTGATCAAGCCCTTCTAAGTAATTTTGTCGGTGAATCCCCACATAGGCCCTTAAAAACATTTTTTAATCACATTGAGCGGTTCTAATTGTCCAAATTTGGTCTGAAAAATTAAAAATGGGAGTGGTTCGCACTAAACTTTTTGCAAGAAATCCCCTAATGGATAGGGATCCTTCACATATTTATTCCATCATTCATCGACTGCCCACATTATTTATGAATCCTCCCCAGTCCCCACCAGTATAGAATAAATGCTCATAATCCACCGGCAAAAACTGCTAGAAATATTAAATAGACTGGGCAGTGCTCCGTCTCCACTGCTTAAGTACAGTACTAATAACTACGTATGCATGCCATGCTTTCAAGAGCACATGTGCCACGGCCACCAACCAAACTACTCATTATTAAATTCGCACAGTACGCGTGCCAGTCAAATTCCAAATATATATGAGTTTAAAAAACAGCATGCATATAGTATATTACATGAAAATTTGGTTTCTTTTTTTATTATTGCATTTTTTCGAGACAAGTCATTCTCTCAAGATATATAAAATAAAAAAGCCAAAAACAGAGTTGGTCCCGACCTTTTGGAGGCTTAAAGCAAAACCAAAAAGCGGTCTTTTGTCAAAATCTTAATGAACAAAATGTAAATAGGTGAATTACACTTCAAAAAAAAAAAAGAGGACAGTATTGATCAATAAGAAATAATCCTAAAACAATAACACAACATTCCAAAATTTCAAACTCGTTGCTTAAATATCACTAATCCTAAAATTTAAAAAAAAAAAACCCAAACCCCGCATGATTTTAAAAACATCATCTAAATATCAATCTTTTCAGTTGTCAATTTTAGAAGCAAAAATACTAATTATATACGAGGTACATTTTTTTTTAATATTATAAAGATACGTAGAGGTATCAAGGGGTACTAAAATATGGGAGGCCCTTAAAATTCGTATTTCGTAAGTAGAGATGGATAAAGATTTAAACAGAAAAAGAAGTGCAAATGATAAAAATAAGATCAATTACCGTATGTTCATTCCATTGATCCAAGAAACAAAAAAAATAAAGCAAGCCTGCAAATAAAAACGACTGGAAATAGAGAAATAGATGTAGGACAAGCAGAAGAAAAAAAATTACAGAAGTGCAGCCCAATAAATAAATAAGACTATAAGTCATTTATTCTAATAGCAAGGCAAATTAGAAAACTAATAAGGAGACAAAGGTTTCCAACACTGAAAACAGAAGCCAAAAGACCAAACCGTAAAATACATAAAACCAAAAATTTCTCCCGCATACATGATCATGACACACCAACAACAAAATCATATTTTGGAATCATTGGCCTAGGACCAAGACTAAGCAGCTTTAAGTGTGTTTCCAACATCAAGGACGAATCGGTATTTAACATCGCCTTTGGCGAGACGTTCCATAGCTGTGTTCACATAGTCCATCGGAATGACCTCAATTTCCGGAGTTATGTTGTGCTTTCCTGCAAAATCGATCATCTCCTGGGTCTCCTTCATACCACCAATGCCACTTCCAGCTATTATCTTCCTCCCTGTAATACACAAGTACAAATATTACATAGAATTTAAACAATGA
The DNA here is from genome assembly GCA_020921065.1 of Vaccinium darrowii. Lineage (NCBI taxonomy): Eukaryota > Viridiplantae > Streptophyta > Magnoliopsida > Ericales > Ericaceae > Vaccinium > Vaccinium darrowii. Next base: position 39,133,956 of record CM037154.1, read on the forward strand.
AATGAGAGACACACACAAGGTACCGGAATTTTTGCAGATAAATTTGAACACAAAGCGACCTATGCTATTTAAACCTTGAAAATTTGTAATACGCTTTCTACTTCATTTCTTAGAGAGTTACTCGCTCTGTCTTATAATCTTGATCATTCACTTTCCCTACGTTGCCCTTTAAACAACCACCCTTTACACAACCACGTATATCCAATCATAGCTATTAGTAAAGGATTTCTTTGATCACTTGTAAATTTCAAAAAGGACTACCAATTTGGAACATCAAAGACATCAGAATGTGGAAAAAAGAAATAGGGAAGAAGGGAATAAAACACAAGACTAAGTACGGATGTGACTCCCAACTAAGATGTCAACTTAAATGAAGGAAATGAAGTTCTTCAATTGGTAAACTTCAATTATATATATATATATATATATATATATATATATATATATAGAGAGAGAGAGAGAGAGAGAGAGAGAGAGAGAGAGAGAGAGAGAGAGAGAGAGAAATGGAAATGCTTACCCATAATCAAAGGGAAGACTGGTAACTCGAGTGGCTTTTCCGGAGCACCAACCATGATGATCTTTCCATGAGACTTTAGTAGAAACAACAATGGTACCAGTGCATGAACAGCAGATACAGTGTCAATGATTCCATCCAAAGTGCCCATAGCAGCCTATACAATATCTCAACGCCTCAGTATGTATAATATCACAAACCAAGAATCTATGAATAGGTAAGATGGCTTGTAGGAGGGCAAAAAAGAGATACCTGCATTTCCTCTGGTTTAGTGCTCACCAAGAACGAATCGGCACCAAGTACTTCAATAGCTTCCTGCTTCTTGCGAGGGGAGGTACTAATAACGGTCACTATAGCCCCAAAAGCTTTAGCAAATTTAACGGCCACATGGCCCAACCCACCTAGGCCCACCACACCAACTTTCATACCAGGCTTATCAAGACCAAAATATCTCAGTGGACTGTAAGTTGTGATCCCAGCACAGAGGAGAGGAGCAGCAGCATCAAGAGGCAGATTGTCAGGAATCCGAACAATATACCGCTCATTAGCGACCATGTGATCAGAATAACCTCCATATGTCTTGGTTCCATCATAATTCACGGCATTGTAAGTTAGTATCATCTTAGGACAATAGTTTTCGAGGTTGTTCTCACAATTTTCACATGTATGACAGGCTCCAACCATGCAACCAACACCGACTCTGTCTCCAACTTTGTACTTCTGTACCTTGCTGCCAACCTCAGTTACCACTCCCACAATCTCATGCCTGCATGTATCAATCATGTTCACAGATTTTTCCAATGAAGTTTGTTAATACTCCAGTTTCAACTACATTTATGTTTCCAAGAGGATATATGATCAAAATGAGCATGAACAAAAATCAATAGCTGCAATATGCGTTGTGAGAGATTTCAAATATGAGTTTATCATATTTGCAGTATCTCAGCACCAAAAAAAAAAAAAAGTTGCAACAAGGGTATTGCAGTCATGAAAGCTCTACCATAAAATGCCATGCTGATAAACAGTTAAACAGGTTTAAGCAACCAGCATCCTAGCATGAAGTAAAACTTGTTCTTCTGACTTCTTGGATCTATATGGATTCACTTCTCTTTGAACAAATTAGACGCGGTGGTATCACATATAAATCCAGATACACCAACATACCTGTTACTTGTCTCACAAGATTAATATGCATAATTAGGTAGTCATGCTGGTGAAAGCCAATAATCATATCCCCTTGGTTTATAATCTTACTTACATCCACCAACGTTATACAAGGGAAGGGAATTTCCAGCAATCATAACTCAATTTGATTTCTTTGATTTCATTCTACCTGTCTACGTTCAACATTAAACGAGACAGTACCCATAAACAAAATTGATTGTTGTTCAGTGTTCACTGTAGAATTGGCGTTGAGTACTTGAATATGAATCCGGGGCCACTGTAGTGCCCCTTCCGTGCTACAGGGGTGTAGCGCCCACCTCAGCCATCCATCGCAACAATCAATGGTCCGGATTTAAAATAAAACTCTTCCATGGAAGATATGTAGCGCCCACCTCAGCCGTCCATCGCAACAATCAATGGTCTTTTCCATGGAAGAGTTTTATTTTAAACCCGTAGTGGACCATTTCCATGGAAGAGTTTTATTTTAAATCCGGAGCGGACCATTGATTGTTGCGATGGACGGCTGAGGTGGGTACTACACCCCTGTTGCGCGGAAGGTGCGCTACAGAGACCCCAAACTCACTTGAATATAAACCTGTGGATTGCATGTTGCATAATTCGTGGGAATCCAATGGGTGAGTGAAATATAGAGTAAAAGACAGGGCGGAGGTTTGTATGTAAGAGTGGGTTACATTTTGCGATTTCTGAGTTTCAAATTAGTAGCAGTTTTCTAAAGCAAGTAAAGATTCCCAGCACAACATTATCTGGATTCATAGACTTCTAATAAAGGTCGGAAAATATTGAAAGAATCTACAGAAATGCAGTTAACATTCAACAATTTGTCCATAACTCCCAGGTTAACTACAAGTATAAACAAGAATCAAAAGCACAAACCACTAATCAAATAAAATTCACAAACATATTATCCACCAAATATAACGTACCCAGGCAGAAGGGGATACGTTGAAATTCCCCATTCATTCTTCACACAGTGAAGATCAGAGTGACAAATCCCACAATACAAAATCTTGAACCTCACATCCTCCTCTCCTGTGACCCTGGAACATCACCAAAATCACTATCAAAAAACAAAAACAAGAACACCCAGAATTTATTTCACAGTTCAAAACATTTTTAAGTCAGAGGATCGATCACCTTTCATCTCTGCCTAATTTCATTCACAAAATATACAATCAAAGGCATCTGACATAACAACCCATTTCAAATCTAACTATCTCAATTATTTCATTTTTATGTCATTCGGCTTTTGGGTTTTCCAACCCAAAACCCAATTCTCAACTCAATTCATTGTTATCTCAAAAAAATATTGGAGAATCCCCCATAACTAAATTCGAACTTTCTGTTTTACCGGAAAAAAAATTTCAAACCTTCTGGAGAACTTGAAAGGAGAGAGGACTCCAGAAGTGTCACTGGCCGCCCATCCGAACGCCTTCACTGGGTGCTCTTCTTCTGGTGATTTCCCCATTGTTTTCTAGAGAGAGAGAGAGAGAGAGTAAAAAGAGGGACAGAGAGTTCTGGATTCCGAGGGGGAGAGAGATTATTGCAGTCACTGGGTATGCGTTGCGATATATATAGGGCTAATCTTATTATTTTAATCATTAGGACGACATTTCCCAGCAAAAAAGGAGACGAGATAGGACAAGCGTCCATTTCGATCGTCTAAAAATATTTTGAATTGTTTATATTTTAAAAAAAAAAAGAGGAGAGGGAGGCGAAGAAGAGAAAAATTTAAACTGTCTAAAATACTTTTTGACAATCAATATAATCACTTTCGTACCACATGTAAGTACAGTGGTACCTTATTTGCACACAAAATTTTCTCCGAATGTGGGGTAAGGGTGACCTAATCAATGAGGTGCAGGGAATGTGGGGTAGTGGTGACCAAATCAATGAGGTGTGTCCAGTGGAATCTACTGTATTAGACTATTGGTGAAGCATAAAATTTTAAAAAAAAAAGAAAAAGAAAAAGCAGTCATCTCATACCAACCACATTTATCCTTCCATTGATAAAATTATTTTATTTTATAACTGAATATCAAGATCAATTTGCGTGCACCTCAATTAATTCTGAGGTCCTAGAAATAATGATTAGGCATAATATGCAGTGGCACGAAGAGTTTGCTGGCTAGGGAAATCAAATCTGAGGCCTTGGTGGGAACAAAATACTGAGTGTTCCACTAACAATAAACTGTTTTTTTCAAACACCGAGACAGACCATTCTCTCACAATACATTACATAAAAAATCGTGAAAAACTAATTTTTTCAAAAAACTAACTTAGTGGAACACCCCCTAAGTCCCAAGCAGGGAACATAGGGAGAGGTGGCACGTGCCATCCCACTATTAGAAAAATACAACCAAATTTTTTTTTCTTGCAAAGAACAATAATAAATACTCCATCCGCTCGGATTTGTTTGTCCCTCGTGCTATTGCAATCGGATAAAAAATTAGTGATATCTTTAAATTGGTAAGTAATTATATGTCCAATACAGCACTTGTTTGATAGATCTTGATTAGTTCTATAAGACAATATTTTTAAAATTATATGAAACATTACAAATTATAGGATATAATCATTTGAAAAGTGGCACAAACTCCCAAAATATACTAGCAAATTCGGACAGAGGGAGTATGAAAAGAGGAAAAGTTTGATCGTTGAGGTACTTTGTCTCATTTGGCAAAGGCTCTTGCGCCTTGGGTGCAACCTCTGGGGTTCGATTCCCCTACAATCCCGTTCCCAATAAGTCTACTATCATATACAACCATTCACATACCACCCACATACACGGACATGGCAGTGCCACATAGGCTCGGTGGGCCCTGCCCACTTAACTCCAAAAAAAAGAAAGAGCCTCTCTCTTCAAACCCACTTTCCGCGACAACCATGTTGAAGAACATCAGGTTTACAACGCAAAGTGGTTGGTTTCCCCAACCCCTAACTGGGCTACGCCACGATTCAAGCCCTATAGGCTCAATCGAAGCCCGTTTCAATGAATACGAAGACAATGATATTAAAGATTCCTTGTCCCTCCTCCTCTTTAAACACATGGAATGCCCTAGAATCTGAAACTCCTCCACTTTTCTTCTTCATCACACTCTCTCTTTCTCTCCTCTTTCCTTATCTCCTCCTTGGTCTGCTTATCTATCAATTGCAGTGGAATTGCCGGAGCGTCGTGCAAGCCGGAATCGATTTGAAACGAGAACGGTTTTGATTCAAACAACTACCAATCAAAAAGCCCAAAATAGTGATTTTGAGAGTGCAGTTTTGAAGTTGGTGGTTTGGATCTTGGTTGTGGGCTTGGAGAGAGAGATGAGGGTGAAGCTTGGTTTGGAGAGAGAGATGAGGGAGAAGAAGCTAAGGATACAAAGGATTTTCCGGCATGGTTGCCACCGGAAACTGGGTTTGGAGAGAGAGGTTTTTTAAAAAAAAAAATAAAATTTGGAGTTAAGCGGCCGGGGCCCACAAGCCTACGTGGCACCGCCAAGTCAGCGTATTTGGTTGTATGTGATAGTAGACTTATTGAGTTGTACTCCTCTCTTTATCTCTCTCAAGGTTTGCAATTTTTTTTTATTACTTGGAGAGAAACGTGAGACATTTGAACATTAAAATTTAGAGTAAAATATCTACTTGCCCCTTAAACTATCAGATTTTTTTTTTTTTACTTCCCCCTTCAATTACCAATTGAACTCTCTTCCCCCTTCAACTATCATTTTCTTCTTTACTAAGGACAAATCGCATTTTCCATCCAAAATTTGTGACGGAAACGGTTTAACTTTTTTTTTTTTTAACTGATGAAAAAAGAGAGGATAATGTGAACATTTTATACATCACAACAAATTAAGCCAATTGAGGGTTTTCTTTCATTCTGACAATAAAAGGGTTTTTTTGGAGAATAACTTCCACGAAGAGATTTTGGAGAAGGGCTTCAGCTTCATTGGCCACCAAAGCTAGGGTTTGAAGGATGGCATGGATCTTAAGGGTTCCCACCGGAAGAAAACCGACTTGTAAGTATTGAGCAACCCATTTTTTTTCTTTCAAAAACCCACTTTTTTGGGATTGAGGGAGTTGGATTCAATTTTTTCTTACATTTGATCGGTGATCAGATCAGCATCAGTTCTTCTTTTCTAGAGGGTGGTCAGCATTACCGTGGCCCCAAGGAAACTCGGTATTGAGCTTCCTCTTTGTCTTACTGCTTCGATCAATTCAACACGAAATGCCATTAAAGAGATTTATCGCCATTGTACACGAGTTAAATAATGGTGGAATTTTTGGTATTAATTAAGTTGTAGTAAAAAACTGACCTACCTTATATTTAATAATCCACTTTTGTATATAATAATCTTACCTTTTTGCTCTGATAATGGTGGTTTTCATATAAGAATCCTAGTTTTGGTCTAAGAATCTATGCTCACGACCCTACCAATTTAGGGTAGTTGAAGGGGGAAATAAAAAAAAAAATGATAGTTTAAGGGGCAAGTAAATATTTAACCCAAAAGACTAATATAGCCTTGGGACTAACTTTTCCATCCATCAAGTGGATGGAAAATGTGATTTGTCCTAATTAAAGAAAAAATGATAGTTGAAGGGGGAAAGGAGTTCAATTGTTAGTTGAAGGGGGAAGTAAAAAAAAATTTGATAGTTTAAGGGGCAAGTAGATATTTAACCCATTTTGCTCAAAGTTCACCATTTTTACTGGATCCGGGGTAGGTACTATGCGGTAGATGTTGTGCGCCGTGTTGTGCGGCAAATCTACGTCATTTTGTTTGATTTTTGTGCACACTTCCAAAACTTCCAAGGGCCTTGTTTGGAGAAAGAAAAAACCATTACAAAGTGCCTAAACCCAAAGTGCTTAAATTCTAAACCTGAAGTGCCTAAACCCAAAGTGCCTAAATCCAAGTGCCTAAACCCATTATACCCTACCCTAAAGAGCCTAAATCCCCTAAAATTGAACCTCAAAATTAAACCCCACACTTAACTCTCTAAACAGGGCCCTTGGATATACTAAGAAAATGAGCAAAACGACGTAGTTTTGCCACACAACATAGGACACAACACCTACCGCACAGCGCCTCCACCGGATTCATTTTTACTGCATGCTTATTTACGGACTATGGTATGTATAAATATAGAATGAAAATGAATTTACAATCATGCCGATTTACATATTTGTTTTGAATAAGTTACGGATTACTCATTGTTTTACTTGTAGAGTAAAAGAGAGATTTCTCATTGGCTCCGGCATCCATGAAACATGTCAATTTATTTAATTTTTGTAGTCTTTGACAAGGAAAAAAGTAAAAGCGACGACTGTTGGAGCTACTAACATAGAGAAGGGTGGATAGGTGTCATCTGAACTTTTGAACAGGTAAATATTTTTTAAGGACTAAAGTGGTTCAACAAGTTACGAATAGGTATTAAAAAAAAAAAAAACCTAGTATGTTTGTAAAAAAAAATGACCAAATTGTATTTGAGAGCATTGTTGGTTGGGATCAAGAAAAATCAATATCGTATGTCTTGCATTTGAATACCATTAAGAGAGTTGGAGGAAGCCTTTCTTTATTTTTCACCAAAAAAAAAAAACTCATAAAAAAACCTAATTATATGACTTCCTAATTACTCCCTCCGTTCCTATTTGTTTGTCCCACACTCTCTCTCTTGCCTTTTTTTAAATAAAAAAATTAAGTGCTTCCGTCTATTATTTTTAAAAAAATTTCGCACCGAATTAAAGTACACGATGAGTACTTTAATTCAGTGTAAAAAAATTTGAAAAGTGATACACGAAAACACTTTATTTTTTTATTTGAAAAGTGACACGACTTTTCGTAGAGGACCAACAAATAGGAACGGAGGGAGTACATTTTTCCGCATAACATGCAAATAGTTTTTTATTGAAAGATGCCACCCCGTGACCAGATTCTAGCTCCGTCTTTGGTCCCAAGATAATACCAGTTTGCAAGGGCGGCTCTAAGAAGAGTCGAGGGTGATTACTTGAACACCCTGAAAAAAATAAATTTTTTTAGAAATACATGTAAAAATTTATTTATTTTTTAATTTTTGTCATTTTGAACACCCTAACAAAAATATTTGAACACATTACTCAAAAATTTTAAACACCCAATCCTAATGACGGAATTCACCATGCACTATTTGATACTCCATTAGAGAATAGTATAAATTGGATATTTGAGAATTTGGGTGTTTCTTTGTCTCAACACATTTAGCTCAAAGAGATAAGAACACTTTTAACTATCTCTCTTTAATCTATTTATACTTATTCCAAGTGATTACTCATTACATTATAAAATATAGATCAATAATTTAATATATGAGAGCTATCTTTTTTTGTAAAACACTTTAATATATATGCACAGAGGGTATATAGACACAATAGATTTGGATTATTACATAGGCCATTCATAGGTTTGATTCTTTTTTTAATTTTTGTTTGGTAGTTGGAACCATGGACAAGTTTGTGATAAGAAAATCAAGAATGGTGTAAGAGTCATTTCTTATTGAAACTTTTTTGATGATAGCAACCCCTAAAACTCGTCGAAGCGAAACCGTATTGACTTGGAATTGTTGTTTTTTTCGGTAGCATTTTGTATTAGTAGAATTTTTATTTTTATTTATTTATGTACAGTTATGATTTCTAGAGGACATTGGCTTTGCCCAATTTATGTGTGTGGCGAGGCGTAAATAGACCCTGGGATTAGTGCGCGCAGGATAGTCCAGACCACCCAGTTATATAAAAAACTAATATCTAGAGGACCGTAGTAAAATTTCTGAATACCCTCAAGAGAATTCGTAGAACCGCACTGGTGCAAAAGACTCATGGATCAAAAAAAAATAGAACAAAGGACACTCCGGTCCTTCCGGGGTAACATCTTGAGCAATCAACCTTAACTTCCAAAGAAAAAAAGGTCAGGACCACAATACAGGACCTCAAAAGCCAAGTCTATGGTCTCTGTCTTCAAGTTAAAACTTCTGTTCTCCTCCATCCATGGCATGTTTAGTATCCACAAGTACTTGAAAGGTATAGATGTATGTAAAACAAACTTCCTACTGTAAATTCAAATCTAGTACTAATACAAGTTGAAAAATTCTGTTCTTCCCAACGGTCGTGTAGTATGAGTTTATGGCAACAAGGTTTTGATTTAGGGAAAAAAAAAAGTTGGACGCACGAACATCATTTTTGCCATCCTTTTTAAATTTCTTGCATGAAGGTGTTAAATGCGTATGCTCTCACAGCTATCGTATCTGACCACACAGCTTTTGCAATAATAATATCCAATGCAGGACTCATAAATTGAATGGTTTGGATTAACCGTTATAAGCCTATAAAAGATCCACGAAGGCCCAAAATTGGATGGGACTGGATGGATCAGGACTAGATAGTAGCCTTTCCTTGCCGAATGGCACCATTTTCTCATACCCTTCCTTATGTGTGTGAAATACGGTTTAGAAAGATCAATCTTTAGTCTATTCTCTCTCTGGCAGTAAATGCAAGTGGAAGAGGGTGGGATAGAAACAACCAAACAGGTCATGGCCCAACTCAAGTCTTCATCTTTTCACAACAAAATTGTTCAATTTAGATTCCTTCCCCTTTACACATGAGTGCGCGCAGGATAGTCCGGACCACCCAGTTATATAAAAAATAATTTCTAGAGGACCATAGTAGAATTTCTGAACACTCTCAAGAGAATTCCTGAAGCCGCCACTGCCAGTTTGCCAACCCTTGAGATTAGTTGTGATAAGGTTATGGGTTATGCTAACCAGCGCATGGATAAAATTTGTTGGCAATCAATGTTATGCCATCAAACACACTCAGAAACCAGCTTCAACTTTTCTCTAACAGATCACACGAAAACATCATTACATAGGAGAATTTTTCAAATGATAAAATTAAAATTTGCTAAAATCAATTGATTTTAACAAATGAAAAGGCTAATTGCTGAAATCAAAGATTTTTTCAATGTTAAAAATCTTTTATTTTTTAGTGAATATCTTCCTCATTTGCCAAAATCAACTGTTGATTTTAGCAAATGTTAATTTTATCTAATTTTATCATTTGGGAAACTCTCCCGGTCCCACAATATTGCTACAAATACAATATCCAAACACAAAATCTTGACACATGACACTTACATACGAGTGCAACCCATAAGTCTGTTGTTTGCCCTACATATATATGGGTCCTGTCCCCGTCTAGTGTTGTGTCCGTATTATTTTGATTTTGGAAATTATACCTTGCACCCATATTCTTTATTTCACATTTGGCATTTATCCAATTTCTCCTTCTTCCTCTTTTTTGTTTTTTGTTTTTTATTTATATTTATTTTAATATCATCCTCAAGTGTGAAAAATAACTAGGGAGGATTACAGCGCGATTCACGAACGAATTTCTAGTCTCTTGTTTTTATCTAGCTTCTATTTTTTTGATAACTCAGATGTTTGGGCTAGTACGCACACCTCAGTTAACCTCAAGTGTCATTCCCACCGTCCACTAACATGTGTTCCCATTGAAGCTAAAGCAAATGCTTCATATGGACAAGAACCCAAATGAGTTGATAGCATCTGGGAGATTTCGAACCTGAGGTTTTAGGATAAAGTAACCAAATGCCTTGTGTGCAATCAAAAAGTTTGTGTGCAATCTATTGGATGCACTCCTTGCAAAAAATTGTGTTGTGGCAGTAGTTAGCTAAATTTGTGCAAGAAACACAACATATGTATGGTCACTTTGTTTTCCCATACGGCATGCGACCGATGTTGCTGCTGATCACGATCTCAGGCTTTATAATGTAAGCTTTACTATATACAAATCATTGGTTTAATAGGGATGCAAAAAGATTTTATGATCGACAAAACCATAATACATAATGTCATAATTTGTACATGCATATATATATATATACCGAAAACATCTAGTCCACACCTCCCGAAAATAAGAAAAAAATGATTTTTTTGTGTTGCAAATTATTTTTGGAAAATCCGATCCGTCCAATGTGTTCAGAAGGTGTTTTCAAGGGTCCACGCTAGAAATCTTCAAAAAAAAATACCGGGAAGGGCTTGATCCAAGTAGTTTTCGCAAAAAATGCAAATATATATTTTTTGCGAAAACTGCTTAGATCAAGCCCTTCCCGGTATTTTGTTTTGAAGATTTCTCGCGTGGACCCTTAAAAACACCTTCTGAACACATTGGACGGATCAGATCGTCAAAAAAATGTTTGGATCATGAGGTCCGGAAACGGGATTCCCGTTTTAGAAGCCCTCCCTATATATATATATATACACACATACATACATACATACAATACAAATACATTTAGATATTTATACATACAATACATATATATACGTAAACCTATGTACTAATGTATATATACATATACATATGTAGGCACACAAATCGTGCATGGAGAGAGAGAGACTTACAACTCGCGGTGGGTAGGTGATGTACGGTGGAGATCACGACGGTAAGGTGGTGGACGTAGGTGGAGAGAGAGAGAGAGAGAGAGAGAGAGAGTGTGTGTGTGTGTGTGTGTGTGTGTGTGGAGATCGCGAGTTCTGATCGCGCAGGGGAGGAGTGGGTAGCAGATCGGTCAGAGGAGGAGGAAAGGAGGGGAGGCCAATTGGGCATGGGAAGGTGTTATTTGGTTTAAATCTATAACAAGCTTTATAAATGCGTTATCATTTCAATTATTGCGCATTCTTCAGATGCGCGATTATGGTATAGATACTGTATACACAGATAACGTATACATTTGGAGTGCCACATAGTAGTTAACGTTTATGGCGCATTTTCATCGTGCGCAAAAGGCTATTTTTAAAATACATTTGAAAAGTGGGGTATTTCTTGAAATTATTTCAAAAAGAGGGTCACTTTGGTCAAAAACTTGTGGAAGAAAATATCTGTTTGTTGTGGCATATGAGAGTGAGTGTGAGAGAGAGAGAGAGAGACAGAGACAGAGAGAACAGATGGCAAAGTGATATTTTTGCCCCTTACATATGAGGTATAATCTTACGTTGTGATCACGTGATTCCTTTTTTGTTCCAAAAGAAATGGAATGTTAGCTATTGGACCACATAGGAAGAAATCAAATAGTGTAAGGACGAAATAGATGCAATTTTTAGTTTTTGGACTACATAAAAAAATGTGCATAGTTTAGGGGATAAAAGGAAAATTAACTCAAGGTAATTATGAAAAGTTATTACTTTTATATAGTAGAATAATGATGTCTCCATAAAAAATTAAACAGGGATGAAAGAAGAAACTTTTTTTACATTGAGTTTGATCCAACATTCATTCGGATTTTTCTATGATACCTCAGAGTGGTTTGGGGGCATGATGCCCCAGTTAAATATAGACCTTTAGATTGATAGTTAAGTAAATATAAGCCGTTAGATCAAAACTACGCATAAAAAAATAAAGTGAAAATTTGCTAAAATTGAGATGGTTTTGGCTTTTCTGGCAAAAAAACATAATTTTACTTACCATAAAAACTGGGTTAACTTACCATGATAAATGGTTAAACTTTTCAAAAATGACAGGTACGCACCCTCTTAGCCACTCCCCATCACACCCTCTCTCACATGTGTGGTGGGGCTCACCTGGTGGGTCCCCGTGGGCTCCACCATACATGTGAGAGAGGGTGTGGTGGGGAGTGGCTGAGAGGGTGTGTACCTATCATTGTTCTAAACTTTTACTACGACATATGTTACACTTACGACAATATATGGTTACACTTACCCACTTACCCATTTTGTGGCAGCAATTTTTGTGTGTGGTTTGATCTAATAAATTAGAATTATGTACTACCTCTATTCCTAAATAATGATTCACTACGAAAAAATGTATATTATTTTGAGTAAGAAATAAAATGTTTCTTAGCATAATTTTTCAAATTTGTTGATACCAAATTAAAGAACTAATTTATCGGCACCCAATAAAGAGCTCATTGAGCTCTTTATTTGGTGTCAACAAATTTGGAAAATTATACTAAAAAATATTTTATTTTCGTGATTAAAAAATTACCGGTCATAGTGGACCATTATTTGGGAACCGGAGTGATTGATTCCAAAAGTGTATATTTGGGGTATCACGTCATCAATGAGGACATAAAAAACAAAAATCCTACTTGTGGTAAGTGTAACATATGTCGTATGGTTTTCAATATGTAGTCAAAGACTCAAAGTGTCGTACACATGGGGTCAAAGTTTGTATTTTATTCACGGATAAACACACAACGTTGACATTACGTGGCATATTGGCGTGGATTTACCTTTTCTTTTTTTTTTTTTTTTTGGCGTATTGGCGTGGATTTAGAGCATCAATATGTGGCTACTCAATTTAACTTTTAAGTTAAATTGAGTAGCCAAAACCTTAAAACCACCCAAAAATCAGGCTCCCTATTCCCACTCACCAATTTGTTTTTGCTACAGTACCGCACCAAATTTGGTGCGGTACTGTAGCACGCACCAGCTAACTTTTTTTTTTTTTTTTCGGTTGCTGTGTACAGCTGTACAGCAGAGGAGGAAAGAGGGAGAGAGGAGGGAGGGGGGCGGGACACGTGGCGACGTGTGTGTGGCTGTGGGGGGGGGGAAGGTCAATAGTGGGGGGGTCCACTTTTTTAAAATTCTGGACAGAGTACATCTCCCCACGTGGGGAGATTTAGTTTTAGGGAGAAAAAAGTTTTTTTTTTTATAGATTTGAGGGGAATAGTTTAAATAGTAAAGTTAAAATAGAGAGTCTGATTTTGTGAGTTTTTGATAAAGTAACTTGCTAATTTATAAAAGGTGTTTTTGAAGTTAAATTTGATGAAAATTTTGGTTCTCCTGATGAGGATGCTCTTACCAAGTTAGGACGAGGTTTTTTCTTTCCTTTTTTTTTTGGGTGTGTGTCCTTTCATGTTTCTATATATGCTCTTTTTTTTGCTTTGGGATGGTGGTGAGACGAATCTCGTGAGGTTCTAGGCTGACAAAGATATCTTTTTGGCCACCACCAAAGTTAGTCCGTTGATGGTAGGAGAGCCCGGTGAGATTGTCAGAAGATGAATGACGGTGACTGTTTCGCCACTGCTGGAGGATGAATATTGGTGGACGTGGAAACTTTATATCCATCTCCAATCAATTAGTAATGAGTGGAGAGATCCCGACATATATTAAGTGATCACTCATTTCACTCCCAAGCAATGTGGGACACTTGTTCTTAACATCCTCTCTCACGTGCAATCGCATTTGAGGTCTGTCACGTGTGACCACTTTTTGGGTCCTACATCATACAACTTTTTTGCTGGTCTGTCACGTGGGATGTGGATTATGACATTTTATTTTATTTTTATTTTTTTAATGTGGAGTGGAATGGGTCCCATTCTGATACCATGTAAAAATTTTATATCCATCTCAAAACCAATTAGCAATGAGTGGAGATGTCCCAACATATATTAAGTGATCACCCAATCCACTCCAATGCAACGTGAGACCCTTGTTCTTAACAGAGGATAGGCAAGTCTAATGAGCAAGTCGGAAAACAGAGGTGGGCTTTTGGCCATCACCGGAGTTTGATAGTTGGTGCTAAGGCATGCCCTAGTGAGTCGGTGTTGAGGCTATTCGGTGAGGTGGTCGGAGGACGAAAGTTGTTCTGGGCTATTGCTGGTGTAGTGGTTTGTTTGGTGGTAGCTGCGTGGTTTTTGGGTTGAGAGTTGGTTAGTGTATGTGCTTGCCTTTAGGCTTTGTTTGGAACCTGTGGATGGAAAGGAAAAGGGATGGAAAATGAGAATTTTTCCCTCTTGATTGTTTGGTTCCGGGTTTAAGAAGAGAAGGGAAAATGTGGTGGAAAATTGAGAGGAAAGTCTTGGGAAGGGGAAAAGAAAATAGAGGGAAATGTGGGCGCCAAACTTGAACTCAAAAATTCCCTCCAGTTAAAACCTCCTCTGTTGAGAAATAAAAACAACGTGAGGTGCTCTCTCTCCTCAGAAAACTCCTGCTTCTCATCTCCATAAGGTGCTCACTCACTCTCTCTCTCTCTCTCTCTCTCTCTGCGTGGGTGTGTCATTTTGTACTCAATTGCTCTCAGCATTTTTGTGCCTACCATGTGTTTGTGTAATTGTCATAACCAAATCCTCCAACATTATTGAATTGTTCATCATTATCAGATGATAATGGTTGGATCTTTTTCTAGCTTAACAGTTTATTTCCTTGGTTGGCAACCTAGAGATCAAACACCTTGTGGAAATCCAAAATCACCCAATCCTTTTATGCACTGGCGCAACTATCCAGAATTCATTTTGACGGAGACTCCGAAATCCCAAACCCAAAGCACTGATCCTTTTAGTCCATTTGAGTGCTAGATATGAATGGTCTGTACTCATGCTATTTTTTTTGTTATCCTTTTTCCTCTAGGTTGTATGCATTGTGAAAAGAAGTTCCAAGGAAGTTGGGTTGTACTACCTGGATTTCAACACTTTTGATGAGCCTAAACCTTTAAGGTATGCTTATCTTTTGTTCCTCTCCATATTTTTTTGTAGTTTCCTCTGCCATTTCAGTATGCTAGTGGTTTGGTTGTGGTCCATTTTGTTTGCTTTTAGCCATGGGGTTTATAGTTTGAATATGACTTCACTAAATTAGCAAGTTTGTTAATCGGGATGCAAAGGAATTTTGTGGAGTAAAGGTAGTTTCTTGATGTTCTTCAACAATATAAGTTCTCATAATCATTCCCGAGTTAACTTTGCCAGTTATTTGAATCCCAATTGCTCCTAAAAATTGCACAGGGAAAGACATATGAGTCGAATATTACATTTTTTGTTCCAACCAGGTCGGATTTATTTTCAATAACCTTAACTTTGGATACAAAATAGTTAGTTTTTGTCTTGCGTAATTGAGTTCTACCTTGTTTTTCACCACTTAAGATGGAGCACTGATAATTTTTCAATTTATGTCATGCTCTTCAAACAAACCCTATGATAGATGAAAAAGGAGAAAGTTTGGGAAAAGAAACGACAGATGTGGGAACGCAACCGAAGAATGGCTGTTGCTGCTACACTTAGTTATTCAACAAGTGTAGCATCCATAATGTCAGCATGTCATTATTTCAATTATGTTGATAGGCCAATATACCAGACAAGAAAGGAAAGGGAAAAGGTTCGGCACGAGTTGATGAATTGGCTTAGACAAGGTGAAAAGTGTAAAGATGTTACACGAATGCGCCTTCATGCATTTGAAATGCTAGTTTATATACTTCGGGAAAGTTTCCGTCTAAATGATACATGGAACAGCTCTGTTGAAGAACAACTTGTGAAATTTCTGTTTCTATTGGCTCATAGCGTGCGTAACAGAATACTGGGCTTTTTTTTCCGCCAATCCGGTGAAACTGTTAGTCGTCAATTTCACAATGTTCTGAAAGCAATTATATCACTAGAAGATCACTTCCTAAATCAGCCTAGTGGATTAGAAACCCCTCCTGAAATATTGAACAACTCCAGATTCTACCCCTATTTCAAGGTAAGCATTAGCTTTCAAAAGTTCCCTTTCAATCATGTTTTTGGTTTAAAATAGTAAATTTTTCTATAGTGTTGACATATAGCTATCTTCCACATCACAGGATTGCGTAGGTGCTCTTGATTGTACTCATGTTCGGGTAAAAGTGTCGAACAAGGATGTTCCGCGATTTCGAGGAAGGAAAGATTATCCTTCACAAAATGTACTAGCAGCTTGCTCATTTGACTTGAAATTCACATATGTTTTGCCAGGATGGGAGGGGTCTGCATCTG
Source organism: Vaccinium darrowii (assembly GCA_020921065.1). Lineage (NCBI taxonomy): Eukaryota > Viridiplantae > Streptophyta > Magnoliopsida > Ericales > Ericaceae > Vaccinium > Vaccinium darrowii. The sequence goes on from CM037154.1 coordinate 39,150,420, forward strand.
ATTCTAGGATCATTAAGAACGCTTTAGCTAGGGAAGACAAACTAAAAGTTCCACTTGGTAATTCCCGTTTATTATAATTCCGTACTTCATAGTACTAGCCCCTATATTCAAAATATATGACTAACTTGCTACTCATATAGGTAAATACTATCTAGTTGACGCGGGATTCATGCTAAGGCCTGGCTTTCTTGCACCTTATCGAGGTGTGCGATATCATTTAAAAGAATACTCTACGTACGCACCCGAAAATGCTGCAGAGATTTTTAACCACCGGCATGCATCCTTACGAAGTGCGGTTGAGAGGGCGTTTGGTGTGCTAAAAAAGCGATTTCCCATCATTGCAAGTGGGGTTGAGGCTCACTACTCGTTTGAAACTCAAACGGATATTGTTGTAGCTTGTTGCATTCTCCACAATTTTCTAATGGGAGTAGATCCAGATGATAGAATTCTAGCCGAGGTCGATGAAGAACTTTCAAATGCTGAAGCAGAAGAGATTCCGAGTGACCGTTTCATGACTAATGAATGCGAAGAAGGGTCCAATTTAAGGGCTAACATTGCTGCTCAAATGTGGAATGACTATGTTTTGAATGAAGTGTGACTTTGTATGTTGTTAGCACGTTAGAGTAATCTGCCTATGTTTATATTTCTAGGGAAACTCCAGTCAATGTACTGTTAGTTACATTTCCTTTTGCACCTAATGTTGTTTAATCATCAACCATGTTCGATCTTGTGTAAGACAATTTATGTGCAGAGCAGTTTGTCTATGAGTTTGGGTGGTTCTTATTTGTATTTACTACTAAAGATCTATAATTACCCAACTAATGTAACTCACTATATCCAAAAAAAGTTTTGTATTTGTTTAGGTTTGATCAAAGGAAGTTCATTCAGACATGAAGATTGATCTGAAGAAAAATCTGACTTGGACAGCCGAAATGGACGAGTATCTTATTGATGTACTCTATGAAGAAACCTTCTGCGGTCGAAAATTTGATAGAAGCTTTACAGCAACTGCATATGCCAATGCATCCAAGGCCATGTCCCAAAAATTTGGTGAGAACATATCGAAAGGACACATCAAGAACCGCCTAAAGACGATCAAACAGAATTTCAGCTTGGCTTACGACCTTGTGAAGAAAACTAGTGGGTTGGGGTGGAACGAAGAGACGAGAATGCTTGAAGCTGATCCTCAAGTTTGGAAAGAACTGATAGCTGTAAGTTATAGTTATTGTTATGTACTTACATGCATATTTAAGGAACTTAAGAGAGTATACCTCAATTTCTCATGACAGGCGAACCCTGATGCAAAGAAGTTCTATTTGCGACCTATTCCGAAGTTTGATAAACTAGAGGAAATCTTCGGAAAAGATCGAGCTACTGGTTCTTATGCTGAAACTGCAAAAGAAAAGAAGCGTCGATGGGAAAGAGAGCAAAGTGAAAGAGACTTGGACTATATTGATGAATTTCTGGCTGAAAATGAAGTGCAATTTGAAAACCTTGATGACAAGATTGGAGAATCTAGCTTACGATCAACTGCAAAGAAGTTTCACCTCGAACCTACATCGTCCTCTAAAGGCACTAAAAAAAGACGAGCAATGGCTGATTTACTTGTTGAGCAATTTGATGTGTTCAATAATGGAATTGTTGAAGTTGCTGCAGCACTTCGAGAAGGAAATCGAGTTCTCCATGAAGGAAATTTGGCACTAAAAGAGGGCCAACCACGTATTCACTCTGAGGAAGAAGTTTTCAAAGAGTTAGAAAACATAGGAGTTGAAGAAGACCTTCAATTTCTTGCTTACGACTTCATTACTTCAAATCCAGGACTGGTGAGAGCTTTCTTTGGTTGTCCAAGTGATCGACGCAAGGCATGGCTGCTTCAAAAGATGCAGGTTTCTAGTGACACATGTTGAGGAGGAATGAGGGAGTATGGCTTTTTGAAGGGAAAGGTTCGAAGGTGGTTATATTTTGCTAACACCTTTGATTTGCATATGGGACCACCTGCAGTTCAACAAAGTCCAAGGTTCACTGATTGTCGAAGTTTAAGATGCTAGGAACCTTTTTTGCATTTTTGTGGAATATAATTCCTTTTGGGGACTGATAAGATGGTGGAATTTCAAGATGTTAGAAGCCATCAGTTTGTGTTTTGTATCTTTTGTTGCTTGTAGTTTGCCTTGGCTTCAAAGAATTAGCTCAATGTTTTGGGGAAAAAAAAATGAACATGTTCCTTGCAAATATATTTTGTTGGCAAAATATACAGAGCTAATCTTATGATAATTATTATTTATTTGCTGTCTCTTCTTGCCATTTTCGTGGCTTTTGGGTACGTGCCCACGTGTTTGTGGTGTTGTGTTCGTATCCCATAAATCTGGGACACATTCTGATAAGGAAAGGAAAAATAGAGGCCTGCAAGTTTTGTGGAGACACAACTCAATTATAACAGTAGAGGCATGGCTGTTCCTTTTCTTTTTTTGCCAAAACAGTATATTTCATTTTCATGACCAAGTTGACATTATGCTCATGAAAAAGTCAAGGTTTCTCCATCATTAGAAGCTTGATCAGATCCTTGTCCGCAAAAATAGGTATTGATCTCATATGTTGCTGGGCCTTTGTTGAAGTTTTCACTACTGCTCCTAGGAAATTTTTCATTTGGAAATTTTCTACCTTCAAAGCTTATGCAAGGGTTGAAGATATTCAGTGCTGTTGCTTGGGTTACTCTACTTAGTTCAAAAGATGATCATGAAAATGTTTTTTGTTGTTTGATCATGAAAATGGTTTCTGGACGATGCCTGATCTTATGTGTATACTGCCTATATTTGGTTATTGCTACTCGATATTTGCTATAGCTGTTCGCTTTGGATGCTGCTCACTAGTGTTTTCATTTGAGTTCTCAAACTTGACGTTATGTTCATGAAGAATCTGAGAAGTGCAGGTATAATTTTCATGACCAAGTTAAGAAATTTATAGTGATAGCATATCTTGAGTGTATTTTCAAGAAAAATTTTGGCAGGGTCCCTTTGTTTTTTGCCCTAGCCCGATGTCATAGCGTCTCAAAATACAGTCACAACAACATCAAATAGCAACAAAAATAGCATATTCAAACCTTACAACAGAAGGCATGTCATCCATTTTATTGATAGGCATGAATACAAATTGTTTTACAAAATGGACTCAAGCCAAGACATCATCACATTTACAAAATGGACTTAAAGTCCAACTTCATTTTTTGTTCCACTACAACTTCATTCAGCAAATTTCAACAATGTAGCCCAATTGTCCTTGCTTTGCTTGTGTTGACTGCATTTTGTACTTCACCCAAGCTCTGGCACGAGAGAATCCAATGACTTATTCGCTACAAGTTGTCCAAGATTCATACAAGAGGGGTCTTTGAGAGCACACTGGAGAACTCTTTGAGAGCACCAAGAGTCATAACATCTGGCATAGACTTCTTCCTCCATCCCTGTTGATGGTGAAATGCAAAGCAGTTAAGTTCTGCAGTAAAAACTTCAAGGAGCAAAACCTATATTCTCACATTTTAATATGCAACAGAGCAAGCAAAAAAAATAACCTGAAAGGCTATCAAGCTACAACTTATTACCTAACACTTCCATTCAGATAAACCTACAAGGCTTCCATTAACAAGAGCTTTCTATTTGTTGAGTTATTGGCCGGCCTACAACAGAACAAATGTAGGAAAACAAAATATCCTAACTGATTCTAATTGAAGAGTTGGGCCGCCCATTGATAGCTTAATGATTGGAATCAAAATTGATTCTAAAACTGATTAAAAAATTAAGGCATTTTGTTATGAAATTTGGGACAGTATGTATTCCCACCCCTAAATTGATTAGGACAATTAAACAAACTGCCCAAGACTTGGAAGATATACCAAAGAGCATTATCAGAAGGTTCTAAAAAACCATAATGAACACCCATTTTAATATTGTCATATAGTGGGTTAATTCCTCATTTCATACATAAAGAGTGTATTTTAGGTACTGCAGCAAATGTTGTAGTTGCAACCTACTTCGATAATTATATAACTTTTGACATTGAAGTGACTTCGAAAACATCAGTTGGCCTTTGTTTATGTTCAAGTTCTTTTTCTCTTGAACTTATTCGTCGCACAGACCAATCCCCCATCACACCACGAAATTGATAGAAGCAACTGCATATGCCAATTTTTTTTTTTTTTTTTTTTTGTGTTTTTCAAAAAATCAAATGTATATTAATAGATCCATAAGTGAGAGAGAGACCTACAAGAGAAGAAATCGATAGAAAGTTGAGGTGGTAGAACGTTGGTTCAACGACCGTCGATGGTGCAGCGGCCGTCGATGGCGCAGCAGCCGTCGGTGGTTTAGGAGGAGAGATGGCGAGAGTGGGGCCGTCGGTGGTGGTTTAGCATAGAGAGATGGTAGTGGTGCGTCGGTGGTGGTGGTTGGGGCGGATTTGGGGTGGCTCCGGTGGAGAGATTGGGGGGAGATGGATATTGTTCTCTGATGGGAGGTTTGGGGCAGAGAAAGAGGAGAGAGGGAGAGGGCTGAGAGTTACTTTCCTCTCTATTTTCCCCTTGGATCCAAACAAGAGAAAAAAAATTCATCCCTATTTTCCTCTCATTTTCTTTTAGAACCAAACAAGAGAAAAAAACCCATTTTCTTCAGATTTTCCCTCTTAAATATTTTCCATCCCTTTTCCTTTCCTTCCACAAGTTCCAAACATAGCCTTAATGATGACTACTTTTAAGAGCATGTGTGTTAGTTGGTTGAGAGCATGATGACTGCCTTACCTACAAGAGCAGAGTAGGTAAAGGGTAGTTTACATTTGTGAACAATTCTCCTCCAAATGGAGCGAAGCACTTTTCAGCAGGCAAATTGTTAACTAAAAGAGCAAGTGCAGCAACACTTCTTCAAAAATGCTAGTGAACAGTGTATAATTTTTATTTTATCTATGCACATCTCTATCAATACTCCAACGATACTACATATACCTTTTTTATTAGAATATTATTATAATAATGATGAGAGAGAGAAAGTGGGACAAGTGGCATAGGGAATGGTGGAGAGAGAAAGAGAGGAGAGAGAAAAAAAAGTGCAGCAAGTAAAAGAATAAAAAATGGGATAGCTATGAACAGTGTCACGCTGTTTTGGGCTTTGCAATGGAGCAAAGTTAGGCTTTCGGTAGAATAGCTTAGTGCTTACAGAAGCTGCTGCATCATATTTTTTCGGTTTTTCTATTTTACCTAAATTTGCAATTTACAGAGATTGCTACACTTGTATTGCGTTTTATTCTCTCTCATCTTCTCACCAATTGTCTTCTTCACTTGGGTAAGAGCATCTTTACTTGGCTACCCAAAATAACTTTTAAGTTATTATAGGTAGCCAACCCTCTCAAAACCTCAAAAAATTAGACTACTCATCTCTCCTCACCAAATTATTATTGCTACAGTAACTACTCAAATTTGAGTAGTTACTGTACACTAACCATTCCATTTTATATTGTTTTTTCCGTGTGGGTGTTTCATCGGGTAAAGAGAGAGAGAGATTAGAGCATCCTCATCAGGAGTACCAAAATTTTCACCAAATTTAACTTCAAAAACACCTTTTATAAATTAGCAAGCCACTTTATCAAAAACTCACAAAATCACACTCTCTATTTTAACTTTACTATATTAAACTATTCCCCTTAAATCTTTAAAAAAAAAAAAAAAACCCCTAAAAGAGCCCTGTTCATGTGCCTGGGGAGATGTTTCCCGCTACAGGTAATGGTGGTCCCCTCCCCCTTTACCAATTAAATATTCTCCCACCCACACAAATGCAGCCACCTGTCCCATGCGCCCCCCTTTCTCACGTTTCCCTCCCTCTCTCTTCTCTGACAAAGCTAACGGCAACCGGAAAAAAACAATTAAAAACCAATTGGTGCGTGAACAGTACCGCATCAAATTTGGTGCGGTACTGTAGCAAAAACGATTTGGTGAGGGAAAATGAAGAGCCTGATTTTGAGGGGTTTTTGGGGGTTTGGCTACTCAATTTAACTTAAAAGTTAAATTGAGTAGTGAGATGAGGATGCTCTTAGTGGGGGATTTTGTCAGGGAAAGGTGTGGGTTTTGCTGAGATAGTACAGCTACACCCAATAAAAAAATGATAAAGTAGAGAGAGGGAGAATAGTTTTATAGTACGGTTGGGGGAATTGTCCGGTTGGGAGAATAGCTTTGTAGGAAAATGTTTTCTAGGTTAAATTTGGTGTTTTTGATAGAGAGTCTGATTTTGTAAGTTTTTTGATAAATGACTTGCTAAATTATAAAAGGTGTTTTTGAAGTTAAATTTGGTGTTTTTTTTTTGTGAGGCTGATAAGGATGCCCTAAGGCCATCTCCAGCAGCATCTCTATAAGTCCGGCGAAGGCAAGATGGTGAGCCCATCACCCATTTCCGGTGCCCAGCAGCCTCGCCGTCAGCCTCGGCAACAAAATCACGGCTACAGTTCCTTGCCACAGCAGGCGAGGTATGGCGAGATCGGAGCGAGATCGCCAACGCCCCTCTCTCTCTCTCTCTCTCTCTCTCTCTCTCCATCGCTCGCCGGAAAAATAGACCATCGGAATAATTGCGCTAAAATCGTTTTGAGACACCCACAATGTAGCCGACGTCGAGATGAGATGATTGGTGCAAGATCCGTCGTCGTCGAAGCTCCAGTGCCGCCGCACGTGCCGGTCAAAGGTGGCGCGTTCCGGTGAGTCAGATCTACTCGCACGCGTGTAGCGCACACGCGCGCCAGGCGGAAGATGATTTTGCCATTTTGGTGAGGCTGTTGGCTGTTGGGAGCTTGCCAAAATGGTTTTTGGCACTTTTTCTAGCCAATATGGTGAAAAAAATGAAGAGGTGGGTGGAGATGCTCTAATAGCATCAATATCAGCCTACCTAAACTACCTTGGAGTTAAAATAGAGAGGCAACTCTCCAAAAACCTCCAAAAATCAGCCTCCCTATCTTCCTTCACCATTTTGTTTCTGTTATAGTATCTGAACAAATTTGAGTCGCCATTTTTCATGCATCAAATGCACTATTCATGCACTGCTCACACACTGTTCACTTTTTTTAAAAAAAAAACTTTTGGGGAGTAGGAGTAGAAAGAAAGAATAGTTTAATATAGTGAAGTTACACTAGAGAGTCTGATTTTGTGAACTTTTAAAAAAGTGACTTGCTAAATTATAAAGGTGTTTTTGAAGTTAAATTTAGTGTTTTTTTTGGTGTGTTTGATAATGATTTTCTAAGTATGTTCAATATTCCACATTAGAAGTGTGGGCACACGCATTATTGGGTGGGCATTGCTCACGCACGGTTCACTTTTTATAAAAAAAAAAAAAAAAACTTTTGGGGAGTAGGAGTAGAAAGAAAGAATAGTTTAATATAGCAAGTTACACTAGAGAGTCTGATTTTGTGAGCTTTTGAAAAAGTGACTTACTAAATTATAAATGTGTTTTTGAAGTTAAATTTAGTGTTTTTTTTTTTGGTGTGTTTGATAATGATGTTCTAAGTATGTTCAATATCCACATTAGAAGTGTGGGCACACGCATTATTGTGTGGGCGCAATCTTTTGTTCAACCCAAATTGCATCGATTTTATTCATTAATAACCGAAGTCAAAATTATGTTGCGAAATATTATAAATAAAAATAAAAATTACCAGGTCGAAATACTCCTATGAAATACTGACATTCCAAGTTTCCAACATCACGAAGCATAAAAATAAAAATTAATCCAGAAATGCCACAATTATGAAAACCATTAACTTTTACTTATCAACTTTTCTCAACAGATACTTCAGGGTAAGTCTATTTTTAAGCCGATATATTATGAGATAATGATCTGTCTTGTAAAATGCAATAAGTCAGTTTTGAGTTTAAGTCAAGAATTAAAGGCGGCCTTATGAAGGGACTACCCAAAATACTCAACTGGAATTTAGGGATGGAGAGAGTACTACAGTCAGTTTTGAGTTTAAACATGCTTTTGGGTAGTGATTTAGGCATAAATCACAGTTACTGTTTTACATCCAAACAAATGGAGCCTTATTGTTTTCCTCGCGAATCCAAATTTGCAATACTATCATTTTAATTGTTCGCCTTCTTGCGCATGAAAGAATAATCTCCAAAATTGCGATGATCAAGATGAAAAAGAGAAGTACAAAGGATAAAAACAGTAAAACCAGATCAACAAAAAAATCAGAGCATATCAAAACACCAAAAGAGAATATCTTACACTCAATATTCATCTCATTTGAACTCATTCACTTCAACTTAAACTCAAATACATGAATAGAAAGTTCTTGCTTTGCTCGAAAGAAATTCAAGTGTTGAAAATAAGAAACAAGGAAATAAAGACACAGAATTAGGACAACTATACCAAAAAGAAAAAAAAAAAAAACTCAAAACACTGAAGAAAGGACGGCTAGAGTTGGACAATACGTAAAATTTAGGCCAGAAAAAGAAAAACACCAAATGCATAGGAAATCAGAGAACAGATGCAATTTACTCAATTCATTCTACAAAAAAATTCCAAGCTCTTCCCAAGCAAAATGACGACTGCGTCGGATCCATTTATTCGCAAATAGATTACTACAAAAAGAAGTAAATGTTTCTAAGATGACAACAGAAGCCAAAAACACAACTTCTAAGACATCCGATTCCGACCTCTAAATTCTTACTACACATGACTCCGTCATACCACCAATGCAAAAATCATATTTTGGAACCATAACCTAGGACTATGACTAAGCTGCTTTCAGTGTGTTTGCAACATCAAGGACGAATCGGTATTTAACATCAGCTTTAGCAAGACGCTCCATGGCAGTGTTCACATAGTCCATCGGAATGACCTCAATTAATGGAGTTATGTTGTGTTTTCCTGCAAAATCTATCATCTCCTGCGTCTCCTTCATACCACCAATGCAACTTCCAGCTATTGTCTTCCTCCCTGTAACACCCAAGTACAAGATTACATACGATTGAAATAGAAGATATGGGAGACATACACATTAGACAATAATGCAGATCAATGAGAACACAGAGCGGGCTATGCCGTTTAAACCTTGCAAATTTGCAAAATTTTCTACTTCGTTTCTAAGAGAGTTACTCTGTCACATAATGCTGGTGCCCTTTGCCCGTGCATTGCCCTTTATAGTTTATACTCCCACGTGTATCCAGATATAACACTTTTGAAAAATAAAAGCTTTATATTTGGGTTTTTCAAAAAGGACTAAGAATTTGGACACAAATATTGGGACGGGAATAAAACACAAAGCCAAAGTGGGGAAGGGACTCCCAGCTAATCTCTCAACCAAAAGTTACGATATGAAGACTGAAGTCCCTCAATAGGTAAACTTAAAAATATGACTACACTTACAGCAAAATGGAAATGCTTACCAATAATCAAAGGGAACACTGGCAACTCGAGCGGCTTTTCCGGAGCACCAACCATGATGATCTTTCCATGAGACTTCAATAGAAACAACAATGGTACCAGCGCATGAACTGCAGATACAGTGTCAATGATACCGTCCAAAGTGCCCATAGCAGCCTATACAATTAATTAACGCATTAGTAGGCATATTATCATAAAGCTCAAGAATCTCAATACAGGTAGGGGAGAAAAAAGAGATACCTGCATCTCCTCCGGATTAGTGCTAACCAAGAACGAATCAGCACCAAGTACTTCAATAGCTTCCTGCTTCTTGTGAGGGGAGGTACTGATAACGGTAACCGTAGCCCCCAAAGCCTTGGCAAATTTAACAGCAACATGGCCCAATCCACCTAGGCCCACCACACCTACTTTTGTACCAGGCTTATCAAGCCCAAAATACCTCAGTGGGCTGTAAGTTGTTATCCCGGCACAGAGGAGAGGAGCAGCAGCATCAAGAGGCAGATTGTCAGGAATCCGAACGATATAGCGCTCATTAGCGACCATGTGATCAGAATAACCTCCGTATGTCATGGTTCCATCAGAGTTCACGGAATTGTATGTAAGTATCATCTTGGGACAGTAGTTTTCAAGGTTGTTCTCACAATTATCACAGGTGTGACAGGCTCCAACCATGCAACCCACCCCGACTCTGTCTCCAACTTTGTACTTCTTTACCTTGCTGCCAACCTCAGTCACCACTCCCACAACTTCATGCCTGCGTTTATTAATCATGTTTATACATTTATTCACTATAGTTGGTTAAGAAGTTCAATTCAATTTATGTTTCCGGTATTAAGAAATAAGCAGAAAAACAATCAATGGTCTTAACATGGACATGCATTTTGAGGAATTTCGAATTTGAGTTTTTTGTATTTGCATTTATCTCAGTACCAAAACAATAAGTTGAAAGAAGGGCATTGCAGTCACGAAAGCTCCACCAGATGATGTCACGTTGATAAAGAACAAAATAGGTTTAAGCACCTAGCACTTCTTAGGAAACAGAAAATTATCCTGGTGTCAAAGTAAAACTTGTACTTCTCTCTTCTTGGATCTGTATGTATTCAATATTCTTTGGTGACACAATTTTACATCTAAAGTCAGTCACCATGCTGGTGAAAATCGATAGTTGGTTTCCCCTTGTTCTTTTGAACTTGGTTCCACCATGATTACAAACAGGAAACAGAGTTTCATCACAAAACAAAGGTACAATTTTACTTCACTTTTAGATATATTAGTCCCAGCGACGGCTCGTTAGTTTTGGAGGCTTGAAATGGACTCAGTAAATGAGGCCTTCCCCCTTCCATGTATTTTGAATAATAAAAACAAAAAATTGGCCTAAAGGCCAAGTTTGGACTTTGAATGGTGTTTAGTTCAGCTTAACTTATTTTAAGGCCTCCAATACGTTGATGTGAAATTTTTAAGGATTCAAGGACAACACTAGACAAAAATACCCTTATTGATCAAAAAAATTACAAGCAATAACCGGTACATCCTGATCCCGTCACTTTTCATTTGCTGTTGATAGACAAGCCTTAAAACAATTGGTCATTGCTGACTGAAACACTTGAAATTTCTGACCCACTTGTCCCACCTCTCTCTCTCTCTCTCTCTCTCTCTCTCTCTCTCTCTTGCATGGGTGGGACAAAATTACTTCTCTCTTTAATTTTGGGATTGGGTTCAATCTTAGGATTCAATTTTAGAGGGTACGCTCTTTAGGGTACGGTATAATAGGTTTAGGCATTTTGGGTCTAGGCACTTAGGGTGCACTTTCCAATTATAGGGTTTTAGTGGTTTAGGCACTTTCATAGGGTATCCTAGAGTTTTAGACACTTTCATAAGATACCCTAGGATTTTGGTTTAGGCATTTTCATTAGATTTGGGGGTTTAGGCACTTTATAGGATTTAGGGGGTTTAGGCACTTTCATAGGGGCTAGCAAGGGCATTTTTGAAATGTATAAGTGATTTGTCCTCTTGGCATTAAAAAATTAATTTGTATCCTATTTCCATAATTAACTCCTATACTATGTCATTGTCGAAGGAAGACCCTAATAAAAAATTGTCAACACATATCTTCATAAAAAAAACATTACAAAATATTTATCATTGCATAAATTTAAACATATAGTCATCCAGAAATAAATAACTATTATCATGTGTAGGAGGCTTAGATGTTTTAGGCCCCTTTTTGTTTAAATTTTTGGGGCCCGAAGTGGTGGCTTCATTGGCTTATGCCATGAGCCGGCCCTGATTAGTCCCTAGAAGACATCGAATAAAATTCCAAGAAGCTACAGAAATATGCACTTAACCTTCATATACGTATATCTCAGGTTTAACCACACGCATAACCAGGAATCAAAACCACCAACAACTACACTCACAATCACGGTGTAAATAAAAAAGCACAAACAACCAATTATGTAAACTTGACAAAAACGAAATGTGTAATCATAATCTTGAATCATCAAAGGAACTTACCCAGGAAGAATGGGATAAGTGGAATTTCCCCATTCATTCTTCGCACTGTGAAGATCAGAGTGGCAAATCCCACAGTACAAAATCTTGAACCTCACATCCTCATCTTGTGTGACCCTGAAAAACTACCACAATTACTGTCAGAAAAGAAAAACCCAAAACCCATTTCTCAGTTCAGTTCATTTTTTATTTTTATTTTTTCAAAACTCAACACAATCACCACAATCATTTGGATTTGGGGGTATTTTAAAAAATATTAAACACCCAAAACCCAGGTCTCAGTTCAATGCATTTTTAGCTCAAAACCCCAAACATTCACCAAAATCACGTGGGTTTTGGGATTTTCAAAACCAAAGTTTTGGGATTTTCAAAACCAAAAACCCGATACTCAATTTTTCAATTCAGGGGGTGTTCCACTAATTGGTTTTTTAGTTTTTTTTTTATCTTTAGTTTTTCAAAAAAACCAACTAATTCCACTAACAAGTTTTTGATTTTTTGGTTTTTTAGTTGTGTTATGAAATTACAAATCTACCCTTCTACCCAAACAACTATTGCTCTCTTTTTTTTGAAGGGAGGACAGATTTGTAATTTTACATGATTAAAGTACATGTACTTGATTGTGCAATGATTTGATTTTTTTTTAGGTTAGTGGAATGAAGTAGTTTTTTATTTAAAACAAAACTAATTTTTTGTTAGTGGAACATGGCCTCAGTTTTAACACAAAACCCAAAGCAATCACCATAATCATTTCGGGTTCTGGGATTTTTCGAGGAAAAAAAAGAAAGAAAAACAATAAAAATCCAAGACCCATTTCTGAATTCGACTCATTTTTAGTTATAAAAAAAAAAAGGAGAATCCCGACCCAAACAAAAAAAATTCTAAGTTTCTAACCTTCTGGAGAACTTGAACGGAGATAGGACTCCAGAAGTGTCTCTGGCCGCCCATCCGAATGCCTTCACTGGGTGCTCTTCTTCCGGAGCCTTCCCCATTGTATTCTAGAGAGAGAGAAGAGAGCGTGAGAGAGAGTTCTAGATTTGTTAACAAGAAGGACGAGAGAGATGTTGGAAGCATTGGGATTGCGATGCTATTTATAGTAGCGTTGGATTATTCTGGGGCGGAACTAATGTGGGGCAGGGCTGACGTAATCGATGAGGTGTTCGGAGATTGGGATTCCCTGGGCGCTGGATCACATTAAGGGTAAGTAGAGACAACTCTGGAATCATCTGGCCCTCAAAGAAAAGGCAAAGTGCATTCAAAAAAGGGGGAAAAAAGGTGAAGTGTTAGTTTTGTGTCGATTTTTTATGGTTAATAGGTTCGTCTCGATAAGATAAATCTATAACGTATAAAATTATTAACTTTACTTAAATTTTTGTAAATAAAATTGGATTATTTTTGTCTTTAGTGAATTTCTTTTTAAATTTTGATAATAATTTTATACTTTTAAGATTCCTGTTACCGAGACAAACCAATAAATCACAAAAAATCAACGCAAAACTAACAAATGCAAAATCTTTTGAATAAAGAAAAAAATAAGCCAAAAATGATTTATTTAGCCAAAGCAACCCGACTATCGATTCTCTTCTTCTTCTTTTTTTTGTAGGAGGTGGATTATTAACGGTTAAACAAAAAAAAGAAAGGAGGGGCTACATCAAAGAAACTTAACGGTTCAATGGCTGATTATGAAATTGTGCATATAGTTTTCATAATAAAATTTTCCAAAATGCATTTTGAAAATAGTCTCCCAAACAGTCATAATATAAAAATGAAAAATCTAAACTGCATAATAAGTAAATGTATTTCCGATTGGAGTTGCCAGACAGCCATAATGTAAAACGGGAAATGCAAATGCTCCGTTTGTTTCGACGTAAAATATTTTTCAAGGTAAAATATTTTTCATGTAAAATGATTTCACTGAAAACAATTTTTTCCGTCTTTATTTTCGAGTGTTTGGTTAGTAATCGAAAAATATAACTGTATTGGTAACAAAAATTTTCTCCAACATTCATTATCAATCAAGTCATCATTCAATCCGATCCCTTCGCCAATTTCGCAATTGACCCAAAATTCTTGGACAATTTCAAAACTTTAGGGAGAGAAAAAGGATGAGAGATATGGTGTTTTGAAACTGATTTCAAGTCTTGGGAGGAGAGAGAAAGGATGAGAGATTGACCAATCAAAGGAGTAATTCCAGTTAAAAAAATAAAAATTAGAAGAGTAATTGATTATTGGCGGTGGAACTGGGATGGAAGGGAGACGGCAATGAGTGAGCAAACATAAAATGACTTACGGGTGTTTCCTCCGTAAGTCAATTTCCCCCCATAGCCCAAAAACATTTTACAGAAAAAAATGATTTACTTATGATTTGTACAACCAAACACCGGAAAATAGGTAAAATGTTTTACAGGAAAATATTTTACGGCCAAACAAACGGAGCCAAAAAAAAAAATTGAGCGGTAATACCATTGTCGTTGGATGTAGGTTCAAAAGGGATTTTTATTTCCAACAAGCATGTCATTCTCTTTTGTAATTTCTCCAAACTCATTTTTTAGGAGGTTTTTTTTTTTTTTTTTGTGGCCGTGTGATTCCGACGTTTCAATATTAGTGGGTGTTGACGAGAAAACAGTACATGTATGTGAACGTAACCTGCCCGCAGCCCGTGCATCAATTAATATCCTGTTTTGACGAAAAAGACATACCCTGTGTGATCAAATCCTATTTTGTTTCATTGGACCAATAGGCCGGCTTCAAGGATGTCAAATTCAATTGTTGTTTTCCTCTACCAATTGTCCTTTGTCTGCATTCTGTGCATAACAAACTCTTTCTTTTTTAGTACTACTTTTCTTTCTTCTTTTAATTGTAAATGACAACTTTACCCTGGGGCTAGATACTCTACTGCTTTGTTTTCTTCTAACTAAGAAGAAAAGTTTTTTTTTTTACCGAAGAGCAACAGATATACTACACAACACACAATAAAATAGAGACATTAAGGGGGTGTTCCACTAATAAAAAATTATTTTTTTCAAAAACCGAGACAGGTCATTCTCTCACAACACATCACATAAAAAACCATGAAAAATCAATTTTTTCAAAAAAACTGGGTTAGTGGAACACCCCCCTAATTTTGCCACTTCCCCACCGCCTACATAAATACAATCTCTTGCTTTTGTCTGCATCTATAATTACGTGGGCCACTTAGCCAAAAATCCAAAATATTTGGGTTGTGTTTGATTAGATAGTTTAGTTTAGTTTTCATGATGTCATCAGGTGTAATGAGTGGAGAGAAATAGAGAGAGAAATGAGAAAAATGATGATATCATGAAAACTAAATTGGGAAACGTACAATGCCTTGACAATTTTAGAAGGAAGGACAATAAACTTTTGGTGGGGCCCGGGGTGGGCATTGTCAGGGGGTGCAAAGCACCTCTCTTTGATCACTGACGGAACTGCTTACATCACTAAGGGCATCCTTATCAAACTCACAAAAAAAAAAACACCAAATTTAACCTCAAAAACACTTTTTATAATTTAGCAAGTCACTTTTTAAAAAACTCACAAAATCAGACTCTCTATTCTAATTTCACTCTATTAAACTATTCCCCTCAAATCTATATAAAAAAAAAAACCTTCCCCTTTAAAAACACATTTTTCCATCAGTTATTGCCCCACCAAAGACACGTGTGCACACCCCAAGCCCAACACCCTTTTCTGGCAGTGTGGTCCCCCCCACCCACCCACCCACCCACCCACTCCCCCACTCCCAGACACGTGTAATGCCCATCTCCCCCATTTCGGCTCTTCCTGACGCAATACCGGAACAAAATCAATAAAAAATATTTGGTGCGTGAACAGTACCTACTCAAATTTGAGTAGGTACTGTAACGAAATTAATTTGGTGAAGAAATATAGAGAAGCTGATTTTTGGAGTTTTTTTGGGATTTGGCTCTCTAAATTAGTCAAAAAGCTAATTTGTTCACTTTGATGAGGATGCCCTAAGCCCATAAAAGTACATAGGTGTAAAGTTTGATTGAAAGCTATTCTTGCCCTGTTGCGGAGCGTCCGTGAGTAAGATTCTCTGTTTGCTATCAGGACCGACTGATGGCCCGAATTATAGCCCGATCCTACGTGTCTATCAAGAAATATTATCACATTGGTATGGGAAAGTGACTACTCTCAATGGTTATTTGTTCTTTTATGTTTTATTACACTATCTCCCTTCTAGTTTTAAAGTATTATAATTGCTTTCTTGTATCTTTTATTTCTCTCGACTCTATCTAGGTCACTGACTAATCTAAACTAATTGTGCAGAAAATAGATTAATCTATTGAATATTATTATTTTCTCTAATACGCTGTATATGGTTTTTTGAAATAGTTAACTTAGCTTTATAAAATTTTGTTGTACTACTATCAGTGGTATTTAAATTTATGACAAGTAAAATATGAGCTCTAATAATACGTAAACGTCCTATATTATTTGTTTGTCTACAATATTATATTATTTGTTTATCTACAATATTCATGAAATATTTCTATGCTACAGTTAAGAAGAGTTTCACAGGTAAATTTATCTAAGGGCATATAAACTAATTCTGAAATCGATTGCTTCTATAATACTGTCTAACTAGCTGTTCCTATTCTTCTAAGAGTTGAGATCTTTCTCTATTTAGCTGTCTTAAGAAATCTATGTTATTTCTTATTAGCAAAAGATTTTCTATAATATTTAATCTCTGATCTACTTTGTTTATTCTGAATCTTACGACTTGTTCTTTGTTCATAGGCAAGAAAAAGTAATGTTTGTTTATCTAGTTGTTTTATCCTACTCAATACTAACCACCAATGATCTTATCTTTATTATAGTATACAAATATAACTATAATTGTTTCTTCTTATCCAATCTCTATAGAGGCAACTCTTACTACTGTATCTTAACCCTTAAACCTACTAGTCAACAACTATGGCTTAGACCCAACAACGCCTATCATTGGCTAAAACGGGTGAAATGCCTATGCCCACATGACTCCACAAGGTCTACAAGTCTCAACAGTTCATTCAAAATTTCCTCTTTTGATTTCAGGAAAGTAATGACACTTTTAGTTAAATTTTGTACTATGTTTAAAATATACTGATCATGGGGTGTTCCCTTTCGGGGTTCCCTTAAACTACTATAAAAGCTTTTAAAAAGAAATAATATTTGCTGCATAAAGGAAACAAACTGTGATTTTATTGCATAAAGGATTACTTATAATGCTTAAAGATGATTACAAGGCTTCAGAGTAGTTCTTGATTGCACGTCTGGATTGCAATGCCAAAGAATAGTGTCTAAAATAATATACAAATGAACCTTATATAGACCTCCTTAAATGAGAAGAAAATGAAACTCAAATTTACATGAAATGAAAAAGTAAAATGACTTGGAACTGGCTATCAAAAGGAGATCCAGTTTCAAAGCATCAAGTGGACACCACATGATCATAGGTCTGCATCGACATGTCCTTCAATTGTTTGCTGTTGTCCTTGATTTGTCTGGTAGTGTTTCATTATTGATGCAAATGAATAATGCTGTCTTCTGCTGACGTCATGATGATGTTTTTGCTATCTTTGTAGAATGTTGCTACGTGGTCTTCTAGTCTTCCATTAATTCTTCACCTTCATATTCTGCTAATGTCCTCTACATTTCTTGGTCATAATTACTAATCACATCATAATCTGCATATTCATTAGGTAATCCTTGTAATTCTTCTAACTCTGTATCGAACAAGAACTTGACCTCTGGTAGATTCATTGAACTTCTAATTTTTTGATGTGCATCTTCTGCTATGAGGCTAAGTGGACCGAAAAAATCTAATTCAGTTCCTGCAAGCTCTGTTGCTATTTGTCTGGCTCGGTAGTGATTGATTTGAAATCAGATGGACTCCTTGCAATGCCATGGCTCATCATTTAGGGTTAATTCAAACTGTGGATATGTTGGTCTTTCTTCGTGGATGATAAACTCATGCTTGGCTGGAATGAGACTTCCTACTTGGTCCATTCTGGCATAGTTGACTCTGTTAAAATACGGATCTTTCTGCTACCATAGTTGCAAAAGATTTGATTTGCGCAGATTGCTAATTTTCTTCCTATACTATCTATTTGCTCTAGCTCATTAATTAAAAGCTCTTTAAGAAATCCACTTTAATGCAACAAGATGCTACCCTGCCGAAAAGGGAAATAAATACAGAGAGAGAGAGAGAGAGAGAGAGAGAGAGAGAATTTGGATTTGGATTTGGACTTGGACTTGGCCTTTTGATTTCATAGTTTAATGATACCAGTGATGAGGGTGAGGGTTGAAGATAAGCTTTGGGGTTGATTGTTGTTTAACAACGAAGTTTCGAAATTACCCCAGCATTTAACGGAGAAGACGAACGGAGTTAGATCCAGGGACCATTAAATACACATTGTGAACATTGGAGACTCGATAGACACGATTTGAATATTTGGGACCACAGTGACACTTCGCAAATACTTTGGGGACCATCCATGCAATTAAGCCTATTTTCATGTTTAGTTCTTCAGCTATAACCGTTATATTTTCCTTTATATATTCCAAGTCCGATTGTGTAAGGCCAATGCTCTGGATGCTGAATGAAGGAAGTATGAATGGTAATGTGCACATAAATCAAAATAGATTCTTGGGTCTGCCCTCTCTGATGCCTTTTGGCTTTGATTTGAGGGCATGATTCCGTAGCAAACGTGACGGTATAGAGGAACCACTGTTTCAGTGGTATTCTATTGATAAGCCCTAAATTTTGTAAGTAGTGGGGCTTATCTCGTTCATTTTTAGCCCACACACGTGCATTTTGTGGCTTTATACGATTGATTTCGCGCGAGGTTGTGTTTTTGTTGCTTGTAGGGAAAACGAGAGAAAAAGACGTGTTTTGACGCTATGTTTGAACCAATGGATGCCCGAGCACCCAAGGCCATGTGGGACCTCACCATCGAGTCCCGGGAGTCAAGGAACGAAGTATTGAACGAGACTCGGGAAACCAAAAGTCCAGGAGAAGATCACGCGAAAGAAGGCATGAAGTTGCCCAGTTGCTACCAGTAGCAATATACCATATTGCTACCAGTTGCCGGCGTCCAGAAACTCAGATTTTAGTTTGCTACCAGTAGCAATACAACATATTGCTACCGGTAGCCACTGCGAAATTCAGCAACTTTTGAGCCCGATTAAGCTTCTATCTTGGGGGCATTTTGGACCTTTTGTACACATTTTTGGGGGCTATAAAAGCCAACCAACATCAGATTATTAGGGTATCTTACATTTTCACTTTCTCTCTCTACCTCCCTTCTTCTTCCTCACCCATTTTCTCTACATTCTCTCTAGAAATTAGTCTTCAATCTTCAGGAACCAAGGTTTTCTCCTTCATTAATGTTGTAAGCACTTCTCTAAGCTTTATGAATCCGTAGTTTATTTTCATTTTCGTTATGTTTCACGTTTTCTTGGCATTTCTACGTAGTATGTTCATCTCCTCTTTGATTATGTGTGAGTAGTGTAGCAAGGCTTGGTCATGGGGTGATTAGCACCCCATGACTTGGGTTATTTTTGTTCTTCTCTCAAAATGAGCATTCAAAGTTGTTTGTTTAAGAGTTGGGGTTCGATTTTATGTATCAAAATTTAGTCTTGTTAATCTCTTTGATCTTGTGTAGGCAAGGGCTTGACTACTTGCCACACATGATGCTTTGAGTTATGGCATTCTAAGTGTTTGTAAAAATGCCTCAATGAACCCTACTCTTGATCAAACCCATTTTCTAGAATCCAAATGTGCTATAATGTTGAATCTTCCGGTTAAGCATGTTTGACTACGTGGTTTAACCGAGTAATCTTGAGAAGAACAATGTAATTCAAGTCATGGGTGTTTTGAACCCTTTAACTTTGCCTTTAGTGTTAAATTAGTAAAACCTTCATTTTCTAGCCATTTAGAGGTAGAGAGAGAACCACCCAACAAAACCACCTTATAAGTTGGCCGTCTTAACGCCAAAACTCTCATCGCAAGTCAATCTCATGCCGGTCGCATTTGGTCCCTGTGGAAATCGACCCCGGTCTTGCCGGGTTACTATGCTTTCGACGACCTAGCCCTACGCTTGGGGCGACGCTAACTACAACAAAGCTAGGTGTCAAGCATTTTTGGCGCCGTTGCCGGGGACCCAATGGTCCACCGAGCGCGAGTTTCGCTTGCCCGCTGTAAGTATTTCCTTCTTTAGTATAATTTAGTTTAGTTTAGTTTACTTGTTTTTAATTTACTTGTTGGATTTAACGAGGCGGCGGCATAGCCCCTCGGAACTGTTTGTGGTGAGGCGGTTGAATAACCCCTCCAGTCTGCTAGTTGGTAGTATATGCACGGGTAGCGTGGTTACCTGCGAGACCCTCATAATCGCCGCTTAATTAGCATTGATACACCTCCAATCGAAGCAATGGCGGACGACGATGAAGTTCCGCGAAACAACCCACCACCACCACCACCACCACGTCCGAGGACTATACGGGAACACTTGAACCCCGAACGCACTCCGCACACTTCGTGCATAGTCCTCCCCGACACTACCCCCGCAAATACTTTCACTGTCAAAACGCACCACATAAACTTAGTTCCTCATTTTTACGGGCATGAGCATGAGAGTCCCTACTCTCACATGAGGGACTTTGATGAAATTGTGAATACAATTGTGAGTCAAAACGGTCAAAAGGAGTCCGCACGGCTCAAACTTTTTCCATTCTCTCTAAAAGGCAAATCTAAAGATTGGTTCAATGCTTTGAAACCTGGGTCTGTGCGGGCTTGGCTTGATTTACAAAGGGAGTTTTTCAAGAAATTCTTCTCAGAGCATAGAACTCGTCACATGATGCAACAAATTCAAGGTTTTCAACAACAAAATGACGAGACCTTCTATGCATGCTGGGAGCGTTTTAAAGATCTGTTGATATCAGTGCCACATCATGGTTTAGAAGAACAAGATCAAGTGATCACTTTTTATCGCGGCCTTTCTCACGAGAGCCGAAAATTGATTGACACGATGTGCAACGGAGAATTTCTTGATAAATATCCCGATGGGGCTTGGGAGTATTTGGACCAATTGGCCGAGAACAATCGAGCCTGGGATTACTCTAAACCTTCTGAGAGGTCCCACCCGGCCCAAAGTTCGAATACTCCTGGACCGAGTGCTTTTGGTAAATTCACATTGGATGAGCAAACCGACCTACACCGTAGGGTCGACTTGCTTGCTAAAAAACTGGACACTTTGGAATTGAATAAAATATCGGAGTTGGCCGCGGTGGCCCAAATGGAGGAGGTTTGTCATTATTGTGAGTTGGGTGGGCATATTTCAAAGGAGTGCCCCACCTTCGCCGCTTTCAAAGAGTCCCTGCGTGGGACCGATCAGGCGGAGGTGAACGTAGTCAATCAGAGGTACGATCCTTTCTCAAACGTGTACAATCCCGGCACGAGAGATAACCCTTTGTTTAAATGGAGGGAACCCAATCAAGGGCAGCCCCAAAGGCCACCCCAGGCTCAAAATCAAGGTTTTCGACCTCCTCAAGGTCAAAATCAAAACCAAGGGCAAGCCCGATACCCTCCAAATCAATACCCTCAAAATTACCAACACCAAGGCCAAAGCGCTAATGGACATCAACCCCCTAAAAAACGCTCATTGGAGGATACCCTCCAAATGTTCATGCAAACTCAATTGGTTGTCAACGAGCAAAATTCACATTCCTTGAGGGAGATTCAAAGCCAAGTCTCCAAGTTAACCACGTCCGTGGGGGTGCTTCAGCAAGAAAAGGGAAAGTTTCCCTCTCAACCACAAGCAAACCCCCAAGGTCTGCACTTTGCGAGCGCCTCATCGGGCCAAGACCCGAACACTCATGAGCAAGCAAAATCCATCACCACGTTGAGGAGTGGCAAGGAGATTGATAAAACTATTCATCCCAAGCCGGTCACTCCTCCAATTTCATCTCCCGTTCTCAAGGCTCCCGAGTCCACCCCTACGGGCTCCGAGCCTACTCAAGTGATGGAGCCAAGTGTTCCTATCTCTCCCATTCCGGCCCCTTATCCCCATAGGTTGAGGGTGCCGAACAAGCTGTCTTCAGAAACCGAGGTGTATGAACTTTTCAAACAAGTGAAGATTAACATCCCTCTTTTGGATGCAATTAAACAAATACCCTCGTATGCTAAATTTCTCAAAGACCTATGCACGGTCAAGCGCAAGTTCAACGTGCAAAAGAAGGTCTTTCTCACCGAGCAAGTGAGCTCGATCATTCAAACCGCTATCGCTCCAAAGTACAAAGACCCCGGTTGTCCGACTATTTCCATTGTCATAGGGGGTAAAAAGGTCGAGAGAGCGTTACTTGATTTGGGAGCGAGTGTCAATTTGCTTCCTTATTCGGTGTACGAGCAATTAGGTTTGGGAGAGATGAAACCTACGAGAGTCACACTTCAATTGGCGGACCGGAGTGTCCGTGTTCCTAAGGGATTGGTGGAAGATGTCTTAGTCCAAGTAGACAACTTTGTCTACCCTGTGGACTTCGTGGTTTTAGACACTTGCCCCGTCACGAATCCTTCACAAGCACAAACACCCATTATCCTCGGACGCCCCTTCTTGGCGACATCCGATGCTGTTATTCACTGTAGAAACGGGTTGTTAAACATGACATTTGGGAACATGAAGATGGAGATGAATGTTTTTAACATTGGGACTCAGATGGGGGATGATGACAATGTCCACGAGGTGAGCCTCATAGACACACTTGTGCAGGAACACGTGGACACCATTCTTTATACGGACCCCCTTGAGGTTTGTCTTACCGCCGAGGAGGCGACATTTTTAGATTCTCCGGAGGTAGAGTATTTATACTCTCTTTTATATGTTGAGGACGTGTGTGGGACGGAAGTGTGGTCCCCAAAGTTCGAGGAGTTGCCTCCCATTGAGAGCAAAGCTCTCCCATCTAGCGTCCAACCGCCTAAGCTTGAATTGAAAACCCTCCCGGACGCTTTAAAGTATGCCTTCCTTGGCAATGGTGAGACATTTCCCGTGGTGATTTCTTCTTCCCTTGAAGGACACCAAGAGTCCAAGCTCCTTGAGGTTTTGAGGCGGCACACTAAGGCCATTGGTTGGTCCATCGCCGACATTCACGGGATTGATCCCTCGGTTTGCACACACCACATAAATCTAGAGGAGGATGTGAAGCCGTCCCGCCAACCACAACGTCGTTTGAATCCTATCATGAAGGATGTGGTGCGGGCGGAAGTGTTAAAGTTGTTGGATGTCGGGATCATCTACCCCATTGCCGATAGCAAGTGGGTGAGCCCGATCCAAGTTGTTCCTAAAAAGTCCGGCATTACGGTGGTCAAAAACGCCAATGATGAGTTGATACCTCAAAGGGTGACCACCGGATGGAGAGTGTGCATAGATTATCGGAAATTGAACGCTAGCACGAGAAAAGACCACTTCCCTCTTCCCTTCATTGATCAAATCTTGGAGAGGGTAGCCGGTCATGCTTTCTACTGTTTTCTCGATGGGTACTCCGGATATAACCAAATTGAGGTCGCTCTTGAGGATCAAGAGAAGACCACCTTCACATGTCCTTTCGGTACTTTTGCGTATAAGCGCATGCCCTTTGGCTTGTGCAACGCGCCCGGAACCTTTTCAAGGTGCATGATGGGCATTTTTAGTGACATGGTGGAGAAAATAGTTGAAGTCTTCATGGATGACTTCTCAGTGTTCGGGGACTCGTTCGAGTCATGCTTAGTGAATCTCGAGCGTGTGTTGGAGAGGTGTGAGGAGAAACATCTTGTTTTAAATTGGGAGAAGTGTCATTTCATGGTGACGCATGGGATTGTCTTAGGCCACATCGTGTCATCGAAAGGGATAGAGGTGGATAAAGCCAAAATTGACTTAATTGCGAACCTCCCTACCCCTAAATGTGTGAAAGACATTCGGTCTTTTCTTGGGCACGCGGGCTTTTACCGTCGTTTCATTAAGGACTTTAGTGCCATTTCGCGTCCCTTGTGTCATCTCCTCTCGAAAGACGCACCATTTATTTGGACACCGGCGTGTGAGGAGGCTTTCTCCAAGTTAAAAGCTAGTCTCACCTCCCCACCGATTGTGCGTGCTCCCGATTGGGACCTTCCATTTGAATTGATGTGTGATGCAAGTGACTATGCTATAGGGGCCGTTCTTGGCCAAAGGAGAGGGAAAGAGCCGTGTGTGATTTCTTACGCGAGCAAAACTCTCAATGATGCTCAAATGAACTACTCCACCACGGAGAAAGAGTTGCTCGCGGTTGTCTTTGCCCTTGACAAGTTTCGATCTTATGTGATAGGGTCCCCTATTGTGGTCTTCATGGACCACGCCGCCTTGAAATATCTCATGACTAAACAAGATGCAAAAGCAAGGTTGATTAGGTGGGTCCTTCTCCTTCAAGAATTTGATCTAATAATTAAGGATAAAAAGGGAGTCGAAAATGTTGTTGCGGACCATTTGTCTCGTCTTGATTTCGAGGATCGCTCCTCGAATCTCCCTATCATTGACACATTTCCGGACGAGCAATTGTTTGGTGTCTCTTCTTGCCCGTGATTTGCGGATATTGTCAACTATTTAGCCACGGGCCAACTCCCTACCAATTGGACTCCCCAAGAGAGGAGGCGTTTCTTGAGTGAGGTGAAAAGATTCTTCTTTGATGATCCTTACCTTTTCAAGTATTGTCCGGATCAAATTATCCGACGGTGTGTGCCCAATGTTGATCAACAAGGCATCCTTGCCTTTTGCCACACCGAAGCTTGTGGTGGACACTTTTCCGCCAAGAAAACCGCCGCAAAAATCCTTCAATGTGGCTTTTATTGGCCAACACTTTTTAAAGATGCGTTCGAATTTTGCAAAACATGTGAACGGTGTCAACAACTAGGTGGTGTTACCCGGAGGAATATAATACCCCTCACTAATATTCTTGTAGTTGAGGTTTTCGATTGTTGGGGCATTGACTTCATGGGTCCATTTCCGATGTCATTTGGATACCTTTACATCCTTTTAGCGGTGGACTACGTGTCCAAGTGGGTTGAGGCGATCCCCACTCGAACGAACGACCACAAGGTGGTCATTGAATTCTTGCGAGAACACATCTTGTCTAGGTTTGGAGCACCACGCGCGATAATCAGTGACCAAGGGACCCATTTTTGCAATAGGCCCTTTGAAACTTTAATGCGTAAATATGGTGTCACTCACAAGGTCTCCACGGCCTATCACCCTCAAACCAATGGTCAAGCCGAACTTGCAAACCGGGAAATAAAGCACATTCTTGAAAAAACAGTGAATCCTAATCGGAAGGATTGGTCAACTCGTTTGACCGATGCCTTATGGGCCTATCGAACCGCATACAAAACTGTTTTGGGGATGTCCCCTTATCGCTTGGTTTATGGGAAGGCATGCCATTTGCCGGTGGAACTTGAACACAAAGCCTATTGGGCCATCAAACAATTGAACTATCGCATGCCGGAGGCCGGCAAGCATAGAAAGCTCCAACTCAATGAGCTTGAGGAAATCCGGAGAGATGCTTATGAGAGCACGTCAATTTATAAATCAAAAGTCAAAGAGTTTCATGACAAGAACATTCAAAGAAAAACTTTTCATGTGGGTCAAAAGGTATTGCTTTATAACTCTAGACTTCATCTCTTTCCGGGAAAATTGCGGTCACGTTGGGAGGGTCCGTATGTCGTGAATAAGGTGTATCCTCACGGTGCTATTGATGTTTTTAATCCAAGTAATGGTGATATTTCTAAAGTGAATGGTCAAAGGCTTAAGCCATTTTTGGAAAATTTTGATGTTGAGGAAGTGGTTGAGGAGTTGGTCGATCCCGTGTATACGGATGGCCCCTCCGCTTGATCCTATTTGCGCTTAATCGGAGTCTAGGAGACTATAAATCCTTGGAGGTTGAGATACCTCTAGCGTTAGCCGTGCTCGAACGGCTATTGGTGGTCTGGTATAGCCACCCGGAATTTGAGCTATGTATGGAGTACCTAGGATGTCGGAAGTCGAGGCAAGCAGTGAGATCGGGGACAATACCGTCCAGCAATGTTTGATTTTAGTGTCGAGCTCCATCGAGATTGTTTCAAAATGGAGTGATGTTGCTTGGAGTCTAGAGTTCTGGGGAGCACTTTAACAATAGAAGTGTTTCACTTGACTCGAAAGGGAGTGATAGCCTATTAGATGATGGCACCTCTCCTCGGGTTACACCCGTACCTCATCTATATTGCCGGTCTGACTAATAGGGAAACACAGTCTCAAGTTTCGGGGAGAAAAGTAGTACCCGTTAATCGCGTGAAGATTTGTTTGTTGGGAACTCGGCTATCACGGAGCGAGTTGGTACTAATCATTTTCTCTTAGTAGGTAGTTGGCAATTCAGTCTTTTGCAGGGTGACCATGCTACCGTACCAGCCTTGGTAGTTTGGGTCTAACGTAGCGGCGATTGCGGCATTCAGGAGCCCTAAGCAGGGGTGCGACGAAATGTCGCGGTTGTAAGGCCTACAAAGTCGTTGGGGATGGCCCTGTGCGACTAGCTGTGGTCCCACATGGGGCCGAAGGAGGAAGCCTTGGAAGCATTGCCAATGACGAACGGAGCGGATGATGCAAAATCCTCATCTTTGGTCGAGGTATTGGGTGATTGACATTCCACCCCGTCGGTACATTTTTGTTCCTCCCTCTCTTTATTTTGTCTCATGCATTGAGGGCACTGCACATTTCAAGTTGGGGGGGGGGGGGGGGGGGGGGGGGGGGTGGATTATTCTAATCATTTACATTTTCGATTTTTGCATAAAATTTTTGTGTAATTTTCCCGCTTAGTTGGGTAGTTCATAGATTGGATACTCTAAATATGCTCAATTGTGTTCATAATGACGAGAGTCATGTGTCTCATCGAACTCGATTTTTGTGTTTAGACCCATGTCATACACATATACATGAATTTTGATGAACAAGTTAAGCATTTGGCAGGTTGAGTTGAGAAACACCACCTAGGGTAGAGATTCATGTTTGCATCATCCCATACTTTTTGTTTCTATTCTCGCATTCGCACAAATAACACTTTTTGTTCATGCTTGGGTAGTGTAAATATCTACGATGCATCGTTTTGGAGTTGGTGGCGTATGTAAGAAATGAGGCAAAGGCATTTTTTGTATGATAAAACCACTCATGAGTCCCGTTGATCCTTGTTTGAACCGTAGTCCGAGTCTCCATTTCATTGTTTAACTTAAGTGACCGGATGTTCGGAGGGTTTGGGAAGGTGATTTTCAATGGCATAAAGGTGTTTGGGAGGTGTGTGATTGAAGGCAATAAGGTTAGAAGTGAGCTGGACGAAGTTTGGATGGAAGAACAAAATCTGCAAATTTTCAATACCGGTAGCGACACAGATATTGCTACTGGTAGCAAGGGAACAGAAGGTCCAAAAATTTTTCAATACTGGTAGCGGCATCCATATGGCTACCAGTAGCAACTGGGTTTTTCTCAAAAACTTTTCCTACCCTGGCCCACACTCTCCTACCCCACTATAACTACTCCTATTTCTTCTACCCCACTAACCCCACCGCCCCTCTTCTTCTTCTCCACAACCGAATAAACCCACAAAACCCTCTCTCTCCACAAACGGCCAAAACCCACCTGCAAGACCGACCTTCCTTCTCTCCCAAATCAACCTGATCAAAAACCATGACCCGATTTCTCTCACCTGTACCACCACCACACCGTAGCTCTCTCTCATATCCACCATGACCTCCTTCAACCGAGAAAACCCAATACGAACCTCTCTCCCTCTCATCTCTTACAAACCGAACTCCAGGAGCTCGAAAACACCACCAATCGGGTCAGGAGGGAGCAAGAATCCACAGGGGTTTTGTGAAATCATCAAGATCTTCAACAGGTTTTCAATCCCCTTTCCAATTTCGAGGTAAAATCAATAACCCCTGCGCTCTCTCTCTGGTACTGTTCACCCCTGTGCACTCCGATGGCAGCCATCGGTTTGTGGGTTCTGATTTCATGGTTTCTCTCTCTCTCTCTTGTGCAAACCGAGCCCTAGAACCACGTTTCTGTGGGTTTTTGCTGCAAATTCAGTCAAGGCTCGGTTTGGTTCCCCCTGCGCACCCTTTGGAAAAACCTGTCATGCTTTGACTGTTGTGGGCTGAATTTTTGAGATCTGTGTGTGTACTCTGAACTTACAGTAGCTGCATTTCTGATTTGGTATTGTGATTGCACTTTTGTCTGCTGTCGTTTACGCAACCTGGGTTGAGTTTTGAGATGCTATCTGTGCTCTGTTTATGTGATATCTATTGAGGAATCTGTTGAGCTTGCATCCACCGGAGCTTCTACTGTGTTAATTTCTGATGGGTTCTGAGTTTGGGCTCTGCTTTCTATTGTTAATTCACTGCATTGTGAGCCATTATTGACTGAATTGTTGAGCTGCACTGTTGTCTGAAACTGTGAAGTAGGGGGTCGGTTGGAGTTGATCGGAGGATTAAACTACATTGTGGGGTTTTGGTTACTACTGTTGTGTCTGTTGAAACCGCGCTCTGCTGTTGCTTTATCTGTTTAGATAACACTGTGGGTCCTATCTGTTTGCTTCTGCTGTTGTTGAGTGCACACCGTGTGGGCTGGATATTGCTATTGCTGTATGTGTTGCTTAACGGTACAATTTGGAAAAAATGGGTAAAAAGGCAGGGCCCGCAAAAGCAAAGAGGCACATAGGGGTTGGGCCGAGTCAAGAGCCAACGAAGACTTTGGGAAAACGGCCGGCAATTGAACCTAATGAGGAGGAGGAGAGGAAGAAAAAGCAAAGGGAGGATGAGGAAAGGACAGAGAAGGAAAAGTGGGTTGCAAAAATGCAGAAGAGGGTCTTCACTTGTGAACGCCAATTGAATCCAAAAGGGCTGGGCACTCACCCCGTCATAGCTGCTATCCGGTACCATGGGTTATCGTTCTTTTTCGACAACTTGGGCTGTTATAGGCGAAAAATGGTGAAAAACTTTTATGAGAACATGGTGGTGCACCGTCGGGAGCGTGTAGTCGTGTCCCAAGTCGGGAAGGTGATTGTTGAAGTAACTCCCGACTCCATTGCAAATTATTTGCATTATGAGAGACCCGCAGATGGCACATCTACTTACCCTAGGAACCCCTTGAAAATGCCACCAAATGAGCAAGTGCACACTCTCACCGATGCCCCGGACTCCTTTGATCCTGAATCGGGAAGATACATAGCGGGAAGTTTGAGGGCCAAATACCGCACAGTTAACAAGTTGGTGCACCACAATTTGAGTCCTTTCAGTCTTGACAAAACTCCAACTAGTTACGATGGTAAGGTGATGATCGTCTTTGGCTCGGAAAAGGAGAAGGTTGATTAGGCATGGTGGATTTGGGATGAGATTAAGGCATTCAGAGAAAAAGGTACCAGCAAGGCAAACATCCCATTCCCCATTATGATTACGAAGTTGTGTGAGGATGCGGGATGCAAGCCAGCTTCGGGTGATTTGCCGCAGCCAGGAAGTCCGGGACCAATCACCGCGGCATCAATTAGAAAAAGTGAAGCTGCTTCTAAACCCCCTCGCCTCGAGACAATTGGAACTTCTTTACCCACCGCCACAACTTTTCAAGAGCGGAGTGAGCAATGGAACAAGATTATCCATACCCGCCAAGGAATGATCATTGAAAAGCTGGAAAGTGTGGAAACTGAGCAAAGGCGCGCGAGGAGGAGAGATGGAAAGATAATGAGGATTCTGAAATGGATAGAAAAATGTGAGGGGAAGAGATCCGGGGAGTACTACGTGGAGACAGAGGAGGATAAAGAAAGGGATACCGATGAGGATAGTGAGGGGTTGCACGACTTTGGTAGGGAGGACACTGATGATGGGGAGTATGATGAGATGGACGATGGGGAACGACGAGTAGTGGTGGCGTCTAGTATTAGTATGCTTATGTAGTCTTTTGATTTTCCTTATTTGTAGCTTTGTTGTTTGTGGGCCGGAGGCCACGATTGGTTAGTTTAGGGATGTAGTGGCCTAGGGGGGTAGTTGACCCAAGCTGATTGAGGCCACTACTCATTTTGTGTCCCTTCTTTTGTTTAACCATGGTCGTTACTGCTGAACCAAGTCCCTGTTGATCTTATAATCGCCACTAACTCTAGTATTATGCATTCTGGATATTGTCATTGCTTCGAGTTATGAAGTTCCTGGTTGTGAAGCTTGTACATAAGTAGTTTCATTTTCCTTTTGTTTAAAGCGCTCATTTGAATAGCATGCGTAACTTCTTGTTTCTAGTTACTGCTCCACTCGCTAGCGCTGGTGTGGGATGATATGATGCTTGATTGTTGAAATTCAATTTTGAGCGATAACTCGGTGAGGATTTGGAATTGAAACTCGAGGTGGTGAATTTTGGCTCACGTGCACTCTCGTAGCTTATCTTCTTCATAAATGTTCATGGCATGATATGCGTGGGTTGCATAGGTTTTGTTTGACGAGTATTGACTCTTGCCTCGTCTTGTCGATTGAGCATAGGTAGCGCATTTTGCGATATCGGGAAGATTGCATAGCATAGATAGATAAATCAGAATTAGTTTACTCGGGACGAGCAAAGTCCAAGTTTGGGGGGTGTGATAAGCCCTAAATTTTGTAAGTAGTGGGGCTTATCTCGTTCATTTTTAGCCCACACACGTGCATTTTGTGGCTTTATATGATTGATTTCGCGCGAGGTTGTGTTTTTGTTGCTTGTAGGGAAAACGAGAGAAAAAGACGTGTTTTGACGCTATGTTTGAACCAATGGATGCCCGAGCACCCAAGGCCATGTGGGACCTCACCATCGAGTCCCGGGAGTCAAGGAACGAAGCATTGAACGAGACTCGGGAAACCAAAAGTCCAGGAGAAGATCACGCGAAAGAAGGCATGAAGTTGCCCAGTTGCTACCAGTAGCAATATACCATATTGCTACCAGTTGCCGGCGTCCAGAAACTCAGATTTTAGTTTGCTACCAGTAGCAATACAACATATTGCTACCGGTAGCCACTGCGAAATTCAGCAACTTTTGAGCCCGATTAAGCTTCTATCTTGGGGGCATTTTGGACCTTTTGTACACATTTTTGGGGGCTATAAAAGCCAACCAACATCAGATTATTAGGGTATCTTACATTTTCACTTTCTCTCTCTACCTCCCTTCTTCTTCCTCACCCATTTTCTCTACATTCTCTCTAGAAATTAGTCTTCAATCTTCAAGAACCAAGGTTTTCTCCTTCATTAATGTTGTAAGCACTTCTCTAAGCTTTATGAATCCGTAGTTTATTTTCATTTTCGTTATGTTTCACGTTTTCTTGGCATTTCTACGTAGTATGTTCATCTCCTCTTTGATTATGTGTGAGTAGTGTAGCAAGGCTTGGTCATGGGGTGATTAGCACCCCATGACTTGGGTTATTTTTGTTCTTCTCTCAAAATGAGCATTCAAAGTTGTTTGTTTAAGAGTTGGGGTTCGATTTTATGTATCAAAATTTAGTCTTGTTAATCTCTTTGATCTTGTGTAGGCAAGGGCTTGACTACTTGCCACACATGATGCTTTGAGTTATGGCATTCTAAGTGTTTGTAAAAATGCCTCAATGAACCCTACTCTTGATCAAACCCATTTTCTAGAATCCAAATGTGCTATAATGTTGAATCTTCCGGTTAAGCATGTTTGACTACGTGGTTTAACCGAGTAATCTTGAGAAGAACAATGTAATTCAAGTCATGGGTGTTTTGAACCCTTTGACTTTGCCTTTAGTGTTAAATTAGTAAAACCTTCATTTTCTAGCCATTTAGAGGTAGAGAGAGAACCACCCAACAAAACCACCTTATAAGTTGGCCGTCTTAACGCCAAAACTCTCATCGCAAGTCAATCTCATGCCGGTCGCATTTGGTCCCTGTGGAAATCGACCCCGGTCTTGCCGGGTTACTATGCTTTCGACGACCTAGCCCTACGCTTGGGGCGACGCTAACTACAACAAAGCTAGGTGTCAAGCATCTATGAGCAGTAACTTTGTGCATTTATTGTCAAAGGTTAGGGTCTGTCTCTAATCCATCCTCCGCTCATACCCCCAATTATTAGAGAGTAAATGGGTTATGTTATTGTATTGTATTGTATATATCCGAAAGTCTGAGAGGTGATAATTTATGTTTGAACTATGGTCAGGTAGAAGAGACAAGAGTTGTGGCACTCGGTATGTGCAGTTAAAAGAAACATAGAGAAAATTATTCTACTTGGAATTTCATCTTCTTTTTTTGGATAATTAGTACATGATCTACTGATGAGAGTTCTTTTTTCATGCTTTCTTTGCTGTTACGAGTATTTTTGGGTGGAAGCGAATGCTCCACAATTCACATACATAGAGTGCATCCGGAATCATATGGATTTGAGGAATTTTGGGAGCAATGTATATAGGCCAAAAAACTTGGAAATAAAAAGAAAAATCAGGCAAGAGAAACCCAAACTAATTGAGAATTTACCATTGAAGCAGTGTAGATTGGGGAGTTATAGCAACGCGATAGGCTGATAAACATTAAAATCAAAATAAAGTGCAAATTAGAGTAGGGCAATTTAAAAGTAAAAAGAATCGCTGTTGAAACAAAAATTACGGATGTGTAGATGGTTTGTAAGGAAGTAGCATTTTGACTTATTTACCGTGGAGATTCATCGTCCAAGCAATGATTTTTCTCCTTTTTTGACCGTGAGTTCTTTATAGGTTGTAGTGTGGTGTGATGGGACAATATTTGTTGATGGAGATGTTCCATTTTAATTAAAAATAAATAAAGAAGACTATCATCATTTGGCGCCTATTAATAAATTAAGGGATTTTTCACAGACTAATTATTGATTATAAAGTGACAGGTTTATTAGCTTATCGGAGAAAACCAAGTCTATAACCCTTTTTAATATGTTTATAAATTATTGAATTTTCTTGTATGGCACGAGTTTTTTGTTAGTGTGTATTGCTGAAATTTCAGTAGCCCATAATGAGATGGGTGGTGAGAGTTTTTTCTTTTTTTTTTCTTTTTGCCATTCGTTAATCCAAATTTACTTTATCCTAGGCGAATTGGGGAGGGAAATGGGTGCTTACGGAAATCAAACCCTGTCCATGT
This sequence comes from Vaccinium darrowii, assembly GCA_020921065.1. Classification (NCBI taxonomy): domain Eukaryota; kingdom Viridiplantae; phylum Streptophyta; class Magnoliopsida; order Ericales; family Ericaceae; genus Vaccinium; species Vaccinium darrowii. The sequence goes on from CM037154.1 coordinate 39,183,495, forward strand.
GCGTGGGAGTATAAGAGAGGCACCAACTGCACTCCACTCCACTTGCGGGTGGTAAGAGTTTGAGGCAGTGAAACGTAGCGACAAATCCAGAAATTTAACTAAGGATATATGGGCGCGTACTCATTAAATTTTGACTAAATATGTTTTTCTCCACTAGAACACAAAAATGCTAAATATTCGTCAAAAGTTTCGGGAAAGAAAGATATTCATCATAAAAAAAGAAAATACATTAATCAATCAAGTTTCACTTCTTATTTTTGCAATTAACTTCAACACTGAAATGGATTGTACGTGCATATATAGCACGGGTTTGCCGCTAGTGTTAATGATGGTAAGATATCAATATTCTATGGTCACGATTGTCAATAATGTAGTTACAAGAAATACACTTTACTTTTTAAATCTTCAAGAGTATTTTCCATTATTATCTTCTTTGTAATCTCTTAGGGTCGGCAACGGGACGGGGTGGGGTGGATACTACTATCCTATCTCCGATCTCTGAACTTATATCTAAATCCCTTCCCCTCCCGAATCTCCACCAGGGATTTTTTGGCCTCTGTTGTGCGATACTGTGGAAGTCACAACGATATTAGCAAGCACAATCAATCTAGAAACAAGAATAATAAAGATAAAGAATGCTAGGAAATCAGGAAAACCAGCCACCCAAGAACACAAGAGATTTACGTGGTTCTCTACACAGGCTGTGTAGCTAATCCATGGGGGGAAGGGACGAATCAATCCACTATAATCAATAAGGATTACAATCTCCAATCTCCTCTCAATGTTTCTCTCAGTCTCTCTGGGTTTCTCTCTCCAAAACAAGCTTAGGAAACCCTAAAACTGATTAAAACGCACTTAAATAAGGTGTTGTATGTCGCCATGGTCAGGACCAAGGTTCTGCTCGTCCGGACCAAGGTTCCTGAGACCCATACAAATGTTTCTGGAGAGATGGTCCGGACCAAGAAATCGCTCGTCCGGACCATGAGCCCCCTGGTTCGGACCAAGAAAACCCCCGTCCGGACTACCGATGCAGAAAGCTCCAATTTGGTCTCCCGAAGTCTGGTTTGGACCTCTTAAGTCTTGGTCCGGACTAGAGATGCTGCAAACACCAATTTTGAAGCCACACTCAACAGCCTCTATCTCCGGCCTCAAGGAAGATGAGGGATTCCAGTGAAGAATTGGGGATCTGAACCTAAAATAATAACCTTTCTTTGCTCCACATAATTTCCCAACAAAATTAAAATAAAACCCCGCAGATTTCGTGTTCGAAGTGCAAAACAGTAAAAACCCGTTACGCATTCAGATGATTTAATTACATCCCGTGTCAATTGCGTATCCCAAATGCACACCAATAGTAACACATCCGGACCGTCCAAAGCACTTTCTGAGATTCAAATGAACTCTTACCGGTCAAAGTTGCAGGTAAGAATACATTTCAAAATTGGGACCATTGATTCTAGGATGGACGATCGGGATGTGTTGATATGCATTTGGGGAAGCGTAGAGTTGAGAAAATAGGTTAAAAGTGTCAAGCGCAAATGTCTTGAGAGTTGGGTGAAACTGGAAGTGAAATCCTAGGGAAAATTTAAATTAAACACAAACGATTATAAGTAGTATTTTTGTTAAATTTATTCCCAAACTTAACACACACACACACACACATATATATAGGGAAAACGGGGATTCAGTGAAGTGAGGCAGGGATAGACGTATATATGCCCGCTCCTATCCGTTCCTCGAATTTTTTTAAAAGATCCCCATATCCTATCCAATCCCAAAAAAAAAAAAAATTCTTGAATCCTCAATTTGTTTGGGTTGGGTAGGATCGGACCATTCGAAATGGTCATCCTCGTACTCTCGCATTGATATTATGCTATGATTGGTTCCAGTAAAGTCATTACATACATCATGAATCGTTACTCTTATTATAACTCAATTCTGTTGAAAGTCGGTTGTGTTCCCATTGAAGTTGAGTGTACTCCTGTTGAAGCCGGGTGTTCCCGTGACATAAATCTGGCTATGTCGTTGATTAAGTTATTGTTTGAGCTATTATTATTTTTTGTATTGTACATTTCTCACGTTATTTATGTGACAGGTTAGGACAGAGTTTATGGTGGCTGTCTGGCTGAGTTGGAGCAATTAGAGGAGGCGTATGTATTTTGAGGATCATTAAAAGTATTTGTATTACTTTTGATTATTAGGGCCTATCAATGGTAATTTTTGAAGAATTACTTTTTTTTTTGAGGTTATGTAGAAATTCGGGTCATCACATAGTGCTTAGACTATAATTATTTTTTTATTATTGATTATTTTTTCATTTTTGGTGATTTTTTTTTTGTAATTTTTGATCGCCATATATTTTTTAAATTTGTCTCGATGAGAAAAATAATAAAAATAAGAACCTAAATTTAAAAAGTTTTAGAAAACCAAAACAATTTATTTGTTTCTGTTTATTTCCTCTTGGCAGGACGGAGTATTAGTAGCATATGGCAACTCATATTGAGTGCACCTGCCTAGTGCAAGTAGGAGAATCAAAATACAGTGTCACAAAGAGTTTAACTTATAAAGCATAACACAGGCCAAACAACACAGAAACTTACATCACCATATAGACCAACAACAATATGATATTTTGGAAGCATGACCTTGGAGTAAGACTAAGAAGCTTTCAGTGTGTTTCCAACGTCAAGAACGAACTGGTATTTGACATCATTTTTTGCGAGACGTTCCATAGCTTTGTTCACGTAGTCCATTGGAACGACCTCAATTGGTGGAGTTATATTGTTTTTGCCAGCAAAATCAATCATCTCTTGCGTTTCCTTCAGACCACTAATCAAACTTCCAGCTACCATCTTCCTTCCTACTCCCTCCGTCCCTTAAAGTTTGATACTTTCGGGAGTGTGTGTCATTTTTAAATTGCCTATATCTTTCAATTCATAATGTTTTATGTGATTTTCATAACTTTGTTTAAAAGAACTAATTAAAATCAATCAAACTAGATCCATATTGCTTATATAAAACATTATAGATTAAAAGAAATAATCAATTTTTTCATAGGGCTGGAATAGTGAAAGTGTCAAACTTTATGGGACGGAGGGAGTATAATAACCAAGTCCAATATTACATAAGTAGCATAAATGAAAGATACACATGATATAACAATACTGCAGATAAATTTGAAGACGAAACGGGCTATGCTACTTAAACCTTGCAAATTTGAAGATTGGAAGAATAATTTGGGATGGATGGAATTAAACACAAGCCCAAGTGGGGAGGTAATTCTCAATTAATCCGTTAGCCTAAATGAAGGAAATAATGTCCCTTAATAGGTGAGCTTAATTGCTAAAATATATTACTTCAGTTAGATAGAATTGGGAAAGTGTACCACTAATCAAAGGGAAGGCTGATAACTCGAGTGGCTTTTCTGGAGCACCAACCAGGATGATCTTTCCATGAGACTTCAATAGAAGTAACACTGGTACCAGTGCATGAATTGCAGATACCGTGTCAATGATTCCATCCAAAGTGCCTGTAGCAGCCTAGGATAACTCAACACATCCATACGTTATTACTAAAAACTTAAGAATCTCTATGGTTATCAATACCACTCCTATATAGATGAAAAAACAGATACCTGCATTTCGTCTGGATTACTGCTAACCAAGAATGAATCGGCACCAAGAATTTCAATAGCTTCCTATTTCTTGTGAGGAGAGGTACTAATAACAGTCACTATAGCTCCGAAAGCCTTGGCAAATTTAACAGCCACATGGCCCAACCAACTAAGGCCCACCGCTCCAACTTTCATACCAGGCTTATCTAACCCAAAATATCTCAATGGGCTGTAAGTCGTGATGCCAGCGCACAAGAGAGGAGCAGCTACACCAAGAGGCAAATTGTTGGGAATACGAACGATGCAGCGCTCATTAGCAACCATGTGATCAGAATAACCTCCGTATGTCATGGTTCCATCATAATTCATGGAATTGTATGTGAATATCATCTTGGGACAGTAACTTTCGAGGCTGTTCTCGCAATCTTCACGTGTGGCAGGCTCCAACCAAGCAACCCACCCCGACTCTGTCTCCAACTATGTACTTTTGTACCTTGCTGCCAACTTCTATCACCACTCCTGCAACCTCATGCCTGCGTGTGTCAATCATATGCACACATTTATGTTTGTAGTTGGTTAAGGGGTTCGATTCAATTATAAATCTATAGTCAGTTTTCCCTTGTTCTTATGAACTTAATTCCAACATTATTACGCAAGGCAATTTCTTAAGAACAATTAAAAAGTAATGTAATTAAACTTCTGTTTACTTCATTTCGATTCTAAATCAAAGAGCAACCTTCCTAATTAACATAGCAAACAACTTACATACACAAGTTTACATCACTATAGTCAATAAGTAATGCTAGGCACCTAGGGTGGCGGAGCCAAGACATTAATTCGGAAGTAGCACCCAAAATGGAATAGTAATTATCAAGCCAAAATACACTAGTACTAAGGTTAATTATTCGTAATATTAAAATATACACATTTTTATAAATTAATCATCAATCAACATATTAGTCAATGTCCAAAAAATACAAATGTTCCAATGAATTTCTCATATTACCAAAAAACACATATTTTCTTGTGTTTATCATTCATCGATATACTTTACACCCAAAAGAAATAGACGTGTTCTATAGAATAACGTCATTTTTGTTTCTAAGATACAAAATCTGTTTTTTAGACATAGGAGCGGCATGTGCCATTCCACCCTCCTTATTGCCTCCGCCCCTGGGTACCCAAAAAAGTACCTCTAGCTCAAGATTCAAATGGTTGTGACCCACAACATACTACGTTTTACAGTTTTGTTTGCTAGAGTATTGTTCGGTTGAAGTTGTCACTACAGTTATGCAAACATTGAATCCTGGGAGACAAACGTAGCCAACAATCTTGACACTCAGCCACTTGTATAATTATGTGGATTGTTTATTGTTTAATTCGTGGAAAAATAGTGATTTAGGCCGTTTGATAAAATTAAAACTGAAAGTTGAAAGCTAAAAAATTAAGAACTTAAAATTGAATGCTGAACTTTTTAGATTGAAAAATTGTTTGATGAAGACATCAAAAGATGAATTAAATAACTGACAAAAAGATAAATAGATTTTGATTCACTTAGGGCATCCTCATCAGGATCAACAAATTTTGGACCAAATTAAACCACAAAAACACCTTTTACAATTTAGCAAGTCACTTTATCAAAAACTCAAAAAATCAGACTCTCTATCCAAACTTTACTATATTAAACTATTCCCCTCAAATCTATTAAAAAAATTTCTTTTCTCCTAAAAAACTCAACTCCCCACGTTGGGAGGTGTACCTGTCGGAGGAAAGGCATAGCTAGGTGTACGTGTCAACAGCCCATGGTTGTTTCCTCTCTTGTTGTCTCCTGTTGCACCGAAGAAAATGGGTGGTGGGGCCATGCACAGGGTTAGAAGGACAGAGAGGGTTGAAAGTCAGGGACGAGAAATTGTTAAACAATTCGGTAGCCCATGAACAGTGCTTCTACCCAAATACCGAGTTACTGTAGCGAAGTCGTAATTTTTGCAAATTGGCCCAACATTTGTTGAGGCTGATTTTGGGGTGTTTTCTACCCTTTGGCTCAACAAAATAACCATTTCGGGAATTTGTAGTACCTGATGGGGATGCTCTTATCTATGATTCCTCTCTTTAGTTTTCATAATGGGTATCATGTGATGATGGTGGCTGGGGCTTAGGAGGTGATGACTGCACGTGAATTGTGACGGCGATCATGGAAAGATTATAACAAAGTGGTGTAGTGGAGAGATTAGGGTGGTGAATGGTGATGCAAGTGATGATAGAGGCAAGTGTTAGGAGTCCGATCTGCTTGAGGTTCTGCTTGCGCATAGGTCCAATCCGTTGGAAAGTATACAAGGAGTCCACCACATCACGAGGACCTAATATACATTGAATGACCCATATGCACTTAAAAGGCTAAGCCTTGTAAGTGGTGAGTTATCCAATTGTATATTACGGTCCAACTCTTTTTCTGTTTATCCAATGTGGGACTCAATCTTTCAGACATGTTTCCAACAATCTCCCCCTCATGTGTGAACCATGCGTTGGGTCTAGCTCTCCCTCGATCTGATCCACTTTACTTCCCTTTAATTCTTGATCTATCTCTTCAACACGATGTTGAAACCCGGGCTTATTCACCAGACCCACTCCATCGAGAACCACCACACTCCAAGAGAGCTACCTTGCTTGCTAGCTAAGTGTCGAACGCACTAGGATTTTTCTATTCCATCGAGAGTAGACACTCTATCGAGAGCATCTTGCTGCAAGCCCACTATACATTAAATGACCCATATCCACATAAAAGGCTAAGCCTTGTAAGTGGCGAGTCATCCAATTGTATATTAATGTCCAACTCTTTTTCTGTTTATTCGATGTGTGAACCATGCATTGGGCCTAGCTCCCCTTCGATCTAATCCACTTTGCTCCCCTTTAATTTTTTTATCTATCTCTCTAATACCATATTGAAACCCGGGCTTATTTATCGTACCCACTCCAACGAGAACCACCATACTCCAATAGAGCCACCTTACTTCCTAGCCAGGTGTTGAACGCACTAGGAATTTTCCTGCTCCATTGAGAGTAGACACTCCATCGAGAGCACCTTGCTGCTGGACACCTGCCGAAAGCACCAGGAATTTTCTTGCTCCATCGAGAGCCACCTGGCCGCTGGCCACCTGCTGCACGCATCAGGAATTTTCTTGCTCCATTTAGAGTTGCAATGGATTTCCTGCTCCTCCGATAGTCTCCATGCAAGCCCACAACCATCGATGCTTCTAGGAGAGTTCGCCCATAGATCGTCAGCCATCGGCTCTGATACCAATTGTCAGGAGTCTGATCCACCTGAGGTTCTGCCCTTTTGCACATATGCCCAATCCGTTGGGGAGTATCCATGGACACATCACATGGATCCAATATACATTGAATGACCCATATCACTTAAAAGGCTAAGCTTTGTAAGATTTGGTTTCGTGGACTACATTGATTCAGGTTTATACATTGATTCAGGTTTATATTAAGATGGGGTTTTCGAATGAAGGCATACAGTTGTTTTTCGAAATTAAAATTTTTAAAAATTAGTGACATTCACTATTTTTTTGTCGTCGGAAGTGGTCTGCTAGAGGTGAAATGGTCGTCGGCTGGAGGTGTTGTGGTAATTTTTTAAAATTTTATGTTCAAAATTAGAATTTTTAAAAATTAGTGACATTTCACTAATATTTTGGCCGCCGGAAGAGGTCGGCCAGAGGTGGGGTGGTGATTGGCCGGAGGCAGGGTGGTGATTTTTTTTGAATTTTATGTTCGAAATTAGAATTTTTAAAAATGAGTGACATTTCACTAATTTTTTTGGTGGCCGAAAGTGGTCGGCTAGAGGTTGAGTGGTGGTCGGCCGGAGGTGGGTTGCTGATTTTTTTTAATCTTATGTTCGAAACTTGAATTTTTAAAAATTAGTGACACTTCACTAATTTTTTTGATAGCCGAAAGTGCTCAGCCAGAGGTGAGGTGGTGGTCGGCTCGAGGTGAGGTACTGATTTTTTTTGAATTTTATGTTCGAAACTTGAATTTTTAAAAATTAGTGACACTTCACTAATTTTTTTTGATCGCCGGAAGTGCTCGGCCAGAGGTGGGGTGGTGGTCAGCCGGAGGTGGGGTGTTGATTTTTTTGAATTTTTAAAAATTAGTGACACTTCACTAATTTTTTTCGTCGCCGGAAGTGCTCGGCCAGAAGTGGGGTGGTAGTCAGTCGGAGGTGGGGTGTTGATTTTTTTGAAATTTATGTTCGAAACTTGAATTTTAAAAAATTAGTGACACTTCACTAATTTTTTTGGTCGGTGGAAGTGCTCGGCCAGAGGTGGGGTAGTGATTTTTTTGAATTTTATGTTCAAAATTTGAATTTTTAAAAATTAGTGACACTTCACTAATTTTTAGAATTGTGTTTTAAATTGAATCATGGATATTGGTTGATATGTAAACTGAATTTGGCAAAATTATATATTTTTATGTCGATACATCTGAACATGTGTCCGGGCTTGAGGACTTTAAAAAGACAAAGCGGATTGGTGTTATAAGGGTGGGAGATGCAGGCCAGGTATCTCGATGGGTTTGACGTCATTCCCTTTTATTGCGAGAGGTCGCCCCTCTTTTATTCTGGTCGAAACATGTTCTTGATAGATGTGCAAAATCGATAAGTATTATGAAATGTGATATTTTAATATTGCGATAGTTTTCTGCTTGATCCTGAAAAGCTGGATTTCTTTTTATGAATGAACTCAAATTTTATTATCTTGTTACTAAGAATCTTTTTATTAGTTAGTAACTGAAAAATATGATTTAAACTTTTTGCGTGGCATTGACTAAATCCATGATTAGAGTGTTCATAAGATATGTGGTGTTTCATACGAGCTTTAACTTATGGAGTTTTCGAAAAAAATCATACTTTTCAGGTTCGCAGCAGTAGATGGATTATTTGGAGGATTTGCTCTGAGTGACTATTAGTTTTGTCATTTCTTGAGCTTTCGGGCCATTGTAATTTCCGGTGAATTTGTTGTATTATTTTGAGGTTGTTATAAAAACCATTGATTTTGAGGTGTTTAAAAAAGTCCAGTCGTCACAGATGGTATCAGAGCAGGTCCCGACAGGAAGTGTGAATTTCACATTGCTCGGGGTAAGATCCTTGGCATTATTTGAGGTATATAGGATTTATCCGATTATAATTTATTTTTTGCCCAAAAATTGCAAACACAACAAGCTAGCAATGAGCGGAACAACCTCTTTTTTTTTTTTTTTTTTTAATCCAAAGAAAATTGCAAAGCCAACAAACCACCAATTTTTCAAAATTTCCCGCATCGAATTAAAGATCTCTATTATTAGTGTATTTTGGTACAAAAGATTAAAAAATTATGCGCGAAAGTATCCTATTTTTTTATCCGAAGAAAATTACAACGGGCATAAAAAGGTTAATATCATAATATCAAAGGAAAGCAACCTGCTGGGTTTACATATGGAGGGCAGTTTGATAAAATTGCCACACCAAACTAAAACCCCCTCTTTAGGGAAATAGATTTGGGAGTACTATTCTTGAACAAGAGTAATTGCAAATGTTTACAAGCTGTTGCACTTGTCCGTGCCTAAAGGCACATCAGAACGCAATACAATAAAATGTTAACTTAAATAAATTACCCGCTCTACTCGACTGTTATGCCTAACAGACGTAATCTACTCGTGTCAGTTACCATATATATTTTGAGACGCTTTCTTATTTATCATAAAATGCAAACTTTAAAGGAAAAATTAGTCAAAAAAACAACATTTTTTGTCCTTTTTAACCCAAGGACACGCTACTTTTTTTTTCTTGACGAAGGACACGGTACTTTACAAATAAGCCAAAAGGACATTTTTACAAAATCATCTATCAAAAACTTGTAGTGGCCCTAGATGACAGTGTTGAAGAGAGAGATTTGCTTGAGGAGTCATCGGCGATGATGGTGGTAGTGTGACAGTGGTGGTTGGATTTTAGATCTAGACATCTTGAGGTGGATTCCCGGCGCAAACAGAGATCATGTAAAGAGAGAGCTGAGGCCCGCAAGGCCTGCTGATGCCCGTCGACGAAGAATCTGGAGAAGAGAGGAAGTGATTCATCTTCTTCGATACTAAAAATAGGGGGGAGAGAGAGAAAGATGAGAGATAAATATGTGAATCTGATTTCTCCTTTCGTTTTCACTTGTGAGAATGGAGACAGAAAAAGAAGGAAGAAAACGTGGGAAAGAGAGAAGTAGGAGGAAGAGTACTTTGTTTTCTTATTTTTGAAATTTTGATTTCTGAGGTAAAGTTGCGTATATTTTACTCTACCAGGAGGTGGCAAACATGCAGTACAACAAAGCCTCTGGTAATAATATCTACTGATTTGCTCGAGAGTCGAGTCATCATGATTTAAAAAATTTCCATTTTACTGTAAATATTTACTTGTGTATAAAAATTACTTTTCCATCATGATTTGCTCGAGAGTCGAGTCCATATATTTACTTTTTTTGAATTTTATGTTCAAAATTAATATTTTTAAAAATTAGTGACATCTCAGTAATTTTTATTTGTTGTTAGAAGTGGTCGGCTAGATGTGGGGTGGTGGTCGGCCAGAGGTGGGGTGGAGATTTTTTTGAATTTTTTGTTTGAAATAAGAATTTTAAAAAATTAGTAACATCTCACTAATTTTTTTGGTCGGCGGAAGGGGTCAGAGATGGGGTGGTGATCGGCCGGAGAGCTTAAGAATTACAAGTGACTTCGCGGGTACACTATTTTTGAGGTTCTAAAGACTTTTATCAGAGTGCGCAGCGGAAGCGTAGTTGCGACTTTTGTGGTTATAGAAAAATAAGATTTATCACAGTTCGCAGCGGAAGTTTAGTTATGATTTTTGAGGTTTTAGAATCCGCAGCATTTTGAGGATATTGGGATGCCTAACATTTTGAGGCTAAAATGATACTTTATTTTGAGGTCTTAGAGCTCGGTGATCAATTTGAAAAGGCGCTAGTATCTTGAGGTCTTAGAAATATTGTATTTGGAGGTGGATATTTTTCCGATTATAAAGGCATTAAATTTCGAGGACGAAATTTCTTAAGGTGAGGAGATTGTAACATCCCGTATTTTATTTGTACATTTTCTCCTTTCTAAAGCCGACACTTTTACAAATAAGCTACACGTTGACCATATTCTTGTATTGAGGTAAAAATTTATGTCTGGAATCTACAAATTGGAGAAAGCTAGGATATTCAAGTATGTGCATGGGCTGATCTTCACATTTGGGCCATGTGGACAAGCATGCAGCTAAGGTAGAAAGTGCATGAATTAGAGATGTAAGCCATATAGCAAATATATTAGTAACTTGCGGTGCTGATACATAAGAGACGGAAAAAGTTAAATATCTCTGCGTGGACTAAGAAGAATTGCATCAGTTGTTTAGATCAAAGTACTCTGAGAGAAATGGATAAGCTAGCCCCGGCGGGTTCGGCCATGGGAAGTGTGGCACTGAGATGGTAATATTGTCAAGTGTTCAACGGCTACGACTGTTATTTAAGGTACCAGATGGTGGTATGAGACGTGTGTTTTGTTAGCTGCGTTAGCGAATATAAGGTGAAATACTCATATCTTGTTTACATATCTGTTTTGAAGTGTTTTATATCTGTTGGAACATTTTTAGAATTGAGTTTTAATTAAGAGATATCCAATCATCTATGCTACATTCAAACTGCCACAATCTAACATGCAAAATATAAAACAATTAAAATAAAGAGACAAGACAAGGAGATTTATGTGGAAACTACTTAGGGTCTAAACACCCTAAGCATAAAATCCCACGGCCTAATCCTACTTATGTATTTCCATAAATCAAAAGGTTCGCAAGAATTAACAAGACTAAAAATTACCCAACAAGCCTCTTGTGACACAAAGCTCCAATTCTTGATGTAGTACTCCCATACCCCTCTTTGATTCAATGGACTCCACAAGCACAACTATCTCTTGATCTCCGTGTCAACTCGGCACCGGACCCATCCGGCTCACGTAGGAACAAAGGCAACAATCCATGATGACAAAGATATGATTTTTATGAAGATTTTTGATAAAAAATAATCAATCTAGAGCATTCATTTTGTTCATCTAGAGCAAATACATGGTGAATAAAAGTAATGCTCTAGATTGACATGAAAATGATCAAAAACTAATTTTAAATCATACTTAATGCATCTAAACACATGCATATCAGAGGAAAGTGTTTGTAGATGATGCAATTAAGATTTTAACAAGAATCAAACTAGAGCATATACATAAATATTAGAATATAACACTAGAATGAATAAAAGATGATCCAATCAAAATATAAATCACCTCTAAAGCATAGAATCCATGAACAAATGAAGGAGAAGTGTTTCTCTCTCTAATGTGGGCTAATGCTCTTAAAATTTGACCTAGAAGAGTGAAGAAATTGATTATATAGTGCCAAGGTCGGAGCCCTAAAGAGGACCAATGAGAATGAGACACCTAATAAAAAAAATAGGTGTTGCGCTTGAAAAATAGCTAACGAGCGCAATGGAATGCAAGTGAAAAACGCGTGGCACTAGTAGCACCAGATCGAGGGCATCGCGGAAAAACTATATTGAACGAAGCACTTGAAAGATAACGAGCACCACAGGTAGCGATCATCAAGCGCCATCTATAGAAACTCTTTTAAAACATGTACATGCCTTGGAAAAAATTTTGATGCTCACATTATAAGGCTAAAATATAAAATCATGCAAGATAAAAAAGGATTAAATCCCCAAACTAAATGAAGAACATGATAATGCAATTTTATACCTTTCATGATCCGAATTTGAGCCAAGATATGAGCAACTCCATTACTCCAAACCTCCAACGTATTGGATGGAGCATCTAGACTCAATGAATTAAGCTACCTCCCAAGCCCAAATGGAAAAAGATAAAAGTACAGACTTCAATGGTTTGTCAGAATCAGAAAAATGCCAATAATACTAACTTTTTATTGTCATTTATTAACGCTTAGGCTGTTAAAGGATTTTTTTTCCTTTATGCAATTTATGATTTTCTTAATTTTTTTGGGTTAGTAACTTCTGTTCAATTTCTAAACGGTGTATATTACGCAAGTGCTACTTAATTAGTTAATCGAAAAATATATGATAACTAGGATATTGGATATTGTTTTGGTTATCTTAATTTATTTTTGATCAGCCATTGCTTTTGTTTATCGATAAGGTAAAATATCACTCATCGTAGGTTTAGTTTCATCTTTCTCATTGTAGCGAACTATCTTTGCAGGATGAAAAGAGTATAATATTTGCATTAATTGGATAGGGCGAACGATATTGAGTGCACTTGCCCGGCCGTAAATATGGTGCCACAAAGAGTTCTACCATCTAAAGCGCGACACAAATGAGCCCCTAGGGGCAACCCAGCAGTTCTAAACAAAGCATGACACACGACCAAGCACAATGTACAACCGTCGAATCACCGACTAGTTGAGTTGTTCAAAATTGTTTCTACACTGAAAACGGAAGCCAAGCAACAAAAAAATTTAGAAAGACATCAGATCATCCAATTCTCCCTTTTAGATGACCATGTCGCACCAGCAACAAATTCACATTTTGAAAGCATAACCTAAGACTAAGACGAAGCAGCTTGCAGAGTGTTTCCAACGTCAAGGACGAACCGGTATTTGACATCACCTTTTGCGAGGCGCTCCATAGCTATGTTCACATAGTCCATTGGAATGACCTCAATTTGTGGAGTTATGTTGTTTTTGCTAGCAAAATCGATCATCTCTTGCGTCTCCTTCATACCACCAACGCAACTTCCGGCTACCATCTTCCTCCCTGTGATACCCAGGTCCAATATTACATACAATTTTTAAATAGCATAAATGAGAGACGTGCACACACGATACAACAATAACGCTGATAAACTTGAAGAGAGAGCGACCAATCCTACTTAATGCTAATAAACTCATTTTGTAGTTTTTCCTTTTTGTTTCTAAGAGCTCCCTCTGTCTCACAATCTTGGCCATTACCTTTCCTATGTTTCCCTTAATACTATCATGTTACATCCAATCAGAGTTGTTAGTAAGGGATATTTTTGACAAATTAATAAAGAGTTTTACTAACGTGTGCCTAATGGGCACACCATAAGCACATATACAAACAAATAAAACACACTCCGATACACCTTTTACACGTTTCAATACACTTTCACATATCCCTATACATTTTTAACACATTTCAATACCCTTTTTCAACCTTAACATGTGCCTATTGGACACACATTAGCATTTTCCAAAAATCGGAAGATGGAAGAATAATTTGGGACTGGGGAATAAAACACAAACCTAAGCAGGGAGGTGATTCCTAGCTAATCTCTCAACCTAAATGAATGAAATGATGTCCCTCAAAATGTGAGCTAAAATAGATGACCACAGTTATAACATATTGGGAAAGTGTACCCATAATCAAAGGGAAGACCGGTAACTCGAGCGGCTTTTCTGGACCCCCAACGATGATGATCTTTCCATGAGACTTCAATAGAAACAACAATGATACCAATGCATGAACTGCAGATACTGTGTCAATGATTCCATCCGAAGTGCCCATTGCAGCCTATAATAACTCAACGCATCAATACATTATAACTACAAAAGCAAGAATTGTAGCTAAATCACTCATAGGTGGGGGGGAAAAAAAAGGGATACCTGCATTTCTTCTGGATTACTGCTGACCAAGAACGAATCTGCACCAAGTACTTCAATAGCTTCCTGCTTCTTGCTTGGAGAGGTACTAATAACAGTCACTATAGCCCCAAAAGCCTTGGCAAATTTAACAGCAACATGGCCCAATCCACCCAGGCCTACCACACCCACTTTCATACCAGGCTTATCAAGCCCATAATATCTTAATGGGCTGTAAGTCGTGATCCCAGCACAGAGGAGAGGAGCAGCAACATCAAGAGGCAAATTGTCAGGAATACGAACAATATAGCGCTCATTCGCAACCATGTGATCGGAATAACCTCCGTATGTCATGGTTCCATCGTAATTCACGTTGTTGTATGTTTGTATCATTCTGAGACAATAATTTTCGAGGTTGTTCTCACAGTTTTCACATGTGTGGCAGGCTCCAATAATCCCACACGCCCCGACTCTATCTCCAACTTTGTACTTTTGTACCTTGCTGCCAACTTCGGTCACCACCCCCACAACCTCATGCCTGCATATGCATCAATTATACTTATAATCTGTGCCTGGTAAAATCAATAACAGCACCATTTTTTGGACCAAGCACCCATCCAGTTCAAATTTTGAAATATGTCTGGTCCCGTCTTGTTTGGTTCTTTGTTGGCCTCTATTAATGACCGGAATCTTAATTTTGCAAAAACTTGTTGAGTAGGATATACAAGTAAAAAATTAGACCATCAATAGATGTATGAACAAATTAAAACAAAAGGGGAATATAAGTTTCAAATCATATTTTGTCCAGCGACTTTTCCTAGGTACTGATATAACTATGTTTGGTTAAGATGAATTTTAGTATGTGTATCCTAATAGACGAGCTCGATAAATGAACGATTCTGATCACTGTTGCTAAGCAAGTAAGTGCCCATACTGGCTCAAATTAGACTGAACTGGTCAGTATGCAAACCGGATCTTGACGTCAAATAAAATTTTAAGAATCTATAGAAATGCAATATTTAACCAAACCAGATCAATGTAATAAAATCCACAGACCTATTTTTTAAACTAAACTTCACAAGCATTTTATCTACCAAATCAGACTATGCACTCATGCATAATCATGGAGTATATCATTGAAAATGTACCCAGGGACAATGGGATAAGTGGAAAATCCCCAGTCATTCTTCACACTGTGAAGATCAGTGTGGCAAATCCCACAGTACAAAATCTTGAACCTCACATCCTCATCTTCTGTGACCCTGAAAACATCCCACAATCACTCTCATGAATTTAAAAAATCAAAAACTCAAAAATTAGAACAGAAAACTCATTTCTCCATTCAATTTCATTCTTAGCTCAGAAAATGGAGAACCCCCGATGACAAATTCTTACCTTCTAGAGAACTTGAAGGGAGACAAGACTCCAGTAGTGTCGTTGGCCGCCCATCCGAACGCTATCACCGGGTGCTCTTCTTCCGGTGCTTTCCCCATTTTTGAGAGAGAGAGAGAGAGAGAGAGAGAGAGAGAGACAGAGACAGAGACAGAGAGAGTTCTGAATATGTTTGCTAGGGGAGAGAGATTGGAATGACTGGGGTGGCGTTGCTATTTATATTGACCGTTGGGATAATTTGGGCTGGAAGTTATGTGGGGTAGTTATTTGGGGGAAACGCATTCCCTCCGGTCCATATTTTAGACTAGAGGAGACAGTCTTGATCGGGACCATTCATTCGTTGTAATCAATAGTTCAAATGTATTTTTTAATTTTTACCGGTAAGAATATATCAAAAAATCCTAACCATTTAAATCTACCAATAGAGAGCTCTAGATGAGGACTACCTACTTTAGTCCAAAACATGGACCGGAGGAGATCGGGATCCTTGTTTGGAAATGCCTGGTATTCTTGTAGGCTGCAGCTTTCTTTATTTAATCAAACTTTAAGTTACCAATAAAGAAAATTGGGGGCAATGCGCTGACATATTCGATGAGGTGTGGGCAGATGGGGTTCTTGATTCACTGGGCGCTGGCACACGGGAAGCATGAGTAGTGAATGTTTTATTTATTTTTTAATAATTGCCTGCCAAGTCGAAATAGATTTTGAAAATTTGACCCAAAACAAACAGAAGAATGTAATCCAAGTTGAATAAGTCAAAGCCAAACCTGACTAACAGGCTTGTTTGATGTGAGCGTTTTATTACTTCATTTATTAAATTACTTTATCGTAGTTCCGTGAGTTTTCCATCTAATAAAATCAACATTTGCTAAAATTAATGGAAAGTCTGTTTAGATACTGTTGAATGTAGATTCAGACTTAGCAAAAGACAACGAAAAATACAAAATAAGAATAACCGCAAATGCCCTAAAGGCCCATCTGTTGGAGGTAGTCTTTTTTTGAGTGTCATGTAATCCAATGACCGAAAGTGCACCGAAGCAAAAGAACAGAAGATTTGATTCCAAATTATGGAGGGAGGCCATAATTAGTCCATGTGTGGAGAGAATATTTACTACGGATCGTATACTTGGAGTGACAATGAAGCTACACAATGAATATGGGTGGAGCTATTAACTTGCCTTATCCGGGGCTTTGTTATATCTGGTTTATTTTGACCCACGGCTCGTTTGTCGGACAAATAAAATATTGAGATAAGGAACAAGCTAGTCTTGATTGCTTTTGTATTAAAAATAACAATGGTGACATGGGCAATGAGGTGGCATATGTTAGGACCAATGGTGACATCAGCGATGAGGTGTCATGGGGGCAGTAAATAAATATTTTAGGACTGCTCATTGCTGGAATGTAGAAATCATGACTGGCAACCGGGTTGCCCAATTTCTCCTGGTAACTATGGGCCGTAAGGCAGCAAGGATCCTCAGCAAAGTCTTGCAACGACTAGAAGGCCCAATTTCTAATCTGGGGGCCATAAGGGAGCAAGTTGGAGTTTCTTCGATTGGGCTTATTAATTCATTAGCCCACCATTAACTGGGCCATTATTCTCAATTTCACAGTAGAAGGTACTTTTTCTCAACATCATCTTTTTTCTTTTTCTTTTTTAATGTTTATGACAATACTAATTAGTGCCCTTGGAGTGTCATTACTTGGTGTTATAATATTATTCTCCTACACATATTTATGTGAGACTCAAGACTAAATATATGAGTTTTATCTGAAATGTGATGAAGGTCGATAAAAAAAAGGTGATGGAGAAGGGTATTAGGGCAGCATGTCGTGAAACCCCTGAACCACTGAATAATTAATTACTCACAAACAAGCCACAATTCACCAAATTTTTTCCCTGAAACTATAACGCATTTACAGAACCCCAGACACTAACTCGAACCATAGACATCCTGCTTCGAAGCCAACAGGTACAACCAAATAAGCTAAGAGGCAACCAAAGAGGCTAAGAAGCACATCTATCCATAAAAATGTAAGTCAAGAGAGATTCATTTTAAATGAAAATCAAGATTCGTTAGATTCTTAAAGAAAGGATTTTTTTTTCCCATAACAATAGTATTGGCGTTTATGAATTGTGCCCTCACTGGAACAATTTTCTGGCTATGCCACTGATCCTTGTAGACTACAATATCTAATATCAATTTGGGTCTTCCTCTCCTCGTAACGCTCCCCAAATCTATTCTATCAATATCTCTCCTATAAGACATACATAGGTACCAAAACTTAGATTTGCCAATAAAAAAGGAATTTATAGTGTGAACATATCTACTGTAGACCTATATGCAGAATCTGTTGTGCAGCAAAACTATGTCATTTTTGTTTGATTTTTGGGTGCACCTCTGAAGCTTTTTAGGGCCTTGTTTAGAGGAAGAAAAAAACACTACAAAGTGCCTAAAACGATGTAGTTTTGCAGCACAACACGGCGCACAATAGATTCTGCAAATATAGGTTTACGGTAGATATGTTCACACTATAAATTCTTTTTTTAATGGAAAATCTAAGTTTTGGTACCTATTCATGTGCCTTATAGGCAGATGACCTATATAGTGTGAACATATATATAGGTTATCTAATATTTAGCATCATTTCATCTAATATTTCAAACAAAAATTTGAATTCAACCTTCAGTCGTTGTAGTCATTTTTTTTCATTTCATTTGCTCCTCCTTCTTTGGACAGGCACGAATATAATGATCGGCACGCTTGCAAAGTCCACAAATTTTCTTTTCTTTCCCAACCCTCTTCCACCTTTCGCTCTTTTTTACTTCGAATGCCCCTCTATCTTTGAAATCGGAGGGCAATGAAGTAAACAATCTCTATCGATCATTCAATCCCATCATTAATATTGTCTTCAATCTCATTTTCCTTATGTTCATGAGATTTGGATCATCCAACAAAAGGCATCTCTTTTCTGCTTCATAATATTCATAACACCAGCCAGGTGATAGATGAACTGGTGAAATTTAGTAGCAATCTTTGTGAAGAACACAATCAAAGACGAATGTCTTTCCATTGTTACTGACACCCGTGTAAATACCAAATAGCATATCTTAAGCATTCACTTTGTAAGTAATGTAAAAAACGATGACATCTCCAAATATTTTCGGTAACAATAAAAACAAGGAATCGGTGACCAAAATATATAGGTCCATTGATTACGGGATCAGCAGCTTGAATGCCTTGTAGTGCGATTCCGCACTACAAGATCCCCAATTCCACCTTATACGCTATATAGTACACAAAAAATTAATTAAACAAATAATACTATGAAATTCACAACCGACATATGCATACCAACCACATTACGGATAAGATGAGAAAAAATATAATCAAAAGTCTTGATCCCTATGTTAGGTCTTTCAGATCTTTTCCAATTGTATGAGCATGGGTTACTTCTATAATGTTCCTCTCCCCCCACCAACCCCCCCCCAAATGAAAGCCTATTTAACTCTTCAACTTTTCAAAACTATATCCTTTGGCTTGAGTTTACACATTTTAGAGACTAATTTCATAGTAATGTAGGATTTTTCTCCGGGCATCAACAAAAATTTATTACGGGACTCCTTCCATCCCTTTTTCAAGTGTGTTACTTCGTAAATCCAATTTATTAAAAAACATCATTATTACTCCTTTGGCATCAACTTTTACCTCCACTTTACCCAAAATTATCCTTCATTTTACCCATTAACTTATCAAAAGGGCAAACCTATAATTGTATAAACTTTTACCCATTTTACTTTTCAAAACACACACTTATTAAAGGACAACCTAAAATAGAATAATCAACTATTAAAAAGGGACGGAGAGAGTAATTGTTTTGTGCTTTGCTCTTAATACGGGCTGATCAAATTAAAAATTAAAAAACATTTACTGTGTTAATGTGCGATGTAATACTCCAGAAGCGTTGAATAATCACTCCAATTACGCACACTCATATGACTAGTTGTATTTGCATAAGTTATCCACGTAAAGAAAAACCTTATGAAAAGGGAGACGATTGGTAATAATCACTCTATTCGGGAAGACATTTGATTATTGTAGGAATAAAAAAAATCCGGAGTTTTAAATTTGGATCTAAAAACAGTGGTGGAGCCCACTTTTTACACTTAACATATTTTAAAATTTTACTAAAAGTCTCTAGTAAAATAAAAATAATGCAAAAGAGGGATTACTCTATTCGAGAAACATTTGATTATTGTAGGAATTTAATGACATGAAGTTTTAAATTTGAATCTAAAGATAATGGCGGAGCCCACGTTTTCAGTGATTGAATTTCTAGGGGAAAGAAATTTTTGTCCCATTTTTTAAAATTATATTTCGGTAGGTAGATCTAACAAAATCACAATATCATGTCAATTTCATATATTGTTATTACGAGTAGTATTTTTTCCTTTTCTTTGAGAGTACACGAAATCATAAAATTAATATTTCATTCAAGGGAACCGTAGCCAAAATCCAAGGTTTTTTTTTATTTATCTGAACCATGACCAAAACCATCAGTTTTTCACCGAAATCGGTCGTCAATAATTTTAATCATCCAACCTTAATCAGGATTTGGGGGTCCTGCTGTGTACTAAGTGCATAGCACCATGCCATGCATTCATCCGGCTGTCCGTTGCGAAAATGCACGGCTCGGATCAAATCCAACTTCATTTGAAAGCCATTGCTTGGATTTGATCTGAGCCTTGCATTTTCGCAACGGATGACCGGATAAGGTGCACAGCACGGTGCCATACACCTAGTGCACAGCACGGACCCCTTGTCAATCAACCCGGATGAAGGGGGAAAAAAGAATAATGTAAATAAAAACTGCAATTAACACAAAGTGAATCTATCTTCCAAACACACTGACAAAATCAACATAGAGTTTACTATAAATCAACCCCTAACCCTGACTAAAAAGTGTATAACCGATACACAAATAAAAAAAAAATATAGATATATTAGCTTATATTCGTAACTATATTGCGGTTTGGTTGATTGTAGTCCACAAAAGAGAGGGGTTTGAACGTCAATTAAAACATAGCCACATGAATGTTGACGAAAATTTTGGTCAAGCAGAACATCAAAAACACAATCCCTACCAGCAGTTCAGCAGTTCTAGGTTCTAATTAGATCCTCCTTATTTGACGATGGAATTAGTCTCCTAAAAATTAGCCAAGGTGCACATATTGACCCGGACTCCATGTGTTATCTGAAAGAGGACTAAAGCATGGATAAAACACATCGCCAAAAAATAACTTAGCAGTAAGGATATCACTCAGGCAGAGGTGTATGCAATTGAAAAAACTACACTCATCAAGCTAAAAAAAAAAAAACATTTCTAAGCTCATCCCATGCAAAATGTACTTTCTAGATGGAAATTAAATCACTTTTATTAAATCGAGACGGATCACAAACGACGAGATAAATGTTTCAACACAAAACCAAAATGGCATATAAAACGTAAAAGACATTAGACCACTCCATTGTCACTTAGAACATGACCAAATCACACCAACGGGAAAATAGAATTCTGGAAGCAGAAGGCTATTACAAGCATTAAGTGGCTTTTAGTGTGTTCCCAATGTCAAGGACGAATCGGTATTTAACATCAGCTTTGGCGAGACGCTCCATAGCCATGTTCACATAGTCCACCGGAACGACCTCAATTTGAGGAGTTATGTTGTGTTTCCCTGCGAAATCAATCATCTCTTGTGTCTCCTTCATACCGCCAATGCAGCTTCCAGCTACTATCCTCCTCCCTGTTATTAAGTCCAATATTAGGTACTGGTGTCTCTTCCAAAAACACGCCGAAAGGATATGACCATAATATATGACTAGGTTTATAGAAACACGGCGGAAATGCTTACCCATAATCAAAGGGATGGTCGGTAACTCGAGTGGCTTCTCGGGTGCACCGACCAGTATGATCTTCCCATTGGTTTTCAAAAGGAGGAGCAATGGTACCAGAACATGAACTGCGGAGACTGTGTCGATGATTCCATCCAAAGTGCCCATAGCAGCCTATATAATAAACTCAATTTTATTAATACATATATCATTACTGTTGGAATTGTGCCTTGAATTTCCTTTTTTGGAGAATTCCTATTGTGTTTAGGATTTTCTATTGCGTTTAGGATTTCCTATAGCGCTTAGGAAATCCTATTGCGTTTAGGATTTCCTATTGTGTTTAGACTTCTACGGTAATGCTTTGATTGTGTTTCTTATAAATAGGAGCCTTGTGGCCTCCTAAGGCTTTGGACTTCTTGAGTGAATCCCTTTGAGGGAGTCCCCATGGGGTTTTCCGTAGTGTGTTAGGATTTCTTGGTCGTTCCATTGATAGTCTTTAGTTCATGGGATTAGATATTAGGGTTTATTACTTGTCTCTTTCGTGTTCTTGAGACTTTGCCCCTAGATATCTGTTTGGTGCTTCAATTAGAGTTACGAGTATAGCCGGCTCTTTGTAATCTCTCCCCGTTCATAGTGAATCCTCTCTCGCTCTTCGCCCGTGGACGTACCTCTAGAGTTTCGTTCTTGGTGCGGGGGGGGGGGGGGGGGGGGGGGGGGGGGGAACCATGTAAACCTTGTGTCTCGTTTTCTTTGTTGATTTGTTATATTCTCATATATACTTCGGATTTTGTCACAACAAACTGGTATCAGAGCTCCAGGTTCAATCCGAGGCTTTCGTTTTTCTGCTGCGTAGATTGTGCGTTGGTGCGTCTTCATGATGACTTGTTTCGAAGTTGAGAAGTTTGGTGCAACAAGGAACTCACAAGAATTTATTGGGGGAAGTTGAAGAAGCCTGCTGATATGCAGGATAGTTTGTTCGAGGATCTCTGTAAGAAGGTGATTTTGAGAGAATTTTGGATTTGAAGCAGCGCCTTTATGCATTTCGTATGAAGGAGGTATGCCCATTAAACACTATTTTGATGAGTTAAATCGGATTGTTTTGTTTATGCTCCTTTTGAATACTGTTATGGAGGCTGCTATGTAGTGCTTCATGTTGGGTATCGCCGTGGAGATTTGAATCTGGTTCAACTATTTGGCATATGCGGGTTTCGCATATTTGCTCCGTGGGGAGTTTGAGCAAGTCTTCTATTGCATCGTAATGGATGCGTTGGGTGGACAGTACCCGTTTGAAGACTGTTGCTTGTTTGGATTATTAGCTCCGTTGGGAGCTTGAGCAAGTCTTCTGTTGCATCAGTAATGGATGCGTTGGGTGGACAGTACCCGTTTGAAGATTGTTGCTCATTTGGGTTATTAGCTCTGTGGGGAGTTTGAGCAAGTTTTCTATTGCACCAGTAATGGATGCGTTGGGTGGATAGTACCCGTTTGAAGACTGTTGCTTGTTTGGATTATTAGCTCCGTTGGGAGTTTGAGCAAATCTTCTGTTGCATCAGTAATGGTTGCGTTGGGTGAGAGGTGCCCGTTTGAAGATGGTTGCTCGTTTGGGCCATTAACTCCGTGGTAGAGTTCGGTGCTTAGCTCCGGGTGGAGCTTGAGCGGATCTTCGTTTGCATCCTTGAGGGATGCGTTGGGTGGTTGCTGCCCGTTTGAAGATGGAGGCTCAATTTGGAGGCATGTGCGGCTAGGTTTCTTGAGTCGCGTTTGCAAGGTCAAGCAGCCGTGCTTTAGCCCTGCTCGTTGGTGCCGTTGGCGATCGCCCGTGCTGGGCTGCCCTGTAACGCCCCGCATTTTCGGGATACGTTATGGATTATTTTTACAATTTAAAGTCGGTCTAAACAGTAATAATAATAACCAAAATACATATAGATGGTCTATCCTTCACAGATTACAAAAAGGTAGACTGGGTGGGTTCTACGGCTCCACAAAATTCCTCCGCCTGGTGGATCTCTATTCCGGCAGCTCCTCCGGCTCCGTGTTTTCCGTAAAGGTATTCCTGTCCAACGTGATAATCTAGCATAATACCAACATCGTGGTATTATGCCAGGGCAAACCGTGAGCGAGGACGCTCAACAGATACCGTACCCCAGCATTAAACTAGCAATTCTAGAACAATATTGTTGGCAGGTAAATAGTTGAAAATCATTTATCAAAACGGTAAGTTCATGCGTGTCAATGCATCAGTATCACATCAAATCAGAGTGCAGCTTAAATAAAATCAGTATCCCATTTCTTTTCATATCAGAGTGCAGCTTTAATAAAATCAGTATCTCGTATTATTTCAGAATCCAGAGTATAGTGTCAGTATCTCGTATCATTTTCTCATAACAGCATTCTTCTTCAAATTTCAACCATGTCAACATCTCACATCTCTTGAAAGTTATTGGCCCGTTCTACAACCCCTTTCTAACGGTCACCAACCTTTCCGTACGAAGGGTCGGCCACCCATAAACTGACTCCTGCAGTATGAGGTCCGCTAACTCCGCGTCACACACGACATAGTCCCGGCTACCCATATCACTGAATCCCCACCAGTTTGTTTATGAGGTCCGCTTGCTATGTGTTGTACTGAGTAAGTTCTAACCGTCAAATTCACCCGCGGAATTTGAGGAGAAACTTCAAACAGCACTACCGTATAGTTCCGTTGGGCTTTAACCACCAGTTCACCCCGGGGAACTGAGGCGGGACTCCAACAGCATCAACATCTCAACTTTCATCACATCAACATTTTCATTCTCATTTCTATCTCTTCCATTTAAAAACATTCGATCACTTTCTCGAAAAATGTGTCGGGTCGTATCGTCTTTGAAAAAGAACGTGCACATGCATTAATTTCATAAAACAAAATCCTCCGTTTAGAATCGTTCATGATAAACCTTCCGCTCGTAACCCATCTTACGAAAACATGTTACTTAACGACAAAAGTTCTTTCTTCCGGGGATTTAAATCAAACATAAGGATTCATTCTCGTTCTTGGATTTGCTGGCGTGTTTTAAGATTCGTACGTCGAATCGCCACTTGGTTTGTCTAAACCAAGAAAGTACCCTACTAGAAAACTCTAGTAGTTGAATCCGTTTGGTGTGTTTTAAGATTCGTTCGTCGAATCGCCACTTGGTTTGGGCTAAACCAAGAAAAAGCCTGACTAGACATGCTAGCCATAGATTCTATTTGTTAGTCTAAATAGATTAAGAATATTTATTCAATAATCCCGGAAAATCTCATTTCATTTGAAAAGCTCTTTTCTCAGAAAATTGGTCGGGCATTATAACTGCGTAAATTTGAAAAGGTCGATTTTCATTCAGGCATTATAACTGGGTAATTTAGTTTCCCAAAAGTCCATCGAACATTATAACGGTGCATTTTGATAGTCAATTTTAATTCGTGCATAGTAACGACTAAGTGTGTTTTTTTTTTTTCAAAGTCTAATTGTTCATAAAATCACTAATCACCAACATAATCACGTTTAATCATAATTAAGCACGTTTAAGCAAAATAATAACATAATCAATATGAACTAGTAAATACTAATCTAAGGTTAAGATAAAGTATCTACCTTAATTCCGATGATTAGTCGGAAGCCGATAAGCTAGTTGAATTCCGGCGGCGTAACGACTAGTCGACCTTTGCTCGAACGCTTTCTTGCTAACTTATTCTACCTTTCTAAGATCTAGGGGTGGTCGAGGGTGGTGGAGTGTGGTGGTTTAGGATGAGTTTCAAGAAGAACACTCAAGAACTCACTCAAGAACACTAGAAAGCACAAAGTGGAGAAGTTGGGAGGTTTTGGTGTGAAATGAAGCAAGGAGAGTGAGCTATTTATAGGGAAGTAATGAGGTTCACCTCCCCCAAAGATAATCACCAGCCAAAAACCCTCCCCACAAGTGTCCAAACAACCTTTTGCAAAAGCAAAAATTAGGTTTTAAAGACTAGTTTTAGGTTATAAGAAATTCCCCACCAAATTTCCCACCAACTTAAAGATTAGTTTTAGGTTATAAGAAATTCCCCACCAAATTTCCCACCAACTTAAAGATTAGTTTTAGGATATAAGTAATCTCCCACCTAATCAAGGTTAGCTTTAAAAAAATAAAATAAGAGTTGGGGATTTAGTAAGGCTTCCGGACGCAGTGTGGTGAAATACCCGGTGTGTGCGCGTTTATTTACGGCGCGAAAAGTATAATTAAACAGGTTAAATCTAATTCGTTTAATCTAACCAAACCAAATTATAAACTATAATTATTTAAAAATAAAACGCATTAATAAATCGAAATTTTTTTTTTTTACAAAATTTCGGGTTATTACATGCCCCGCAAGGGGAGTTTGGAGAAGAGTGGTTTGGCGAGAGGATTTGCTTGCGTCCTTAGATTGTATTGCAAAAGGTGTTTCCCCAAGCATAGGGTTTAGGTGTCGCAAAGCATAATAACCGGAAGTCCGGGTCGAGTCCTCAGGGACCGAATGTGCAGCACGTGAGTGTTGATTCGCGACCGTTGGTTTTAGCCTTAAAGCGGCAAACTTTGCTTTTGTGGTTTGTTGGTAGAATTCACTTAACTTCGTGAATGACTCGGAAGATTAAAAAGACTAATTAAAACAAGGCTAAGTCAAGGGGGTCACAACACCCATGCCTTAGGCCAATTCATTCTCCTCTAAAATAACCGGCTCGGGGCGTCGTTAAACGACCCCGAACGGAAGATTTGGTACTTAAACTCGCTTAACTAGAAATGGTGTTTCTCAAAGAGTAGGATTCTTGTGCCATTTATACAAACATTTGGATTGACATCGCCCTAAGCATCACACGTGCCAAGTGGTCTAGCCCTTGGCTACGTGTGATCAAAGAGATTAACAAATCCCAATTTTGATACATAAAATCGATCCTAACTCTTTGATAAACAAGCAATGTTTTGCATTATGGCGAGGAGTGTGAATCAACCTAAGTCACGGGGTGCTAATCACCCCATGACCGAGCCTATAACGACTACTCGATCATGACTACGGGAAACATGACTAATTTAGTGAAGGAAATAAAGAACATAACATATGACATTAAAAACTGATTTTTATGGAAGGTTATAAGTCTACCTACAACATTAATACTTGAGAAAATCCCAAACAACACTTACAAACTAGAGATTTCGGAGCAATTAGCTAGAAAAACAAGGACAAGAAATAACCGAGAGAAATGGAAATAAACTGGATTAATACGAAGGTCTTAACATGAACTACAACATTAAACAAGAGGATTTACCTTGAAACTAAGTAGAAAAGCATGAAATCTAGAGAGAAGGTAGAGCTTTGGCTAAGAACATTAATGGAGGTAGAGAGAGAAGGTGAAAAACCAAGCTAACCCTAGAAATCTGAGGTTGGGGACCCTTTATAGGCCCCAACAGTCGTGCCAAAATATTACAAAAATGCCACAAGATATTTCTTGATCGGGCTCAAAAGTTGCAGAAATTTGAAGCTTCAACCGGTTGAGCAAAAAGTGCCAACCGGTTGAAAAACCTTCTGTTCAGCTTCAACCGGTCGAGCAAAAAGCTCCAACCGGTTGAAAGAGTAAAATTCTGAGCATTTCTTTGTTTTGGCCTCCCGGCTTCGTCCAAACTCGGAATGAGGCGATTCTCGAACCGTTGGAAAGCTCTATGAGTCTACTTTCAAACCCAATTGACCTCATCTTCATAGCCTTTGTACCTTGAGAGAAATGAGCTTTTTTCTATCGGTTGGTCAGATTTTCTCGAAGCTCATGACTCCAAATGCCTTGCTCTTTTGTTCCGGGCCTTCCTTGAACCTTCCAAAGCTTCTTGAATCGACTTCCAAGCTTCCCGAGTCTTGTTCAAAACTTCATTCCTTGATTCCCGAGACTCGGTGGCGGGGTGCCATGTGGCCTCCGGTGTTCGGGCATCCCTTGATTCAACCATGGTGTCAAAACAAGTCTTTTTCTCCCGTTCTTCTGCAAATAACAAAAACACAACTTTGCGCAAAATCAATAGTTTAAAGCCACAAAATGCACGTATGTGTGATAAAAAATGAGCGTGATAAAGCCCCATTACTTACAATATTGAGGGCTTACCACACCCCCCAACTTGAACTTTACTCGTCCCGAGTAAACCAAACCGATTTAACTATACTATATATGCTATGTAAACTTCCCAAGATCCATGATACGATATATGCTCGATTAACAAAACAAGGTTTGAGTACACACACCCCGGTGAAACCGAAATTATGCAATCCACGCACACACATGCCATGAACTAGAGAGAACAAATTATGTAAAGAAAAGTAGTCAAGCACATGCACCACATCAAGCTTCAATTCCAAAACCTCACCAGGGTACGTTCAAATTCGAATTCTTTACTCGGTGAATACAATCACATCCCATGAAAGGCGCTAGCGAGAAATTGCAATAGCGAGGGATAAAGGAGCTAAGCATGCTATCAAAAGAGCGCCGAAATGCTAGAACAAACTACGTATTCACAACTATTCAAATTTAAGACGGAAATCATGCGTAGTAGATATAAACATCCAAAATGCAGCACGTGGAGTAAGAAGTGACATAACTAAGATCAACTAAGGTCTTTAAGCATATAATGACCGTGGTTTTTCCAAAGAAGGGGAAACAAAATTGGTGGTGGCCATATTACTTGCTAGGTCGAACTACCCTTAGCCACCACCGACCCCGCAAAACAAAACATCAAGGCCACATGCCGACCATAGCAAAAACAGCATGATATAACTTAAACTAAAAGCTGGACAAGCAAATGTAAATCCTACTAAGTAAATCTACTAATACTAACAACCACCGACTCTAAGTCTACTCCTCATCATCTTCCTCCTCATGGTACTCTACCCCATAGTCCTCATCGTCATCCTCTTGTTCGAAATCAAAAGACTCCTCCGAGTCCGAAGTATCGGGCACCTTATCCTCCTCCGTTTCCACATATTCCTTTCCGGAGCGGGCCGTCTCACATTGAACCAACCATCGTACCATCCTCATAAGTTTTCCCATCTTCCTCTTTTGACGCCTCTGACCCGCTTTTATCTCCCGGTTGTCGTCCATAATGACTTGTTGGCGCGCGTGGAGAATCTCACAATATTGGTTGACGCGAGCAACGCCCTTTGAGGTAGTAGGCTTGGAGGAAGCAACGGTCTCGGCACGAGTTTTCGAGAGGCTCTTGCTCTTGTTCCATGAGCCAGCAGTGATTGGTCCCGGAGAGCCGGGAACTAAGTCATCCCCCGAAGCCGGTTTGCACTTGGCTTTTTCACACAATGCCGAGATCATAAGGGGAAAGGGTATTTTGCCTCTAGCACCTCCTCTTTCCCTAAAAATCCTAATCCCATTCCAAATTCGCCTTGCCCAATCAACCACGTCCGTTTCGGACCCAAATACCACCATCAACTCCCCATCTTCCTTCGAAGGTGTTTTCTCATTGATAAACGGCGTGAGGTTGCAATGCATTATCTTGTTTAGTGCTCTGTACTTCTCTTTCAACCTACCCACGACATATGTCTCATTCCCAACATCATAAGAGCTCGGGTCATCGGTGAGAATATGCACTTGCTCATTTAGGGGCTTCACCCAAGTCCGCCTAGGGTACGTGATGGAATCGGGGTCGGGGCGCCTATAATGAAGGTATTCGGCGATAGAGTCGGGTGTCACAACAACCCGTTGGCCCCCGACCATGGAGATGATCTCACGCTCAAGCTTGTGTACCACCATATTCTCGTAGAAGGTCTTGACCATTTTCTTCCTATACATCCCCCGTTCTTCGAAGAAAAACCGTAGCCCTTGGCGCACAATGGATTGCACCGCAGGGTGATCCTCCATTTTCCTTAGATCCACCTGCCGCTCGCAATTGAAACCTCTTGTTTTCATTTGCTTCACCCACTTTACTTTCTCAATTCTCTCTTCTTCTTCCTTCTCTCTTTTCTTTCTCTCAACCTCCTCATTTGGCTCAACAACCGGACGTTTACCCGAATCAGTAGGTGGCCCCTTGCTCGAACCTGACCCGTCCCTTGGTTGCCCGCTAAAACCTGTTTTCTTAGTTGCAGCGTGTTTTCTTTTGACCATAGCTTCAGTGTACGGACCAAGCAACAGACAAGCAAGTATAATATCAACCAAGTTGCTCTAAATCAATGGATCAGTGGCAACCAACCAGAATTTCAAACTCAGCCCGCGGGTAAAGGTTTCAACAAACAGAGCAGTAGCAGCAAAAACCCCACAATGTGGTTCAATCCTCCGATCAATGCCAACCAACCCCCTACTTCAATTCAGTTCAACCAGACAAGCAACAAATGCAGTGCAACAACTCAACAATTTATGACCTCAATGCAGTAAAAAGACAAAGCACCGAGAATAATTCACAAAATCCAAACCACATCAAGCACAGCTCGCAGAAATAATCAAATTAACCCAGGTTGCACAGGGGTAGCCAGAGTAGAGCCCAGAGAATGAACCCAGATGCACACAACCATATCCATATATTTTTTCAGTGAACGGAGGTGGGTGTGCAGAAGTCACGGTGTACCGCAGAGAGGGATGAGAAATTTTCGGTTTACCTCGACTTTGATGAGTAACAGTGAGATTGGAGTGCAGAACTTGAAGAAATCGACCCAAACCCTCGAAATTTCAGTTCCTGTGTCGATTGGTGGTAGATGCTTCGGTTAGGGCTTGAAGTTGGTGGCCCACGGTGGTGTACAGTGGGGACCGATCGGTTTAAGGAGAGGTGGGGTTTTGATTTTGAGAGAGATGAGAGATCTGTGTGTAATGGAGTAGCAGTAGGGAGAGAGACTTCGGTGATGGTGGTTTAGGGGTTACGGTGATGAAGGAGAGATAAGGTGGTGTTTTCGGTGGAGAAGAACCGAACAAAGAGAAGGTGGGGCGTGCGGTTATGGATTTTCGGTCATGGAGGTGTGGAGTAGTGGTGGTCTGAGAGAGGAGATGGGTTTACAGTGGTAGAGTATCGGAAGAGAGAGAGGGGCGTGGGTTTGGAATTAGAAAAGAAGAAGAAATGATATTATACAGGAGGAGAGAGAATCGGGCTGAGCCCTATTTAATTTCTGAAATTTTGACCTTTCAACCGGTTGAAAGAAATGTGTCAACCGGTCGACATACCTTCTGTTCGCGATGAACCGGTCGAGCAAAATGTTCCAACCGGTCGAAACCACAAAAACTGATTTCCACTAGATTTTCCAACCCAATTTCTTCCAACCTTATTTCCCCCATTCACACACCTCCAAATCACCTTCTCACATGAAATTCAATTCCCCACAACCCTCCGAACATCCGGTTTCCTATGTTTGAACAAAAATGGAGACTCGGACTACGGTTCAAATTAAAGGACAAAGAGACACGTGAGTGGTATAATTATTCAAGAATGCCTTGTATCATTTCCAAATTATGTCACCCACTCCAATATGATGCATTAATGATATCTACACTACTTTAGCATGAATGAAAGACTATTATTCGTGCAAATGCGGAAAATGAGAACAAAAAGCATGGGATGCTTTAAAATGAACTTCCACTCTAGACAATGCACGATACTCAACCACTAGAGATCAAATTGTTCGCTAGAGTTCATGTATATGCCAATGATATGGATTTAAACACAAAACCTATTTCACCGGGGTACCGACTCTTGCCATTATGAACAAAATTGAGCATCATTAATGTATCTAGCATGTTAAAACCTAATAAAACAGGAAGTTTTACTTCAAAAATTTTGAAATTTTGACGAAAATTGAAACACCTAATTGAAATAAAACTGGAATATGTACACTACACTATTCCCTCCCCCCAACTTAAAATTTGCAATGTCCTCATTGCAAGAGAACTAAAGTAAAGAGAGATAGGGAACACAAAATTGTACCGACAGGGAGGCATGTCAACCTCCAAGACCTCGACCAAGTGTGAGGAATTTTTTTATCACTTACTCCCTTCGTCATCGGCAAAGCTTCCAAGGCTTCCTCCTTCGGCCCCTCTCCGGGACCACAGCTAGTCGTACAGAACCATCCTCAACGACTTTATAGGCCTTACAACCGCGACATTTCGTCGCACCCATGCTTAGAGCTCCTGAATGCCGCACTCGCCGCCAAGTTAGGCCCAAACTACCAAGGCTGGTACGGTAGCATAGTCACCCTGCAAAAGACTTAATTGCCGACTACCTACTAAGAGAAATGATATGAGAACTGCCCGGCTCATGTTATCCGGGCTCCACATTAAACAATATTTACAATATGTACAATGAAAAGGAAAAACTACCATGATCTTCACGCGATCGCACGGGTACTACTTTTCTTCCCAAGCTCGAGACTGTGTTTCCCTATTAGTCGGACCGGCAATATAGACGAGGTACGGGTGTAACCCGAGGAGAGGCGCCATCATCTAATAGGCTATCGCTCCCTTTCGAGTCAAGTGAAACATTTTTTTGTTATGAAAAGTGCTCCCCAGAACTCTAGACTCCAAGCAACATCACTCCATTTTGAAACAATCTCGATGGAGCTCGACACTAAAATCAAACATTGCTGGACGGTAATGGCCCCGATCTCACTGCTTGCCACGACTTCCGACATCCTAGGTACTCCATACATAGCTCAAACTCCGGGTGGCTATACCGGACCGTCCAAACACCGTTCGAGCACGGCAAACACTAGAGCTCTCTCAAGCTCCACGGATTTTACTTCTCCTAGAAATTTGTTACGTCAGAACTCGGAGCGTCCCAGTCGCACACAATACCCCGTCAGACAATCAAGTCCAACGTCCCCAACGAACTCCGCACAAGGCGGACACAAGATAGAGCCTGTCGCCGTGCCATAAGCATGGGAATATTCAAGCGCCCCCACCCATTCACGGAAACTCACTCTCTGCCAGGGGCTGATCTAAAGAGCGCGGGCGTTTAGTTGCGAATTACTCCTATCAGAAAGGCTTTTTATAAACGAGCCCTATGTCACTGACGCACTCGTGTTATCTTATCCTCACGTGTGGGGTCTCCAAGATTTTATTAAAAAGAATAAATAATGGCCCTTCTAACCGGGGCTGGGCACACGCGCATTGTTGTCTAGCCGGCGTGCAAGCTAGTTCCAAGTCAATGATGGAAAACCCAATGCAAGAGGAAGCAAAGGGCCGGGCCCTCCAAACAATTAAGTTCAGAGGTACGCGTTAGCTCCCCGTGAAAAGTGAAGTCACAAAGACTCCACGGGTTAATCACACAAGACAACTTAAACCGGAGGGGCGTCCGAATAAATCGGATTATCCAACTTTTCAACTTCCTCCTCATCATTGAAATTTTCCAAAAATGGTTTTAACCGTTGACCATTCACCTTGAAAATGCTACCATCCTTGGGATTAAAAACATCTATCGCCCCATGAGGATACACTCGATGCACAAAATACGGCCCAACCCACCGTGAACGCAATTTTCCCGGAAAAAGATGGAGTCTAGAGTTATACAAAAGCACTTTTTGATTCATATGAAAATCCTTCCTTAAAATGGTTTTATCATGAAATTCTTTAACCTTAGCCTTATAAATGGCCGTGCTCTCATATGCATCTCTCCGAATCTCCTCAAGCTCATTGATTTGGAGCTTCCTATGCGCACCGGCTTCGGGCATGCGACAATTCAAAGACTTGATGGCCCAATAGGCCTTATGCTCAAGTTCAACCGGCAAGTGACACGCTTTCCCATAAACCAAGCGGTAAGGGGACATCCCCAACACTGTCTTATACGCGGTTCGATAGGCCCACAGGGAATCGGTCAAACGAGTAGACCAATCCTTTCGATTAGGATTCACCGTTTTCTCGAGAATGTGTTTGATTTCCCGGTTAGCAAGCTCGGCTTGTCCATTGGTTTGTGGATGATAGGCCGTAGAGACCTTATGAGTGATACCGTACTTACGCATTAACGTTTCAAAGGGCCTATTGCAAAAATGGGTCCCTTGATCACTAATGATCGCGCGCGGAGTACCAAACCTAGCCAAGATGTGTTCTTTCAAGAACTCAACAACCACCTTGTGGTCATTCGTACGAGTGGGGATCGCCTCAACCCACTTGGACACGTAGTCCACCGCAAGAAGGATATAGAGATACCCGAAAGACATAGGAAACGGCCCCATAAAATCGATGCCCCAACAGTCAAAGACTTCAACAACAATAACATTGGTTAGGGGCATCATGTTCCTTCTCGTCACTCCTCCCAATTGTTGACACCTCTCACACGTTTTACAAAATTCGAAAGCATCTTTGAAAAGTGTCGGCCAATATAACCCACATTGGAGGATTTTTGCGGAGGTTTTCTTGGCGGAGAAGTGTCCCCCACATGCCTCGGTGTGGCAAAAGGAAAGGACACCCCGCTGATCCACATCCGGCACACAACGCTGGATGATCTGATCCGGACAATACTTAAAAAGATAAGGATCATCAAAGAAAAATCTTTTCACCTCAAATAAGAACCGCCGCCTCTCTTGCGGAGTCCAAACGGTAGGAAGTTGGCCCGTGGCTAAGTAGTTCACAATATCCGCGAACCACGGGCAAGATGAGACACCAAACAATTGCTCATCCGGAAATGAGTCCGCGATAGGAATATTCGAGGAACGGTCCTCAAACTCGAGACGAGACAAATGATCCGCGACCACATTTTCAACTCCTTTTTTATCCTTGATTATTAAGTTGAATTCTTGAAGCAGTAAGACCCACCTAATTAACCGCGCTTTAGCATCTTGCTTAGTCATTAGATATTTTAACGCGGCATGGTCCGTGAAGACCACGATAGTAGACCCGATCAAATAAGACCGAAACTTGTCAAGAGCAAAGACAACCGCGAGCAACTCTTTCTCCGTGGTGGAGTAATTCAATTGAGCATCATTAAGAGTTTTGCTCGCGTAAGAAATGACACATGGCTCTTTCCCTCTCCTTTGGCCCAAGACGGCACCAATCGCGTAATCACTCGCGTCACACATCAATTCAAACGGAAGGTCCCAATCGGGAGCTCGCACAATCGGTGGAGTGGTGAGACTAGATTTCAACTTAGAGAATGCCTCCTCACACGCGGGTGTCCAAATGAATGGCGCGTCTTTCGAGAGGAGGTGGCACAAGGGACGAGAGATGGCACTAAAATCCTTGATGAAACGGCGGTAGAAACCCGCGTGCCCAAGAAAAGACCGAATGTCTTTCACACACTTAGGGGTAGGGAGGTTCGCAATCAAATCAATCTTGGCCTTGTCAACCTCTATCCCCTTCGAAGACACAATGTGCCCCAACACAATCCCGTTGGTCACCATGAAATGACATTTCTCCCAATTGAGAATAAGGTGTTTCTCCTCACACCTCTCCAACACGCGCTCTAGGTTTTCTAAACACGACTCAAACGAGTCCCCGAATACCGAGAAGTCATCCATGAAGACCTCAACGATTTTCTCCACCATGTCACTAAAAATGCCCATCATGCACCTTGAAAAGGTGCCGGGCGCATTACACAAGCCAAAAGGCATGCGCTTATAAGCGAAAGTACCAAAAGGACACGTGAAGGTGGTCTTCTCTTGATCCTCAAGAGCGACCTCGATTTGATTATACCCGGAGTACCCGTCGAGAAAGCAATAAAAAGCATGACCGGCTACCCTCTCCAAGATTTGATCTATGAAGGGGAGAGGGAAGTGGTCCTTTCGAGTGCTCGCATTCAACTTACGGTAATCAATGCACACTCTCCATCCGGTGGTCACCCTTTGAGGTACCAACTCATCATTGGAATTTTTTACCACCGTGATGCCGGACTTCTTAGGAACAACTTGGATAGGGCTCACCCACTTACTATCTGCGATAGGGTAAATGATCCCAACATCCAATAACTTTAAGACCTCCGCCCGAACCACGTCTTTCATGATAGGGTTCAAACGACGTTGTGGTTGGCGAGACGGCTTCACATCTTCTTCAAGATAGATGCGGTGTGTGCAAACCGAGGGATCAATCCCATGAATATCGGCAATGGACCAACCGATGGCCTTTGTGTGCCGTTTCAAAACCGCTAACAAGCCGGACTCTTGGTGTGCCTCTAGGGAAGAGGAAATCACTACAGGGAAGGTTTCGCTAATACCAAGGAAGGCATACTTCAAAGTGTCGGGGAGGGTTTTTAACTCAAGCTTGGGTGGTTGGACACTAGACGGAAGAGTTTTGCTCTCAATGGGAGGCAAGCCTTCAAACTTAGGGTACCATGTGTCCGTCCTACAAACATCCTCCACTTCTAACAATGAATACAAGTACTCAACCTCCGGTGAATCTAATACAGACACCTCCTCGGCGGTAAGACAAACCTCAAGTGGATCCTTGTATAGGATAGTGTCTACGTGCTCCTGAACCCAAGTGTCAATTAAACTCACCTCATGAACATCATCATCGTCCCCCATTTGGGACCCAATATTAAACACATTCACCGCCATTTTCATGTTCCCGAACGTCATATTCAACAACCCATTACGACAATGGATGACCGCATCGGAAGTCGCCAAGAAAGGGCGTCCGAGAATGACGGGAGTTTGTGCTTGAGAAGTGTCGGCAACGGGACATGTGTCCAGAACCACAAAGTCCACGGGGTAGACAAAGTCGTCCACCTGGACTAAGACATCCTCCACTAACCCCTTAGGAATGCGGATACTCCGATCCGCCAGTTGAAGCGTCACTCTCGTGGGTTTCATCTCTCCCAAGCCTAATTGCTCATACACCGAAAACGGAAGTAAGTTCACACTAGCACCCAAATCAAGCAAAGCTCTCTCAACTCTCTTACCCCCTATGACAATGGAAATAGTAGGGCACCCGGGGTCTTTGTATTTTGGAGCTATGTTGGTCTGGATGATGGAACTCACTTGTTCAGTTAGAAAAACTTTCTTTTGGACATTCAACTTGCGTTTATTTGTGCATAAGTCCTTAAGAAATTTAGCATATTTGGGTATGGTTCTAATGGCATCCAAGAGAGGGATGTTGATTTTAACTTGTTCTAGAACCCCATACACCTCGGTGTCAGACGAAGGCTTGGCCGGCACTTTCAACCTTTGGGGATAAGGTGCCGGAAACGGACAAACAGGAGGCTCTTGCTCCACGACCTTAGGAGGCACAACCGGACCACTCGAAGAAGGTTGCTCAACAACAACCGGAGAAGGAAGAACCACGGGAGGGGTAGGGACCACAGGAGGAGTAGGTTTCGGAGGGATAGTCTTATCAATCTCCTTATCACTCCTCAAGACAGAAATCGACTT
This sequence comes from Vaccinium darrowii, assembly GCA_020921065.1. Taxonomy (NCBI): domain Eukaryota; kingdom Viridiplantae; phylum Streptophyta; class Magnoliopsida; order Ericales; family Ericaceae; genus Vaccinium; species Vaccinium darrowii. The sequence continues at coordinate 39,220,369 of CM037154.1, forward strand.
GGCTTGCTCGAAGTTATTCGGGTCTTGGCCCGACGTGGTGCTTGCCAAATGGACTCCCTGAGGGTTTGCTTGTGGTTGAGATGGGAACTTTCCCTTCTCTTGTTGAAGCTGCCCCATGGACGTGGTTAACCGAGTCACTTGACCCTGGATTTCTCTCAACGCATGAGCATTTTGCTCATTGGTAACGGATTGACTTTGCATGAAAAATTGCATGAGTTCTTCCAATGAGCGCTTTTGAGGTGGTGTTTGCCAGTAATTAGATCCATGGTGTTGTTGACTTGGAGGGTTTCGGGCTTGACCTTGGCTTTGATTTTGACCTTGGGGTGGTCGATAACCTTGGTTGTAGCCCGGGGGCGGCCTTGAAGCTTGCCCTTGGTTAGCCCCCCCCCAACCGAAATTAGGATGGTCCTTGGTTCCGGGGTTATAAGTGTTTGAAAAAGGGTCATACCGTTGACCAACGGCATTGACCTCCGCTTGTTCCGCTACCCCACCATGAAGGATTTCCTTCAAACCCGGAAGAGTCGGGCACTCATCGGTTGAATGCCCTTGGGTTACGCACAACACACATTCCTTCACACTTTTTAGTTCCAAATTTTCCAACTTTTTAGTGAGTTGAGAGAGCTTAAAGTTAAAATCATCCTGTTCTTTCAGCACATACTTCCCTCTCTCACCCGAACCTTGATTCGCACCCACATTCGCACTCGCCGGTTCATAGGTCTTGTCCGAGGGATCCGTATAATCCCACGACTGGTTGTTCTCGGCGAGTTGCTCGAGAAAATCATAACACTGTTGCGGACTCCAGTTTAAAAATTCACCATTACACATGGTGTCTGGAGTGGGTAAAATCTGATTACCCTACTACTAGGCATGGCACGTGCCTGATGACTTCACCGCAAGAGGGTGAATAGCTCGGCACGATATATGGTACACGTGAGCCCTTTGCCGATCTGGTTTGGCCATGAATAAGGCTAAAATGGTTGAATAAATTAAATATGCCAGGAAGTGCTAGCTCGGTATAGGTCACAAGGGAATGCCCCTGATATGGCCGAGTTAGCAGAGCTATGAGTAAAACTTAAATAGCATTCTGGGATACATAGGTTCAGCTCGGCGTGAGTAGCTGGGTTATGTACGAGTCATACCGAGCTACGAGGAAGCTCGGCGCCGCCACGAATAAGGCGGTGAGACATTCCAGAATATTCTACAGAGGTTCCTTATGAGATAAGGAGCAATACCGTGAAGAAAGGGATTGACATGGGAAGTCCTAAAGTGATTAGGAGTATGTCCCATATAGGAAAGAATCCTATATGAAAGCAGAGACCCTTGCTAGGCGAAATCTAGCAGAATAAGGAAACTCGTCCCTAATAGGAAAGTCCTATTAGGAAAAGGATTCCTAAAGAGAATAGGAAACGGGGGCACGAGATGCCTAATATGAAGAACATCTACACCTATAAATATGAGGCAATAACCATGACAAAAGGTACGCTGTGAAACCTATCTTCATACACTTTGTGATTTGAGAATTCAAGTACGTGATACTAACTTAGGCATCGGAGGGCCTTTGCCAACGAGAGGCAAAGGCGCTCTAACCCTTTCTCTGTCTTGCAGATTTAGGGTTGACTCAAGGAAGCACGTGATCCGGGGTTACGTGGATTTATCCCCGTACAATTGGCGCCGTCTGTGGGAAACGATAACGGAAAGGCTTGATTTCTTCCAAGATCAACAATGGTGCTTTCAGAGCCTCTTCTGTACACCCCACGAGGAAGGGACGTAGAAGATGATGGTACCACGCTTGTGTATACTACAAGAAAGAGCACAAGGGTGGACAAGACTCCTCTGGTTCTAAGAGCACCACAGAAAAAGCCAGCAACAAAGAGGTTTGACGTATGGAATATCCCTGAGATTCCAAAATTCAGGGATACACGTTTAATACGCCATGGTTCTCCAAGGGCAGGATGCTCAAAGACACCACCAAGAGGTGGGGCGGCCTCCACCCGACGTGAACGGGGAAAGAGCCCCCCAAGGAGAGATGGCCACAGGCACACAAGGAATCGAGAAAGGGAAGAAAGCCTTGACAGAAAGGAGCAAGAGGCAGAAGAATTGGCCCGTGAAGTCACTCGACGGGAACGAGAGATTCAGGACCTGAAAAAACAACTCCAAGAAAAAGAGAAGGACTTACGTTCACGGACGAGATCCGTGCATTATGAGGAAAAGGGAAGAGATCGTCACCACAACAACGCCTCCACCGACCGAGCTGCTTCTCCACGGAAAAGGAGAGACAGGAGTGTTTCTGTGGAAAAAAGAGAAAGAAGAAAGCATGCTAGGGACAGATACGAGAGATCTGGATCCAATGAGCATATTCCCGAGCGGCACACAAGGAGGGGGAATGCCGGCCGAGTTGAAGGAGATCCTAAAACTGCAAGAGAAGCAGCTAAGGAAGCCCTAGGCCAAATTTCTAAGTCACCATTGGCCCATTGGATCCGTACGGAGAAGACGCCGAGCAGGGTGAAACATTCAGCATTCATCCCCTACGAGACCAGCACAGATCCTGTGGCCCACATCCAGCACTATCAACAGGCCATGTTCATGCACGAGCGGGATGACGCTTTGTTATGCAAAATGTTCCCCTCTAGCCTGGGAAAGGTGGCTCTGAGTTGGTACCACAAACTCCCAGAGGGATCAATCCTATGCTGGGCTCAATTAGCTGAAGAATTCACTGCCCGGTTCTTAACAAGCCGAGCAGCTCCCAAGACTTTTGATGCATTGACTTCTATGAGACAGAAGGACGATGAGACACTGCGGCAATACTCCAAACGCTATTGGGAGACTTTCAACGAGATTGAAAATTGCAGTGAGGAGTATGCTCTGGCAACATTTAAGACGAGCCTGCCCATGCATAGTAAGTTACGGGAATCACTCACTATGCATCCAGTGAAAACGGTGGCCAAACTCATGGAAAGAATCCAGGAGCATGCACGGGTGGAGGATGACATCCTGCAAGCTGGAGGAAGGATTGTGGCAGGGCAACCTCAGCTTCCAGAAAAGAAGCCAGTAGAATCAAGGATGTACAAAAAGGATTACACAACAGGACGGAAAGACTACACACAGCAGAAGAAGGACAAAACTGACCCAGATCCCAAGTCATACTTCAGCGTTATGGCGACTTTCAACATCCCCATCTATAAGATGTTGTACAGGATCAAGAACGAACAGTGGTTCAGGAGGCCCCCAAAGATGACTGGGAACCCAGAAAAGAGAAGAGCCACTAACCAGCACTGCAGCTACCACAGGGATTGGGGACACATGACTGAGGACTGTATGGAATATAAGAAATTCCTGGATGAGAAGGTGGCGGAGGGCCATCTCAAAGAATTTCTGGCTGATGTCAAGAATGACGCCGAGCTGGTGGAGGAGGTGGACTACGAGAAAGGTCCAAAGGGAACAATCCATATGATACATGGATTAGTTGCCCCTTACACAAACAACGAGATAAGACATATCCAGAGGGTCAACGGACAGGCAAAACAAGTCATGAAGCTCGGCATGAAGAGGCCAAGGGCGGAAGGGATCATAGAGACCCCCATCACCTTCAACGATGATGATCTGGAAGGGGTATCAGTACCCCATAATGACGCACTTGTAATCACCCTTCGAATAGGGGAATATGACGTGGAGAAGATTCTTGTTGACCAAGGGGCCAGCACAGAGATCATGTATTACAATACCTTCAAGAAGATGGAGCTCCCTCCAAGTTCATTGCAAAAGTGTCTGGTTCCATTGGTCGGCTTTAGTGCACAGACAGTATGGCCTATGGGAAAGGTCACACTGCCCGTCCGAGCTGGATCGGTGGTTCTGAGCACAGACTTCCTTGTGGTGGACATCCCTTCTTCCTATAACGTGATTATAGGAAGAACTTGGATGCACAAAATGAGGGCAGTTTCTTCAACTTACCACCAGAAGATCAAGTACCCTGGGGCAGATGGCATCGAATGCATTAGAGGGAACCAGAAAGTGGCCGACCTATGTTTTAATATGGTTTTGAAGAAAGCACCAAGGGCCGAGCTGGTACAAACGGTTGAGGTTCCAGACCAACCAACCCTAGAAGACGTTGGAGGTGATCCCACTAAGAAGATGGTGGAAGGGTTGAAGAAGATACAAATTCAAGAGGACGATGAAGAAAGGTATTTCCTGATCGGCGAGACCCTCCCCGAGCCGGAGAAAAGAGATCTGGTCACCTTTCTTAAAGACCACATCGATGTATTCGCTTGGACCCCCCAGGAGATGCCTGGGATAGATCCTGAAGTCATATGCCACCACCTGAACGTGGACCCTCAGCACAAGCCAGTTGTGCAGAAGGCAAGGAGGTCGGCACCCCAGCACGCAGACGCTGTAATTGAAGAAGTAGAACGACTACTAGAAGCAGATGCCATACGAGAAGTGAGCTATCCAGATTGGTTGGCCAACACAGTTGTAGTCAAGAAAAAGAATGGAAAGTGGAGAGTATGTGTGGACTTCACAAGCCTCAACAAAGCGTGCCCCAAAGATAGCTTCCCACTTCCCAGAATTGATCAACTTGTGGATGCTACATCAGGTTATGAGAGGATGAGTTTTCTTGACGCATATCGAGGATACCATCAGATAGCTATGTACGAGCCCGATCAGGAAAAGACGTCCTTTATCTCCCCCAGAGGGCTCTACTGCTATAAGGTTATGCCGTTTGGGCTGAGGAATGCTGGAGCAACCTATCAAAGATTGGTGACCAAAATGTTCAAGGAACAGCTCGGCAAGACTATGGAGGTCTACATCGACGACATGGTAGTCAAGAGCAAGTTGAAGCCTGATCACCTAGCTGACCTAAAGGTAACTTTCAACATTTTGAGGAAATTCAAGCTAAAGTTAAACGCTTCCAAGTGTGCCTTTGGAGTCAGCTCGGGGAAATTTCTCGGGCACTTAGTGACTAAAAGAGGGATTGAAGCCAACCCAGATCAAATCACGGCTCTGCAAGGCCTTCAAAGCCCAAAGACCACGAAGGAGGTCCAAAGGTTAACAGGAATGGCAGCAGCACTCAATCGTTTCATCAGCAAATCCTCAGACCGCTGCAGACCTTTCTTTCAACTTCTGAAGAAGAGAGAAGGCTACGAATGGGGAGCCGAGCAGGAGCAGGCTTTCCAGGAGTTAAAAGTCTACTTATCTTCACCTCCCTTACTCTCTACTCCAGAAGCTGGGGAGCGATTGATATTATATTTGTCAGTATCTGATCATGCGGTCAGCTCAGTTCTCCTACGAATAAAGGGTACAGAGCAGGCTCCAATTTATTTTGTGAGCAAGACATTGTTAGATGCTGAGACACGTTACCTACCGCTAGAGAAGTTGGTATACGCTCTCGTCATCGCTTCAAGGAAATTGCCCCATTACTTCTTGCAGCATCCCATCACTGTGTTCACCGAGCATCCATTGAGGGCTCTGCTTAGGAAAGCAGATTTGTCTGGGAGGATCTCGAAGTGGTCTATAGAGCTAAGCCAATTCGACCTTGATTATCAGCCTAGAACGGCAATCAAAGGCCAAATTTTGGCTGATTTTGTAGCAGAATTTACCCCAACAGTGGCTCCACCGCCACCGGCTCTCGACGAGAAGGGGCAAGTCAGTAAACCCGAGCAGCCAACGAGAATGGCCGACCTGGATCCAGACGAATGGAGGCTTTACGTTGATGGGTCAGCTTGCAACAAAGGATCTGGAGCAGGTGTTGTGCTTTTCTCTCCAGAAGGACTGATCCTGGAGCATGCACTACGGCTGGGATTTAGTGCCACAAACAATGTAGCAGAATATGAGGCACTGCTAGCCGGACTTAGAAGTGCTCTAGAGCTCAAGGTACATAAATTACGAATATTTTGTGATTCCCAACTAGTTGTTAACCAGCTTTCAGGAGAATACGCTACGAAAAGCGAAAAGATGGCTGCGTACTCAGAAGCAGCCAAGGATTTGCTAGACAAATTTGATAGGATCCATATCCAGCAGATCAGCTCGGGACAGAACGCACATGCAGACTCACTGGCCTGTCTTGGGTCAGCGGTCAAGACGGAGTATCGCCGCACAATTACAGTAGATTATCTGGGCGAACCAAGTATTGGCCGAGCCATGGAAATCGTAATGGAAACAGAGCTTGGGCCAAGCTGGATGGACCCAATAGTGGCATGCCTACGAGATGGGACTTTGCCAGAAGATAAGAGGGAAGCACACAAAATCAAGACCAAGTCAGTACGCTTTTGGCTCTCTCCAGAAGGTAAGCTTTACAGAAAATCTTTCCTTGGTCCATATTTATTGTGTATACACCCAGCCCTTGTTCAGAAATTCCTCCATGAGATCCACGCTGGGACTTGTGGGGGACACACTGGTGGTAGGTCCATAGCCCACCGAGCAATATCCCAGGGATATTGGTGGCCGTACATGCAAGAGGATGCAAAGGCTTTTGTCAAGAAGTGCGAAAAGTGCCAGAGGTATTCCCCTCTTATCCGAGCTCCAGCAGAGGACTTGCTGCCGCTAACCAGCCCATGGCCTTTTGCCCAATGGGGATTGGATATTGTGGGTCCTCTCCCTATGGCAACAGGGAAACGAAAATTCCTACTCATTGGCACTGACTACTTCACTAAGTGGATAGAGGGGGAAGCTCTTGCTAAAATCACAGAAGCTATGGTGGAAAAGTTCGTCTGGAATAAGATAATTACAAGGTTTGGGGTACCCTACTCTATTATCTCAGATAACGGGTCCCAGTTCGGCAAGAAGTTCAAGGCCTTTTGTGCTCAGTACGGCATCAGAAATTATTACTCGACCCCTGCCTACCCACAGAGCAATGGCCAGGCAGAGGCCTCAAACAAGACTATCCTGAAGAGCCTCAAGAAGAGGTTGGAAAAGAAGAAGGGAAAATGGCCAGATGAGCTTCCAGCCGTGTTCTGGGCTTACAGGACCACCCCACGGCGATCTACGGGAGAGACGCCGTACTCCTTGGCATATGGAACAGAGGCAGTGATTCCCCTAGAGGTTGGTTTGCCAACCATCCGCACTACCCTTGTGGAGTCAGGGGGCAACGATAAAGCCCTGGCCGAGCAGCTAGACCTCGCCGAGGAAAAAAGGGAGCGGGCTCTCATTACCTTGGCAGCATATCAAGAGCAGCTACGAAGAAGCTACAACAAGAAGGTGCAGCCAAGAGAGTTCAGGATTGGTGACCTAGTCCTGAGGAAGGTCTTGGCCAACACCAAAGTATCCTCAGACGGAAAGCTTGGACCGAACTGGGAAGGCCCATACAAGATTGTAGGGATTGCTGGCATTGGGGCCTATCGTTTGGCCGACCTGGACGGGGACCCGGTTCCACGACCATGGAATGTCCAGAACCTTAGGAAATTCTTCCAATAATTTGAATCCGTGATTATGAATACAATCACATCTCTTTTTTAAGTGAATACGAATAAATTCACAGTTGTTTTTAGGACTTGGCTGGGATTACGAATAAAATACCCAGCGTTCAGTATTCAGGTTTTTTCTTGATATTTTTAGCATTTATGGAATTTTATCATGATTTTGATTAATATGAACCACAATTTCCACTTCGAGATTTGGATTCCTATTGGGGAGCAGAGGATATGTATATCTACAGTGAATATGTGTATGTGCAGCGAGTATTGCACGACAGATCCTAAGTATGAAAAAACTTAGGGTTTCGCAACGAATATTGCACGAAAGATCCTAAGTATGAAAAACTTAGGGTTTCGCAACGAATATTGCACGAAAGATCCTAAGTATGAAAAACTTAGGGTTTCGCAACGAATATTGCATAAAAAATCCTAAGTATGAAAAACTTAGGGTTTCGCAACGAATATTGCACGAAAAATCCTAAGTATGAAAAAAACTTAGGGTTCTGCAACGAATATTGCACGAAAAGATTCTAAGTAAGAAGAAACTTAGTTTGCAGCAGGTATTGCAACAAAATGCTAAGTATGAAGACACTTAGTACTATACACTTCTAAGTATGAAGAAACTTAGTTTGATTGCCATGCTAAGTATGAAGAAACTTAGTTTGATTGCCATGCTAAGTATGAAGAGCCTTTGACTAAAAACGAGTAGTGCGAAGAAACTCAGTTCGGCAATTAACATTGCAATAAACAGCAGAGTAGACAAATCCCTGGACTGCAAAATCACCAGCCACATACGGCCAAAATCGGTCACGAAGGACCAACTGTCAGCAAAAAACAAAGTACGAGAAACTAGAGTATCAACAAAGCAACAGGCCACAGACGGCCGAGCAAAGACCACGCAGGGCCAGGGAGAGAGTTTCAGAAAACAGTAGAAGGCATCAAGCCTCTTCACTGTGCTCATTTGCAACAGTGGCAGCGTTGGGATCAGCATCCGTACCTCCAGCGGGGCTCTCAGTATTGCCATCGTTTATAATAGTAGGGTCGGGAATGGCATTTTCAATTTGCGGATGCTCGGAAGGGAGAGTGGACTGGTCAAGCTGAGCCTGAGTGTCAGGTTGGGCCTCGACAGCAACCCTCTTGCTCGGCAGCTCCATGTCGACCCAAAGTGGGGACGACTCCTCGACACCGAGCTTCTCAAGGCAGCGTCGCCAGGCCGCCCCCCATATTGCATCCTGTACAACGGGCATCTGTGCCTTATAGTTCTCCGTAACTTCTAGAACAGCACGATCGTACTCTGCCTCCGCCTTGGCTTCTGCTGTGGTCAGCTGATCACTCAGGCCACGTTCGACTTCCTCAGACCTTTTTCTCAGATCGGCAATCTCCCCTTTCAGCATCTCCACCTCCGCTCGGCTTTCCTTCAAAGACTGGGAATACTGAGCATTTTCCTTCTCGGCCTTTTCAGCTCTCTTCAGCTCCTTCCTCAGTTCCTTGTCAGCATCTTTGGCTCTCTCAAAGCCCACAAACGCCTTCTGCATAATCTGCAAGACAAATTACATTGCATAAAGGAGTTTGGGTAATGGAACTAGAATAAAACTAAAAATAAGTGCAAAGGGTGATTTTATACCTTGGCGCTGGATTGAAAGATTGACTTCATCAGCACCTCATATGAGCTGTTCTTCTCCCTCTCTATGTCGTTCGGGAGAAGAGCGGCTCTGGCAACGCCGAATGCCACGTCGATGGAAGAGATTTTGTCCGCGTCATTAACCGGGGTGCCATCGGGACGGGCAAGTGTTGGGGCCCAGGGTTGTGCCAGTGGCTGGAGTTCGGACGGGGATATGCTGGCATCCCCAGTTCTTCTCCTTTGAGGGGCTGGCTGGACTCGGTCAGGGCTGCTTACCGGCCTCTTTTCCCTCTGACGATCGGTGAGGGAAGGGGATGGTGATTGAGGGGGTTGCGTGAATCGAGTGGCCAGAGGAGCACGGGAGGCTCCGCCGAGGGTCAGTTGATCCAGGAGGTTGATCGGCTGCAGAGGCATCTCTGAACGGTCTGGTGAAGGAGAGTATCCCGGTGAGTCGTCTGAATCAGCTAAGTAAGAGGATTGCTCGGCAATTTCTCGGACAATTGCGCGGTAGTCCACCCCACCCGTTTCGTTTTCTTCTTCTTCTTCCCTTGCTGCTCTGCCGGAAGTGCTCGGCTCAAGATCAGTGCGGACAAGAATCGGGATGGCGGTGGGAATCTCCTCGATATGAGCAAAAGTCACTTGCTGCTGAAGGTCCACTGGGGCTCGAGAGCGTGCAGATCCCCTCCTAGCTCGGCCCCTGCGAGCACGAGTCCTCTCTCGGTCGGAAGGTCGGCCTGTGATGGTCAATGGGACAACTGGCGGCCAGGGATGTCTTGAACGCGGCTCGCCGTTTCTACGAATCCCTCCCCAGTAGGACGGGGTATAATCTAACAGCAGGTGAGCAGCACGGCCGAGACCAACTGGAGTTGGAGGGAAACCGTCAAAGTATAGGGCCTTGGCGATGTCCTCACAGTGGAGTCTGCCGTGTATCAGACGGCCACCGTGATTGAGGTTATCCGCTGCAAAACAATGAGATAAAGAGATGGTTAGCCACAATTTTTTAGAAGGACAAAGGAAAAGCCAACTAGGGAAAAAGTACTAACGTAGTACGCCTGTTGCAGTGGGGCAGGCAAAGCCAATGGGCCTCCCCTGGGCATCTCTGGGCTCCCAGTTGCCGGTGACTATGAGAAAGTCATCTGCCTCTCCCTTTGAGGAATTGGGCAGATCGGTGATGAGCTTCTGGTTGGGGTCCCTGGCTTTGAAATAATAGTTATTGTCAATTGTGGGAACTACACTGTATAGGTAGTGCAAGTCCCACCAGTCGAGGTGCAGGCCGAGCAGTTGGTTTAGGGCAATGGTGCCCATGACTACCCTAACGAAATTAGGGCAAAGTTGCATGGGATTCAGTTGGCATCTGCTACAGACTTCCCTAAAAAAAGGGTGTAAAGGAAGCCTAAGGCCCCCTTCCACAATAAAGATCAGGGGGATGAGAATTTTTTTGTTCATCCAAGCTTACCTCTCTCAAATCGTTTTGATTGTTTAGTCTAAACTGGATGTCGGCAGGAATATTATACCTAGTTCGAAACTCTATTATTCTATCAGGATTACTCAAAAGGGCTCTGTGCCTCCCCATTTCTCTCCTAAGGATTTAGGGTTTCACAGTTGAAACCCAGAAAAACAGACAGAGATGAGCAGACGCTGAAGAATATTGGGGAAGATGAAACGGGAAATAGAAATGGAAATCTAGAAGGGCCACTTACGTGATAAGGATGGGCCTAATAGAATGATCTCCGACGAGAACGGAGGGAGACTTTCCGACGTAAACCGGAGAGAAGATTGTGGTTGCGAGAAGGTCTGAGCGTCGTTGATGGCGGATGAAGCTTTCTCTCTCTTCTCTGCTTCTAATAAAATGAAGTAAAGGAGAAGTGGAGGGGTTTTTTTGGTTTAGGGGATGTTTGGGAGGGAAAAGTAACTCGTTATCCCGCCCGAAAACCCATGAAGTGGAACGTGACGCACGTAAAACGTTAGCAGAATCGTCCTTTCGATTTATCCGAGCCACCAAAGGGTCTTTCACATTTAATATGAAAGCGACGTTGCCAACCACGTGGAGGGAAGGCGTGCAAAGGGTACTCGAGAACCGTTGAAGCTCTGCACGCTACTGATGCGTGACAGTAGCGGCAGAGCTGGGGAGCAATTGGAGTGGGTAAAATCTGATTACCCTACTACTAGGCATGGCACGTGCCTGATGACTTCACCGCAAGAGGGTGAATAGCTCGGCACGATATATGGTACACGTGAGCCCTTTGCCGATCTGGTTTGGCCATGAATAAGGCTAAAATGGTTGAATAAATTAAATATGCCAGGAAGTGCTAGCTCGGTATAGGTCACAAAGGAATGCCCCTGATATGGCCGAGTTAGCAGAGCTATGAGTAAAACTTAAATAGCATTCTGGGATACATAGGTTCAGCTCGGCGTGAGTAGCTGGGTTATGTACGAGTCATACCGAGCTACGAGGAAGCTCGGCGCCGCCACGAATAAGGCGGTGAGACATTCCAGAATATTCTACAGAGGTTCCTTATGAGATAAGGAGCAATACCGTGAAGAAAGGGATTGACATGGGAAGTCCTAAAGTGATTAGGAGTATGTCCCATATAGGAAAGAATCCTATATGAAAGCAGAGACCCTTGCTAGGCGAAATCTAGCAGAATAAGGAAACTCGTCCCTAATAGGAAAGTCCTATTAGGAAAAGGATTCCTAAAGAGAATAGGAAACGGGGGCACGAGATGCCTAATATGAAGAACATCTACACCTATAAATATGAGGCAATAACCATGACAAAAGGTACGCTGTGAAACCTATCTTCATACACTTTGTGATTTGAGAATTCAAGTACGTGATACTAACTTAGGCATCGGAGGGCCTTTGCCAACGAGAGGCAAAGGCGCTCTAACCCTTTCTCTGTCTTGCAGATTTAGGGTTGACTCAAGGAAGCACGTGATCCGGGGTTACGTGGATTTATCCCCGTACAGTGTCAATGAATTGCCGAGTCCCTTGCGAGATGCCCTCGTAGAAAAATTGCATCTTGTCCTTTACCGAAAAACCATGATGTGGGACAGCAGCCAAAAGATTTTTAAATCTCTCCCACAAAGTGAAAAATGGCTCATTCAGTTTTTCGGCAAAGTTGGAAACACGCTTTTTCATCTCAACCGTTTTATGCACAGGATAGTACTTTTTGAGAAATTCATCGTGCATTTCTTCCCACGACGTGATGGACTGCGGTTTTAAAGTTGACAACCAAGTACGTGCATGGTCCTTGAGAGAAAATGGAAATAATTTCATACGTGCGGACTCAAGTTGAGCCGGGACCGTAACAAGTGTGTTCACCAGATCCAGAAAATCCCTCACGTGATCGTAAGGGCATTGGGACTTCATCCCATAAAAAGCCGGCAACATCGGAATTGTGTTGGGCCTAATCGTGTAAACAGCATTCTCGGCGGTGGGTGTGGGATGAACGATGGGTGATGGTGGAACATGGTGTGTGGGGCGAAGACACTGCCTCATGGACAACACTTGTGGTGGTGGAGGTGGTGGTGGTTCCTCACGATCGCCCATTGTGTCCACAAGAGGGGTGTCAATACTGACTAAACGACGAGTATGAGGGTCACGAAAGTAACCACGCTGCCCGTGCATACACTACCAACTAACAGACTGGAGGGGTTATTCAACCGCCTCACCACAAACAGTTCCGAAGGGCTATGCCGCCGCCTCGTCAAATATAGGACAGAAATTTAAATATGTACCAATGAAACGGAATACTTACAGTGGCGTGGCGCGAGGCAAACTCACGCGGCGCAGACCATTGGGTCCCCGGCAACGGCGCCAAAATTTGCTTGCGTCCTTAGATTGTATTGCAAAAGGTGTTTCCCCAAGCATAGGGTTTAGGTGTCGCAAAGCATAATAACCGGAAGTCCGGGTCGAGTCCTCAGGGACCGAATGTGCAGCACGTGAGTGTTGATTCGCGACCGTTGGTTTTAGCCTTAAAGCGGCAAACTTTGCTTTTGTGGTTTGTTGGTAGAATTCACTTAACTTCGTGAATGACTCGGAAGATTAAAAAGACTAATTAAAACAAGGCTAAGTCAAGGGGGTCACAACACCCATGCCTTAGGCCAATTCATTCTCCTCTAAAATAACCGGCTCGGGGCGTCGTTAAACGACCCCGAACGGAAGATTTGGTACTTAAACTCGCTTAACTAGAAATGGTGTTTCTCAAAGAGTAGGATTCTTGTGCCATTTATACAAACATTTGGATTGACATCGCCCTAAGCATCACACGTGCCAAGTGGTCTAGCCCTTGGCTACGTGTGATCAAAGAGATTAACAAATCCCAATTTTGATACATAAAATCGATCCTAACTCTTTGATAAACAAGCAATGTTTTGCATTATGGCGAGGAGTGTGAATCAACCTAAGTCACGGGGTGCTAATCACCCCATGACCGAGCCTATAACGACTACTCGATCATGACTACGGGAAACATGACTAATTTAGTGAAGGAAATAAAGAACATAACATATGACATTAAAAACTGATTTTTATGGAAGGTTATAAGTCTACCTACAACATTAATACTTGAGAAAATCCCAAACAACACTTACAAACTAGAGATTTCGGAGCAATTAGCTAGAAAAACAAGGACAAGAAATAACCGAGAGAAATGGAAATAAACTGGATTAATACGAAGGTCTTAACATGAACTACAACATTAAACAAGAGGATTTACCTTGAAACTAAGTAGAAAAGCATGAAATCTAGAGAGAAGGTAGAGCTTTGGCTAAGAACATTAATGGAGGTAGAGAGAGAAGGTGAAAAACCAAGCTAACCCTAGAAATCTGAGGTTGGGGACCCTTTATAGGCCCCAACAGTCGTGCCAAAATATTACAAAAATGCCACAAGATATTTCTTGATCGGGCTCAAAAGTTGCAGAAATTTGAAGCTTCAACCGGTTGAGCAAAAAGTGCCAACCGGTTGAAAAACCTTCTGTTCAGCTTCAACCGGTCGAGCAAAAAGCTCCAACCGGTTGAAAGAGTAAAATTCTGAGCATTTCTTTGTTTTGGCCTCCCGGCTTCGTCCGAACTCGGAATGAGGCGATTCTCGAACCGTTGGAAAGCTCTATGAGTCTACTTTCAAACCCAATTGACCTCATCTTCATAGCCTTTGTACCTTGAGAGAAATGAGCTTTTTTCTATCGGTTGGTCAGATTTTCTCGAAGCTCATGACTCCAAATGCCTTGCTCTTTTGTTCCGGGCCTTCCTTGAACCTTCCAAAGCTTCTTGAATCGACTTCCAAGCTTCCCGAGTCTTGTTCAAAACTTCATTCCTTGATTCCCGAGACTCGGTGGCGGGGTGCCATGTGGCCTCCGGTGTTCGGGCATCCCTTGATTCAACCATGGTGTCAAAACAAGTCTTTTTCTCCCGTTCTTCTGCAAATAACAAAAACACAACTTTGCGCAAAATCAATAGTTTAAAGCCACAAAATGCACGTATGTGTGATCAAAAATGAGCGTGATAAAGCCCCATTACTTACAATATTGAGGGCTTATCAGGATTGCTCTATGGTGTTGAGTTCAATGGAATTCAACTCAAGGTGGAGAATTGTTGGAATTGTGCCTTGAATTTTCTTTTTTGGAGAATTCCTATTGTGTTTAGGATTTTCTATTGTGTTTAGGATTTCCTATAGCGCTTAGAAAATCCTATTGCGTTTAGAATTTTCTATTGTGTTTAGACTTCTATGGTAATGCTTTGATTGTGTTTCTTATAAATAGGAGCCTAGTGGCCTCCTAAGGCTTTGGACTTCTTGAGTGAATCTCTTTGAGGGAGCCCCCATGGGGTTTCCCGTAGTGTGTTAGGGTTTCTTGGTCGTTCCATTGATAGTCTTTAGTTCATGGGATTGGATATTAGGATTTATTACTTGTCTCTTTCGTGTTCTTGAGACTTTGTCCCTAGATATCTGTTTGGTGCTTCAATTAGAGTTACGGGTATAGCCGACTCTTTGTAATCTCTCCCCGTTCATAGTGAATCCTCTCTCGCTCTTCGCCCGTGGACATACCTCTGGAGTTTCGTGCTTGGGGGGGAACCACGTAAATCTTGTGCCTCGTTTTCTTTGTTGATTTGTTATATTCTCATATTTCGGGTTTTGTCACAACAATTACAAACTTAAGAATCCTCTTGTGGGCAATATCGCGCAATTGGGGGGAAAAAATTAAACGGAAGATACCTGCATTTCCTCTGGATTAGTGCTGACCAAAAACGAATCGGCACCAAGTACTTCAAGAGCTTCCTGCTTCTTACGAGGGGAGGTACTAATCACGGTTACGATAGTCCCCATAGCCTTGGCAAGTTTGACAGCCACATGGCCCAACCCACCTAAGCCGACCACACCCACTTTCATGCCGGGCTTATCAAGCCCAAAATACCTTAGTGGGCTGTAGGTAGTGATTCCAGCACAAAGAAGGGGAGCAGCAACATCAAGAGGCAGATTGTCAGGAATCCGAACGATGTAACGCTCGTTAGCTACCATGTGATCGGAATAACCTCCGTATGTCATGGTACCGTCGGTGTTTATGGAATTGTAGGTTTGTTTCTGTTGCAGACAGTAGTTCTCGAGACTGTTCTCGCAGCTGTCACATGTGTGACATGCTCCGACCAAGCATCCGACCCCGACTCTGTCTCCGACCTTGTATTTCTGTACCTTGCTTCCGACCTCGGTCACCACTCCCGTGAGCTCATGCCTATAGACATCAACCATGTTCACACATATATAAAGAGTGACTTGATAATTGAATTACCGGTTTAGTTTATCACCTACCCATTAGACCAGTTTTTCATTGGATGCCAAAAAAATGTACTCTGTTATTTTCTTTTCAAAATGGCACAATTTTATTAGAAACTTATAAGCCTGATTACATCGAAAAACCCTGGTTATCATTCCCAAGAGGATCCAATACCCATTTAGGAGGTCTAACTTCTCAAGTGAACACCAGCACCTTGCAAACGCGACGTAGCCCAGTTACATTCAAGTACTTTCAACCATAACCTACAGCTCACTATGAGCAGGAACACGAAAAAATAACAAACAAAACACACACACTTAGAGTGCTAAAGCACGCCCCATTGAAAAGAGGTGTGCGGTACGCTTTATTACTAGCTACTACAATTTTGGTACTTGCAGTGTATGGTTTTGGTCAAGTTACGAACGGTTATGAGTTTAAAATAATTCAGTATTCACGTCACTATTTATGATAACCCTGTTATGTAAGGTTTTGGAACCAATTTTGAACCACTATGAATTTTTAAAAACTTCACTATTCACGTAAATATCCACTGTAACCTACCAAAAATATATAACAAGTATCAAATCATACGTAACAAATACTAGAAGCATACGTAAAGGGCCGTATCATAGGTTTTTCCTACATACATCATATGTAATGAATAATGTACATTACCCAGGGAGGATGGGATATCTAGTAAAGCCCCATCCGTCCTTTGCCAAGTGAAGATCAGTGTGGCAGATCCCGCAATACAAAATCTTGAACCTCACATCCTCATCGCCGGTGGCTCTGAAACGTCAGCCCATTCAATTATCAGTCAATTTAAAAGAAACCCCAAATCAACTTTTCAATGCAATTGATTTTTAACTTGAAACCCAATAAGACTGCGTTTTCACTAAGGTATTTTTAATATTTTTGGACTACAAATTTTCAATCAAGAAGTCATTCTCCTCGCATACATCAATTGATTTGACAACTTGTAATGCAAGAATACCGAATAGTGTCGTTACTGAAATCGTCTGAACAAAAATAGTCGCAGAAATATAATAATATGAATTAAAAGGAAAAGGTTCAGAAAAGAAGGAAAATAGCTTTATAAATATTTTTTGTATTGAATGATTAATATCATAATTTTAATGCGGATCTAGTAAAATTCCAACAAAGGCCAACAAAAAAACGTGTCAGAATATTTTCTCTAAACTGTCTCTTCATCTCCTTCCTCTTTAACGTACTTTTGTAATTTTAATCAATATTATTTTTTACCCAGTCTAGACAGAGTAGTAGAAAAATAAAATTTATAATTTTCCTAAATAATTTTTTTATTGAACGGCAAAAATTTCCTAAATAATTTTCATTAAAAAAAAGGAACTCTTAATTTAATTGGGTAAATTGTTTGTTGGTAGATCAGATTTGGCTACGAACACGCACCAGGGTGAAGGGACATATCTGTTCACGAAAGGACGCGTCCGTCCACAGCGAACAGGTGCTAATGAAAAGATGCAACTCCAAATCACATCAATTTTCATTCACACTTAAATTAAAATATTATAAACAAAATATTTTTTCCAACAAAATATTTTTGCCCATCTCCTACCTATACTTTTGTCTGAATATTTTTTCTTAAATTATTTCGATGAATTTCTGGACTTTTTTGGACAAGCAAACCAAGAAAACAAAAAGGATTTCGAACCAAAACTGGGGAAAAAAAAAAGAAGAAGAAGTCCAAAAATAGTCAAACACATGAGTTTCTTTTTCTTTTCTTTTTTGACAGTGAAAAACACAGAAAATATTTACCTTCTGGAAAACTTGAATGGAGAGAGGACTCCAGACGGGTCAGAGGCTGCCCATCCAAAGGCCTTCACTGGGTGCTCTTCTTCCGGTGCTTTTGCCATATTCTTCTAGAGAGAGAGAGAGAGAGAGTCAGTGAGTGTGTGATGTCTCCACAGGCATCATTGCAGTGCTATATATATATATATATATATATATATATATAATCCCGACTGGACAATTTTGTATTGCAGTAGTACATTCTGAGTTGTTGGGTGGATAAATAAATTTGAGCTTGATTAGGCATAGTTTTCCATTTGATAAAATGGAGATTTGCTAAAATCAAGTGGGTGATTTTAGCAAATGAAATGGGGAGGTGATTTTATCTCCAATGAATCTGGACACACACTTGTCCAGATTCATTGGAGATAAAATCTCCTCCCCACTTCATTTGCTAAAATCACCCACTTGATTTTAGCAAATCTCCATTTTATCAAATGGAAAACTAAGCCTAAATACTCACTCCGTTCCGACCTATTTGTCTCCTTTTCTATTTATACCTGTCCCAAATTGACTATTTAATTCTAAAATTAATGGTTCAGATTATGTAAATTTCCAAATTAATGGATAAGATTTAGTTTACCCTAATAAGTTGGAAAACGAGGTCGGACCAAAAATAAAATATAGTAATCCTACATATACAGAAAAATAAATGAAATAAAATAAAATATACTATGAAATTCACAAACCAAGAGATGCAATACCAACCACATTACTGATAGGATGAAAAATTAATCAGTGGCGGAGATCTCTATGTTAGATCTTGCAGTATATAAAACTATCTTTTACACTTGCATGAAAATGGGTTACTTCTATAATGTTTTTTCATGAAAGACTAAACTAATCTGAGTCTTCAAGCATCAAACAACAGTTATTACTGGCCGATAAACAAAAATATTTATTACGGGTGTACTTGATAAGGAAAAATAATACTGTCATTTTTGGTCTACTTGCACAGACGAGAATGGGTGGGCCTACTCGGAATTCGATTTTGAGAAGGATGAACGGCTCGGATCGATCATTTGAGACCCACAACGGCGTCGGCGACGCCGTCGGTACGTGGTCGGTGCATTCCCAATGGTGTGGAAGGAATTATCGATTGATTAAATTCTATTATTTATTGGCTCTTTACCCAATACCCCATAGGCATAGTACAAATGGAGTGTGGGCTCCACTATTGGTACCACACAAATGATTCAATCCATTTGATAATTTTAACACATTTTTTTTAAATTGCTTACAAAATCAATTCAATTGGATAGTTGTAAGTACTTGATCCAATTTTTCATTTTTTGCATTTAGAAATCTAAATGCAAATGCAAAAATGAAAGATTGGATCAAACTCTTATTGATATGCAATTGAGCTTATTTTTTACAAGGTCAATTAAATAATTATGTTGGATTTAATGAACGGAACAGATCATTTACTGAGACTCTTTAAAGTTTAAAGGGCTTCACATGCTCTGTACAATATCCGTACTTTCGGTACCATTGTCCCTCTGAATAATTTTTGGTCGATAAATCCAGGGGTACCGACGCCCCTGGTACCAACGGCATACCGACGTCGCCGGGGACCCCCTTGTGGGTCCCCAACGGTTTATCTGAGCCGTCCATTCATTTCAAAATAGAATTTCGAGGGCGATTTTTTCAACGAAATGGAGTGATTTTGGATCGAGCACTTAGGAGCGTCCGATTGAGGTGATTCACGCGTAGGCGCCCTCGGAATTCTATTTTGGAATGAATGAATGGCTCGGATTGACTGTTTGGAACCCACAAGGGGGTTCCCGGCGCCATCGGTACTATTTGGTCGGTACGGGTAGAAGGGTTCATTTTCGGTTCTAGCATAAATTAGTTTTTTTTTTTTTTCGTAAAAACCAATAATTAGTTATTTATTAAATACACCTCATCGCCTATGTCACATCTAATCGCCGTACAACTACAGTCGGGGCCATTATCCTAAAAAAAATTCATCACAATTCAATGAGTACGTTCATGCACTTGTCACCACCAGAGTTCTTTTAACAAAACATACTTTTTTGATAAAAGTTTATAATTTATTGCCTACACCTCATCGCCAATGTCGCCCGCCCCTAATCTATGTCAGCATTACCTTTAAATAAGTTATTTTATTTTTGGGCCACCCCTTATTAAGTGTGTGTTTTGAAAAGTTAATGGGTAAAAATTTTTACAAGTATTATTTTGCCTTTTTGAAAAGTTAATGGATATAGAGTTAAAAGGGTAAAAATGGATGATAATTTTGAAAAATAAAAATAAAAGTTGATGTGAAATATGCAATGATGATGTGTGTGTGATAATTTCAAAAGAAATGGAGAGAATATTTATTTTTTGGTAAAAGTATATGCAGTAGTTATTTATTAAGAACACCTCATTGCCTACGTAATTAGTTAGTTATTTTTGGGTTTATTTTACACCAAAAATCGCGACAAAGTACTGTCATAGTTATGCGCATGTCATAGTGATGCGTTTTTTAAAATAATATTTATTGTTACCCTTTAAAATATCAGATCAATAGGATGGAAATATAGTGGCGACCTTTTTTAACTGCCATTTATATTTTTTATACTTCTATAATTCCTCTAGTCGATATGAATGATTAATTCAAAAAAATTGACCTGGACCTAGTAAAAATTTAGTGAATATAATAGAACAGATTACATAAACAGGCCAAATTTAGGCTAAAGGGAGTCTAACAATCTCCAAAATTATTTACTCCAATTTGTAATATCCAGAACAAAGTTAATATCCATCTCCCATTGAGCCCTAACAAACATGTCCCAACAAACAGGGCAAGGCACAATTATTACTCTATATGTACCATAATTTTAGTCATTCTGCGAGAATTTAACTATTTAAGTAGACCTCATCACACATCAAAAAGTAAAAAATTTTAAAATTACCCTTTATTTGAAAATAGCTATTGCTATACTTAAACAGAACAAGGGAAAAAAAAAATCTCCGGTTTACCAATTTTTTCTGTGGAATATCTTAAAATGAAAAGATAACCGAAAATTACAAGTCAAAAGCAGGGATGTAAAAATACCGATTAAAACCGCTCAAACAGCCTTAACCTAACCAAACTTGGAAATTTTGGGGTGATTTGGCTAAATAAAAAAAACTGGGTTTTTTGGTTTTTTTTTTCGTTTTGTCCTTATTCAAAAAAAAATTGCATTTGTTAGTTTTCGGTCGATTTTTTGTGGTTTCTTAGCTTGTCTCGACGAGAGGAATCTAAAAAGTATAAAATTATAACCCAAACTTAAAGTTTTGTGAATAAAGACGAAAAACAATCCAAAAAACCGGTTTTTTGAATAATTTTTTGTCTTTATTCACAAAACTTTAAGTTTGGCTAATAATTTTATAATTTTTAGATTCCTCTCATCG
This sequence comes from Vaccinium darrowii, assembly GCA_020921065.1. NCBI lineage: Eukaryota > Viridiplantae > Streptophyta > Magnoliopsida > Ericales > Ericaceae > Vaccinium > Vaccinium darrowii. Next base: position 39,241,388 of record CM037154.1, read on the forward strand.
AGACAAGCCATGAAACTATAAAAAATCGATCGAAAACTAAAAAATGCGAAAAAAAATTTGAATAAGGACAAAACGAAAAAAAACCAAAAATGATCAGAATTGTCTTAAACTCAAAACTGACTTATGTTGCTTTATGAAACAGGTCACTCTATCAAAACACATCAACTCAAAAAGCAACTTAAGCCAGTTCCATAGACTTTGTTTAAGTTAGTTTGTTAGGCAGTTTTGATTATGGAAAAACCAAACCAAATAGGTTTAGCACCGTTTCATATACTTGAAAAAAGTTTGAAAGAAAAACCGAAACCCACAGAATATAGCCCTCTCTTTATTTCACGTTTCAATTAGGTAATTAGTTTTTTAACCAAGTAAACCATATGAATGGTGTAAGGGAGATCTATATTTTTCTAAAGGTTTTGTGGATGTTTGTATGCACGCTTGAATTGAAAGCTTTTGTTTTTTTAATCGTTTGAATAGGACTTTGATTGTTTTATAATTCATTCTGTGGTGCAGAATTTTCTTTCCCAAAGTAATCAATTTTGTAGTTGAGTTAGTAATTCATTCCGTGGCTGCCGTGTAATTTGCTTAGTTGAATTTTTTTCCCACCTATGGTTTGTAATCAATTTTGTAGTTGAGTTAGTAAGTCATTCCGTGGATGCCGTGTAACTTGCTCAGTTGAATTTTTTTTCCACCTATGATCCATAGGTGGGAAAAAAGTTCAATTGAGATCCATAGGTGGAAAAAAAAATCAACTGAGCAAATTACACGGAATAAATTACTAACTCAACTACAAAATTGATTACTTATTAGGAAAGAAAATTCTGCACCACAAAATGAATTATAAAACAATCAAAGTCCTACTCAAAGATAAAAAAAAATGGTCACTTAGCCAAAAATCTAAAACATTTGGCATTTTAAAAATAAAGGACAAGAAACTTTTACAATCGAATAAAGACAAAAAATATTTGACATTTTTAAAGGGAATGACAGAGAAATTTTGCAATTGAACATAAAGACAAAAAAGAAAAATTTGTGAAATGTCACTAATTTGTAAAAGTTTTAATTTCATATAGAAAATTCAAAAAAATCAACTCTTGCCTCTTGACTGACCACCACCCCACTTCCAGCAACCCAAAAAATTAGTGAAATGTCACTAATTTTTAAAAGTTCTAACTTGTGGAGATGAAAGGCCATGTCGTCTACTTCGAAGTGTGAATCGTCTTCTCTTGCAGTAGAAATTAAAATGGAAATAATTGCACTTGCCTCGTCATGCTTCGCCCTTGGAAGTCAATTTCTAAGGCGGCCATTTTTTATTTGTGGCAGAAAAAGCACGAAGAAATTTGAAAATTTCTAAACTAAGATCAATCATATTCGAAAAGCAATAAAGTGAATTGGGGATAAGTTTGACTGTTTGAGGGAATCAAGGAAAATTTAGAGGAAAAATCAGAGTGAGGGACTGCTTGACCAACTGTACCTGAGGGGTTTATCGATGATAATCAGGGGGTCTTGGTAGTACGCAGGTGGTCGACACCAAATGCAGATGACATTTTGATCTGTAGACCTAACTGGTTTGGGAGAAAGATACTATCTTGCAAGAAGAAGAATCGATTGGGGAGCAGAGAAAGATGACAGAGAGTGAGAAAAAGGGTTTGAGTTTTTTTTTTTTTTGTTCTTTTGTTAAATCAATACTAAAAATAATGTCTTTATGTTTGATTACAAAAGTTTCTTGTCCTTCCTTTTAAAAAGCAAAACATTTTGTATTTATGGCTAATTTAATTTATGATAATGAATTGACCCAATTACATATAGTCCAAACCAGATTGGCGTGATTTTTGCATTTCCATATGAAACCTAAACATAGGTGAGTATGAAACCTAAACATAGGTGAGTTAGGTGAGTTTGAGTACTCCTTCAAAGTAATTAACCATCTTCATTTCATATGTCAATGGCGATGTTTATCTACGGAATTGAGCAAGATCTTTCAATATTTGCTCTTCAAACATATTTTTCAACAAGATCCGGATTTTATAGAATTATAAGACTTTAAACATTCTTTAAATCTATAATGACAACCCAATCAAATTGTGCCATTTGTTGCAATCGCAACCCTTATCGGGAAAACCTATCCTGCAGTACTAGACAGAAGATAGATGGGAACCCATCCTAAAAGGATCATGAAAAGCCGGCACGTGAACTTCAGTTGATTACTCTAAATTCTAGTATTGTTCATTGGCTCTTTATCTTATGCTCAATAGGCATAGGACCTATGGTGTGTGGGCTCCACTATAGGTACCACACAAATGATCCATTTTGTTTAATAATTTTTACTTTTTTTAAATTTCTTACCAAATCAATTCAATTGGATAGTTGTAAGTGTTTGATCCAATCTTTCATTTTTTTCATTTAGAATTTATGAAAAATTTGAAAAATTGAAAAATTGGATCAAACTCTTGTAAATATGTAATTGAGCTAATTTTCACAAGATCACTTAAAAAATTATATGTTGGAATTAATTAACGGAATAGATCATTTATCCGAGACTCTTCTCCACATGCTCTGTGCAATATCCGTACTATGGTCGGTACCATTGTCCCTCTGAATAATTTTCTTAGCAATTCAATTAATTCTTGCATCACCACGAGGGTTTTTAAGAAAAATTACTCTTCGGTACTAGCATAAATTAGTTCTTTATTTTTTTTCGTAAAAACCTGTAATTTGTTATTTATTAAATACACCTCATCGCCTATGTCACACCTATTTTGCTTTGGGTAAAAAGTGGTTTTTGGTTTTTTCGTTTTTTCGTTTCGTCTTTATTCAAATTTTTTTAGCATTTGTTAGTTTTGCGTCAAGATTTTGTGGTTTATGGATTCCTCTCGGCGAGACGAATCTAACATTTATAAAATTATAGTCAAAACTCAAATTTTTTTTAATAAAGCCAAAATACTTGGATTACTAGCGAATAATCCAAGTATTTTGACTTTATTAAAAAAATATTTGGTTTGACCATAAATTTATCAGTCCTGCTATGTACCCGGATAGAAGTCCCCGAAAATACCCAAAAAGGCAGCTGACTTCCAACTCACTCTTGCATGGGTCCCACTTTTTTTTCCCCATTTTGTTTGGTTCTGGTAACACACTCAATTGGCGCTATTTTTGGGCGCTAAAATACACACAGCAATCCCACTTTCCTCGCTTCATCTCTGTACCCCACCAATTTCCTCTTTCGTCCACAAGCATCATCGACGACAGGTTTATTTCCACAGCAACCCCAGCATTTCATGTTTGCTACCAATTAGTGGCGGCTCCAGAAATTTTGAACAGGGTGTTCAACATTTAATTTAACTCTAATAGCTCTGCTAACTAGTATATATATACAAATTCTTTATATATTAGTGTGACTAATGGGGCCAAATGATATGAAATTACTTAAGATGTCACAAATTTTCTTGACGAAATCTATGTTATTGAGTCAACTAAAATTAAATTGGGGGATAAATATACTAATATTTATTATAGAAATTTGTGTGCCGAATAGATTCGCACAAATATTCATTTTTTTTTTTTAACAAAAGAGAACTGATTGTTGCTTAGAGTGAAGTCAAAGTATATCAATCCAATAAATACTTCTTTTTCTTGATTTTCCTAATTTTGGTCGCGAAGAGTGTGCACTTTGTTTTAAACTGGTGTATTAAGGATTCTATTGTGAATTACCAGAATTGGTGTATTTCATAATATAAATGTTCAAAGCAGACACATAAAAAAACACCTAAAAGAACACTTCATCTCAACCCTTAAATCCAATTGCTGAGATTAGAATACTCTCTTTCCTCCCTCCTCATCCCCTCACCTGATCTCTCTCTCCCTCTCTCCCTCCTCCCCTCGCCGCTCCATCTCAGCCATCTCCATCTCTGGTGAGGGTCGACGGCGGCGAACCCATCTCTGGTGAACCCATCGCCGACGCAGGAAGTTGCTCCGACGAGGAGCTTATGTTTTCACTTTGCCTCCCGTACGTTGTCGCTCCGTCGAACTCATCAAACCGGACCATCTGCCATCGTCGCCCGTTGATCTAATGATTACGAAATCAATAAATCGCAACTTGATTGCCTCTAGTTTTCTACATTATTCTAATGACCACTATTCAATGCCGAAATCAGGTTTTGATTTTTAAAACTTGGCTTTGCCTCCGTTTATACATGTTTTTTATTTGGTTTTAAATGCAGTTTGGAGGCTTAACAGTTTGCTTCAGTTTTCCTACGACTCTAAGGCATATTGATCCCGCCAAGGAGTTCATCGATTATGAATCGTTTTGCAAAAAGTTTCATATTCAAGGAATTCGAAATCCTATGAATGTCAGAGAAGGCCAGGGAGGAGAGAGAGAAAAAGAAGAGGGCGTCGCCGGAGATGGATTTGCCGGTGATAGAGTCGCGAGTGAGAGGAAAACCAGGGGTTTGTAGGTGAGGGGAGGGGGAGAGAGTGAGATGGGAAAGGGTGAGAGAGAGATCAGGTGAGATGGGGAGTGGGAAGAGAATTGGTACAGGATTTTTAGCCGATATATACCAATTTTCGAAACAATTCACCAAAATATACCATTTTTCAAACTATTTTTAAAAATATGTCATGCCGCATGTGGAACATGCGGCATTCTACGTGGCACTGGAACCCCCTATCCAACGTGGCCGAGCCGTCCAGCTAGGCAAAATGCCGCAGGTTGGACATGCGGCATTAGGTTTTCAAATTTTCAACTCCGCAGATGAGAGATGCGTACTTGATTTCTCTATTCTCCCATCAGAGCTCTGCGATTTTGGCGATTCGCACCACGCCGTCGACCACGATCCCGCACCCACGCCGCCGGCCGCTCTACCCCGTCGCATACTACCACCACGGTATCTCTCTCTCTCTCTCTCTCTCTCTCTCTCTCTATTCTCCCATCAGAGCTCTGCGATTTTGGCGATTCACACCACGCCGTCGACCACGATCCCCCACCCACGCCGCCGGCCGCTCTACCCCGTCGCATACTACCACCACGGTATCTCTCTCTCTCTCTCTCTCTCTGATACATATGTATGATCGTGTGATGCAATCTTAGGGTTTTGCTGTACTAGTCTAGTTGATTTGGTTCGTGGAGTAATTGCGAATTTCCGATGGTTAAACCTAAGTTTGCCCCTATTTTTCACTGGTCTGATTAAGAATCTAACTAAAAGACAGCTCGAGTGTCTATAAAGCTTTAACAATTTAAATACCAAACACTTCACTCATTCAGATCATACATTTGGGTATGAGTTGCTTCCATACGGCATCTTCTCACCAGAGAATTCTCATCTTTTATGTTAGAAAGTTCGGTACATGTTTTTTTTGGTAAGATTCGTTAAGCATTGTAACAGTAATCTTTCACACTATGTATATATATAATGCCCTTAAGCTCTGAGTATTATAGCATTGCTAATTCAAAGATTACAATAAGCTAGGGCGCCTTAATTAAGTACCTATTTCCCTCAATCTCTTCCACCCTTTGCGTGTGAAAGAGAGGCATGGCCATGTTATCCATGCACAATCCATGAGTTTTTATCTGTGGACTTTTAGGTGAGTTTATTTCTCATTTACAATTAGTTTCTTCCTCTTTTGTCATGCCAAACATGTGCTAGTTTTTTGTTTTTTTTTGTGTGGGTTAAATTACCTTTCATTGAAATAAAACCAATCGATACAAGATCACCAGGACATACCCTTGACAAAACAAAGACAAACCAAAACAAAAATGTGCTAGTTTTTTATCCTACCATATTTTCACTGATCGAGGTGAAAAATTATTGTCATCTTCTTTTCCAGGCAGTTACGTACCCATCGGAAATGGAAGGATATAATCTTCCTTTTATCTGACTTCCAGGGGAATAAATTCGATGAGAAATTACCCTCACAACAATAATGATCGACAACTTCAATACAACGTTATCCGTAGCCATAGATAAATAAAAAAAATTGAGCAAAGTTTGGGGATATATGAAAATTGTTTCTCCATGTGTAACTATTACTCTCTTAATCTGTTGCAACACTCTAATGGCTGTTGTGTCAAGAACTAACTCTTTCCTCTTAAAAACACTATTGCATGTAACATTATCGCCTTCTTGGTATTTCTTGCCCCCGATGTAAGTTTATCGATCGATCTTTCTTGATTTTTGATAACGTTTGATTTGGTAGGTCTTATGATCAACTAATGAGAAAATGTACTTCTAATAAATTTGGCATGAGTGGCGAGCGATGGTAGTTGTTTGCTTCGTTTGAAACCTCTCTTCCATGTATTAGCTATTCAGAGTGTGTATGAAACTTTTAGCTTTAATCGAACTCCCCACTAGTAGAGATGAGAACACTCTAAGTTCATTCATTAGGTTTGTTATTGGTTTCTATTTGGAACCTAAGGAAAAGAAGGGAAACGAGAAAATAAGAAGGAAAAAGAAAACTTATTTTACCTTTTGAAGATCCTTTGCTCTCGCTCTACGTTTCCACTTGTAATCCTTCCTCCCAAATTAGTAGCTTGAGATATTTTAAAAAGATGTTTTTACTCTCGTGCTACTGCTCACACTAAAGTATTAAGTAACTTATGTTCCACTTGCAAGCCCCCAGGAAGATCTAATAAAAAGTACTTGCGTGTATATAAACCAAAACAGAGTATGTCTATTTATGTACTACTAGTGTAAGGCCACGTGCTTTGCATGTAACCGCGTGCTCATTTTTTTTTTCGTTGCAGTAGTTTTGCAGTGAACAATAAAAGCTTTCATAGAATGGGAAAATGGCCAAATGAACCTTGTCGTTGCCAAAGTAAATAGAGACAGAAGTAAGAAACTGTAACTGTGATCTTTGTGCTATTCTTTGTTGAACTTTTTGGGTCCATACTTGTCTATCTATGATAGTACCCCCAAGTTGCAAGCAGTGTCTTAAAATTGTTGTATATTAAGATTTTTTTGAAATACTAAGAGCAAAAAGTATTCCCAGAATGTTGCTATTGTGTGAGCTTTTTCAGAATATGCAAGAACAATAGGTACAATGGTACTTTGTAGGCAGAGTTAGCACTGATTTAAGCATGAGGACAAACATTTTTATGAATCTTCAAACCAGAAAGATTCAAAATATAAGGAGCACTTTATACAAAAGGCAACATGGTACTTCCTAGGCATAGTTAGCAAGGATTCGAGCATCCTGCAAAACAGTACTGCCTGGAATCTTCTTCCTAATAAAATTCAAGCACCATAGAAAAGTTTAATGTGGAAGTGCTATTTTATATTTACATTATACATAAGATAATAGCTATTTTAGATAAATAGCTATTATAAAAGATTTTAGGACTTTACATAAGATAATAGCTATTTTATATTTACATTATACATAAGATTTTGGAGTGTTTGTGCTGCTGCTATGCCTTGTGTTTATGTTTCTACAACGTTTCCTTTTCCTTGCTAAACGAACCAATGTTGCGGATTCGGCAAGATTACTCTATTTGTAAAGGTCGAGTATTGTAGATGATGTTTTGTTAAGCTGATGTTTTCTTTGAACTTGCTGTTTTCCACTCTTGTAATATCCCTTTTTTAGTTAGTGAAATGCAATTTTCAACAAAAGCAAAAATTAGTGGCTTCGTCCATGAAATGTCTATTGAAGTGTCATTATTTAGACTACCCGAATAAATAATTAACCTAGGAAAGAGAGAACGGATGATGGCTCACCTCCAGTGAGTGGGTAACGTCGGGTTTTATGAGGTGGAGGCCTCCACCATCGTTCGTTCTCTCTTTCCTAGGTTAATTATTCGGGTAGTCTAAATCATTTTTTCCTTTAGAATTCTTTTCAAAATTGAATGAGAAGAATCGTGTAACTATGTAAGCTCTATTTAAGCCCACGAGCTTTGAGCCACTAAAGCAAATGCACCCTAAATTACATTGTTTCAAAGATCAGTACACAACCTTTAGCTTTCAATTACTAATAATAAAAAAAAACCTTTAGCTTTCAAATTTCTGGTTCCATACTGTCCTTATTTTGTTGTAGGGTTGGGTAAAATTGTTCAAAACAGAAGTAATATAATCAACTTCAGTTTTGTTTAGCCAAACTAAAATCGTTATATGTGTCCAATGTTCTTTCCCTATTCAGGGAACACCACTTAAGAGTTGAAAATTGGCTTGTTTTAATTTGGAGGTTGCTATTTGGAGTAGGATCATCATACTTTAGGAAATCAGTATTTACAGCGTATTAGTGCAATGCCGCATGTTCAACATGCGGCATTGGGTTCAATACCGCACTTCCGAGATGCGACATTCGCTTACCTGGACGGCTCGGCCACGTGGGACAGGGGGTTCGCGTGCCACGTATAATGCCGCATGTTCCACATGCGGCATGACATATTTTTAAAAATAGTTTGAAAAATGGTATATTTTGGTGAATTGTTTCGAAAATTGGTATATATCGGCTAAAAATCCAATTGGTACACTTGTAATTTCTAATCTCAGCCCTTGGATTTAAGGGTTGAGATAGAGTGTTCTTTTTTGTGTTTTTTTATGTGTCCCCAGAACCGGCCCCTATATATATATATATATATCTCGTGTAATACTATAAAATATAAAAGGCTTTAGAGTGTATATTGACCATCTATGGGAAGACTTTAGACTTTAGTTGGTTATTTACATAAAATTGATTTGTGGCTGACTTGTTGAGCTAGGTGTTCAAATATTTTTGAGTAGGGTGTTCAAATATTTGTGATTAGGGTGTTCAACAGTGGCTATACTAAACAAAAAATAAAATTTTTACATGTATTTTTAAACAAAAATTTTCGTTGAGGGTGTTCAAGTGACCACCCAACTCCAAGGGTGGAGCCGCCTCTGCTACCAATATTAACAATCTCGTTTGAATTCCGGTATGTTTCCAAACAAATCTTAGGGACCACATTAAGTTTTGCATTTGTTGATGTTAATTTGTTTTTCCATTTAATTCTGATCAAAATTTTACCTTTAATAATGCTCTTGCCCTTTCATTTGAGAATTGAGTTGATTGATTTTTTGTATTTCAAAACGGACCATTATGACACTAGATCATTATTTATGCTGCAATGTAGAGATGGAAATGTCCAGTGATCCAAGTGGAGACCAGGAAGAGGATGAAGTTGAAGTTGATTTAGAGAACACATGTATCGAAGAAGAGAAAGTTGAGGAGCCGAACAAAGATTGAAGTTTAAGGAAAGGTATGAGAAAGTGTTGGCAAATGTGAGCAGACTAAAAGAAGAGTTTAAGGAAGTCGAAGTGGTATGTGAAAGCAATAATTCAATCTCATGTGGAAATGGAGGTCAAGAAATTTGTAAAGAGATCACAAACATAGTTGATCCATTGGTTGCGCGGAAAAAGGGGCGGCCACCTTTTAAACGGAAGAAAGGCATCTTCGAAATTAAAGGGAAAAAAGGAGGGAGAACAAAGAAGAAAAAAACAAGTGATGAGAAAACTTTAGAGGAGGTAATAAATTTTTTGCTTATGTATTAGTTGAATACTATTTATCTTATTTGATGGCTTTTGGTTCAATTTATAGGAAAATGGTGTTGAAAATGAGGACGTCGGATACAATGGGCTTGGAACACAAGATAATTTACACCAAAATGTAAGAATCTTAATATTTCTTCAAATTGTATTGGATAGCATTTGAATGTCATTATTCGTATGTAGGACTACTCCACCCAACAATCTGAACATATTGCTGAAATGAGTCCATTTCAGTCATATGTGTCCCAAAGCTACCAGTCAAGTCCGCTCCTACAAGGAAACTTTCCATTTCAGCCAAATATATCTCAAGGAGGACTTTTTACATGCCAGCCTAGCATACTTCAAGGCATGCAACCATTTCAGGTAAGTATCTTGTATGTTTGTTCTGTATTGATACTTCCCCTAATATATTTATGATTCTATATAACTTGTACCTGGTTTTTTTTTTTTTTTTTTTTCATTAGGGTCAATTCCATTTCTCTCTAGCTTGGAGGCCAAGCCATCAAGGGTTCACCAACATGCTCAACACCATACGACCACCAGACATTCAAAAACCTCCAAGCTTCTATGATGGTTGAAGTTCAAGATGCTAGAGACAACTATTTCTTGGCATGTTTTTTGGCATGTTTTTTGGTTAGGGACAGTACCACTCCTTGGTGGAAGTTCAAAATGAGCAAGTTCTAATTTGTGTTTTTGGTACTATTAGTTGCTTTGGCATCTAGAAATAGCACCCTTGTTTTGTGAATTTACATGCCTTTTGTTGGCAACATATGCAGAACTAATTCAACAGGAACAAGAATTCTCTTTGTGATTTTTTTTGGGTTAATGTTTGGTTTTGGGGAGCACCATAGTCATTGCAGGCAGTGATAATTCCTATTTTTTTGACCGGCAACAAAATTTATTAAAACTCGACAAAGACTCCAAAATATCAGCCTCTAAACATCAAACATGAGCAACAGTAGAAACAACATAATCCCTTTATGGATCCATTCTGTGCAAAACTAATGGTAAAATAGCATTACAACAGAGTACTCAACAGCAGCTTTAGCTTTTCATGCTATCAAATAAGGATTTTGAGTAAATCAAATAACATCATACCCATTAAGAGGAGAAAAATATTTCACAATCCAAATCATTGTTTTCATGTTCACCCTACCAAATGTCAAATACAAAGTAGAATCACAAAATATAAATCCTAGCTCCAACTTGTTGCGCATTAACATCACATAAACTTGTAAATCCTTGCTCCAACTTGTCTTCCTGAATGTGGAAATTGGAATAAATTCTCTCCACTCGTCATTCAATGGAACCCCACTCCTTTGGAAGGTGTTGTATGCTCTTTCCTGTTTCAACCCCTAAAATCAAGCTTCAATTGAAATTCTCTATTCCCAACCAAAACCAAATTTTGCTAGCAATTTAGGGTTTAATTCGCATCCCATGATCTGAAACTTGAAATTCCAAAATGCTACGACTATTTAGGGTTGCCAGGAACAATTTAGGGTTTTGGAGAGACAACAACATTCAAGAGAGAGCGAGAGAGAGAGACGGAGAGAGACCTTGGTGGTGGATATGGCGTTGGGTCGCGTCGGGGCTGAGTCGGGTCGCTGTGGGCTATGGTGGTCGCCGGTGGTGAGGACGTGGGCGGCGACGAGTCTGGGTCGATCTTCTTCTTCATCGTCTTCCCTTCCCTGAACCCTCACTCTTTTTCTCCTTCGGTACAGTAACAGTTTCAGAATTTTTTATTTTTGGTTTAAGAAGGAGGGGCCCACGTGGGTGTTGGCCCGAGAAAAAAAAAAAGAGCTGGCGAACTGGGTTGCTGGATGGGTCCCACGAAGGTGGGTCCCACAGTTTTTGGGTATATTCGGGATTTTTTTTCTGGGCACGTAGACTTATTGTAAATTTATACTTGTTAGATTCGTCTCGCCAAGAGGAATCCAGAAACCACAAAATCTTGACGCGAAACTAACAAATGTAAAAAAAAAATTAAATAAAGACGAAACGAAAAAACCAAAAAACCAAAAGCCATTTTTTACCCAAAGCACCCAGTCGACGTCGTCGGTGCTATTGTCCTCCTCAAAAATTCAATGAGTTCATACACTTGTTACCACAAGAGGTTTTTAACAAAACTTATTATGCCGTAGTAGCATATATAAATGTGGAAACTTTATCTCCATCTCAAAATCAATTGGCAATGAGTGGAGAGATCCTAACATATATTAAGTGATCACTCATTCCTTACCCATTCATTCCCAATGTGGGACAATATTTCTTAACATCTCCCCTCACGTGTAGCCACATTTGAGGTCTGTCACGTGTGACCACTTTTTGGGTCCTATCATCGTGCAGCCTTTTTGTTGGTCTGTCATCGTGGGCCGTGGATTGTAAATATTTTTTTAAAATGTGGAGTGGAATGGGCCCCGCTCTGATACCATGTGGAAACTTTATATCCATCTCAAAACCAATTAACAATGAGTGGAGAGGTCCCAGCATCTATTAAGTGATCACCCATTTCTTACCCAAGCAATGTGGGACAATATTTCTTAACATCTCCTTCACATGCAACTGCATTTGAGGTCTATAAGTTATTTAATTTTTTTATAAAAGTCTATAATTAGTTATTTATTGCCTACACCTCATCGCCAATGTCGCCCCTAATCTATGTCAGCATTACCTTTAAATAAGTTATTTTATTTTTGGGCTACCCCTTATTAAGTGCGTGTTTCGAAAAGTTAATGGGTAAAATTTTTTACAATTATTATTTTGTCTTTTTTGAAAAGTTAGTGGATATAGAGTTAAAAGGGTAAAAGTGGATGATAATTTTGAAAAATGGAGGTAAAAGTTGATGTGAAATGTGTAATGATGATGTGTGTGATAATTTCAGAAGGAATGGAGAGAATATTTATTTTTTGGTAAAAGTATATACAGTAGTTATTTATTACGAACACCTCATCGCCTATGTCACAATTGGACCACAATTTACATATACGTAATCAGTTATTTATTTTTGGGTTTATTTTACACCAAAAATCGCGACAAAGTACTGTCATAGTTCTGCGCATGTCATAATGATGTGTTTTTTAAAATAATATTTATTGTTACACTTTAAAATATCAGATCAATAGGATATCGATAAATTATCTTATATATTATTGCAGGATGACTTTTTACGAGGAGGGCCATAGGGGTGACAAGTGACAGTATTTAATTGGGTTGTCATAGAATTTTTAAGCAACACATGTGATATTACTCTTATTTCTACTCTTCAATATTATCTATAAATAGGTTACATGTTATTCGAAAATTCACCTTAATTATCTCCAATTCTCCATGCATATCCGTATATGAATATTTGAATAGGAGGTTGCGATGCCATGATTGAAATTATCTACATTTTCCTAAATAGAATAAGAAACGTTGCAATCTCTTAAATATCTATTATATTATTGTAGGATGGGTTTTCGCGAGAAGGGCTACCGTCGCGACAAGTGGCATCAACTAATTGGATTGTGATTAGAGTTTTCAAGCAACACGTGTGAATTTGATTACACACATCCTAAAAATCATTTTTGAATTTCAAATCCAAAAATCTCAATCTTTTCCAACTCAAACTCTTCAATTTATTCTCATAATAGAGCGAAAGTTATCTAATAAAATTAAAAGTTTAAATTTAAAAATCTTTATATATTACCAATCAGTCGTGATTTGTGGTTTAAAAAAAATTCAAAGGAAAGGTAAGATTTTTTCCCTTGGATACTATCATTTCTAAAATCGTTACTGTTAAATCTATACATATACGTGAGTGCAACTGCAAACAATTCATGTTCTTAACTTTATGACATTAGTTTTTATAATTTGCAGGTGCGTGGCTCGAGCTTTGGACATCTTCACATTGCTTTCCATATGCGATTGGTTTGTACTCTAACTTTTTATTTGCAAACAATCGTGCTTAAATTTTGAATTTCTCACTGAAAGGCATTGGGAATTTCACAATGACAGTTTTTTCAGTGTGTACACTTGAAGTCGTCACGTGCATAGCACATGTTTTTGCTATGACTTTCCGTGACGAAAAACGTGGATGCGGCAAGTGTCCCTTTATTTTTACACTTTTTGGTTTTCTTTTAATCTTACAAATTTTAGAAATTATCTTCACTGTAGCTTCTCGAATAAGGAATGACTCAATGAGTGATTTTATTTGTTATATACGATAACAATACATGTGTTTACAAAATCAACTAGGAAAGATTTTGGAATTCCTTAACATGTAAAATATTGATGAAAGTTACCGAAAAGATAAAAACAAAAAGTGACTAAAATAGAAAACGAAAAGAATGATGCAAAAAAATTATTGAATTTGAATTTTTTCCGTTACTTATAGACTCATTCTATAATTATACCTAAGATCCATATTTATACATGGATTGCAAAAGGAAATGTGATGCAATTATTATTATTATTTTGTCATTCGCCATTCCTAATCTATTCATGGGGAGGGGGATGAGACCCGATCCCGGAATGCACTATGAGGCATCCAAGAGCTCTACCACATGAGCTAGCCACCACTTGCGATTCAATTATATATTCCATGATTAGAAAAGTGTTCAATTTCTTCATCCCTAACTCTCACCGTATTTAAACTAATTTGAACACATGCAATAGTTAAACTATTAATCCAAGTCTCAGAATGTGTTGATAATATTAGATTATCTCTTATTTTCTTCATTGCATAGTTATATGATCTCTTAAAATTTATGTTTTACTCTCTTTCTTTCGGCAGGTTTTAATGTGATTTGCAAGAGTTACTACGCAAGGCGTTTGTATCGATTTGATTCTCAAGGAGTCAAATAGTAAGTTTATGTAATCTTTACTTTTTTATGACTGTAATTATACAATTTTTTGCAATCCCATTTTCTTTCTTTTTGTAAGTTTTATTTTGATAAAAATTGTGGATATTGTTCCATTGTGCTTAAGGACAATAGATACTGTTCTATTTCGATAAAAATCATTGATCTGTTCTATTTTGCAATCCCACTGTCTTTCTTTCTATAAGTTTTTCTTCGATACTAATAAGATTAATCAGGTTTACTTATTCTCATTAAATATGTCATTAACTAGCATGGCAACCAGTGTTTGAAATTTTCTAAATTTTTCCTCTATACAAATTTTTTGTGGTGCTAATAGGGTGTCACGTGGTATCCCTTGGGCACATTCGAGCCGTCACAAAAGCAATCGATTTAAAAATATTTAATTGCTGAAAACATCCAGACCATTAGATGCATTTTTGGACGACCTAGATGTACCCGAAAGGTACCACATCAACCCTACCCAATTTGCACCCAAAATCTTCTCCAATCCTCCGCATGCATATAATTTACGGTGGCTATAGATAAAAACTAATGACAAACAAAGTAGCTTTCATGTCAGTGATATTTAAAAGGTGCTTTAGGTGGGAGTTATATATGCTTAAAGTTAGAAGAAACATTGTTCTCTCAATTTCTTTAAAACGTGGAAGAAGTGGTGGATTCATTTTTAAAGAAAACTTCGTAACAAGAATTCTATAATCTCTTTTCCAACTTACTCACAACTGGAATACTCAACGTTTTCTCACGCTTAGTTAATTAATTTTATTGTGTCTCCATTTTTATGAGATGTTGATTCCTATTATTCTTCATTCAAAATATTTTTTTTGAATGGATTGTTCATTCTATTGAAAAGATGGTTATCTAAGTGGCGCATCAGAAAAGCATTTAATGGAATATGCAATGTCAAAAAAGGCACATTGTGTTAGATCGGCAGCATTACATTAAGGCTAAACTTGACGAGAGAAATTTAATTAGTGCTACTGCTATGATATATGTAGACAGAGATATGTAGATTGTGTCAAGAGGATCATGGGCACTCTTAAAAGTTCATTGGTAGTAAGTCACTGATAGTTCAAACTATTCTTTGAATAGTTTAGGCTTTATAGGAAACACGTACAACAATTTCTACAAATATTTTTAAATTGTGCACTTTACATTTTGTTGTAAAAATGACCCAAATTTTTTTTAACACGAAAGTACTTTTTTTCCCCCTAATCTAAGAATGCCATATTTATCAAAAACCGAAAAGACTAACAATTGGGACGGAGTGAGTATTTTTGTTTTTGACAATTAAATCAAACGTATTTATCTTTCGCTTTTGCATTTCCATCAACCCGATGTACTTGAATTTGTCCTGTGCATAGCACGGATTTTCTGCTAGTATAAATAAGATGCCAAGATAAAATATCCTCCTACACATTTTTTTTTTTTGGCAATAGATACCGTGCCTCCAACGAAGCTATTAAAGGTTTACTGATCGAGAAAAAATAAAAAATAAAAAATAAGAATCACTCCAATATTTAGGCAGCGAGGTATTTTTCTTTGCCTTTCTATATCTTTGTGCAAGTACTCTTTGTCGATTATAAATGTGTGTGCGTATTCGACAAACAGCCAGAATTCAAAACATTCTATATATGTGATACAACAAGGGATTTTTTATGCCTTCTAATGAGAATAAATTTGGAGTGGTCATGTACTCCGAAAAAGCGTTTTACAATATAATGTGTTTGCTTTCAATAGATTTGTTCAGATCTTTTTTGGGAAATTTTTTGCATGAACAGATCCAAAGCAGCTTGCAACTCTTGATTTTTGTACGGTGAAGAAGTTTTGTTGGTCTTTGCGCCAAACTATTAGAGCAAAGTGAAATTCACAAAGTTTTGGAAACTCAACCCTAGTATGTGGTAACTTTAAGTTCAATTATTAGTACACTTCTCTTGGTAATCAATGATCATCTACTTAAAAAGCGTGTATCCAATGCATACACAAACCTTACCCATATTTCAATATTATTTATAATGTAGATAATCTAACAAAAATGCTATTTAAAAACAAAAACACAATTACAAAGACGAATAATTTGATGAGAAACAGTTTTCAAAACAATTTGAGCAAAAGGAAATGTCAACCAAGTTGGATATAAAAATCTAAAACCCTAACCGGAAGAAATTTTCAAGTGTTGATGATCTTAAAATAGATGGAAAAGAATTGAATTTTAGCAAATTTTGGACATGGTGGAAATAATTGAAGTTGGTTTGAATAGCAAGATCTATGTATATGTTATCTTGAGACTACTATTTTCTTCCTATATTTTGAAAGTCATATTTAGAGTGCAGGTTTCACCATTCAACCCCAAAAAGTAAACACTAGAATTGCTTTCATTTTCTCTTAGGAAGAAGAAATTTCATGCACGAAATCCCTCTCTTATGGCAAGATTGGCCTCGCCAAAAACGAAGAGGGTATTTGAGAGCTTTGGATTTGAACTTTTGAAGTGATGCTTTTTCTTGACGTCTTTGACAAATCTCCGGTTGCACTTATGTTCACTACTACAAAAATGCATAAAGATCACGGTCTTTTGGTGTGATCTTTCACTTTTAATCTTGCTCGAAAAACCGTGACCTAACCTAGTGTGATTAAAAGTCCCCATCTTTCAATCACGGTTCTAGACCTTGATGAAAACTTATGACAAACTATTATTAAAACCAAAAATAACTGTAATCTTTGACAATATAACATCTCACTTTTGTCTGAAAACCGTGATTGTTTACAGAGAAAAAATCTCAGTTTTTAGTAAAACCATGATTAAAAAATGGAAAAAAAAAAACCGTGATGGAAAAAATTCCCTCACTATAGGCGTCCAAAAATTGCCTTGCCTCTTGCAAACCTTGTTTCCATCCAAATTTGATCCTGTGACCTCTTGCACAAGACAACCAACACCCTATCCACCCCACAAATTATGCATTTCATTATGTTGTTAAACTATTCAATATATATATAGTAGTTTTTGTAGGTCTTTCATTTGTTCATATTAGTTTCTTAAACATTGACTATGATTTTCTAGGCTTTATGTACTCTTATAATTTCCAAGCTTTTGAGAAAGTTTAATATTTGGTTACAACGATATTTTTTTTTGGTTAAACACATATTCTATGAGTTTCTGACAACAATTTTTTTTGGTTTATCAATAAGGGTTCAAAATTAGCTCAATCCGACATCGATAAGGGCTTTATCAAACTTCGTAGGGTGCCCAGACTTCATAGGTATCGGTTAGAGCTTTTTCAAACTTCGTAGAGAGCCCTACGAAGTTTGAAAAAGTCCTTACCGATTTTGGATTGAGCTAATTTTTTCCAATTATCCATATTCAAACGTTTAAGAAGAACTCATAGTTTGAATCATATATGAGGGATCTGAAATAAGCACAGCTTTATCATAATTCGCCAAGCGAACGACTTAATTTCAAACTAATAGTTTGTTAATTTTTAGGGCCTATTTTTAGATGATGCAAAGATGATTTAAATCGCTCATATTTTATCGGTTTCTGTGAAAAATTAACTCTATCAGATATCGGTATGGGCTTTTTCAGAATTAATAGGGCGCCCTATGAAATCTGAAAAGCCCTTAACGATATCAGATTAAGCTAATTTTTTGTAGGTAGTCATAAAAAAATATTTTAAGAAAAGTCCGCGGTTTGATTCATCTTTGCGATATACGAAATAGGCTCCACAAAATATCAATATGCCGAATATACAAAAAGAAAAAAAAAAAAAAAAGGCACCGAACATTGCATTATTGTTGTCCCATTAATGAAAAAGGATAATATGGTCATTTAACCTAAAGAGGTAAAAGTCACCTCAGTTGAATGAAAGCAAAAGCTGTCAGAATTTTGCTTTTTAGGCGCGTTTCATTTCCCCACTTGGTGGATATTAGAAAAAAGCCTTTGTAATTTGGCCTTAAAACTTCAATCTTTTCAATAAGACAATCAAGTAGGCAGCATAGATGACAATAAAGTCGGCACAGTGGTCAGTAATTATTGCCTTTGGGCCCACTTCAAAAGCGTCATATAGCGCTGGTTAGAATTTCCGTTTTTTAACAAAATCACAATATCATGTCAATTTCGTAGTTTATTGTTATTCTTTTTTCCTTTTCTTTGAGAGTATACTAAATCATAAAATAATATTTGATTCAAGGGAACCGTAGCCAAAATCCAAGGCTTTTTATTTATCTGAACCATGACCAAAACCATTAGTTTTTCACCGAAATCGGAAGGCAATATTTTTAAGGGTCCGTTTTTGGGGAGGACATAGTATAGAGGTTATTAATGGAATAAGGACATCAACTTTTTTAATAAGGCTAACAGGACATTTGGGTATTAGGTGACAAAAATACCCTGCAAGGGCCTTGTTTGGCTAACCCAAATAATGATTTTTTCATTTTTTTTGTCATATCTAATGGCGCAGATAACGTTATCTGTTGAACCTCCGGGAAGGGCCTTGTTTGGCTAACACAGAAAATGAATTTTTATTTTTTTTCAGATCTGATTGCGCAGATAACCTTGTCTGTTGACCCTCTGGGAAGGGCCTTGTTTGGCTAATACAGAAAATGAATTTTTCATTTTTTTTCAAATCTGGTTGCACAGATAGCGTTATCTGTTAATACAAAATATGTCTTTTTTGTATTTTTTTTTCTTGATTAGCACATATATCGTTATCTGTTGATTTTTTCTAATATACAAAAAAATGATGGCGTAGAACCCTTATATGTTGATTTTTTAAGGAAATATATAGGCAATTGATTAGCATAAATACACTTATTAGTTATTTTTCATAGTTAACCACTTTCATTCAATATCTATGTAAGGAATAATGGTAAAATACCCTTATAAATGCACTAAAGTGCTTTTTTTTTTTTCCTTTCTTTTCTTAAAAAAAAAAAAAACTTCGAGAGGGTACGAGGTAAGTTGAGAATTTGTGAGTTGCAGTATTAAGAGGGTATTGCACACTCTCTTGGGCTTAAGTATTACTCCCTCCGTTCCAAAACAATGTTTCACTACGAAAAGTTATGCCATTTTTCAAATAAAAAATGTACTACATCTGTAAATCATTTTTCAAATTTTTTTGTACCAAATTAAAGTACTTGACGAGTACTTTAATTCGGTGCGAAAAATTTTGAAAAATGATACACGAAAGTACTTCATTTTTTTATTTAAAAAATGGCAAAAGAGAGAAAGTGGGGCTCTTATTTAGGAACGGAGGGAGTAGTTGGCATCTTGACAAAATACTATAAAGCAGACACATATGGTAATCTGTTGGAATCTAGCCTCTATTTCATGCCAATAAAATCAACAGATTACCAAATATGTGTAAATCTGTATTCTGTATAATGCAATCAAAACAAACATATAAGGTAATCTGTTACAATCCAACCTCTGTTTCATGCCAATAACAGCAACAGATTACCAAATATTTGTAGATTTGTACTCTGTATCATGCCAATAAAACAAACATATATGGTAATCTGTGGTAGTCTAGTATTATTTCTCAAAGTCTATTTTATGCGTGTTTGAAAAAATAGATTTATATAATTTTTACATTATGTATTACAAGTTTTACCCAAAAATGTTTGAAAAATTTACTCCCTCCGTTCCAAATTTCTTACCCCTTTTGGTTAATTATTCTCACGCTAAAACAATTGTTTTTGTGTGTGTGTGTGTGTGTGTGTCTTTATTGATTAAATATCTTTCGTATTTGTTGGTTTCAATCAATTTTTGTCCACATTGATCAAAGTGTCTTATTTTTGTCTTTATTTAAACAAAAGGATTTAGATCATAATTTTTTTCCTTTTCGATTGTTTTCATCAAGATGAACCGATAATCGACGAAAATTGATGCGAAACAAATAAATGAGAACAGATTACCAAATATGTATACATTTGTAATCCGTATCATGCCAGCAAAACAGACATATATGGTAGTCTGTTGCAATCTGGCCTCTGTTTCGTGCACAAATCAAGCAAATGTAATGGTTTAGTTCCTCAAGCTGGGTGCTTTGGCTAAAAATGCACAAATCAAACAAATTTAGTGGGTATAGTTCCGCAAGCAGGGTGCTTTGGCTAAAAATATACCAACTAATTTTTTTCCGTCTTTATTCAAATTTATTTTGCATTTGTTAGTTTTGCGCCGATTTTTTGTGGATTACTGTTTTGTCATGACGAGAAGAATATAAAAGTAAAAAAAAATTAAAAACATTTAAAAAGTTCACGAAAGACAAAAATAATCTAATTTTTTGTGGATTATTGAATTATTTTTTGTCTTTATTCACAAAAATTTTATTTAGTTCATAATTTTTTTTTCTTTAGACTCCTCTCGCCTAGATGAACCAATAATCCACAAAAAAATTGACATAAAATTAACAAATGCAATTTTCACTAAATTTATCTATAAAATGGAGTTCTTGTCTGTAAATCTCGAGCAATTTTTTAGTGCCGAGCAAGGTGCCCGTTGCATTTTTGGACGGCTGAATGCGCTAAAGGGTACCACATGATATCCGCTCGGCATTGGAAATTTTTTCGTTATAAACCCGCGTAAAGGCGCCACCCCACACACTTCACGTGACTACTGACTAGATAGAGTGAGAGATTTTCTCTCAATTTTACCAGAGATAGGGAGAACTTTCTTAATGAAAGGAAGCCAAAGTTTAGAGAAAGAGAGAGTGCTTTCAGAGAAGGCACATTCGTCTTCGCCATTGATAAAGGTAAAAGCGGATCCAAGTTGTGACAAAGCTCGCACGACCTCGATCGATGCAAATACTAGTATCGTAATCAATCGCTCCTTAATGTATAATTTTTCCATGTCAATTACACATGCATGTATATATCTAATGTCAAATTTTGTATAATTTTGTTATGTATCAGTCCGTGATGGATCGAATCTGAGTTTGATTGTTCTCAATTTCGTTTCTGATTTGGTTTGATTGTTCTCAATTTCGTTTCTGCTTTGATGAGAAATTTATGCTGGTCTAAATGTCTTATCAGAAATTCAGGATTTGGGGACCTTACTGTGCATAGGTGCATGATACAGTGTCATGCACCCATTCGGCTGTCCGTTGCGAAAAAATGCGTGACTCGGATCAAATCCAACTCCATGTAAGAGCCATTGCTTGGAGTTTATCCGAGCTGTGCATTTTCGCAACGTACGATGGAATTAGTTTATATTCGTAAGTATATTGCGGTTTGGTTGATTGTAGCCCACAAAAGAGAGGGGTTTGAACTTCAATTTAAAACACAGCTACATGAATGTTGACGAAAATTGTGGTCAAGCAGAACATCAAAAACACAATCCCTACCAGCAGATCAGCAGTTCTCGGTTTTAATTAGATCCTCCTTATTAGATGATGAAATTAGTCTCATAAAAATTAGCCGAGGTGCACATATTGACCCGTACACCATGTGTTATCTGAAAGAGGACTAAAGCATGGGTAAAACACATCGCCAAAAAATAACTTAGCAGTAAGGATATCACTCAGGCAGAGGTGTATAAAACCAAAACGACATATAAAACGTAAAAGACATTAGACCACTCGATTGTCACTTAAAACACGACCAAATCACACCAACGGGAAAATAAAATTCTGGAAGCAGAAGGCTATTACAAGCATTAAGTAGCTTTCAGTGTGTTCCCAATGTCAAGGACGAATCGGTATTTAACATCAGCTTTGGCGAGACGCTCCATAGCCGTGTTCAGATAGTCCACTGGCACGACCTCAATTTGAGGAGTTACGTTGTGTTTTGCTGCGAAATCAATCATCTCTTGTGTCTCCTTCATACCGCCAATTGCGCTTCCAGCTACTATCCTCCTCCCTGTTATTAAGTCCAATATTAGGTACTGGTGTCTCTTCAAAACCACCCCGAAAGGAAATGACCATAATATATGACTAGGTTTATAGAAACATGGATGAAATGCTTACCGATAATCAAAGGGAAGGTCGGTAACTCAAGTGGCTTCTCGGGTGCACCGACCAGTACAATCTTCCCATTGTTCTTCAAAAGAAAGAGCAATGGTACCAGAGCATGAACTGCGGAGACTGTGTCGATGATTCCATCCAAAGTGCCCATAGCAGCCTATAT
The DNA here is from genome assembly GCA_020921065.1 of Vaccinium darrowii. NCBI lineage: Eukaryota > Viridiplantae > Streptophyta > Magnoliopsida > Ericales > Ericaceae > Vaccinium > Vaccinium darrowii. Next base: position 39,263,862 of record CM037154.1, read on the forward strand.
GATAAACTTAATTTTATCAATACGTATATCTTCACAAACTTAAGAATCCTCTTGTGGGCAATATCGCGCGATTGGAAAAATAAACAAACGATACCTGCATTTCCTCTGGATTACTGCTAACCAAAAACGAATCGGCACCAAGTACTTCAAGGGCTTCCTGCTTCTTACGAGGGGAAGTACTAATCACGGTTACGATAGTCCCCATAGCCTTGGCAAGTTTGACACCCACATGGCCCAACCCACCTAAGCCGACCACACCCACTTTCATGCCGGGCTTATCAAGCCCAAAATACCTTAGTGGGCTGTAGGTAGTGATTCCGGCACAGAGAAGGGGAGCAGCAGCATCAAGAGGCAGATTGTCAGGAATCCGAACGATGTAACGCTCGTTAGCGACCATGTGATCGGAATAACCTCCGTAGGTCATGGTACCGTCGGTGTTTAGGAAATTGTAGGTTTGTATCTGTTTCGGACAGTAGTTTTCGAGGCTGTTCTCGCAGCTTTCGCACGTGTGACATGCTCCTACCAAGCATCCCACCCCTACTCTGTCTCCGACCTTGTATTTCTGTACCTTACTTCCGACCTCGGTCACCACTCCCGTGAGCTCATGCCTATATGCATCAACCATGTTCACACATATATACTGAGTGACTTTGATAATTGAATTACCAGCTCTGGCGCATCACTGCCCTTTCGACCAATTTTTCATTGGATGCAAAAAAATGTACTCTGTGTTTTTTCTTTTCAAAACGGCAAAATTCTATTAGAAACTTATAAGCCCGATTACGTCGAAAAACCCGGATTATCATTCCCAAGAGGATCCAATAACCATTTAGGAGGTCTAACTTCTCATGTGAACACCAGAACCTCGCAAACTCGACGTAGCTAAAGTTACATTCATGTAATTTCAACCATAAAATCTACAGGTCACTATGAGCAGGAACACAAAAATAACAAACAAGACACACACCTGTATATATTCCTAGAGTGCTAAAGCACGCCCCATTGAAAAGGGGTGTACGATACGTCCTATTACGTACTAGTATGATTTTGGTACTTTTTACGTATGGTTTTGGAACTAATTTTGAACCATTACGGATTTTTAAAAACTTCACTATTCAGTGTTCACATAAATATCCACTGTAACCCATCAAAAATATATAACAAATATCAAAATCAAACGTAACAAGTACTAGGAACATACGTAAAGGGGCGTTCCATAGGTTTTTCCTACATACATATGCATATGTAATCGATAATTTATACATTACCCAGGGAGGATGGGATATTTCGTCATGCCCCATTCGTTCTTTGCCAAGTGAAGATCAGAGTGGCAGATACCGCAATACAAAATCTTGAACCTCACATCCTCATCGCCAGTGGCTCTGAAACGTCAGCCCCATTCAATCAGACAATGTAAAACAAACCCAAAATCAACTTCTCAATGCAACTGATTTCTAACTTAAAACCAGTAAGACTGCGTCGATATTTTCGGTATTCTTGGACTTCATGTTTTCAGTCAGGTTATTATCAACTGATTTGACAACTGATTTGACAACTTGTAATCCAAAAATACCTAATGGTATCGTTACTGAAATCGTCTCAACAAAAATGGTCGCAGAAATATAAAAATATGAATTAAAAGGAAAAGGTTCAAAGAAGAAAAATAGTTTTAGAACTTTTTTTTTTTTTTTTTTGTGTATTGAATGATTAATCTCAAAATTTTAATGCGGATCTAGTAAAAATCCAATAAAGGCCGACAAAAAAAACGTGTCAGAAAATTTTCTCTTAACTGTCTCTTTATCTCCTTCCTCTTTAACGGATTTTAATCAATAGGAGTATTATTTTTTACCAAGTCTAGACATAGTAGTCGAAAAGTAAAATTTATAATTTTCCAAAATAGTTTTATTAAAAAAAAAAGTCTTAATTCAATTGTGTAAATTATTTGTTGGTGGATCAGAATTGGCTTCCATCTCCTACCTCTACTTTTGTCTGAATATTTTTTCTTAAATTGTTTTGATGAATTTCTGGATTTCTGGACTTTTGATCAAGGACGTTTATTTTTTCAAATCCATCTCTTGCAAAACAAGAAAACATGAGTTTCTTTTTCATTTTTTGACAGTGAAAAAACAAAGAAAAGATTTACCTTCTGGAAAACTTGAACGGAGAGAGGACTCCAGACGTGTCAGAGGCTGCCCATCCAAAGGCCTTCACTGGGTGCTCTTCTTCCGGTGCTTTTGCCATCTTCTTCTAGATCTAGAGAGAGGAAAGAGGAGAGAGAGTAAAGAGGAGAAACAGGAGAGTGATGTCTCCTCAGGCATCATTGCAGTGCTATATATATAATCCCGATTGGACAGTTTTGTATTGTAGTAGGACATAATTTGATGAGGTCTGGTTGAACAGTGTACCGGGTGAATTTCACCCGTTAGATGTATTTTTTGGGTGATTATACTCTTATAGGAAAATTTTCTGGTACCAAACATTTTCCTTAATTTGATAGTCCTTTATATTCGAGAGTTGTTGGGTGGATATAGGCTTTGTTCGGATTGGTGGTTGAAAAGGTTTTTTCAAAACCTCAATTTAAAAAAATTTCGGCAATTGTAAAAAATGGGGTCCACTCACCCCTTGACTTTTCCTTCGTACAGAAAGTGGATTATGTATACAAAGTGGAAAGGCAACAAGTGAAGTATGTGTCCAGAGTGCAATACGTGTACATAGTGACAATGCAACAAGTGGAGTTAGCTATACAAGTGGAGTACAATTGCTAGACAATCATTACACGTGCAGAATGAGAATTTCAAATTTTGAAATTATTGGTTCAGATTATGCAAATTTATAAATCAATAGATAAGATTTAGTTTCCTTAATAAGTTAGAAACTGAGATTGGACCAAAAAATCGGGACGGAGGGAGTGTTTTTTTTTTCCCTCCATGATCATATAGTACTTCTACATATATTATATATCGAAAAACAATTGAAATAAAATAAAATATACTACTATGAAATTCACAAACCAACACATGCATACCAACCACATTACGGATAGGATGCAAAAAATAATCAATGATTGAGATCTCTATGTTAGGTCTTGCAGTATATTAAACTATCTTTTCCACCGGCATGAAACATGGGTTACTTCTATAATGTTTTTTCTTGAAAAACTAATTGACTAATGTGAGTCTTCAAGCGTCAAACAACATTTTTTACATGCCGATAAACAAAAAAAATTTATTACAGGTGTACCTGATCCCGAAAAATGAAAAATAATACTGTCTCTGTATCCAATTTTTGGTCCTTCTTGACACTTTTTATTATTTCAAAATTGTACCGGTTCAAAAGTAATAGGTAAAAATTGATGAATTTAATTTTTTGCCCTTCACTTCTCAAATTATACTAGTAATATGAAAAGCAATGGTTAAGTTTTGGAGGGTTGACAAAATATATAAAGCTATGACAAATATAATGATGATGTTTTCTTAAAAAGTTAGAATAGCCAAAAGAGAGAAATAAATTGAGATGGTGTGAGTAATTGTTTAGTGCTTTGCCCTTATATATTATGCACGGTCAAAGACAGTGCTATGTTAATAAGCCATGTATCAAATAATCACTCCAATTAAACTCATACACAAATTGTATACATGTGACTCGTATATCCATGTAAAGAAAAACCTTAGCATAAGGGTGACGACGATGTGCCTCTCCCTCGTGTCAATCTATCCAAAAAGACATTGTATTATGGATATGATTTTGATAACATCCCATTTTCTTTATGAATGCACTCTCTTTTTTTTTTTACAAGGGCAACGTGCCTCTTTCCTAGTATTGGATGATTACTTACTCTATTCAGCCCAAGGGGTAGTCCGGTTAATTGATGGATTTGCTCTCCTTGTAACTGAAGAAGATTCGATTTTTGGGGTAAGTTCACAAGAATGTAATTTCTTGTTACCCCTTGTTCTGATGTGAATAATCTGTTTTAGATCGAATCAGAAAATGGATTAGTTGAGGTGTGACTGTCAAATAAAAAGAAGGGATTATTCTATTGAAGAATAGAATTTTTTTTCTTTTTTTGGAAACTGGACGTATAAAGCACTACACGGTCCCAAAAATACAAGAACCCAGAAAGACAGCAAAAGATTTATAAAAAAAAAAAAAAACAACAACAACAACAACAAAATAAAGATCCGTAAAAATTAACTGCTGCGATGCTGGAAACCACATTCGATTATTGTAGGAACTTAATAACACGAAGGTTTTAATTTGAATCTAAAGTTAGGCTGAGTAACCATTAGTATTTTTGGTATTTTTTGTTGGGTAGTGTTAATGACAAAACTATTTTTGATTGTGCCAAAACTCGTGCATGAAATGCTTGTACTCATGTGTGAAGTACAACTTTTTATACATTGGAGTATTGGCACCATCAAAAATTATTTTTATCGTCTTTTCTCAACTTTTGTTGAATTCACATTTTATTTTTGAGAGAGTTAATGGTCATCCTGTACAAAAAAAATCATTATGATTCCATCCTATGAGATTTGAATAATTATGATTTCATCTTGAAATTCAAATAAACCCCAAAATGCCGTTAATTTCTCTCTCCTGATTTTCCTAATATTTCTCTCCTGATTTTCCTAATAATTCTCTCTCCTAATTTCCTAATATTGCTCTCTCCTAATCCTTCCTAATTTATCTCTCTCTCTCTCCCTCTCTCTCTCTCTCTCTCTCTCTCTCTCTCTCTCTCTCTCTCTCTCTCTCTCTCTCTCCCCCACCCCATCTTCAAAAACCTCTCTTTCCTAATCTTATAATTCTCTATCCTAATTTTCTCACACCTAAAATCTCAAAAAAATTGAAAATAAAAAATCATGATATTTTGTCCCCAAAACACGAGTCATGAGATATCGATTTCGTGACTACAAAAAACCATAAAAATATGGCAGATTAATGCACCCAAAAAAACCCATAAAAAACTATGAGACATATGGTAGATTAATCACCATAAAACCACAACCCAACCATGAAAAACATGGTTGATTAATGTACCATAAAACCACATGCCAACTTTGGGATTGATTAGAAAAATTTTCATTTTTACTATATCGAATCCCCAAATATGTTGAATAAGCCATGATCGTTATATGAAAGAAAATCTCCACAAATCCCGGCAACCCAAATACATGATAAAATATCTACCATTAATTCCATGTTCAATTATATAACGAAACATGAGTTAAATGTCATGGTAAATTAAAATGTCATTGTTTTTATTCAAATCAAACAAAGTTTAAAATTCATAAAACTCACAACAAAAATGGTAAAATTATCTACCGTAAATCTTGTGTTGAATTATTTAATGAATCATGAGTTGAATTCCATTGTAAATTAATATATCATTGTTTTTCTGCAAACAAAATTAAGTACACAATTCATGAAAACTCTCATCATTGTGAAAGTATTTACCATGAAATCTTGTGTGACAAAACCTAGTACAATAGAATTATTTATCATGAGTCATGTTAAAATCAAGACCCAAAAACTAACAACAAAATTGAAAAGTTCATATCCAAGAAACTCACAATCTAAAAAGCCTTCACGATCTTAAAAAGCAACATCGTGAAGCATTTTTTGATCAACAAATGCTCTCCCAGCATTTATTAATTTCAAGTTGATTTCCAAAATATTTTCCCAACATTATATATGCCCATTGACGTGGCCTTTTCGGATGCCCATGTCGTAGAGGCGGAGGGGACAGAATCGTCGGTGGGCTAGACGTCGGAGAGGTGAAGTGGTAGCCGGAGGAGGCGTCAATGAAGGCAATCTTGCGGTGGTGGGCCAGTTACGAGATGAATATGGTGACATCGCGGGAGTCTTTGGAAGGTAGAGGGATGCGGTTGCATCTGTTGTAGAAGGTTGCTCGGAGGAGAAATATAATTATATATCCAAGAGATGATAAACTATGGAATACTTCTTCGACGTTATTCTTCCTAGTCAATTTGCTAATCAAATCCACATATAGCCAAACAGTTATGGGAAGATATAGAAATAAAATTGAATCCTATAAAAATAGGAGATGATAATCCTGAGATTGGGATGCCCAATTGATTATATGTATAAGATATATCCAAATGTAACCGTGGAAAGGTAAAAGATATATATATCCGGAAATATAATTATAAGATTTACTATATATAATACTAATGGAGTAAATAAGGGCAAAATGGTTCAATTATCCATTTACAGGATAGAATCATAACTATTCAAATCTCATAGGATGAAATCATAAGAATAATTTTGATACAAGATGCCTAATTAAAATTCTCTCTATTTTTGGATTAATCTTTCGTTTCAACGAAATGAATTTAAAAAGGAAAAAAATTTAGGATGAAAAGCAAAAAAAAAAGTTCACTAAATATGAAAAATACCAAACTAGTTTTTTTTTTCCCTTACAATGTCATCTTATACGAACTTTTTTCAATTTTGCGCTACATTTTTCAAACAAATCCGAAGGAAAGGAGTTTTTGTCGCATTTGGGGCATATTCTTTGATGAGTTGTGTTTCCTTAGGGCCCGATTAGATGCCGTATTAGTTTTGGAGTATGAGCGGATAAAATAGTATGAGGTATTAGCTATGGAGAATGACCTACAATGATGTGATGTGTATGAAGGGTGAACAAATTAGTACTTGGTTTGGATGATTTTGTAAGGGAGGATAAGGATAAGGTTGGGTAACAGGGTAACTGATGTAAAAAACTCTCAAATGACAAAATTGTCCTTATGCATGCCCATATTGAATTATGCATCAAGTCAATTATCTATTTACAAACCTTTAAATTTCTAATACTTTAACAACTAACTATAATGTTATATATTTATAATTTCATATATTAATTTTTATTACTAATGTTTAGTAATTTCTTATATTAAATAAATGTACTACTAATTCAAACAAACATAGTTGTAATATATTGGGTATACCCTGTCCATATTTAATCTGGGCTAGAGGTCCATATTTAGTCCTGGCCATATATAATTAATCCAACACTTTATGTTCCAAACCAAGGCAAGCTAGGTGCTCTTACGGGGACCTGAGGTTGTTGCTGTGCAGCCTGTGCACAGTAGCTATTGTCCAAAATCCGGGTCGTCCGTTGCTTGGATGAACGGTCTAGATTTTAAACAAAAGAGAAGAATTGTTCGCAAGAACAATTTGTTTTCAATCCGAACCGTTAAAAATACTTGTGGCTGACGGTTATGGTTGTGCGCAGCAGTTACTGTGCACAGGCTGCACAGCAGCAACCCCGCGTCCGCTCTTACGGGGTTGCATGGGTGCATGGTTTGGTTGATAGTAGCCCACAAAAGAGAGAGGTTTGAACTTCAATTAAAACACAGCTACATGAAAATGAAAATATTTGGTCACACAAAGTTCAAGCATCCAAAAAAGGAACACTGAATAAACAACCCTACCGCTTAGGGGCGACACCAAGATTTCTATCCAGCGCTGACAAGAATTGTCACGCCCCGGATATTTAGGCATAAAAAGAAACGAGCGAAATTACTACCTTCTTTAAAAATAAAAAAAAATTGACAAGGCATGCCCCAAAAATGACCAACTATAAGTCACAATTAAACCTGTTTACAGATAACACATTATAGTTAACATGATATCCATCCTTATGCCATGCCGATGAGACGCTACATTTTAAAAAAATTAATTCCCGTAATAAAGTACAATTAGTACGCTCCACTTGAGCACAAAAGTTCAAAGAACCACTATTTAGATTTATACAATCCCAAAATAAAAATTTTACAAGTTTATGGCCTCGTAGGCTCACAAGTAAAAAAAAATAAAATAAAATAAAATACAAGTAGGCAATGAATCTCTCCAAAGAAGAGCTAGGACATAACCAAGGATCCTCAGGCATTAGAATTTACTTCGGAACCTGAAAAGTTGGTATCAACAACAACATGAGCCTAAGCCCGGATAGGAAATATGCTAAACGAAAAGATATGAATATATATAAAGGTTGAAATAAAAAAAAATAATTGTATACTTTCTTTCTTTTGTATTCGTATTATTGAAACCATATAAAAAAAATATTGTTTTCTTTTCCTTTAGTGTACCCAATGATAATAGTCTCAAATGACTAAGCAAAGGTCATGCGACTAATTCATTAATTTACTAGGGTAGTACTTATGACATAGGAAACTAAATTTTTTTTTTAATTTTCATTACCTCATATAACCCGGTTCGGCCCTTTCCACTACAATGATGTCCGCTCAACCTACCCTCTCAACACGAGCACCCATTGTCATATCATCCAACTCACAAAGTCACTATACATATATAAATGAAGAAAGGGAATAGCACATCACAAACACATTGTCAACACAAGCAATACATTGGTCCTTTTCGAATACCCATTAATATCGGCCTCACCTCAACTAGGAGGACTATTGGCTACCAACACCTCACATTGTTCGGTTCTCAATATTACTCAAACTTAGCATCTTATTACACACATATTGCCTCTCGATAACTAATACAACATCTTACCACCATTCGTTTTCCAATGGCCTAAATCAACCAACCACAATTAACAATGAATTTCTTTTCATATCAATACTCGGCTTAAAGCCCAAATCATCTAAATTAACCACAATAGAATAACTTCAATCTAGTCTCCTCAGACATAGTAAATAACAAGTATCCAGTTAATACATCAAGGTATACTTCCCACAAATTCACTGAACACACAAAAAGGTTACACTAAGTTCAGGAAAGTACTCATCGACGTTACTAGCATTTCATCAAACACATAGTGTGCATAATAGAACCTACCACTAGTACACCCATTTAAAGAAAGATAATCTTCTTAAACAAAGGCTTTCAGAAACTGCACACATGCCTCAACTTTAACCTAAAAACTTAGTGTACCAGGGCAAAAATTAAGGTACAATCTTTACATATACGTAAAGATACACGTGTCTAATTCCGTAGAAATCAAACGGTGCGCCATTCTAATACCTATGGTAAAAAAAAAAAATGTTTTTCTAATATGTGTCGGTGCTGCCTGCACAGTTACGAATTTGACAGCAGCCACTTCAAGAATTTCTATAGAGCTCTACACATGTAATCTAGATTTAAAACTTTAATCCAACAAACAGGACATATAGAGGAACTCTCAATAAAATTTTCAGAAAATTACGACCTCCGAAACTATGTAAAGAAAATCCCCAAACAAAACACATGCATAGCAAAAATATTTAACACATTGTCTAGGGCTTGCTTATAAATTTGATTACTCTATCAAAAACTCAAAATAAAAGTATATCAACACATATACACTTCCATATGTAAACATTTAGCATAAATCCTACCTCAAAGGGCAAAACCCCCAAAATGATGAAAACCCGAAGTCGACCAAATTTGACTTTAAGCTCTCAACGTGTAGAACAACTTTCCCTCTTGGATCTTAGATCAAATCTCCCAGTCAAGCCATCAATTTTTGGGTTGAACATGTGGGTTTGTGAGGTCACGGTAGAGAGAGAGAGAGAGGCATCAACGAAAAAGAAAAAAAATAGAAGAAGCCGAGAAGAGAACTAATGAGTTCTCTGGGAATCGAAATATATGCAAGGGTAAAATTGCACAATGCCCCCTCTAAGTAACTTGTTAGTACCCTTATCTCCCAATGTGTTATAAATTGATACAAAAAGGTCCCCAAGCTACAAAATCTAATTAATCAACCCTAAAGGTTTTCAACAATTCTCACCCCCAGTCCATGGTGCACAAATCAGGGCCCGTTCCACCAAATGCATTTATAAAAGCACGTATACACCAAAATAATAAAAAAAAAATTCATTCTCTGAAACTATATAATAAAATTTTGCACGGGTCTCTACAACCTCCCCACCTTAGGAAATTTCGTCCACGAAATTCTTAACTCATCATCTAAAAGACAAGCTAAAATACATCAATTAGAATTTAGATCCTTGCTCCAAAGTACCCAGATTCTGTGGTGATGACACAAAGGTTTCAATTAATTGTAATTTTTTTTGTTTCGCAAACCAATGTAAAAATTAGGCACCAACAAGTCTCACATTGTATCTAGACACTAATGGATTAACAAAATACTTGAATATATTAATGGGCTCATGAAATACCACAGTACCCTAACAAATCCACAGGTTCACATGACACACCAACATATCACTGGGCAATACCCCAGCAAATCCACAAGCTCACACAGTGCCCAAATAGATCAATCATGTCATACATGCATTATAATTAATAAGCCTGTCAATCAACTTTTGACCAAATTAAGTCACCCTAGGTTGTAATTCAATCCCTAATCCACAACTCATGACCCTAAGAATTTAAACAAACTCAAATCAATTCAGAACTCTCAAGGTTTTGCATTCAACTCAATTTAACTACATCAATATTGAGCATTCTTATTTAACTAGTCTAATGACATATCCATCCAAACTAAAAGTAAATCTACAACAAAAATAATAATGATGATGATAATAATAATCAATTCCGCAATGCTAACCATTATTAGAACAAATAACATCCTCATAATGGTAACTATTTTACAGTCAAGCATTTCATGATGCACTACATAGACATATAAAGTGACTCTAGATCTTCAACACACAATAATCCCATTTTAATTATGGGAAAATCAAAACGTTGATGATTAAAATACTCATAGCAAAATATTTCTAGACACTTACTATATCCCCACTTAACTGGTACCAATTCCAAAATCAATCCAAGTAAACCCAACACACAACTAATATTAAATATCAAATTCTTAACCTTTATTTTAAAATTCAAGAAAATCTAACTATAAAAATCCAAGACTTGCTTGTAATTCTTCATTTCCCAAATCAAGTCTCCCATTCACAAGACGATAGATATCAATCCACGCAAAGAAAACACGGCATGTGCCTTTCCAAAGATATCAACAATCACCAAGGACAATGATTTCCAAAATCTTATGTTCTTTCTATCAACCGTATTCCTTTTCTCAAGTTTTCCTTGTTGACCTTAGTACGTAATAAGTGATTTCTTCCAAGTTGTTTCCCTACCGGATTTTGTGGGCTCCGTTCACCCTGCCGGATTTCGTGGGCTCCGTGCACCCCTACCGGATTTCATGGGCTCCGTTCACCCATGGCCAAGGACGCACCAAATGGTGGCCCTAGTAATTACAGTCAAAACTTTAATAAAATACTTCTCTTTTCCTCAAAAATGAAGTGTCGTTTCCTTCCAATTTTCAAACGTGTCCATAGGTCCAACGTATAACGTCATTCAAACAAACATTTTCAACCACTCTTTCTTTCGTGACACTAGAAACAACATATGGTGCAACTTTAGAGTCCCACTTATAGAATCAAGTACGTTTTTCAAGGGAACACAAGGTAATATCTTTATAGTTTACAAAGACTAGCGAATCAGGGGTCAAACAAGCATCAAAACTGAATAATGAACAAAGTTAATTTTCTACCCACGCCGTTTGGACGGGATAGGCAGCAAGCTCAAACACGCCAACTGTTTTGGTTTTTGGTTGGTTACTTGCCAACTGTTTCTCTGTAGGGTTGGAGAGGCATATGATTGTCGTATGGGTGGGTGCCAGCCTTGTTGGGATTCATCTTCATCGTTGTGATGCCGTCTTTTTTTCTCCTCTCTTTTTAATCTTGTAATCTCTTTCAAGATTAATAAAATTCCTTTCGCTGTTCAAAAAAAAAAGCTCAAACACGCACAACAATTTCAAGTTTCGATGGGTTTTGATCAAACACAAGGTATTACAATTCAAGACTCGAGATTTGAGCTACAAACAACCCAAATACACTCCAGAGAAAGGAATTTCAATGGGTTTCAACAAACTAAAAGAAATAAGGATCAACATCAAGATTTTATGCCATTAATGTTAAGAACTGCAACAAAACTCAGAGATATATATAGGATCAAAACAAGAATATATAATACAAACATCCATAAACATTTAGAAAGAGGAGAAGAAATCCCTACTATCTCAATTCAAATGCTAAACTCGTACCATCAAAAGTAGAAATTCAACCACCGGTAACTATCATTTTAGAGAAATTAGGAGAAAACTTTACTAAGGTCAAGTGTCCTAAGAATCACACAATAATCTAACATACAAACTTGTAGCAAATGAGTTACATGATAAATACCACAATTCTAAGCCAGAGTTCGACATATCAATTGACAATCACTAAATGTACAACTTTAACTTCAAAAAAAAATCTAGTGAGTAAGGTTGGCCATCACAATCAAAGGATTAAAATAGGCATAGTCACGACCTTCATACATTTCACAAGTCAATAAAATATAAAATTTTTGCATCCCCTTTATTATTATTATTATTATTATTATTATTATTATTATTATTATTATTTTCAATCATAATAAAGAATGGCACATCTCAACTTTCAAACACCAGCCAATCAATGTAACATTCGACCATCACACATTTCTCTACGTGGGTCTTAAAATTTGATCAGCTCCTCACTCATTGGCTCCAAATAATAACACGAATCAGTCCACGTACTCAAAATATAGAGATTTTTTTTTTGAAAAACGCAATTTGATGCTTCAAGACGATACAAAACGTCTAACAATCAACACACTATCCCCTTAATCACCTAGGGAGAAAAAATCAACAAGAAAATCTTGAGAAGCACATCTACCATATAGTTGTAATCACTTATAGTGACATGAGTAGATAGCTAAACGATCTATCTTCAATCTGACTGTAATTCTTTTTGTATTTTATCTAACAAAATCAAGTACAATCAACCACCACACAAGATTCAAGAACTTAGCCTATAATCAATTGCACATAATACTAAAACAACCCAAAATAAACTCTACGTCTAGGCCTAAAATCAACAGCACACAACACTAACCACATTTCCCGCTTCCACAAGAACACCTTAAACCCATACATACTGACAAGAACAACGAACTTGAAAAACTAAACACCACAAATACTTTCCAAAAAAAAAAGTCCTTTTTTTTTTTTAATGCAAAGCTTTACCAGTTAAGCATAACACGCAAAACCAAAGCACCATGTCCTTTAAAAAAAATCATACAGTTAAAACCCTTAAGTTAACAAGAATTTTAATTTTTTTTTTCATTTCAAAGGTACAATTCATGGATTAGAACATGGGGTTAGCCAGAAAATTAGAGGGAATAATGATCAAATCGAAAAGGAAAGACAATGGAATAACGAATAAACCAGATATCTGACATAAAGTTGCATCAACCAAACATGCTTCAAACAAGGCATCAAAGTTCACCCTTGACAAGGTACGAAAGTCGCTTGTGTAGGTTATAAGGTCAACTCAGCGTTACAAACAAGAATGAAGGCTCAAACGTACGTGGAAACAATCATTTCGTTATAGCTCTCATAGAATCAAGTGGGTTTAGATATAGAAAGATTTAAATCCTCTACTTGTAAAATCCAAAGGGTGAAGGAAAACTATTACTATATGTGCGACTGAAAATCAGGTAATACGAATTCCAACTCTAGCACACAACACATAGGAATGTAGAAATATTACTTGCAAGCAATAGAATCCATGTAAGCATGCACTCCACGTAATACTGAAGCATGTAGGCAAGTAAGCAGCTAGGCACATGATCACTTAAGCACAAAGATAAGCTATCTAAAGGAACACGTTATTCAAGCAGGCATATAAGAGCACACAACATTTAGATGTCACATCACTTCCATGCAAGCTCAATAGTCCCACTATTTCCACAGTTCCAAAGTATTCAACCCGGTTAGCTCTGGTACCAAGTTGTCACGCCCCGAATATTTAGGCATAAAAAGAAATGAGCGAAATTACTACCTTCTTTAAAACAAAAATTGACAAGACATGCCCCCAAAATGAGCAACTATAAGTCACAATTAAACCTGTTTACAGATAACACATTATAGTTAGCATGATATCCATCCTTATGCCATGCCGATAAGACGCTACATTTTTCAAAAATTAATTCCCGTAATAAAATACAATTAGTACGCTCCACTTGAGCACAAAAGTTCAAAGAACCACTATTTAGATTTATACAATCCCAAAATAAAAATTTTACAAGTTTATGGCCTTGTAGGCTCACAAGTAAAAAAAATAAAAATAAAATAAAATACAAGTAGGCAATGAATCTCTCCAAAGAAGAGCTAGGACATAACCAAGGATCCTCAGGCATTAGAATTTACTTCGGAACCTGAAAAGTTGGTATCAACAACAACATGAGCCTAAGCCCGGATAGGAAATATGCTAAACGAAAAGATATGAATATACATAAAGGTTGAAATAAAAAAAAATAATTGTATACTTTCTTCCTTTTGTGTTCGTATTATTGAAACCATATAAAAAAAAAATTATTCTTTTCTTTTCCTTTAGTGTACCCAATGATAATATTCTCAAATGACTAAGCAAAGGCCATGCGACTAATTCATTAATTTACTAGGGTAGTACTTATGACGTAGGAAACTAATTTTTTTTTTTAATTTTCATTACCTCATATAACCCGGTTCGACCCTTCCCACTACAATGATGTCCACTCAACCTACCCTCTCAACACAAGCACCCGTTGTCATATCATCCAACTCACACAGTCACTATACATATATCAATGAAGAAAGGGAATAGCACATCACAAGCACATTGTCAACACAAGCAATACATTGGTCCTTTTCGAATACCCATTAATATTGGCCTCACCTCAACTAGGAGGACTATTGGCTACCAACACCTCACATTGTTCGGTTCTCAATATTACTCAAACTTAGCATCTTATTACACACATATTGCCTCCCGATAACTAATACAACATCTTACCACCATTCTTTGTCCAATGGCCTAAATCAACCAACCACAATCAACAATGAATTTCTTTTCATCTCAATACTCGGCTTAAAGCCCAAATCATCTAAATTAACCACAATAGAATAACTTCAATCTAGTCTCCTCAGACATAGTAAATAACTAGTATCCAGTTAATACATCAAGGTATACTTCCCACAAATTCATTGAACACACAAAAAGGTTACACTAAGTTCAGGAAAGTACTCATCGACGTTACTAGCATTTCATCAAACACATAGTATGCATAATGGAACCTACCACTAGTACACCCATTTAAAGAAAGATAGTCTTCTTAAACAAAGGCTTTCAGAAACTGCACACATGCCTCAACTTTAACCTAAAAACTTAGTGTACTAGGGCAAAAAATTAAGGTACAATCTTTACATATACGTAAAGATACACGTGTCTAATTCCGTAGAAATCAAACGGTGCGCCATTCTAATACCTATGGTAAAAAAAAAAAAAAATGTTTTTCTAATATGTGTCGGTGCTGCCTGCACAGTTACAAATTTGACAGCAGCCACTTCAAGAATTTCTATAGAGCTCTACACATGTAATCTAGATTTAAAACTTTAATCCAACAAACAGGACATATAGAGGAACTCTCACTAAAATTTTCAGAAAATTACGAGCTCCGGAACTATGTAAAGAAAATCCCCAAACAAAACACATGCATAGCAAAATTATTTAACACATTGTCTAGGGCTTGCTTATAAATTTGATTACTCTATCAAAATCTCAAAATAAAAGTATATCAACAAATATAGACTTCCATATGTAAACATTTAGCATAAATCCTACCTCAAAGGGCAAAACCCCCAAAATGATGAAAACCCGAAGTCGACCAAATTGGACTTTAAGCTCTCAACGTGTAGAACAACTTTCCCTCTTGGATCTTAGATCAAATCTCCCAGTCAAGCCTTCGATTTTTGGGTTGAACATGTGGGTTTGTGAGGTCACAGTGTAGAGAGAGAGAGAGAGAGAGAGAGAGAGAGGCATCAACGAAAAAGAAAAAAATAGAAGAAGCCGAGAAGAGAACTGACGAGTTCTCTGGGAATTGAAATATATGCAAGGGTAAAATTGCACAATGCCCCCTCTAAGTAACTTGTTAGTACCCCCATCTCCCAATGTGTTATAAATTGATACAAAAAGGTCCCCAAGCTACAGAATCTAATTAATCAACCCTAAAGGTTTTCAACAATTCTCACCCCCAGTCCATGGCACACGAATCCGGGCTCGTTCCACCAAATGCATTTATAAAAGCACGTATACACCAAAATAATAATAATAAAAATTCATTCTCTAAAACTATATAATAAAATTCTGCACGGGTCTCTACAAGAATACATAGCGTGTTTTTAATGAAAAACTGTATGCAAAAAAAAATAAATAAATAAACACTCTGATTAGGCAAAAGAGATATGTACATGTACAATATATCGTTTGACAAAAAGACTCCGACTACATCGTAGAATACATCATTTAATTTAAATTTGAATATTAATTTTTTCAGTGCATTTTTTGAAGTGCTTGACCTCGCTAGTAACAAGGTAGAGTCGCCCCTGCTACCGCTCATTCAACAATTAAAGGTAAGTTAAGTATCTTTTGGAACTTATTCTCGGTTTCGATTAGACCCCTAAAAATTAGTTGAGGTGCACATACTGAGTCGGACACTACGAGTTATCTAAAAGAGGACTAAAGTAAAGCATGGATAAAACACATTGCCAAAAAATAACTTAGCAGTAAGGATATCGCTTAGGCCAGTGGCGGCGCCGGGAATTCTTGGCAAGGGGGTGTTCAAAATTTCTACTAACTCTAAAAACCCATAATGATACATGAATTAAATTATTTTTTTCTTAATATCAACAATGACACCCCAAAAACAACAAAGTATATAGATATTACAATTGCCCTTGACAAGTTTTCCTACTTTGAAACCGTTGCGTAATAGGCTCATTATTAATGGTATTGAATACATCTTATACGTAACCATGCAATCATTCATCCACTGATCTCCCATTCGATTTCGTAGATTGCTCTTTATATCCTTCATTGCTAAAAAAATTTCTTTCAATTGTTGCAGTGGCGACAGGAAGGGTTAACACCTATGTCACAAACAAATAGACCAATCTATGAAATGCTTATTTCATTGTGACAATTGTAAAAATAGGAATAGAATACCTATTCTCCCCCTTTTGCTCTTTTCCTTTAGTTTATTTTGAGATTTTGTCATGAGCTTTATTCAGATTAGGTCTTCAAATAATTTGTGGGCTTATTTTTTGAGTTCGGTGACAAAACTAACAAAATAATAGACTTTTTACGTGTATTGTTTTTTTTTTTTTTTTTTTCCCCTTTCTTAGGCGTTCATGTGACAACCCCTGGCTGGGTGTTCATGTAATAACCCTCAGCTCTATGTACAGCCGCCCCTGGCTTAGGCAGAGGTATCCAATTGAAAAAACTACACACATCAAGCTCGAAAAACCTTTTATGAAAAACACTTTTATTTAATCGAGGCAGATCACAAAGGACGAGATAAATGTTTCACCACATAATCAAACTAAAACATACAATGTATGTAAAAGACATTAGACCACTTGATTGTCACTTAAAACATGGCTAAATCAAACTGACGGGAAAATCAAATTTTGGAAGCAAATGGATATTGCAGGTCTTAAGTAGCTTTCAGAGTGTTGGCAATGTCAAGGACGAATCGGTATTTAACATCCCCTTTGGTGAGACGCTCCATAGCCGTGTTCACATAATCCACCGGAACGACCTCAATTTGCGGAGTTATGTTGTGTTTCCCAGCAAAGTCAATCATCTCTTGTGTCTCCTTCAGACCACCAATGCAACTTCCGGCTACTATCCTCCTCCCTGTAATTACGTCCAATATTAGATACTATTGTCTATATCTCTTCCTTTATAGCAAAATGGATGAAATACTTACCGATAATTAAAGGGAAGGTTGGTAACTCGAGTGGCTTAACCGGTGCTCCGACCGTTACAATCTTCCCATTAGTCTTCAAAAGAAACAGCAATGGTACGAGAGCATGAGCTGCAGAGACTGTGTCGATGATTCCATCCAAAGTGCCCATAGCGGCCTATATAACAACTCCACACATCAAGTATATTTTTCACAAACTTAGGAATCTCCATATAGTTAATATTGCTCGTATCAGGACTGGTACATGCATGCACAGAAAAATGCCGAGATGAATCTGAGCTACTAATTTCGAATTTTGGACACTTTTCTAGGTAATTTTTCTGGGTACTTAGCATTTTCGTGCTCGTATTGGTGAGAAAAGAAAACCTGCATTTCCTCTGGATTAGTGCTGACCAAAAACGAATCGGCACCAAGTACTTCAAGAGCTTCCTGCTTCTTACGAGGGGAGGTACTAATCACGGTCACGATAGTCCCCATAGCCTTGGCAAGTTTGACAGCCACATGGCCCAACCCGCCTAACCCGACCACACCCACTTTCATGCCGGGTTTATCAAGCCCAAAATACCTCAGTGGGCTGTAAGTAGTGATCCCAGCACAGAGGAGGGGAGCAGCAGCATCAAGAGGCAGATTGTTAGGAATCCGAACGATGTAACGCTCGTTAGCGACCATGTGATCGGAATAACCTCCGTATGTCATGGTACCGTCGGTGTTTAGGGAATTGTAGGTTTGTATTTGTTGCGGACAGTAGTTTTCGAGGTTGTTCTCGCAACTGTCGCACTTGTGACATGCTCCAACCAAGCATCCGACCCCGACTCTGTCTCCGACTTTGTATTTTTGTACCTTGCTTCCAACCTCGGTCACCACTCCCGTGATTTCATGCCTACATAGATCAATCATGTTCACACATATGTCTAGAGTGACTTTTATAATTGAAAGCACTGCAATATATTACTCTCTCCGTCCCGTTTTCAATGACAACTTTGGAAAACGTGTATTTCTATAACCGTTAAAAATGCACTTCCATAGCATGTTTTAAAATTTTTTTAAAGTACTCAAGGAGCATTTTAATTTGGTATAAAAAAATTAAAAATTTATACAAAGAAATATGTTTCTTAGGAGTTTGAAAATGCACGTATTTCGATAGTAATCACTTAAAAAGGGACGGAAGGAGTACAAAATTAGACCAATTTTTCTTTGGCCGCACCATATATATATATATTTTTTTTCATGTCAAGGGTAGTATTTTATCACGATTATCATTCCCAACATGTTTTATCAACTTTTTGAGGAGTTTTAGCTTCTCAAGTATGAATACCAGAATTTTGCAAACCCGACGTAGCCAAAGTTACATTCAAGTAATTTCACCCATAATGAGCAGGAACACGAAATATTAATTACCACACAGAATTCATAATCAAATAAATTTCTCACACACACATACAGAGAAATCATACCCAGGGAGGATGGGATATTTAGTCATGCCCCATTCGTTCTTGGCCAAGTGAAGATCAGTGTGGCAGATCCCGCAATACAAAATCTTGAACCTCACATCCTCATCTCCGGTGGCCCTGAAACATCACCACATTACTCACAATCAAATTCCCAATTCATTCGAATTTTGGCTAAAAAAAAAATATATAGGTCCTACAACAAAGTCATCTTCAATTTATTTTTTTACTTTAGAATGATATGCAAAATTAATTACTTTAAAATACAATTAGTATTACTATCGCTAAGAATATTGGTGTTATCGCTGCTGAACGTTTTTTATTAATCGTAATTGCTGAATTGATGATTAGTTTCGACGAAAAAACCAGCAAAAATATGAACTTAAAAAAAAATCAGAAAACATGAATAATTTTGACCTTTCAGGTTTTGAATGATTAATCTCAAAAATAAAAATTTAAAAGCGGGTCCAACAAATTTTGAGAAACGACAGCAAAAAAGCACATTGGAATATGGGCTCTTTAATTTGCCTTCCTCTTTAGGTTTGGCCTAATTAGTGAACTGACTTTTTACTATTTCTTTTTTGTCCTTATTCAATTTTTTTTTTTGTATTTTTAGTTTTGCGTCAAACTTTTGCAACCAATTTTTGACTTATTCTGTATTTTTGAAAAAAATTAAGAGTTTCGGTCAAATTTTTTTACTTTTCCGATTCCTCTCGTCGAGACGGATCAATAGGTCGCAAAAGTTTGACGCAAAACTAAAAATACAAAAAAAAAATGAATAAGGACAAAAAAAATGAACAGTAAAAAGTCACTTAACTTATTTAGCCAAACCTAGCCTTAGTGGACTTTTGTAATTTTAGTCAACATGATTTTACTCAGGCTGGACAGAACGTACGTAATAACAGAAAAGTAAAAATTAGTGTACTATTGTTGATTTAAAAAAACCACTGTATTGATTTTGTATATATTGATTGTTTTAGATTATGAAAAATTTTTCTCTCCTTAATTTGTTTCTTTTGATGAATTTCTGGACTTTGGTCCAATCTTTTTCTTTTTCAAATCAACGTCAACCATAGCAAGGGGAAAAAAAAAAAAAAAACAGATTTCTACCCAAACCCAAAAAAAAAAGTCAAAAGAGAGTGCAACAAAGTTTTTTGTTTTTTATTTTTATTTTTTTAATGGCGCAAAACATAAACTTAAGGACCAAGTGCGGGTTATCCCGAACGACAGCCCTATCAAAATTTTCTTATAAATATAGTTATAATTATTACGTTCACCGGAACCAATTTTATTATTGCGTTCGCCCGACCCATATTCGAATCCTACATGGGTCCCTGCACTTAAAAAGAAGAATAGATTTACCTTCTGGAAAACTTGAACGGAGAGAGGACGCCAGACGGGTCAGAGGCCGCCCATCCAAAAGCCTTCACTGGGTGCTCTTCTACGGGTGCTTTTCCCATCTTTTTTCTACAGAGAGAGAGAGAGAGAAGTGTCCGTCTGTTTAGTAAAGAAGAGAGTGAAGCCTGTCTGGCTTCAGATCTCCTGTGCCAAGTCTCTGTGGCACATCTCTGTGGCAAGCCAAAATGCCACCAAATCATGCCATCTGTCCACCTTCTCTCTCAAGTCTCAACCAAGCCTCATCTCTCTTCCGTTAGTCTAACCTTCCGTCCATTCCAAGCCTTTGCAAAATGGAGTTTTGTGGGGCCCACTTTCGGGTCCCGCACAAACGATCCGAACCGTTAAATAATTTCAAAATAATTATTAAGATGATCTCGGAGAGACTGTGTCGATGATTCCATCCAAAGTGCCCATAGCGGCCTATATAAAAAATCTCATATTTTTAGTATTTTGATATCTATCGATGTCCGAACAAAATAATTTTTTTAATAGATACTTTTCTCAACGAGCCCTACAACTCTTATGGTTCAGATCAATGATTTTCCAAGCCCACAATTTTAAAACTTTTCCTGAAAGTTCTTTCAAGCTGGTAGGGCCCTGAATTTTGCATGAAAATCAAAGAATAGATGAGTAACGTAAAAATATCCGATGGGCCTGATTTTCTCCGAGATCACCTTAATAATTATTTTGAAATTATTTAACGGTTCGGATCGTTTGTGCGGGACCCGAAAGTGGGCCCCACAAAATTCCATTTTGCAAAGGCTTGGAATGGACAGAAGGTTAGACTAACGGAAGAGAGATGAGGCTTGGTTGAGACTTGAGAGAGAGGGTGGACAGATGGCATGATTTGGTGGCATTTTGGCTTGCCACAGAGATGTGCCACAGAGACTTGGCACAGGAGATCTGAAGCCTGTCTCCACAGGCATTGCCGCCGTCGAATTTATATATAATATCGAATGGATAATTTTGTACTGTTGTAGGACCCAAATTATGACGTCATCGATGAGGTGTGACGGGATGGGGTTCTGATTCGCTGCACGTGGGTTCTCAGGAGCATGGGGGTCGTGCCACGTCTGTTCTGTGATTTTTTTTGAGTTGTTATTCAGTACTCTAGGGAGCATGCCCATATTGTGTTCTGAATCATAGGCTCCGTTCAGTCGCACGAAACAAAAGGAAAAGAAAGTATTGGAGTGTCTAATCTTTCCTTTACCATTATTGTGTTCAAATTATCAGAAAAGTTGGGAGACGCATGTCTCGAACTTTTCCACTAGCCATAGTTTTTACTCCAAATATGTTTGAAAAACAACAAGATTTTGCAGGAATGATTCGTTTCCATTAATTACTACCTAATTTTGCAGTAATGTTTTCTCTTAAATTTCTTTTATTAAATGAATGCATAAAGAAAAATATTTTTCATTTTTTCTTTACTTCACTTCACGATAATTTTCTTGGGAACAGTTTTTCTGCACTAGTTTTAGCAAGTGAACAGAGTCTTAGTCGTGCACCTAATAAAAATATGTAGTATTAGAGTGTTTCGGAGTACACGTATATGACTGTGCTATGGGTGCATCCAATAATTGACATGTTTTCTTCGGAGGGTGATCTATTAATAGCGTGACACACGATGTTTGGTATTTTAGTAATAAGTTTCCGTACAGAAGATAAGAAGATAACGTTGGTTGGATAGGGAAAAAATTTCAGTGCCAGGAGGGCACGGCGACCTAGTGCCCTGTGCGGTCTCAGTTGTCTAAAATTGTTTTGGACAGTCCGATTTAATCCACACTCTCTACTTTTTTTTCTTTAAAATTTGAGTCGTCCAAAACAATTTTGAACCGCCGAGATGTGTTCTCGAACACCAGGTCAGATGACGTTCACTTGGCACTGAAGAATATCTCGTTGGATAGACCAATGTTTTCAACTTTTATTTATACAAGGAGTCCATATTGAGATCTGTATTTCTTGGGAATTGGGGCTATCTCCTTAATTATATTGAGTTTTTCCTAATTTATTTTTGGTCATCTGCCTATAGACAATAGATACTAGGAGAATGCTACAATGTGCACCCCATTTTTGGGCCAAAAAATGAGATTTTGTAATAACAAATATGAGTTTTTGTGGGTCACATATGAGATTTTGTGGCTGAAAATATGAAAGGGCACACCATGTGCACCTTTGACCAGATCGACGGACGAGATTGCGCCACATATGCAAAAAGTGACCCCTATACCGGTCATTTTTATCTCATATGGAGAACCAAAAAAAATCATAAAACCTTGCATGATTTCTCATATAACATTTGGGTTTCAAAAATCTCATATATGAAGCAACAAATACTCATAAAAAGTATCACAAAAATTCAAATGAGCCACAAAATCTCATATTTGCAAAAGTCAACCTCATAAAACGTCCCACAAAATCTCATATGATAGTTTTGGACTGTAGTGAAAATGTGATACATATTGTGTGTATATATATTGATGTGACATGTCTCATATAAGGTGCCACAGAAATACATATTTTCGCCTACATTGAGTCATATGAGATTTTTGTGGAGAACTTGTGGAGGAATATATGAGATTTTGTGACTTTCAAAATGAGTGTTTGTGAAAGAAAATATGAGATTTTTGTGGAGCACTACAGTCCAAAAATATTGTTGTGTATTGATAGTGACATGTCTCATATACTTACCCACACATTCTCATATAAGGATGAAATCTCATATACTCAGCCACAAAATCTCATATAAATTTTTTTGGACGGTAGTGGATCACAAAAATCTCATATTTTCTTTCACAAACACTCATTTTGAAAGTCACAAAATCTCATATGGATTTTTTTTTTCAAGCGGTGGGCCCGGTGACCAACCGGTTGCCATTTTTTTTGATTTTTTTATTCCAAAACTTTCTCACATCCATATGAGATTTTGTGGTCTTATTTATTGTGTTTTGGTCTTCTAATATGAGATTTTGTGGCACCAAATATGAGATTTTGTGGCACCAAATATGAGATTTTGTGGGTATATACGAGACTTTGTGAGTCTCCATATGAGATGCACACCATATGCCAAAAGCATAGGTGCACACTCTAGCAACACTCTAGATACTAGCCTAATGGTCCAGATTTTATCTCAATCATGCGACATCCAAGCCGCTCATTGCAAGATAAAATTTGGACCATTGGATCGCCGAACGGAAGGCGAGAATCATGCACTAAACGCATGTTGTGCACGGTGCATAGCGCCAACATCGGACCTCAAATAAAAGCCTTTCGTGGATGTATGTGAGTCGAACAACTTACCTTGGAATCTGTGTGGACGTGAGCTTTTGTCAATATAGACCATTCAAACAATTTGAAAATGCTAGATCGCTTAACCTAAATGAAGATTACGAACATTGCAAAGATGATTACGGGACACAGCAATGTCAAGAAGCGATTGTTGTATCCAGTAACCTCAAAAAGATACCAAGGTATCCCTATCCCGACCACAATTGCAGCAGATACCCGTATGTCCTTCCATAAGACCACAACAATAACTGCAAAATTTGTCGCACGATTATTATGAGTCTTGCACTTATGTTCAACTGAAGTTTTAAGCGTGCGGAGAAATCCACGATTGAAGGGTTTAAGTATCTTTTGGAACTTATTTTCGGTTTTAATTAGACCCTCCTTACTAGACGATTGAATTAATTAGTTCCCTAAAAATTAGTTGAGGTGCACATATTGCCGGACACCATGAGTTATCAAAAAAGACGCCTAAAGTAAAGCATGAGTAAAACACACCGCTAAAAAAACAACTTAGCAGTAAGGATATTGCTTAGGCAGAGGTGTATCCAATTGAAAAAACTACACACATCAAGCTCGAAAAAACTTTTAGTTAAAACAGTTTTATTTAATCGAGGCAGATCACAAAAGACAAGGTAAATATTTCACCACAGAATCAAAACAACGCATATAATGTAAAAGACATTAGACCACTCGATTGTCACTTAAAACATGACCAAATCACACGACGGGAAACTCAAATTCTAGAAGCAAATGGATATTACAAGTCTTAAGTAGCTTTCAGAGTGTTGCCAATGTCAAGGACGAATCGGTATTTAACATCTCCTTTGGCGAGACGCTCCATTGCCGTGTTCACATAGTCCACCGGAACGACCTCAATTTGCGGAGTTATGTTGTGTTTCCCAGCAAAGTCAATCATCTCTTGTGTCTCCTTCAGACCACCAATGCAGCTTCCGGCTACTATCCTCCTCCCTGTAATTTCGTCCAATATTAGGTACTGTTGTGAGTGTTGTCTATATCTCTTTGTTTATAGCAAAATGGATGAAATGATTACCGATAATTAAAGGGAAGGTTGGTAACTCGAGTGGCTTCGCCGGTGCACCGACCATTATGATCATCCCATTGGTCTTCAAAAGAAACAACAATGGTACGAGAGCATGAGCTGCAGAGACTGTGTCGATGATTCCATCCAAAGTGCCCATAGCTGCCTATATAACAACTCCACACATCAATTCGTATATTTTTCCAAACTTAAGAATCTCCATATAGTTAATATTGCTCGTATTAGGACTAGTACTTGCACAGAAAAATTACCCAGAAAAATACCGAGATAAATTTGAGCCACTCATTTCGAATTCTGGGCACTTTTCTTGGTAATTCTTCTGGATACTTAGCATTTAATTTCCTACTCGTATTGGTGAGAAAAGAATACCTGCATTTCCTCTGGATTAGTGCTGACCAAAAACGAATTGGCACCAAGTACTTCAAGAGCTTCTTGCTTCTTACGAGGAGAGGTACTAATCACGGTCACGATAGTCCCCATAGCCTTGGCAAGTTTTACAGCCACATGGCCCAACCCGCCTAACCCGACCACACCCACTTTCATGCCGGGCTTATCAAGCCCAAAATACCTCAGTGGGCTGTAAGTAGTGATCCCAGCACAGAGGAGGGGAGCAGCAACATCAAGAGGCAAATTATACGGAATCCGAACGATATAACGCTCGTTAGCGACCATGTGATCGGAATAACCTCCGTATGTCATGGTGCTGTCGGTGTTTAGGGAATTGTAGGTCAGTATCTGTTGCGGACAGTAGTTTTCGAGGCTGTTCTCGCAGCTGTCGCACTTGTGACATGCTCCGACCAAGCATCCGACACCGACTCTGTCTCCGACTTTGTATTTCTGTACCTTGCTTCCGACCTCGGTCACCACTCCCGTGATCTCATGCCTGTATAGATCAATCATGTTCACACATAAGTCCATACAGTGGAAATCACAAGATACACAAGATATTACGTACAAAACCATACAGTGGAAATCATACCCTGGAAGGAGGGGATATCTAGACATGCCCCATTCGTTCTTGGCCAAGTGAAGATCAGTGTGGCAGATACCGCAATACAAAATCTTGAACCTCACATCCTCATCTCCGGTGGCCCTGAAACATCACCACATTACTCACAATCAAATTCTCAATTCTTTCGAATTTTGGCTCAAAAATAGTATGGTGTAGTTCTCCTTAACTTATTTGTGTGACTTATTACTCTTTTTGGTTTTGTCTTTATTAAAAAAATTCTCATTTGTTCGTTTTGCGTCAAACCTTTTAGGTTCGGTGATTTGTCTCAATTTTCGTCTTTTTCACATAATATTCGAGTTTTGGTCATAATTTTGTACTTTTCCAAAATTCTCTTGGCGAATAGAATCTATAATCAACAAAAATTTTGACGCAAGCTAAAAAGCACAAATTTTTTTTTTGAATAAAAACAAACCCCAAAAGTCCAAAAAGTCGTCTTTAAATTAGTTTTTTCTTAGAATGATGTGCAAAATTAATTAATTTTAAATACAATTAGCATTAATATTGCTAAGAAAATTGGTGGTGTTGGTGCTTAACGTTTTTTATTCATCATAATTGCTGAATTGATCATTCGTTTGAACGAAAAAAACTCGCAAAAATATGAACTGAAAAAAAAAAAGGAAAGATTAATAATGGACCTTTTGTGTATGGAATAAGTAACCATTTAAAACGGGTCTAACAAATTTTTAAAAAAAGACAGCCAAAAAGCACGTTGGAATACGGGCTCTTTAATTTGCCTTCCTATTTAGGGGACTTCTGTAATTTTAGTCAACATTGTTTTACTCAGGCAAGACACAGAGTACATAATAATAACGGAAAAGTAAAAATTAATATAGTAGTATCGATTTAAAAAAACGACTGCATTGATTTCGTAAATTAATTGTTTTAGACAAGGATTTTTTTCACCTTAATTTCTGTTAATGAATTTCTGGACTTTTGGTCAAATCTTTTTTCTTTTTCAAATCCACGTCAACCAATGCGAGAAAAATAAAATCAGATTTCGAGCCAAACCCCAAAAAAAAAAAAAGTAAAAAAAGAGTGCGGGTTATCCCGAGCGACTGCCCTTTCAAAATTATCTTATAAATATAGTTATAATTATTTATAAAAATTTATTACCATATAAGTTTGCTCGACTAATTTTGTTATAGCGTTCGCCCGACTGATATTCGAATCCTGCACTTAAAAGAAGATTTACCTTCTGGAAAACTTGAACGGAGAGAAGACACCAGACGGGTCATTGGCCGCCCATCCGAACGCCTTCACTGGGTGCTCTTCTTCCGGTGCTTTTCCCACCTTCTTCACTGGGTGTGCTCGAAGATCACTACGTCGGATGGTACCTGCTCGACACTGAAGAATTTCTCTTTGGATAGACCAATGTTTTCAACTTTTATTTATACAAGGAGTCCATATTGAGATCTGTATTTCTTGCGAATTGGGGCAATCTCCTTAATTACTGAGTTTTTCCTAATTTTTTTGGTCATCTGCCTATAGAAAATCAACCGTTCTATAGGCACCGACCGGCGTCGGGGACCCCGTTGTGGGTCCTAAACGATCAATCCGAACCGTCCATCCATCTCAAAATTGAATTCCGAGTGGGCCTACGCAGGAATCGAGGCTATTGGACGGCTGTATGAGCTCGATCCAAAATCACCCCATTTCATTAAAAAACGTTTGGGACCCACAACGGGGACCCCGACCCCATCTGTACACGGTCTGTACATATGGGGTCTGTACCCCGAAAATAGATCCTAGCTTGTTTCAAATAAAAGGGTTTGGAGTTGGTGTTGTGCACAATCCTCACCGTCCGCTCAGTAATCCAATGGTTCAGATTTCATCTCGATCGTACGACATCCGAACCGCTCATTGCAAGATGAAATCTGGACCATGGATCACCGAGCGAATGGCGAGGATCTTGCACAGCACGCATCCTGTGCACGGTGCACAGCACCAACACCGGACCCCCCAAATAAAAGCCTTTCATGGATGTATGTGAGTCGAACAACTTACCTTAATATCCGTGTAGACCTGAGCTTTAGTCAATTTAGACAATCCAGACAATTTGAAAATGCTAGATCTCTTAACCCACATGAAGATTATGAGCATTGCAGAGATGATTACGGGACAGAGCAATGTCATGAAGCGATTGTTGTATCCAGTAACCTCAAAAAGATACCAAAGTATCCCTATCCCGACCAAAATTGCAGCAGATACCCGTATGTCCTTCCATAAGACCACATCAACAACTGCGAAATTTGTTGCACGATTATTATGGGTCTTGCACTTACGTTCAACTGAAGTTGTTTTAAGCGAGCCGAGAAATCCACGATTATAGGTGGCTCAACTCAAATTTATTCTTATCTAAGGCCTTAGCGGCAAATTTTGATCTGAAAATTACGCATCATTTTGATGTTCCGCCTTACAACCTCGTAAAATGTGAGGCTGCTCAATCGTAAGAATAAGGCCTGTTTTGTGATTTTGCAGTACTATTCTCAACTAATGATAAACATTGACAAATTGTCCATTTTTCCTCGGTACATTACGTGCACTTTTGAGAAAAATAATTAAAAACTAAGTTTCTTTCTATTTTTTCTTTCATGTTAATTTCTATTAAACTAAATAACCCATAAATAATATAAATAATACACTTTAGCAAAACCCATAAATAATATAAATAATACACTTTAGCAATTTTTTTGACGAAGCTAGCCAGGAAAAACGACGACTGAGAAGCCTAAATGAATTGTTGCCAAACGATTGGAGTATTACCTTTTCCTCCACCAAGAATATCACGTATGGGCCTTCGACAAGCAAAGGGCTTAGCCCTTGGAGTCCTATCATCATCAGAATCAGATGAAGATCGAGAAGAAGAAGAAGAAGATGAAGATGAAGAACTGGGCATGGTAATTAACTTGACAAGATATATGAATGTGTGTGCTGGTAATATCTGAAGGAGAGCCGGGGCCGGATTTCGCACTTTTAACCATGCATTGTGCTGTCTTTTTTTTCTGGTTGGAGTTTTATAAAACCATGTCAAGATTCTACTCTTGGAATCTAAGAAAGGCATGCAATTGTAGAAAGAAAGGGATGGCTTTACACAATAAATCTTAATTTTCTTGAAGGTTGAATCCATCAGTTTATTTATTTTGGTAAAGTTTGTTATGGTGGTTAATTGGAAATTCCAAGCCGACAATTTACCCTTCTTTTGCTCTCTAGCTAGGCAAGAATCTAATTTTGTGCATGCTACGTATGGAGTCTTTCCGGCCCCAAAGTTTTACATTTGATAATCGATCTAAAATCTGGTCATAAAATGGTGTTTGAAAAGCGTTGTGCATGGAAAAAAAAAATAACATTGGTGATTTTCCCGGCACCATGTATCGAACTGGCGCAACCCTAGCTAGTTGATTAAAAAGAAGTTTAATTTTTTTCTGGCCTCGTGTTCGATGCACACTTCCATTGTTGTTCCTATTCTTTGCATGGGAACACATATAAAGTATATACTACTATTCTGAATTAAAAATTTTGAAGTGCGAATAAAATAAATTTGAAGTAATTAGCAATTGTGAAAAATGTAAGATAAGAAAAGCCAACCTTTGGCATTTGATTGTCGTGTTTGGCGCGAGAGAAACTTCGTTGAACCTAAACTACATTTTCTGAAAAATCGACCATATATACCCGCCTTCCAATGGGGATCAGTTATATTCGAGTAAATCCATATCCAAGATAGTTGAACAAAAAAGAACGAATAGATCTAAATACAAAAAATAATAATAAAAAATTACGTGTCCTACAATAACAAAAACAACCATTTAAAATAAAATATAGTAGAAAGTTACAAAGAAATATAGTCCACCGTGATTATATAAAATTTTAACAATTACCATCATTAACTTTTTTTAATACTTAGTATATATAGTTAAGAGGTTTGGGGGGGTCCCAAATCACTTGAAAGGTTTAATATTCTATTATTTTGAAAGGTTTATTGGGAGAGTTACTTGGTCACCCTTGTAAAACACATTTTGAAGATGAAAGTGTAACTTTAATTATAATCATATCTTTTGACTTTGGGACGAATGTAAAACACTGACTCTCTTTTCTTATTCCTTAATTATGATGCACCGATTTCTAATCTAACGAGGTTACTTTGGATAGCACATTGATTTCGGCAATTAAAGTGGCATAGCACTTATGGGTATTCATGTATTGAACATTTGGTGTTTGATTAATATTTTGAAAATCGAGGACGTGACACAACACTTTACACAACAATATGATAGGACACTATATCACTGGACAATGTGAAATGACAATTCACTTATTGCCCAATAATACAGTGCCACCTACTCATACCGTGCATATTATTGTGTGGAGTGTCGTGTTAGTACGTGGCACCCCTCTAATAAAGTTGCTATTTTATCACTTGGTTGACAGTATTGTAAACAAGCTTAAAAAAGGGCTTTTACAATGGCATATTGGACTAACGGGATGACTTGATTTGTCAATTCCTAAATCATATTCTCAAAATACTGCCAAAAATTGTGAGGGACCACTCTTCATCAATAATGAGAAGATGGTACAGTAATTAGTGTAGTCATAAAGACAGGCCATCCTCAGCAGTTTGGGCTTTGATAGTCCAGATAAGTTTGTGTCAGTCCATGAACTTCTGTCTTCTTGAGTCTTATCTGGGCCAAGTGGCCCAGCCCAACTATGTTATTAAACCATCGTTAAAGCATATTCTCAAAATACCTATTTCTACCGCTGCCTGAGGCAATAGGGGCATGATTTGGTAATACGCCAATTTGGCCACTTTTAGTAGAGAAAATGATTTCTTTCACTTCGGAATCCCAAACAATTATCAGTACACAAAGATTTAAGGTCATTTTATCCACAACACATTCTCGTGTGGCCCAACAATATATGGTGGATAAGGATGTTGAGGCATCACGTGACGGTGTCTCAAGATCATAGAATAATTGCTCGCTTTCAAATACCAATATACTACAACTTTTTTTTTTATTAAACCTATTTGACAAGTGTATGCTAATTACACCAATTTAACACTTTTCAATTTGGTGAAATAATTAATGCAATAACATGGAAAAACTAAAGCTAACCTGTTACATGAACAACTGCTATTTTCTGTATAATAACAAATTAAATCATGGATGCTATTTGTTTGTAAATACGAATTTACAAACAACACCCTATTTGATTTCCGGAGGCCCTTCTAACCGGAGGTAATCGTACATGTGCCCTTTGAAAGGGCTTCCCCCTCTTGCTTGTGTCAAGTAGATAGAATTGCTTCCCTTAACAAGTTGAAAACTCGATATGTCCACACTGTACAATGAATACAGCCCGTGAATCCCGTGTCTCGCAATCGCGTTGTCCCTTCCGATACGCAGCGTTGTGAAGTGAGGGCGTGCTGCCCATGGGTTGTTGACGCGAACCTTGATTACCGAGAGAAAAATGATTCGTCACACTCACAACCATAAAATGACAATAGAACAATTTTTCGATGACCTTTTAACAATTTGACAATAGATTTTTTTTTTTTTTCAAAAAAATTGAAATAAAAATCATGTGTTTATCACTGGGGACAACGATCAATGATGGGTTCATATCAATGATTATTCGTGAACAGAGAACGAGAATAGAAGAAGTGGAAGGTTGCGTACTTGCAATTCGGAATAACTCGATGATGCCAAGGCTAATTGGAGTGTATAAGTTCCACTCCTTACATGTTCCAAACGAAACGAAACTCTCCATGTAGTTGGTACATAAGTGTTGTTCTGTTTCCTGTAATGTAAAGTTGGGTTAGAAATATAGTAGAAATTAAATACATGTGACAAAATTTAAAACCAAGAGCAAAAACATAAACAAAATTTGAAACCTCGTAACGTGGGCAAAGAACCAATCTTTCTGGTACATGCTAGTGCCGACGGTGAAGATGAGATCGTGTTTGGGATAAATATCTGAATAGCGGTCCCATAACCCGTATTGCCTGAACTTGTCTGCGTGATCGGTGTATAAATTGTTAGCGAGTTCTGGGTTAGGGTCAGGCACGTAGAATTCAGCCGCGGTACGATCAGGTATGCCGATTTCCCACAGGGTTGGACCTATCCTTGGTGGAAGATACACAAGCTCACCAACCCTAATTTCACTTCCTGCATTTTTGAATTATGGAATGCACATGATTAAATTTGATTCGTTTGATTTCCTTTTTTCCATTGCACAATTAATAACGAATAACGATATTTACCTGGGGCGATAATAATGAAATTATCATATTTGTAATCTCCAATAATGCCAGGGACCCATGCATACAAGCTATAGTTCCCGGGTCGAATACCCGTAATCGTAAAGTGGCCTTCAGGATTAGCTCGGGTCCAAAACTGATATCCCTATTTGAAAAAAATAAAATGTAAGAAAAATTAATAAAGTTTAATTAAAGGGATATTCAAGCTGTTCGTTTTGTAAAGCCGCTAAGAATTGGAGGACCCAGCTGACTGCAATGGTTGGCAAGCCCTGCCAAGCTGATCTGGATCGTCCAAACGTGTTTTGAATGGTTCCAATTTGAGGGATGCCGAAGGATGTTTTGGATATTTTAACCCCCCTCAAATTTAGACTGTCCAAAGTACATTTGAAGGGTCCCGATTAGCTCGGTACAGCCTGCCAACCTTTGCGGTCAACGGGATCCCCAGGTGCCCCATAAGTGGATCATCCCACCAAAAATTTATTTTAACCGGATAATTGTTAAGAGTCTCATCATGTCACATTTGTGCACAAAATCGACGGCCAATTTGTTTTATTTATCATTATTTGTTTCTTTGAAAGGATGTGATTCAATGAAATAGATATGGATGTCCGAGTAAGTTAATTTATTGCACGAATGAACTTCAAAATTGAGATTAATAAAATAATACTCCAAATCATCGAAACGGAAATCGTGTGGTCTCTATAAATCCATCAAGAACATTTCAAGGACTTAAGTATTGAGAGAAGCAGGTCCTAATTAATTTTTTGTTGTCACAATCATTTGTTGCTCAAAAACATTGGAAAAGTTAAATAACTAACCTTGCTCTCTGTTTGCCATGACCTAACTTCTCCAGGTTTAGCCAACCCAATATAAGCAGAATTTGCATTAATAAGATATCGGTTTATGTACCTGAAAGGAGCAAATTAAATGGTTATTTCAGCAAACATTTTATTGGATATTGTTGGCATTGATCATTTGTCTCGACTCCCTGTGCTACAGGACTTTCGATACAACTGTGTCTAGAGTCGTTCAATGTATGTGAATTCACATACAACAAATTGTGATGTCAAAAACGAAGAAGGGGATTGGAATGTCACATGACCAAGTTCAAATACCTGTCGCGGACTTGTAATCGACCACGAACCATACCCCGTTGATTAGCCTTAGGAAAATCTTCCGAATGAGGGAAATCATACGGCCAGCTTTCCTTTTCCTTCATCATCTGGTATATTTTGGATAGTTCGATTAAAATACTTATAGTACTATTAAAATTCCAAATCCTGGGTAGAAAAATGGGGAAAAAAAAAACTTTACCTGTCTTTTTGCATCTTTCCAAAGTGAAGATGGATCCTTTTGAGCTGAATCAGAGTTGAGATAGACAAAAACAGGGCCAAAAACCTTCTTCCATGGTTCCCCATCCTGGAACTTAAGTGACAAAATCCCAGCATAATGGTTACTGAAAAACACCTGCACATATAATGAATTTTACTCAGATATGGTCACCAAAACATTGCTGGTTTTTTTCCCCCCCTTTCTAATAGGGGACTAGGATCGGTTCAAGATATCTTGAGCAGGAATGCTACGGTACCAGAAAAAAGGTCCCGAGAACAGACAGGAATTTAGAGAATGTGGTTGAGATTCACATGGATATATGTGTGGGGCTGACACACCCTAGTGAACCTCAACCATACGTTTTTTTTAACAGAAAAAATAATAATTTTATTAATCTTTGGAAAAGTACAAAGATTAAAGGGAAACAAGAACCTCCGCAATGATTGGCAAGAAACCAATTGAAAAAGCCAAGGGCGAAGCCCGACACCCTAATGGGTCGAAACATACCCAGATATTACATTTCAATCACAAGCCATATGTGGATCTCAACCGTACGTTTTAACTTCAAAGCAATTTGCGGAGACCTAATTATGGGACCACAGACTTCTCTAATCGGAGTTTTTGTTGGTTTCACAAGCCATATGTGGATCTCACACACCACATAAGAGAGTTTATACAATTGTCGGTAAAAGTGATGGGCCTAGATATTTTCACTAACTACGAACTTACAATGAACAATAAATTTTGGGCCAAACCATTAGATTAGACATCAACTTGAGCCCACAGTCAAGATCCAACAATCAAGTCCAGTAGGATAGAGAAGGATTATACTTACAGATAAGCTCGTTGGGCCAACGTGGGAAGTGAGCTCCTGCTTGAGAGGCCCACCTACCTTAAACTCATCGGATGGTGTGATGACCCAAAACCCGACCCCCTTGTCCAAAGATATCCACCCGTGTACCCGGTTGTCTTTGTTGTCCTCCGAGTACTGGTACTTGTCATCCACCTAAAACAAAAAACAGAATAATAACAAGAAACAAATTTTTAGTACTATTTTCTAAGAACCTACCAATATTTAAGGTCATGATCTTGAAATTCACTTTTTGTTTTGGACTTCTAGTATTTTTGCTTTGTGTAATGTGAAGCACTATAATACAATTTTCGGAGTGCATTTATAAAAATATGGAGCGAAAAATCACTATCCTTGACACTTTTATGGAGTACGTACTATCGTATATATGAAGGATAATTTAATGTAGACAAAAAGATAATTGCGAACTGTAGAGCAAAAGGCAAAGGGGTTGTTCGGTAAAGATTTTTTTGGGTTATAAGTAGAGAGATAGATTTTTTTGGGTAATAAGTAGAGAGATAGATACAGAAATAAAAGTAATAACTAAATAGTAGAAAACTTATTGAAAACCGTGCTAAGAGAGATAAAAAGGTTATGAGAACCCATGTGAATGTCTTATGCCCATTTGTATGGATTTGATAAGACGTTGGGGTGAGGTTCAAAACATGGAAAACTATTGGGCGGTGGCTTGATACGAGTGAAATGAAATGTCCTGTCAGGTGTGTTGTCTGATAAGTCTGTTTTAGATTTCTTGTTTAGACGGTGATTAAGTCTTTCAAACGTGAACGAAATGCTATAGTCTGTCGAACGCGCACGCAATTCTATGAAACTGTCTGTTTTTTTTCTTTGACAGCAACGGATGCAATGTGATTGAATATGTGTCAAGAAAATTGGGAAACCTACCTCTCCTTTAAGGTGGGGATTGGATGGATTTGTCAACAAGACAGCTTCGTGGTAGTCAAGGGTTTGACCATTGCTCCGGTCATTAGGCGTTGGCATTACCCTTTGCCTTGTATTTGATATTGCCATATAATTAAACCTACACATCACATTCACACCAAATGCTATAATCAAACAACGTTATCATTATTTTTATCTACGAAAATAGAGAAATAAAAGAAAATACGATTAAAAAAAGGAAAGAAGCATATGTTGAATATAAGCTAAATTCTTAGCTTGAGTTGAGGACATTTAAAAAAAAAAAAAAAAAAATTAACTCAATCGGATATCGGTAAAGGTTTTATTTACTTTTTATATTTTCAGTCATTGTATTTGGGAGGATCAAGGCCGGCTTATGCTGGCTTATGGCATAAGACAAGAAAGCCGCAGTTTCGAGTCCCAAAAAATTATTTAAAATAAGTCCTCCAAATATTTAAGGCTCTCATATATGTTAGGTCTAATTATTTTTTCGAGCCTATTACACATGAAAATAAGCCAAATATAAGGCCTTTACATATACCAATTACAGTTGCACCTGAGAATAAAAGCTTTTCAAAGTTAAAACTTATCTTCGGTCAACAATATCTCAAGATCAAAAGATTAAATGAATTGGCTTTATTGTCTCTATTGAGATGGATACAGTGAAAAGCCTTGATTATGCAAACTTAATTGATACATGCGCATCTAATAATATGAGAAGATTAATGTTCAAATGATAGATTTTGAGTATTACAACGGTTCTATATTTTTTTTTTATAGCTATACATACAAATTTTTGTAGTGGTTTTTTATGAAGATTCTATGTTGATCAACTTTTGTATTCAAAATGTATACGAGGCCCGTCTAAGAAATTGGTTTCGGATTCCCTAAATTTTTTAGCCGGCACTAGCGAGGATCAAAGCGTAGAATGAACTAATCAATCTCTTATCATTATTCGATTGAACTAATTTTATAGAAAAGCTTTTAAAATACTATTATAAACAAATAACAAATTGAACGATTCGGATCATTTGCATGTATAATATCCCGAGATGGGTCCCACACAACCTCTGAACATTTAGTGTACACATACACATTTTGACGTACCCATAGTCGGGGCTGTTAGGAAAGTCCTTCTCATACACGGGGCAGGGATTTTATTTATTTGGTACAAAATTCTAGCTAATTCTATCAACACCTTGACCTAAAATCATCCAATGGCTCAATTTTTCAGACTGAGGCAGCATTTTCCTTACCAGAAGTCTCCTAAATTCGTCCAACACTCAAGTATTTTGAAGAATTCTCATCAGCGTTTGTAATGCGTTTGAAATATTTGAGCAATTTAATTACATATTTCCTCCGTCCCAAATTGCTGATCTTACTATGGGGATCCAACTTTTTATGAATTGTACCAAAAAATGGAAAGAAGTACATACTTTTCTTTGTTAACTTTTTGAATTGGCCCTTAATTTTAGGGCAGCCAAAAAAAGAAAAGGACTAATAATTTGGGAAGCGGGGGCGTGCTGTCCCTTCAGAGACAACATGTATGTTGGGCTGATATCTGTTTGGCAGTGGACTTTGGGATGGAGAGAGTATTAAAAATAGAATAATTAATTTTTTTTTCCGAGGTTATTTAATGAGAAAATTGAATTCGAGTTGTATAACTTACAGCTTGTGCTGAAGCTTGAAAGCAACCCTCCCTTGATCAATAGACATAGCAGGAAATCCGTTTAAGCGTTCGAATATTGCGTACGTATAGAAACCGGACGAGCCTCGCAACATTACAAACCTGCATAATTTACGACGAATGTAGCACCGTCAAACAATGCCTTACGAATTTTATTTTACAATTTGCGACGTTATAAGAAGTTTTAATTTGAAGTACTGCACCTTTTGTCGACGTTTAACGGGCGACTGGAATCGCCGAGCGAAGGATTCCATTTGCTTGGGAATGAAATCTCAATTTGATTTTCATCTTCTTTAATGACCTTATAACTTGTCCCTTGTAGACTGCAAATAGAGTGAATTTAGCGAGCGAATACTACGATTATAACAGAAATAGAGAAAAAAAAAATTTACTTACCCATCTAATACGGGTTGTCTTGTGGTCCAAATAATATCCCAATACCTACAAGTTGTTTAACAAAATCAAAAAAATTGGAAGGTGTAAAATTACAATATGTACGAAAAATAAAAACTTGATTCGATAAGACGCACAGGATGGCTATCGAACGGATTTGATTGCAACGTTAAAACCATGAGGACCTTAATTCATCCAAGTTCATGAGAGAGAGAGAGAGAGAGAGAGAGAGACTGTTTCTAGTCCACTTCCCTCAAAATCTGGGATCGTCCGAACCAAGCCTTTTCCAATCAAATTTTGATGATTCGAATATCGAAAAATACTCGGATAAAGACCTTCCTAGTCTTTTTTTTTTAATGATTTCTCGTAGGTACCCCTTAAAAACACCTTTTAAACATATTGGACGGTTCAGATTATCAAAATTTGATCGGGAAATGTGAAGTCTGACGCAACTGATCAGAGCCATTCAATTTGTTTAAAACATATTTTTGAGAGGTCCCACATAAAAAATCAACTCATTTGGATATCGGTAAGGGCTTGATCGGTTCATTCAGTTGATTCCTGTAAAATTTTCAAGATAAAACTGAATGAACCAATCAAGCCTTTACTAATATCCAAATGAGTTGATATTTTTCTGGGACTCTTACAAACATATTTTAAACAAATTGAACGGCTCCGATTGTTAGCATGGGCTCCGATTATCGTTGTATCAAATGTTGTGTTAGCCGAACCTCTCCCTACATGTGTGTGCGTGTCTCAGAGAGAGAAGAAGAAGAAGAAGAAGAAGAATACTTACCCTCTATTGGTTTCTTTGTTATACTCCAAAATATTGTCAATCCCTTTGTATTGTATTCTTGTAACCATGCCCTTCGGGGTTGACAAAGTGACATTAACTATGCCATTATCCATTACCACCTGAGACAAATTAATTAATTAAGCACATCCCGTAATACATTACAACATAATAACCAGAATTGTAAAAAGTTGGTAATTAAAGATCATAATAGTTGATGGAGCTGTACATATTCATGACCCAATCTATGCAAACGGAGTGGAGGAAGTGACTTGTATTCTGGACCTCTGCAATTTGGCAAAAACAAACATCAAGAGATTGAGAGACAGAGACAGATACAATGGCTCTAGCCGAGATGGCACTTCCTTGACTCTCCAAACCGGGGAGGTCTCAGGTTGAATAGCGAGGTAGTGTTGCAGTGGTGATTTATACCCCACGCCTATCCTGAGATATATATAGATATAGATCGACTAGTGTAAATGAGAGAGAGAGAGAGAGAGAGAGAGAACCTTAACGAAGCTTCAGTAATCAAGAACAAGTGAACAATGAAAACCATAAGCAAGCCCCAGTATTGTTTCTCCCACCCTCCCTTCTCCATAACTGTATATGAATCAATCAAAAAACCTGAAAAAAACAACTAATAAAAACTTACCATATTTATATATCCATGCAATCATTAAAAAAAAAATGATATTATAATAATTTTTTCCGATCAAAGAAACCAGGAAAAACACAATAGGGATGGAGCAAGCATCTCTATAGCCTGTAAAAAAGGACCAGTCAATCTTTTTTGTAAGAGGGTAGCCAAGAAAATGCACCTTTTTTATATGTATAAATGTGCTTTGAATGCTGTATATTCCTTCCCTACTTCTATGATTTGAAGCTCTAAACTATGTTATATATATATGTATATATAGGTGTATATATAGTGGAGATAAACCAGCTGTTCATGTCAAAGTAAATGCAAGTAGATGTACAAGCACCAGCCACCAAGGCTAAGCTTGTGATTTATTAGGTATAATCCTACAAGTTTTCCCACGTTGCCAAATACTTTTCGTATCACAAGTTTGACAACCCCATTTTTGGTGCAGTGCTAGTCATTTGGTAACCAGAAACCTCAGAAAGCCTTTGGTCTATGATTCAGTTCTCCGTCGCTTGCCATCAAGTCATGTATCGGGTCAATTTCATACGTAGGTTTTTTTCCAACTTTAATTGAGTCATTGCCAGCGCCAGCTTTGGACTAAAGTCCGTTAAACTACGGCTTTAGGTCTCCAAATTTTGACTAATTTTTTGGGGCCTCCAATTTTATAAGTTCATATAGTAGTTATGCATTCAAATGACCGTAATGACTTATTTATGAAAGATTTTTTTTTCCCTTGGTATTTTTAACTATGCTACATTGAGAGTTGAGGGCCCAATTTAAAAAAATTCGTTTTAGGCCCCATAAATCACAGAACCGGCCCTGGTCATTGCAAGTGGATGTACGGTGAGATTGATCCCCAAGAGTAGTCGATCATTGAGCTACTGAATTATCAAGTTAAAACAAAACTTCACAAGTAAAATTATTTAGTGCTACAGGAGCAATATTCTAGCTCTTCCCCTCACACAAGTGTGCAGCCCCGCCCAATACCAATTAAGTGGAGCTCATACGCTTACGTGTAGGAAGGGGCATCAAATAATCTCTCGTTTAGACTTGGGCTTTTATGCAGGGGCGCCACTCGACTCGTTTAGTAATCGAGCTGAGCTAGAGTTTTAGGTTCATTTGGTAAACGAGTCAAGCTTAACACTCTAAAGCTCGGCTCGTTTGTATATATAGTTGCTCGGCACCTTGTGCAACAGTGAGGGGTTTTTTTTTTCCTTTTTCTTTTGTTTTTGTTGGTTCACAAAAATCTGAATGGCTTCGGGGTATCATTTGTATTTGTGAGTTGTAGTAGTAGAAGTGTCTTCGAACTTCTCTCAATGAATTTCTTTTCTTATTGCAATGGCATCTTATTTGGCTCCCTTGGGATTAATAAAATCTTTTTTTGCTGTTCAAATAAAAAGTAAATAATCCTGGCTTGGCTCGTTTACAGCCAAGCCACGCTAGGGCTCAAGTTTTTGGCTCGTTTGCTCGTTTAGTAAACAAGCTGAGTTCAAGTAAACAAGCCAAAAACTTTTGATCGAGCTCGGCTCGTTTGCACCCCTATGGACCACCATTGGCAACACGAAGTTTATATAGAACAAATATACTTATTTTTAGTTGAAAATTTATCAAGTGGTTTTTTTTTTTTATTGAGCTACACGATCTTAATTACTTACAAATTTTAGTAAATTTTTATTTCCTCTAAATTTGTACGAATGATCCAATGCAAATAATATTAGAGAAAAATCAAAGTAAGTGCAAAATAGTGTATTTTACTAGTACTAGTACTCCATATCACCCCCAGGATCCTTAAGAACTTGAGAAATCCCTTTGAATAAATTTCCGGTCAAGAATGCCCCTTTACGGCAGGAAAGTCTTTTCCTTGACGGTAAACTTCAAAACGTGGAAAAGCACAATTTGTCCAACGCACTACAATTCTACTTCTAGAATTTCAGTGTTTTTCAAAATCTTTTACAATTTGATTTCCCTTTTTCTACTTTGTTTTTGTTCTTTTGTAATGTCTTGTCCTAGATTAGGTAATGCTATGACTTCATCCCGGAATAGGTTGTTTCCTTGACTTTTGGAAATCTACGCATTCCTTTTGTTCATTGTAAATGAAGGTTCCTGCGTTACATGCTTGCACTTTCCGGGTAATTTGAGTCGAAAAGTAAGGTCTATTACGGCGTTAGAATTTTTGTGTATGGAGGCGGGCTATGTCGCGAAAAAGAGAATAACATAATTTGGTAATATAAATTTTTTTCAATGTAATAACAAATATTTTCCAATTTGTAGCTGAAGCAACAACTCGTACTATGGTATGACCCATTTAATTTTGTGTCGTGATGTGCCGCCCCGTTTACTAAACCGTGTCGTGCCTTGCCGGTTTGTTTACTTAATCATGTCGCATCGTGCCATGCCTATGCCGTCTTTCGTCGAAATTTTTGTATAATCTAGCCAAGCTTCGACGAATTTTTTTTTGTGTATATCTAATAAATATAGCTATATATAGCATATAACATATAAATCAATTTTTTTTGTATAATCTTGCCGGTTTTGGCATATTGAGATTTGCAAAATATTTGTATTGACTTATTAAAAAGTGTATAACATATTATTAGAAAATCCATCAATAAAAATTAATGTTGGTGCCGCGTCTAGCCCACTTCCGTGCCGTGCCCGTCTAGACTGTGTTGTGCCTGACCCAGTTCTGTGATGTGCCGATCCAAAACCGTGACGTACCTGTGTCAATCCGGCCCGTTTGACACTTCTAGTTCCATCCTGTGGATGTGGATGGAGGTGTACGAAGGTCAAACAGTTTGGGTTGCTTGGCCGAACTACTTTGACTTGTTTTGAAGGCAAATTATTCAGTGTTTTGAATTAATGTAGCTTGAAGCTATTTCTTGTCCAATAACGAACGCGAGGGTGCCCTTTATTGGGAATTAAACATAATCATTCACCCATGTAGGAGGCAGATGATGGATCAATGATCATATGGGCGTAAATTGGATCTTCATCTGGAGATGCCAAGGGTGCTCTTTATTTGGTGTGGGCCCCACTTTCCATTTCATAAAGTAAAGAATAATTTAGGTTATTCTGAAATATAAACAGTGGATCCTCAAACTCCATTTGCTCAGTTTAGGGCATCCACTCAGTGGGTTCTCAAAAAATGGCTCATCTGTTGACTCCTAAGGTGTACACTTAAGCCTAATTGGGGTCCATTTGACACTCCTAGAGTTTGCTAAATATAGAGAGCATACGTGCACCCAATGGACTAGCAAAATTTTTTTCTATTTTGTAAAGAAAGTAGTCAAAAAAGTGTGGATCCCATAAAAAAAAAAAGATTTAAAGGGCTTGGGTTTCACTTGAAGTTAGCTACAAGGCCAGTTAGATTTAGCTAATAGGTTAGGAGCCACCATTGGGAGCTTGTATTGGGAGTCCATTGAAGACTATAATTGATCAAATGGCTTGCTAAATTTTAGGAGCCTCACCTAGGAGCCATTTTAGGAGTCCACTATGGATGCCTTTAAATGCCCATAAACTTTAGTTGGAATAGATATTTTATCACCAGGAATCAAATTTTTAGTAATATAATATTTGTCTTCATAATATATCATTTATTTACAAAATTAAACGAAAGTCAAACAATTCCTTTTTTGTATGTCCAGTAATCTCGGATTTCCATACTAATTTGTTTAGTAATGTGGTTCCTACTTATTTTGGTAATGTGATTCCTTATTGAATATATCATTTTTTTTATCATTACAAAAATCACATTTCTATTCCAGCGAATTCCAAACATATTAAGGAACATGGAAATTTGACATCACATCTTATTTTTCCTCAAAATTACAGTCATCCAACCTGCTGACATATTGTCTTTGATCATACGTTGACTCAAGCAATCAAAGGTTTCAACAACAAACATGTGGGTGCCTTACTAATGCTGACAAAATTAATTGCAAAAGTCTCGTCTCATGCATTTTGGTGCAGATACAAATTAAGTTTGAATGATGAATTTTAGATAGAAAAAATAGTGAAACTCTATAGTGGTGCCAAAAAACTAATGACTAGAGAATAAAAATTGCAGGAGGTTCTTCTTCTTCTTCTTTTTGGATAATGAAGAGTGTCCCGATGAAGTAGACTAATTTCTCTGGCCCCTCCCACAACCTTTCCCATTCCACGCATTTGTATGATGTGAGGTGGTCCAAATATAAATCACTGCTGAAAAGAATCGATCCTGCGACCATGAGACGGTAAGCCCTACCTCGGCGGGAGTTGGGGTTGTGGGGTTCTTCTTTGACGAACTATATAGTAAATAGTACCATTTTTTACATGAATGCAACAATCTAATCAAGACTAAAAGACCCAAGTTTTATGACCAAACAAAATTAGGCAAATAATGGAAAGTTCAAATCCAAGGGAAGGAAGCAATTGACCAAAGAAAATGAGGCAAACCCTCTTAGGAGAATGTGATCGAGGTTCCACAAAATTTGGCGATGTCTCTCCTGTTCAAAACAACACTTTTGTTTGCATTCAGACTATTTCTGCTTTGAATTGTTGTTGTTCAAGAAAATGTTTGTTGCAAATAGTTGATGCTACCAATTTGGTGGAAATATCAAAGGCTGTGTTCAATGTCTAATTATCGAGTGCTCTTAGAGCACGGTCACGTGGTGCTCAGGACTCCAACACTACACATTCTTAGAAATGATAAAAACAAAATGACGAGTGTGACACATAAAAAATAAAATATCTGATTTATATTTTTTTGCATTATCAGTCATGCTTAGGGGTGAGCATGGACCGGATTAGTCCGGTTTTATAATAAATCAAAAACCAAACCACTACCTATAGATTATGAATTTGGAGAACCAAACCAACCCATAAAATTCATAGAACCAAACCTATCCAAACCATTAAAATAATGTTCGGTTTCGATTTTGAACCGCAGTTCTCTTAAAATTGAGAATCACATTGCCAAACTAAGTATGGAAATCACATTTCTATTACATCGCGAAACCAAGTAAGAATCACAATGCCAAACTAAGAATGGGAGTACAAGCTATATATATGGAAAGACTAACTTTTAAAGAGTCTGATTTTGTTCAATCTTACTATGGAATGAATTCTACCATGGAAGTTTAAGTGGTTAAAAATGTATGGACCTGTGACATCACTATTCACTACACTTTTTTATTTATTTAAAATCAATGAGAATATTATGACTGTGGGGGCTGA
This sequence comes from Vaccinium darrowii, assembly GCA_020921065.1. Taxonomy (NCBI): domain Eukaryota; kingdom Viridiplantae; phylum Streptophyta; class Magnoliopsida; order Ericales; family Ericaceae; genus Vaccinium; species Vaccinium darrowii. Next base: position 39,307,980 of record CM037154.1, read on the forward strand.
ATAGAATCATATTGAGCCGTACCCTATATATGGCCGTACATAAACTCACATTGGCGATCGTGTATCTTACGATGTTGTTGTGGCTGACGGTAGGCTGTACGCCCCGTTAGGGCCGACGGTATCTCGAGGAGGCTTGATAGGGCCGAGATAACGATATATCTCCGGATCAACGCAAGGGCCCGTCGGGTTAGGCGGTATATGGGTGGGCGGTTAAGGCACGACCCGTAAAGCAGGACCCGAATGACCCATGGAGGCGGTTACGGAAAGCACGTGCCGAGGGACCCCCGGCAGTTGGGAGGAAGCTTCTAGAAGCTTCTAGATGGCCACGTGGCGTCCGCCTATAGGCCATGTCTCATGGCCACAATGTGATGTGTGACGTCACAGGGCTTGGAGAGCAAGTACAAGAATACCTATAAATACCAAAGGATAAACCCTAGAGATACACACACAATCTCAGATCTACTACTCTTTGTATTCTCTCCTTCTGTAGACTAACTTAATCGTTGGAGTGTCCTTGGGCAAGAGGCCCGAGTGACACTAACCACTGCTCTCTGGCACAGGATCGTTTATCGGAAGGTGCGAGTACATTCCAGGAAAGCGGTACCCCACGTTGGAATCTTCCCACTACAATTGGCACTCCCGGTGGGACTTTTACCCAGAGAAGATCAGAAGGGGCTCTTCCTGGTGGTTCTAGATCAGTTCTGACAACATCAATGGTGCTGTTAGACGAACACTTGGCGGACGGAGAGCACACTCCGCCGTGAACCGCCACAAAGGTGGTGGATACCGGTAAGAATCACGTTGGCGGCACCTCACATCCCCCACGGTTTGAGGATGAGTACGGTGAACGGAGCAATTCGTTCACCGATTCTCACGCGAGAGAATACATCAAAAGGCTAGAGGATTAGATGGCGAGGCGCGACAAAACCTTAGACACTCTAAGAGAAGACATGCAGCTTATGGCCACTGCCTTTCGGTCAGGCCATTTCCAGCAACAGAGATCCCCATCTCCATCCAGGAGGGATAAGGACGTACATCACCGATCTGTAAAGGATTGGCTCGGATCACAAGACGGCCAAAAAGAACAACCAACTCGGTCCGTGTTTGAGCGGCTGCGATATGTTAGCCCTCCTCCGGTCACTAGTTCCCGTACTTGCAGTCACCTGTCGGAGACGGCCAGTCACCAGACGGCGATTGACCGTCAGTTAGAGCGTCGCAACGCTCACTACGACAGGGCGAGAAAGGGCTATAGCACAAAGAGGGACCGATCTGTGAGTCCGAAAGGTAAAACCTACAAAGGCGAGGACCGTAATGATCGTGGAACGAAGGAACGGCGATGTAGTAAGAGTCCGGAAGGGCGTACCAAACAGCGTAGGGACAAAAACGCCGGAGAGGCGGCATGAAAAGCGTTATCAGTCAACTCCACGGCAAAAACTGAACGAACGAAAGAGGACGAAATTCTAGATCGGTTATCATCGTCGCCATTTTGTCGACGAAATACTTGCTACTACGGCACCGAAAAATTTCAGTCCCCCAAAATTCGTGAAGTTTGACCCCAAGACGGAGGCCTATGCTCACCTGGTGCACTTCCAACAAATGATGGCTATATACTGCCCGAGCGACGCTTTACTTTGCAAGATGTTCCCGACGAGTCTGGGAACTCTCGGCCTGATGTGGTTTAATCAGCTGGAGCACGGCTCCATCCTGAGTTGGAAGGAATTTTCTAGGTTTGTAACCACTCAGCGCCAGGAGAAAACCATCGACTCCTTGCTCGCCCTGAAGAAAACAAGCACAGAATCCCTTCGGCAATATGCTACACGATACTGGGAGGTTTTCAACGAGATCAGGAACTGCAGTCAGTACCACGATGTAGCCGTCCAACAGTTCAAGCTTGGTCTCGATACCACTAGTTCGGCATTCGCGGATCTCATACTCAACGAGCCAGCCAATATGGACGAGCTGATGCTTCGGATCAATCAGCATAGCAAGCTCGACGAGGCCATAATTGAGCGCGAAAAGGCCGAACAAAAGTATTACCGAGACAGAGTAACGACCCAAGACGGAATTCTTATAGAGGCCCTCGGCCACAAGAGTTCGAGGGGATAGTTACAGTGTTCAAGGATCTTTTGCATGAGCTCCACAAGAAAATCAAACGGGAAGCATGGTACCGCAAGGCACCAAAGAATGCCCCGCAGCCCCCATTCAAAGATAAAAAACAACGGTGTCGGTACCACGATGCGGCAGGACATATGACCACGTGGTGCCCCCAGTTTAAGGCGTATTTGGAGGAGAGAGTCGCCGAAGGAAAGCTAGACGAGCACATTGATCACGAAAAAACGACGGCTAAAGCTAGGGGGACAAATACTCCCGACGAGAAGGACGAAGAGTTGATCGATGTGGCCGTTATTCACGGCTACGCAGATGCAGATGCCGAGCATCGGTTACGACAGGAATTGAAAGCTGACAATAAAGCTAAGGAGGTAATGGCCGTGAACCATCCAGCAAAGAAATCGAGGCCAGCAACTGAACGAGATCTAGAGAAGGTACGGCTTCCCCACTGCGACGCTCTTGTCGTTACCATACGCATTGGGAAATGCCGGGCACACCGCGTCCTAGTAGATCAAGGGAGTTCCGTTGAGATTATGTACTATTCCTTGTTTAAAAAGATGGGGCTCAATGACGGCGATCTTACCCCGGTTACGGCCCCTTTCGTCGGGTTCACTGGATCTCCGGTCTAGCCAATTGGGAGGATATCGCTGCCGGTAAAGGCTGGAAGCCGAACCGAAACGATGGATTTCGCCGTAGTGAACGCGCCGGGGCCCTATAACGCAATATTAGGCCGAGGATGGATTCACAAGATGCAAGCGGTCGCTTCGACACTACATCAGGTCGTCCGATTCATCGGAGCCGAAGGCCAAGAGGACCTTCCGGGTGAGCAGCTTTCCGCAAAGGCTTGTTTCGTCGCGGCTATCAATCGGCGCCCAACAGCTGGGCATGTTAACTAGGTGGAAGTGACCGAAGGACCTTTGACGGAAGATGTCGGCCGAGACGCCGTCGAAAAATCAATCGAAGATCTCGTAACCGTACCGATCGAAGAAGGGTCGGATCGGACATTTCTGATCGGCTCGGGACTTAACGAAAAAGAACGGTTTGCAATGGTCAGTTTTTTGAAAGACAATACTGAAGTTTTCGCTTGGGAGCCGAATGAGATGCCCCGCATTGACCCCAAATTCATCTGCCACCATTTGAATGTTGACCCTTTGAAAAAGCCGGTCGTCCAGAAGCAAAGACGTTCGGCAGCAGAGCATGTTGATGCCGTCATCCAGGAAGTCAACAACTTGTCGGAAGCCGGCTATATCAAGGAGGTGCAGTACCCGACGTGGTTAGCAAACACAGTCGTAGTACCGAAGAAGAACGGCAAGAAGCGCGTATGCGTGGATTATACCAATTTGAATGAAGCTTGTCCAAAAGATTGCTTTCCCGTCCCGCGTATCGACCAGTTGGTAGACGCAACGGCCGGACATGCCAGACTCAGTTTCATGGACGCAAGCAGAGGTTACCACCAGATAGCCATGCATGAGCCAGACCAAGACAAGACGGCGTTTATAACTCCTCTTGGGATATACGGTTATAAGATAATGCCCTTCGGTCTTAAAAACACAGGGGCAACTTAAGATCGTGGTTTTGCACTGGCCATTGCCGCACGAAAACTCCAGCCGTATTTTCAAGCTCATAAGATCGTGGTTTTGACCGAATATCCCCTCAAAACCTTGCTTCGAAAGGCCGATCTCTCGAATAGAATATCTAAATGGGCAGTAGAGCTTGGGAACTTCCACATCGAGTTCCAACCTCGTACGGCGATTAAAGCCCAGGTTCTGGCAGATTTTGTTGCAGAGTTCTCTCCGACCGGAGAAGTGGAAAAATGTTTGGAAGACCTAAGTGGCCGAGCGAGGAAGGATGAAGCGCCGTGGCGGATGCTCCATGGTGATATTTGGAGGTTGTTTGTGGATGGAGCCTCTAACTACAAGGGATCAGGAGCTAGAATCGTTCTAATCGCCCCATGTGGAACTACGCACGAACACGCGTTGAAACTAAACTTTCCTGCATCAAATAATGAAGCCAAATACGAGGCTCTAATAGCCGGTTTAAAAATTGCCAAGGGTTTGAACGTAGAAGACTTGATCGTCTATAGTGATTCCAAGCTAGTCGTCAACCAAGTAACAGGAGAATACGAGGCGCGAGATGACCGAATGACGAAATATGTGCATTCAGTAAAAGAGCTGATGAGGGACTTCTCGAACATGAAGATTGAACAAATCGCCAGAGACGGTAATTCTCACGCTGACGCGCTTGCAGGGTTGGCAGCAGCATGTGACAAAGGGGAGGGCCGAACCATAACAATCGAAACACCAACGATTGAAGATACTGAAGCGGAAGGAGTATTTGCAACAATGTACGGCCCAAGTTGGATGGATAACTTGGTAGCGTATCTGAAGGATGACGTTCTACCGACAGACAAAAGGGAAGCAAGGAAGATAATTCTAAAGTCGTCTAAATTTGTGTTGGGAAAGGACAACAGTCTATACCGACGATCATGGTCGGGACCAATGCTTAAAGTTGTACATCCAAGTGAAGTGCAGCTGATATTACAGGACTTGCATGAAGGAAGTTGTGGGTCACACGCAGGAGGCCGAACACTTGCTCACAGAGCAATAACTCAGGGATACTGGTGGCCGAAGATGGAAGCCGATGGAATAGAATATGCAAGAAGATGCGATCGATGTCAACGCTTCTCCCCGATTATCCGGCAGCCTGCCGAAGAACTCAACCCGCTGGAAAGCCCATGGCCGTTTGCGCAATGGGGCATTGATTTAGTCGGACCATTGACCACAGCTCCAGGAGGCTTCAAACATCTGATCACTGCAACGGATTACTTCACAAAATGGGTGGAAGCAAAGCCATTGGTCCACATAACTGACGAAGACGTGAAAAACTTCCTTTGGAAGAACATATTCACTCGGTTCGGATCCCCGTATGCAATAGTCTTTGACAACGGTGCCCAGTTCGTCAGCGCTCCGATGGAGGCTTTTCTGGCCGAACATAAAGTTCTTTTTTACAATTCAACGCCTCATTACCCGCAGTGCAACGGACAGGCTGAATCGACTAATAAAACGGTCACCTCCGGCATCAAAAAAAGGTTGGCAGCCAAAAAAGGGAAGTGGATGGAAGAGCTATACCATGTGTTATGGGCTTACCGAACAACACCACGCCGGTCTACTGGACAAACGCCGTACTCACTTGCTTTCGGTATGGAAGCTGTAATTCCAACGGCACTAATGTGGCCAACCAAAAGGACTCAGGATTTCAACGCCGAACGAAATAGTGAAGCAATTAAGCTGAACCACGACTTGGCCGAAGAAAAATGAGACAACGCTAGGGTTCGGATTGCAGCTTATCAGAATGAAATCGCAAAGACATACAACCGATCGGTCCGCGCTCGTCCATTTAAGCCCGACGATCTAGTCCTGAGAAAAGACGTTGGGAGGGGCAAGAAGAAAAAATTGAACCCGAATTGGGAAGGGCCATACAGAATTACCAAAATAGTCGGTGTTGGTTCTTACAATTTGGAGGCATTGGATGAAACGCCAGTTCCGAGGCCCTGGAATGCGAACAACCTTCGGCGTTACTACGCGTAGGGATTTCAGTTGTTTTACTTTCCCCAAGGCATGTTGCCACTTGTTAAATTCGACGGCATGTTGCCGATTGCATTATTTTCCTTTAAGGCAAGGTGCCATGTTTTAGTTTCGACGGCATGTTGCCAATTGAATTATTTTATTACTCGAATGATAGGCGTTCGGTCCTATACCGAAGATCGAACCAAGAATTGGAATGCAAGGCGAATAGTTTTCCCAATGTTGCATTACAAGCAAAAGTGACTTAAGGCGACCATAATGGTCGGACCTTTCATACGACATTAATGAAGGAGGTCCACTGGACCAGACTTCGCCGAGTTTGTTTAAGGCGACCATAGTGGTCGGACCTTTCATACGGCATTAATGAAGGAGGTCCACTGGACCAGACTTCGCCGAGTCTGTTTAAGGCGACCCTAGTGGTCGAACCTTTCATACGACATTAATGAAGGAGGTCCACGGGACCAGACTTCGCCGAGTCTGTTTAAGGCGACCCTAGTGGTCGGACCTTTCATACGGCATTAATGAAGGAGGTCCACGGGACTAGACTTCGCCGAGTTTGCTTAAGGCAACCATAGTGGTCGGACCTTTCATACGGCAGTAATGAAGGAGGTCCACTGGACCAGACTTAGCCGAGTTTGTTTAAAGCAACCATAGTGGTAGGGACCGTAGTGATCGCTTTTTTGAAGCAACCGATCCCGATTTTGGCCCGAAGGAAATAACGTAAACAATAAATACTATGGATTACGTCATGATGAGACAACCCAACCCATAATGGGAGAATAGGGGTAGCATTCATTCAACGGCAAAACATGGAAATGTTAAAAAAGGATAAACTTGGACGAAAACAAGCAAAGAACGAAACCGACGAACAGGGTCGGTAATTAAAAAGGTTATTACAACCAAGGCTTGGTGAATGCCGAAAGTCTGGCACCGGCCGGAATAAAAAGTTTTGAAATGAAACCCTCGCATCGCTAAAAAATAAGTAAAGTCCTACGGCAAAGGCTTTTCGTGTATCAGCTGGCCATCGAGATGGATCGTCGGAACATCCCTGGTGACCTGGTGGATTTCCTTAGGATCCGAGATAGGTACGGCCGATGAAGTAGATGGACCCGGAGCAGTTGGCCGAGGGCAGGGAGGGACTTCGTTGTAGAGGGGTGAGGTGGCTGGTACTCCGGCTGTTTCAAGTGCGGCCTTCCAGCCAAACTGGCACCCATATTGCAGTAAGCCCGACACCTAATCTTCATAAGCCTTGATAATTGTTTTCCCGGCCTCATCCCACGACTCGTCCTCTTTGGCCTTCAAAGCGTTGGGAATCTTGTCGACCTCAACTTGGAGAGACGCGGCTTTCTGAATTGCTTCGGTATACTTCTGACCGAGCTCATCCAGTGCCTTCTTGTTGTCGGCAGCGTCTTTCATTGCCGAAGAAGCGTCGGCTTTGGCCTTGGCATTCTCCTCCTTAAGCTGAGTGTTTTCCTCATTCAGCGCTTCCACCTTCTTCTCAAAGCCCAGCAACAACTTTTTGCGTTCATTATAGACATCTCTGATACTGGCCATCTCCTGGAGAGCCTGTGAAAGAAGAACATAAGTATTCGATACAGATAGATGAACGATTCGGTACAAAAAACTAGGCACTTACCGTAAACATGTGCTGAGTGGCCACAACGAACGCGTCGCCGCCGTCCTTCTCAACCCGAGCCATATCTTTCGGCAGTTCAAGTTGACGGTTGCAGTAGGTTAGCCGAGGGCTCCACGGCGCGTCGTCGGGGTTGAGGTTTTCGGTCGGGATCTCTTCGGTCCTGTTTTGGCTTTCTGCCCCACCACTGGAAAGCGATGATTGACCAATGTCACCGACAGTGGTTGAAGAAGCTACAGAACGATTTCCATCGGGACCAACCGAACGTCGCCGTTTTCGTCTCTCTTGTTTCGACACCGTAGGCCTTTCGTCGGTACTTGTTGAGGCTTGCGTTGGGGCCTGCGTTTGTGCGTTGGCGGCAGAAGAAGCCGGAACTCCCGTGGTGTAAAGAAGAAATTTTGGGGTAAAGCTACGCCCCATGATGTCGTCAGAAGACTGAAAGGGATCAGGAGAGTCCCTGTCTACAGGAAGTCTTTCGGCACCTCTCAGGGGATGACTCGGCAACGGAGAAAGAACCGAAGGATGAGGTGCAGATACTTGAGGTTGAGATGTGGTGGCTGCAAGAGGAGAGTTCGGCACCTGTCGACTTCGGATCTCTTCGGTAGCAAGCTTGTCAGCACGCCTTTGCCTCCACCGTTGGTCGAGAGTTGTGTTGTAATTCGGCACGTAACTAAGGAGCGCTGGGGCTGCACGGTCCCGGACTCGAAAGAAAGCTTCAATTCTTTGCCAATTGGCAAAACGTTGCCGAGTTGAGGCAAGTGTTTTGTCTGCAGAACCACAAAGAAAAGTCAGTAATTAGTTTGAACAGAAATATCACATAAAATATGAAGAGGTAGATTACCGATCCCCCTATTCACTGTGTGCGGGATTGGAAACACGTTGGGTTCATTCGGTCCGAGTCCCAGCGGCCCCTCACGAACATGAAATCGTTGGCATACTTGTCCGAATCAGGGAGGGATGTAATGGGAAGGCCGAAAGTGGAAAACATGTGGACCACGCTGTCCGTAGACCTGGGAGCAAGGAATACTCGGCCAGTCGTAGGGTTTTGACCGACGTAATAAACACCGAATAGATCGTCCAATATAAATTCCAGGTTATGAAGGCGTTTTAACTCGGCTATACCATTCACGATCCTAAAGGTGTTCAGACTAAGTTGCGCTGGGGTCACGTCCAACGCGTTGAGAAACTCACGAGTAAATGTCTGAATGGGAAACCTCAGTCCTGCGGCACAAACGGCGAAGATAGGAACTACGGTCTCATGAGGCTGCGGGGCGCGATGGTTGTTAGGATTAATGAGAATCAGTTCAAGCTCCACATTGGTAGGGATTTGGAACGACTCCCTAAAATCCCGGAGTGCCTCCTCCGATGCAAAAAAGGCGCGGTATGTATTAGAACCCGTCGGTCCATGGCCACGGCCCTGGCGCTGACCGGAGGTTCGGCCACGTCCTCGCCTCTGACGGCCACTTGTCCTACGGGCCGCTACAGTGGGGCTGGTTTGATGTTGGGCTAGGGAGGTTGAAGGCTGAGACTGTTGATCTGCCGAAGGACCAGTGTCTTCGGCAGAGTTGGATAAGTTCTCATCGTCGTGACCTACGTCATAGTCTCTGATCTCATCTCCCTCATCGGTAGTTGCCGAGCGAAGATCGTCAGACATCTCAGGGACCTGGAAGTGCACGGGTGAAGTTGTTAGTATCTATGGTGGGAAAGTTAAAACCTACGGCTTGCCTAAGGGGCCTACGGTTCGAGTTCCCTAGTGATTTGACAGCATTCTAAAGGTTTTCGACTCTAACACCCAGAAAAATGTATCAAAAAGACTAGAAAGGGGTCAGAAAAGAGAACAAACGAACACGACAAAAAGAGAAGTGATTTACCTATGGATTGAAGGGAGCTTTGATCTTCACAAACGAATCGCGAATCGCAGACGTGAACAAGACGATGAGCTGGGACTTGAGAAACAGCAAAAGTCTCTCTCTGGCGATCTCGACCCTATTTATAAAGGATGAGATGAGAAACGAAAGGGCGCGGGAAACGAAGCACCGCTGCCGAAATTCAAAACGACAGAGGTACCCGCTTATGGGGGCTTGCCACGTGTCGTATCGGGTACGGGGCCCGCGTGGGGCTGTCAGCGGAACGTCACATCATTATGATGTGTAATAATTGCGTATCTCGGAGCGCGACACGTGGATAAAAGGATAAGCTCGGAGTACGAGACGACGCTTGGGAAGCACGCGGCGTTATAAACGTATGCGGCGTTAAACAGATGACTTCGGCCTGAAAACGTTTAACTTTCCGTGTCTGCACGGCGAAAAGTTAAGGGGCTATTGTGGGGGGCGAATATAATCATATTGAGCCGTACCCTATATATGGCCGTACATAAACTCACATTGGCGATCGTGTATCTTACGATGTTGTTGTGGCCGACGGTAGGCTGTACGCCCCGTTAGGGCCGATGGTATCTCGAGGAGGCTTGATAGGGCCGAGATAACGATATATCTCCGGATCAACGCAAGGGCCCGTCGGTTTAGGCAGTATGCGGGTGGGCGGTTAAGGCACGACCCATAAAGCAGGACCCGAATGACCCATGGAGGCGGTTACGGAAAGCACGTGCCGAGGGACCCCCGACAGTTGGGAGGAAGCTTTTAGAAGCTTCTAGATGGCCACATGGCGTCCGCCTATAGGCCATGTCTCATGGCCACAGCGTGACGTGTGACGTCACAGGGCTTGGAGAGCAAGTACAAGAATACTTATAAATACCAAGGGATAAACCCTAGAGGTACACACACAATCTCAGATCTACTACTCTTTGTATTCTCTCCTTCTGTAGACTAACTTAATCGTCGGAGTGTCCTTGGGCAAGAGGCCCGAGTGACACTAACCACTGTTCTCTGGCGCAGGATCGTTTATCGGAAGGTGCAAGTACATTCTAGGAAAGCGGTACCCCATGTCGGAATCTTCCCACTACAATGACCGTTCGTTTAATGGGGGTGAACATAGTTATCAACCATATATGAGTCAGATGATGGACCATAGCGGATTGGATCCTCATGTGAAGATGCCAAGGGAGCTCGATCTTTATTTGGTGAGGGCCACACTTTCCTTTTCACTAGAATATGATACTTTAACAAAATTGTCAAGTACTCAGAAACTTATATCAATTTCAAATTCTTGGTAATTTTCTAGATAAGAATTCTGGGTATGTAGCATTGCTGAACTCCTTCAACTCAGTTTAGAAGCCCATAAACTCTAATCGGAATTTATGACGAAATCAAATTCTTAGCTACTCCCTCCGTTCCAAAATAATGGTTACTTTTGGGTAGTCGTGCCACTCAAACAATTGTCAATATTTCACCATTTTCAACATTTTTTATAATTTCAAAATTTTTGTTTCATAAAACTAATTGAGATCTATCAAACAAGATCCATATTGGATATAAAAAAGTATTATAAATTAGAAGATATTGACAATTTATGAGAGATTCTAAATAAGGAAAGGTGACCAGCAATTTGGAACAGAGGGAGTATGTAATGGTTGCGGATCTGCTGTCCCGAAAAACCTGTCCCAACTCCGTGCCCCGTCTATCCAAGCCGCCCGTCCGAGCAATCGACGGCTCAGATGTGCAGATGAACATGTATGACTTAGATATGTTTGGGGTGAGATGGAATCCAAACCGTTAATTGCTCGGATGGACGGCTCGAATGAACGAGACAGAGAGTTGGGACAGGGAGTTCGGGACAGCGAATCCGCTTCCGTATGTAATATTCGGAGTAATTCTATTCCGACGTCAGGAATAATTTAGTAATCTTTTCCATGAATCATTTATTTTGGTAATTAATTAAAGTCAAACATTTCCCTTTTGTATGGCTGGCCAGTAATCTAGGATTTCCATACTTAGTTTGGCAATGTGATTCTTACTTGGTTTCACAATGTAATTCCTTATTGTATATATCTCTAGAAATCATATTTCTAAGAAACATGAAAGTTTAGCATCATATTCCTATGACAAAAGATAAAGGCACTAACACTTTGTACCAACTCTCTCACATGGGATATGTGGGACCCAAATATGAGTGGTAGGTCCCACATATCTCATGTGAGAGTTAGTACAATTGTTGGTGCAATTGTTAGTGTCTGTAGCAAACCTGTATTCCTATTTTCCCTCAAGATTACAGTCATCCAATACCCCTATTTATTGTCTTTGACCATACTTAGACTCAAGCAATCAAAGGTTTCAAATTTCAATAACATGTGGAGTGTGCCTAATGTGGAAAATTCTACAATACACACCCCTTAAAGGTGTGTACAATATGCACCCATTGTGTGGTCCATATTGTGCCACCTCATTGGCAATCGTAACATTTTTTAGTGTATCGTAACTTTTTCAGAAGTATGATTTGTAAGATTTTCTATGATTCATAACATTTGGTGCGTCTCGTAACTTTTGTACAAAGAATTCGTAACTTTTATTAAAATTCGTAACTTTTGTTAATTGATTCGTAACTTTTATAGGGGTGCATATGATACACACATAAATAAGGGGTGTGTATTGTAGCCATTTCCGCCTAATGTTGACAAATTAGTAATTGCAAAAGTCTCATCTCATGCATTTTGGTGCATGAGATACAAATTACGTTTGAATGATGAATTTTAGATAGAAAAAATTGTGAAACTCTCTAAGAGCATCTCCAGCCCTATACCCTTTTTCCTCAAATTTGGGTAAAAATTTGAGTAAAAGCTCCATTTGATACCACCATCTCCAGTCCTTGACTCAGATTTTGAACCTCTACCACCACCTGCCACCAGCCGTCGCCGTCCGCCGCCGCAACTCTTGAAAAATCAGATTGACTTGACGATGACAACAGCTCCTTGACGACGACCACCACCACCACTTGAAGACGACAACCACCACCTCTCCTCCAGATCTGGACAACGACGACCACCACTCTTTGAAAAATCAACTCTCTCTTGACGACGACGACGGTGGCGGCGACGAAGACGGTGGTGGAAGGTGGTCTGACGACGACGACGAAGACGAGGATGGTGGTGGAAGGTGGTCCGACGGTGGTGGAAATTTGGTTCAAACCCTTTTTTCTCCCCAAATTTGAGGAAAAATTTGAGTAAAACTTGATTTGGTATGGGTTTGGTTCAAAGAGTGGAGTGAGGTTTTGGGGGTTTTTACTCAGATTTTGGTTTTGGGTTTGAGTTTGAGTCTGGGCTGGAGATGCTCTAATGGTGCCAAAAAACCAATGACTGGTGGATTAAAATTGTTGTGGTGTTCCTTTTTTTTTTTTTTTTTGATAATAAAGAGTGTCCCGATGAATCAAACTAATATCTCAAGGCCATCCCACAACCCTTTCCCTTTCCACGCATTTGCGTGATGTGAGGTGGTCCAAGTACAAATCGCTGTCGAGAGGAACAAATCCTACGACCTTGGGACGGTAAGCCCCACCGAGGCATGGGTTGGGGTTGTGGGGTTTGTTCTTTGACTGAACTATAGGTAAATAGTTACCATTTTGACATGAATACCATGCATGCGACAATAATCAAGACTAAAACACCCAAGTTAATGACCAAACAAAATTAGGCATAATGGAAGTTGAATCCAACTCCCAGGGAAGGAAGACATTGACCAATGAAAATGAGGCAAACCCCCCTTAAGAGACTAAATGGGGAATGTGGTCGAGGTTCCACAAAATTCGGCGATGAATCTACTGCTCAAAACAACGCAACTCTTTTGTTTGCATTCAGACTATTGTTACCATTTCAGGTTTGAATTGTTGTTGTTCAAGAAAATGTTGTTCTCAACGATACCAATTTGGTGGAAATATCAAAGGCTGTGTTCAATGTCTAACTATTCGGTGCTCTTGGAGCACGTACGGTCACGTGGTGCCCGGGACACTCCAACACCACCAGATTCCCGTAGGATCCACAACTAAGTGTATGGACTCCATGTAAATGTGTGGTGCTGGAATTAATGATCCGGAGCACCACGTGGTTGTGTTATGAGATTATAAACAACTTGAACTAAGCAAACTACTACAAGGTTTGATTTTAAAATATCAATGACCTTTAAAAAAAAAAAAAATTTTTTTGGGGTACTACCTTTTAGAAAGTCGTTTGCCCCTGATATGTTACCCAATCGAGCATATCTCAAACGGTTAATACCCTTCAATGAGTTCTGTTCCATAATAACCATACTTTTGTAGGGTTTGCAAATGGACCCTGCTACACATACAGAGCGTAGTGCACAAAAAATGCACAGATCGTGCTCGGTGACCCACTTTTGGGTCCCACAAAAGTGATCCGAACCGTTCATTTTTCTTAGAAAATTTTTCCGAGTGGGCTCGGAAAAATTCAGCTCAATCAGACGGTTCGAAGTGGCCAAACCAAAGTCACACCGTGTCAATCAAAAAAATTTGATTGAAACTTCTTATGTAGGTGATGGAACATTTTGTCTTTGGTAAATACTGAGATTTGAGGATCTCTTCTTTGTAGCTCTTTCGAGGATTTATTTGCCTTTAATTTATGCAGGATCTCTTCTTTGTAGCTCTTTTCCTCTCTCCGTGAAATAGATTTACACCCAATGTACGTCGAACCACGTAATATCTATCTCTTGTTACTTTGAGTCTTACTTTGAGTCAATATTGACAACCATCAACTTTTCTTGGAACACGTGTTGAGTCTTTAGGGGCTCTCTGCACAACAAAAGAAAAACTCCCGCAAAGTTGGAGCCGTTCCCTCTAGGGAAGGGAAAGAAGGAAGAGAACAGAGGTAGCTACAATTTGTTTACAAAGAGTTTCTGGGTTGCAGTCATTGTGAATTTTTAGTCTGGCTGTTTATAAAAATCCAATTGAAATGAGATGCAAAGAGGTGGTAGCAAATGTTAACAAGTTCATAACAAACTACTGCAAACACGGTAAAAGGGTTATGGAAGGATTGAAGAGATTAGTCTAGTTCATCGGAACTCTCTCTATTATCTGTAAAGAAAAAATTGTCATCCTGAGGTACAACAAAGGCCTGAGGCATCCATGGGTCTGTTACGAAATCTTGTCATTCATTGTAGTCCTCCCTCATGACCGGGGATCCTCGAGGGCGGCCCTGTAGGGCGGCTCTTGTGCTATTGACTTCAACAATTAATGGCTCGGATTTTATCTCAGCAATGAACAGCTCAGATCTATAAGGACGCAGATGAAATCCAAGCCATTGATTGTTGAAATCAACGGCCCGGAGCCGCCCTACAGGAGCGCCCTCCAAGAAACACTCCTCCCCTCTCTTTACATCAAAAAGTCTCCATAATTTTCAAAATTTTATTGCTACATTATTTTGAATGAAATTTCAGTGCGAAAATCAAATTCAGCATAATTTTTTCCTTGTCAAAAGGTCTAGACAGAGCAAAATCAAACTTGATTACAAAAGCTTCTTCTTTCACATCTAAACAATACAAAAATTCTATCAAGTTCTTGTACTGATATCAAACACTAAACCTTAACCTATGGAGCTTAATATTGCTTCCAAAATTTAAACAAGCTGAAAGAATGATTGCAAAATACTGTACATCTCCAACCCTAATCTGTTTCCGGTGGCCCTTCTAAACGTATATAGTCGTACATGATACCTTTGAAAGGGCTTGAGCCTCTTGACTGTGTCAAATATACTGTATTGCTTCTAGTGACAAGTTGAGATGCTGATATCTCCATTGCATACAACCAATACAAGCCATGAATACCGTGCCTAGCGATAGCATTGTCCTTGCCTATGAACCCTGTTGTGAAGTGAGGGGCTGTCGTGACATCTGCCTCGTTGACTCGAACCTTTCCAAATCGAAAAATTTGTAAGCAAAACACAAATTACGCAGCAATGATGTTGGTATGCCTTTTTAAGGATGCAATGTTCCTAAACTACTCGACATCATCTGCATGAAAATTGCCTAAATGAGTTGAAAACTAAGTCGTTATCACTTAAAATACTTTAAAACACATAGAAAATATATATATATTTCGCACTTTTACAAAACAAAGATCAATGATGTTGAAGACACGTGAAAGCAAAATTCCACAAATCACATGAAGAACAACCTTGGCAAGCAAATTCCTTTTACCATTCTCACTACGACATCATTTGTCAGAACACCTGTGTCCCTGCCAGCTAAAATGACAATTTTGATTCACCAAAGAGGAGGTGGACCAAAAGCAGATGTCCAAGGTATGCCCGATCATAGTATAACAGATTTTGACGCAGTTCCATAACGAATATGCTTTGAACTTTGGAATGTAGGGTGGACATGGGAGTATGACCAAAGAATCAAGGGAAAAGGAAAGTCGAAAAAGAAAACTTCCATACTTGGAGCTCGGCTTCATGGGCTGATGCTATTGCTAAACGGAGCATATAATTTCCAGTCTCCCTCACATCATCTAGATCGAATATGATTCTCCATGTGGTTGGTATGTAAGTCTTATTTCCTATATTCCTGCAGAGCAAGGTTAGAACCAGTACCAGCAAAATTGTGAAGCTCGACAGCTTGAAATTGAAACACACACCTGTTAACTTGAGCAAAGAACCAATCCGTTTGATAACTGCTAATGCCCACAGTGTAGGCCAGATCCTCGTCTGGATAGACATCAGTGTACCGATCCCACAATCCGTATTGCCTATACCTATTGCTCAGAAACAGTTCAAGGGTGACTATTGCAGTTAATAACAGGATCACAAGCATTAATGCTGTGTATAGATCTCGGATATGTATAAGACAAAGAAAAGGGAAGCGAAATAAAGGTTGGTTTGCATGGGGAAATCCCTTTACATTTATCTTTGCCTTCACAAAACCCTCCACGAATCCAAGATCCAAACACAGCCTAGAGTTGGATCTTGGATTGGTACAATGAAAGAGGTAAGAAACAGTAAAGAGACAAAAATTGCTTCACTAATCCCCTTTCCCTTTTTTTCACTCCATACATCAAAGATCCAAATACAGCCTAAGCAGATTTTGTTTGTATGAGGGCTCACTTATCTGGAAGATCGACATATAATCGGTTCATTAGAGTCGGATTTGGGTCTGGCACATAAAATTCAGCAGCCCTCCGATCAGGGATCCCTATCTCCCATAGGGTTGCACCTTCTCTTGGAGGGTCATAAACAAGAACACCTAGTCTGGTATGTCTCCCTGCTTATTTTCCATGTATATAGTTAACCATTGCCCAATTTCCATTTCATTCAAATGAAATCGAAGCTAACAGTGCGAAAGTTGGGACCTGGTGCAATGGTGATAAAAGCATCGTATTTGTAATCCCCAATAATGCCTGGTACCCATGCATACAAGCTATAATTTCCATCTCGGACGCCTTTGATCAAGAAGTACCCTTCAGCATCAGCTTGAGTCCAAAATTGATAACCCTGAGATGCTAAAATTAAGCATTAGTCTTTTTTCCAACGTATTCGCTGTCATAGTTGCTCAGTACAACGAATAAATTATCCACATGTACACATCAAGAGGCGAAAAAAGATTTCAATAATTATCAGCCAATTTGAGACATATCAGCTAATGTTGAAGCCATGCCACACATAAGCGAAATTTTAAAATTAACCTTGTTTTCTCTTTGCCACGATCCAATATCTCCTGGGGGAGCCAACCCCACAAAAGCTGAGTTCGCAGTCATAAGGGCTTCATTAATGTACCTAAATTAAGACATCTTATCAAACGCCATACAATTATATATTTTAAAATGAAGAAGAAAGATGGTTGCTTTACTATGCAGAGGTACCTGTCACGGACTAGTAATCGACCAGAAACTGTGCCTCTTTGATCAGCATGAGGGAAGTCTTCTGAAAGAGGAAAATCATATGGCCAGCTCTGGGTTTCCACCAACATCTGTATAGTGTATATAACTGAGGCTTACTACCATACTATAATGTTGATTACATTTATGTGTACAACATTTTATGCCCTGCCTAATACCTGTTCTTTAGCATCTTCCCAAAGTGTCAATACATCATCATCGGGGGAAGCTGAGTTTAGGTAGACGAGAACAGGGCCAAACACCTTTTTCCATGGCTCGCCAGATCGCAATTTTATGGCCAGACTGTCTCCAGCGTAATGGGTGCTGAAAAACATCTGGAGATAAATAGCCCAATCCAAAAAATAGTATCACATATACAATAGCTAAACGAACCAAAGGTAGGAAATGAATAACGTAGCTGAACCCAAGTAATTAGGATTAACACTTGTTGCATTGAGTTGAGCATGTATTGGCCATTATGTTGGGCCAGTTACACTGTCTGTTTTGAACCCAGGAAAAGAAAGAGGAAACGAAAGGAAATTTATTACTTTTCACTTCCTTCGTTTGGCTCCAAATATGGGATGGAAGGGAGAAAAGGCAAAATTCGATTAAAAAAAATTACTTTCCTATTTCCCTTCTTGTCCTCATTTGTTTAGTTTCTTAATCACTTTCTTCCCCCATTTCTCAAAATCAAACAAAAGAAAATTACTTTTCTCCTCACTTTCTTTTCCTTTCTTTGCCAACCAAACAAGAGAAACACTTTTCTTCCTTACCCTCTCTCTTTCAAAAGGATACCAAACATGAAAGACACGATGTGTCCATGCCAAGTCTTGCATGGTGAGGTTGTGGGCTGGAAAGGGAACTGTGGGATACTTACAGATAAGGTGGTCGGACCGACGTGTGAGGTGAGGTCTTGCTTGACAGGGCCACCAGTTCGGAACTCATCACTTGGTGTGATCATCCAGAATCCAACGGGCGGGTCAGAGGAGATCCACCCATGAACTTGGTTGTCTTTGTCATCACATGCATATTGGTACTTGTCATCCACCTAGACAACAAAAATAACAAGATGTTAGATTTATTCCATCTTTTGTGGATTAGCATAGTCATTTATTATTTGAAGACAAAAAAACCGACCATCAAATTTATTGGAGTGCTTGTTTAGACTCCTTTTGGTTAGTGATCACCATTTGATTAGGAGTCATTTTGGAGCACCTATTTTTTGGGTTATAGTTTTCTTTTAAGTGTGGGTTGGTGGTATTTTGTTATTTTGGACCCATAATGGGCTGGGCCAATTTATTAGGCAAAAGAGGAGATTCTACCCTCATCCTATATATACATGTTTGGCCCACTAAAACACAAAAAGGATAGAGGGTAGATCTCTCACTCCACAAAAAGGGAAGAAAGTTGTTTTCAAGTTTGGGGTTTTTAGCTCTTGGTTTGATCAATCTTGGAGCAGCAGCAGCTTACTATTACACTTAAGGCTATAGCATCTTCATCATTAACAGGTATGTGTTTTGTTTTCTCTTATATTTCATATGCCATGGATTGGAGCATGAAGTAAGGATTTGTTAGATTTTGGTAAAGCTAACTCAAGAAGCTATCCCATTTGTTAGAGCTTGTCCCACATTGGTTAATTATAACCTCCGAGTCTAGTATATGAGCCTGGGCAGCCTCTCCACTCATTGCCAATTGGTTTTGAGTTGGATGCTTTAACATGGTATCAAAGCTAGGCCTTGGAGGATTTTGGACAAGACTCTCTTGGTTATTGCCCCGTTGTTTGTGCCATAAGTGCATCTTGTTTCGTTGTGATCCCAATGTTGTGGATCCATTGTTTAACTCTCCACGTGCGGATCAGGGGTCGCACGTGCGGGGGAGTGTTAGAGCTTGTCCCACATTGGTTAATTATAACCTCCGAGTCTAGTATATGAGCCTGGGCAGCCTCTCCACTCATTGCCAATTGGTTTTGAGTTGGATGCTTTAACACCATTCAACCTAAAACACTAAACCCAACAATACTTAGTTCAAATTTCTTGACAAATCACCAAAAGGAATCATCTTCAACTTCTGCGAAATTTGTCCAGACAAAAGTTAAGACTGCCTTACCAATGCTTGTAAATATGGATACCCGCTAATAGAGAAGTAGATTGTATAGTATGTGAATTGTGAAATTTACCTCCCCTCTGATCTCTGAATTGCTTGGATTTGTCAATAGAACAGCTTCAGGGTAGTCAAGAACTTGGCCAGTTCTGCGGTCCTCAGCTGTGGGCATGATCCTTTGCCTTTCGTCCGATACAGCCATGTATCGGAACCTATAAATGTAACAATCAGCAATAAATTTGATCTGTTCAGTTCAAACCTTGTCAACAACTCAAAATAACATCATTGCTACTTCGCTTTTGGAAATGAAATTAACTATAAGAATTCTATCTTACAGTTTCTCTTCAAGCTTGAATACAATCCTTCCCTGGTAGATATTTACATCAGGCCATCCCTCTGCGTGTTCGAATATTCCATAGGAATAGAAACCTGGGCAGCCACGCAGCATTATGAACCTGCAAACAGGATTCATATAATGGCTTAGTTGGTGTGATAAGAAGTGTAACTAGATATCTGTTTGGATACAAACTAAGCTGATTATGGAGACTTCAACGGCACCTTTTATCTATGTTAAGAGGAATTCTACTGCCATTCAGATCAGAATTCCACGTCCTTGTAAAAGAGAGCTCAATTTGATTTTCATCTTCCATAACGACGCTGAAACGTGTTCCTTCTAGCCTGCCCGACAGCAATTGAATTGATTGGTTAGCAAAAATGTTGAATTACAACACAAAGCAATTCTTATCAAAATTATAGCTTGAGAAAAGGAAGAAGAACTCACAAGTCATATATTCCACCAAGATTTTCTGGATTGTCCCAAACGACGTCCCAATACCTACAGTCAATTAAACTTAATCAAAAAGGTCCAAAATCTTACCTGATAAGGCAATAATATCAAATTCTTGTAAAGATCTACTGAAAACAAAAGCAAGTAAATGTAGTACCCTCTGTTTCTTTCTATATTGGGTTCCAGTACATTGTCAATCCCATTATATTGGATTCTGGTGACCACTCCCTGAGGAGATGACAATGTGACATTGACAAGGCCATTTTCCATCACAACCTGGGAAATTTTAGATATGTGATGAGTAGAAGTAACCCAAAAAATTTCTCTAAGTGACAAAGATTGTGTTTGGTTAGATAGTTTAGTTTAGTTTTGATGATGTCAGCAGGTGTAATGAGTGGAGAGAGATAGAGAGAGAAATGAGGATGTCATCAAAACTAAAACTACAACTAAACTGGAAAACGAACAGGGCCAAAATCACTAGAGTTTTACATGCTGATCCAGTGTACGCAAATAAACTGGAGGAAAGAGCATTTGTTCTTGGTCGTTGGTGCTTCCTGAAAAGTTTCTGCAATCAAATCAACCAAAGATAAAAAGAAAAGAAAAGATAAGATAAGACAACAAATGAAGATTGGAAGCAGCAAGTTAGTGCTCGTGTGTTTCTGTTTCTATACAGGTCAGAGAGATAGAGATTTGATTACTTTCTACATGCCAAAGTTTCACAAAGGCATGCTGCGAATTGCATAAACCATAACTTAAAAGCATGCTTAGATATTGGATTTGCCAAGGGAAAATGAAAGGGAAATCGAATTATTCAGATATGTAATTCCTTCGGGGGTAACCAGCCAAAAAAATGATTTGCTGGGAATTACCTACGTACTCATTTTCTGATCGTAATCCAACCAAACAAAACAGAAAAAAAAAAACAATCGTTACTACACTTGATTTTTCCTTTTCCTTTCTACCCACAAATTCACTAGCCAAACTTAAGATAATTCAGCTCAAAGCAAACAAGTAACAAAACTGGCTTCCTATTCTATTGGTAGACGTATTCATTAGGGTATATCAAGGATTTCGTCAACAAGAATAGAATACTATCTGCTTCATGATTTCATCTTGTAACTTCCTATTCGTGGTGATTTTGTTCCCATGTTTCCCTGTTTGATTAATTTCCTGTTCTTCAAGAATCAGGATTAAATGTTATATACAGAGATGTAAATCTCTATCAAATAGTACACACTGTTCGCCAATTACAAAATCCCAGTTCAATTTGTTTTCCCTTTTTTTAATCCCGTGAATTTTATGTTCACTTGCATACAAAAATCCCTATTTGATTAATTTCCTGTGACCTTTCTGGTGTGGGTATATATACATACACACATATACATATGCATACATGCGCATAGAAAAGAGATGGATTAGAGGAAACCATGGTAAAGAGAGATCGATTATGAACAGCACTCGATTGAGTCGACATGGTAGCTGATTAAGCGCGGGACGCCACCACTGGCAGCGGCGGCGCCAGAATGTAGGGCTTGCCGACAGTAGTAGACGCCACCCTCTCTCTCTCTCTCTCTCTCTCTCTAGCCTCCATGGCTCCATTGCTGTCCACCGCGATCCCTGATTTCCCGCCAACGAACTCAAGAAATCCCTCTTCTCTCTAAATTCGCCAAAGGGTTGTTAACAGGTAGTGTTGGAAGTATAGGGGTGTGCTGTAATTTTTGAAACTATAGGGTGGTGTTGCAATTGTTCCAAACATGAGGACACAAGTTTGGGTTTCGGTTATAAGTTTTTAGTTTTTCAAATCCTCTAGTCGAAACGAATGAATAATTAGCGAAAATTTGATGCAAAACCAACAAACATGAATTTTTTTTTTTTTGAATAATCACAAAATCCCAAAATTACAAAAAGCCAAGTGAGATAACAGGAAACTCCTCCGTGACATTTCGCATTTAACTATTTTGCCTAGTTAAATTCATAAAATAGTATACTTTTTAATAGCCTCGATAGACACTGGGCTCTGTTTGTTTCGATGTAAAATATTTCACGCTGCAAGATATTTGCTATGTAAAATGGTTTTGAAAATTTTTGTTAATGCTTTCCGGTGTTTGGCTGATTAGTTGGAAATGTTTAACAGCCACTTTTCGTTGACGAATAATTCTTGTCTTCTCTCTCAATCCACCTCTTTGATTTCCTTCCTTGAGTACTCAAGAGGGAATTTTGGGTACGGGTAGGGTAGATCCATGTGGTGCCCAACACTAAATCCGAGCCATCCAAACATGTTTTGGACAGCCCAGATTCGTGGTGGCATTTTTGTAAATTTTAAGGACAAATTTACCCGCACAAATCTAGGCCGTCCAAAACATGTTTGGACAGCACGGACGTGGTGCTGGGCACCGCGTGGATCTACCCTACCCTACCCATACCCAAAATTTTTACTCCTACTACAGTACTTTAAATATGCCTGGTTACTATTTGCCGTTGTTTTGTTATTACTTTCTCTTTTCTCTCCCCCTCTTTCGAACATAACAAAAAATAAAAAAGAAAAGTAAGAAAGGAAAAATGTAAAGAAAAAATTTAAAAAAATAATGTTTAAACAGGTAATACATAAAATAAACAGTACTAGTACTGTTAGAATTTTGAAACAGAAAATGATTTCTTGTACTAAAAATTTGTTTTTTAACTAGCTAAAATACTAGAACCTTGTCCATGTTTTTATGGACCAAATATTGCTAAGAAAAGGAAGGGTATAATTTCTCACCAAATCTTTGATCATCTTGTTAGAATGGTGAGAAATTAGATACACATTGTATTTTTATGCATTTTTAAAAATTTCTTACCTATTTATTGAAATAAATAGCGAGATTCTTTTTTTCCCCTAAGCAAACCTATCAAATCAGAGGAGCAATGGTTTGGCTGGAGGATTTCTAAGTTCTTATTTTGCCCACTTTGACGATTAAATGGATTTATGTTTAGATCTTGTCGAGAATAATAATTCCGATAATATGATCAAGTTGTTTAATAGTTAATCTAACGTTAAACTGTAATAAATACTAATTATAATTTCTGTAAAAATAAAAATAAATAACTGGAAATCTAACTGCATAACATAAAAATATGTGACAATACTTGAATACAAAGACCGAAACTTTAAGAAACCATAATATGAATTGAGGCATGCGTAAATCGATTTTCTTAGAAAAAATATATCTGTTCTTGCAACATATGGTTGTAGACGTTCCACTTCTACGATGCAATGATTTTTCAGGAAATTTTATGTGCAAGATAGAACTTTCTTCACAAACAAAGAACCGTCTATATGCTCAAACCACTAAAAGTATAACTCCAAATTAAGAAAGTACGCAAATAATATACTGTAGAGTGCATGTAGACTGTAGTGGATAAAAATTTCTTATCCATCTTGCAGTAGGCACCTCTTTACAATAAAGCCAACACAAATGCCATAGCATATAATAACAACTAATGGACAATTAAATAAATAGAGTTACAAATATTTGCAATCAATTTTCCTCAATTTAAAGTTAGTCAGCATAGTAAACCATTTTAAAGAGGTTTTAAAAGCTTTCTTTTTCTAACAATGCCCCACATGATTTTAAAACCCTTTAAACTTGTAACAATATGCATGCTATAATTTATACACGAGCCTTTTTTTTTTTGTTGTGCAATGGGTATGGGGTACCTTCTAGGTTTGAACCTACAATCAGTGAAAGTTTAAGTTTCCAACAACACTGAACTAAAAGTCTTCAACTACGCCATTGAGCCAATTAAACTTCTACTTACCCTACACACAGTAGGGGCAATCCATATTGGTTCTATTTTGGTTAGCGGATTACAATCATGCACGCATACCCTATATCATGATTATCTTTAGGAATCAGCATATTTTATTAAAGTATTGACTCCGCTACCTCGGACTCATTTAGAGCTAAGTTCTTCCAACTCAACCATTTCTATAAAAAATCACTATCATCATAGGAATGAGACTAGGGAATACCTACCCACAATCTAAATATCGTTACCTTTCTAGTCAACTTATAGATTCATTATTACCCATTGAAAATTCTTCGCAGATCCCAATCACAAAGGTTAAGTGTTCACTGTGATGACTAGGCTTCACTAAGAAAACCTCTCTATGATTTTGCGATTAGCCTGCCTAGAGCATTGTACTCTTCCTTTCTATGCAGCATGCCCCTCTTTTTTCGAGGGACTCGAAATGTTTAGGACCATCAAGCAAATTAGCATGGTCCTTTTGTTTAATGACCAGTAGCCTACTAGGCATAACATATTATTGTGGTTAGTGGTCTCAAAACAAACCTTTATAGGGTCGATTCCCCTCGACAATGGTTTGTCTTTGGAGCCACCTCACCTCATGCAAACTTATAGAAAGAGCTGTGGGAAGGGCTAGAGAGACTAGTCCGGTTCATAGCTAGGGAAACTCTTCATTACCCAAAAAAAAATATATTTTTAATTTCTTGAGAAAGCGAAAACGTCTTTGTGACTTTTGGTAAGTGTTTGAACACCACATGCACCTAGTGTAGTTGGTTCGTTATTTCCCCTTGTAAAAGGGAGAGAGGTCTTGAGTTCTAGACCTCATTGAGGAGGTACTCAACTCCCGTTCCCATTGTAACCACTAATAATAAACCCCATTCATCCGATCGTTAGGAGAAAAAAAAGAAGAGACTTTAGCCTAAATGAAGTAATTACTATAAGATCCTCTTATATGTGGTATTTTTATGTTATGTAAAGTCAGACCCAACACGATCTTAATTAATAATCTGAACCTTTTATTGTACGAGGCTCACGATGTTTGTTTTTCATCTAAAAAGTTAGATTGATAGGAGATTGGTATCTATTTGAACGAAGCACATTTGACAGAAGAGAAATTAGCAACGAGACTCTTGTTGAGCATTTCTCTTTTAAGGGATTTTATTGTCATTACCAAAAAAAAAAAAAAACTTCATTGATGGGACCCTTTAGAGTAATGTCGTACTAGGGGTAATTTACAGCGATAAACAGTAAAGTTTTTTTTTTTTGATAATAATTTCGATATTTAAGCTAGCATACATGAACTTTAATTAATTATGGGATCAATTTCACATTTATTACTAGGAACCTAATTAAAGTCAAAACAAATTCAGTATGAACTGACCCGACAAGCTCTTAGAACCTCGCAGTATGTAGACAGATTTATGAGCACAAAAACTCATGATTTGATATTTTTTATTAGTAATTAATATCTGTAAAGATATTAAAAGAATGGATTTTCTTCCTTTTGGAAAAGAGAAACTCTAGAGGGAGTGTTTGTCTTGACAACACGAAGAGACAAGGTATAATTCTTCAAAAAGGAAGAGATAAGAATATGGGAAAGTGAATGATGTGGTAACTTTTTATCCCTAAAGTAAACGAGACAGACATGTGAAAGGAAGACCGAGGTATTCAGTTTCCGTCATGTGAAAATTTTGTGAAAGTTCTACTATTGTAATTATTCAGTTTCCGTCATGTGGTGTTTCGGAACATTTTACCACAACACATTTTTATGGAGTACACTACTAAATGTATAAACCTCATATTAATACGTGGTGCTAGAGTGATTCGAAACGCTAAGTAATTGTGCTCGGTGTTTTGGGACAACTGAATAATTACTCGTCCAAGTTACCAATTTTGCCTAATTTCTTTTGAATTTCTTTAAAAGAATCACACAACTCATTGAAATGAACCAAAAACAGGGAGAGGAGGACGTTTTATATATTCAATTATGGAACTATTTATCTTTTAATTTATACTATATGCCAAGCCCAATATTATGTATACGATACACGTATCTTTAAAAAAAATTACGACACACTTATCTTTAAAAAAAAAAAATTGAAAATCCATCTCAACCACTAATATTTATCTTCACTCTTTTTATTTTATCTCTTAGCAGGAAAAACAACTTTCAAACTTCACGTTACTAGTAATATTTTCACATATTGTTAAATCATAAATCGATGAAGAATAGTAAATGCCATCAAGCATAATAAAAATATTTGCGCTCCCGTGCATATAACACTTATACCGCGGTTGTTTATATATTTGTATGTACAATTACTGATGGTAGCAATAAAATCTGAGGGAAAAGAAAGAAATTGGCCCAGACACCTGATTATAAAAATAAGAATAAGAATAAGAATAAAAATAAAAATAAAAATAAAATCCGAGGGAAAACGAAGAAACTGCTGTGCAGTATGTGTGCCATTGTCATCTTCACTTCTTGCTTGATTGCAGTAACATCCAAAAAACTGATCAGATAAATTTTTCTCTCTCTTTCTAAACATTTTCAGGCACACAAAATTCAGACTTCGAAAAATGCATGCCAATACACAGATACACACACATATATGTATGTATCTGTACGTATTCTTGTGTGCATGAAAGCAGGGGATGAGTAAGAACCTGAATGGCGTCTTCCCAGAGCAATCTCCAATCAAGAACAAATGCACAGCAACTCCAATCCACCCACACATCAAAACCCATGATAATTGCCTCCTCATGTCTCAAATCAATTCACAAACCTGCAAAATCGTTACATACACAGATACATACATATTGATCAGAAACAGAAGACAATGTGTGATTACAAACACCTGAAAATTTCCAACAATTGAGAAAAACCCAAATGGGTTTTACTGTCTGTGAGTGAAAAGAAAGAAAAGAATGAGAAAATTTGGGTAAATACCCAAATGGGTAATGATAATATGGCAAAACCCACCTCTGTAAACCAAGGTATGTACTCTGTAAAATTTGCAACAATTGGGAAAAACCCAAAATGGGTTTTACTCTCTGCAAGTGAAAAGAAAGAAAAACATGAGAAAATTTGGGTAAAAACCCAAATGGCTAATAGTATTATGGCAAAACCCACCTCTGTAAACCAAGGAATGTACTCTGTATAGTGTTGAATAAGCTGCTTTTGGGTGTATTTTCTTGGGTTTGTTCTGTTTAGTGCATAAATCCTAAGTATTCTACTGATGTAAAGGCATAAGTGCATGTGGGTTTGGAGCCTTTTTGGTGTTTTCCCATAATCTAAGCGTTACTGAATCTAACTTTTGGAGTTTATTGCGGGTAACTTTAGACCATAAAAACAGGTGAATGGAATGGAAATGTTTATTAATA
This sequence comes from Vaccinium darrowii, assembly GCA_020921065.1. NCBI lineage: Eukaryota > Viridiplantae > Streptophyta > Magnoliopsida > Ericales > Ericaceae > Vaccinium > Vaccinium darrowii. The sequence continues at coordinate 39,335,134 of CM037154.1, forward strand.
GCTCTATATACAAAGGTGTTTGTAGGTATTTTAAGGGTTTTTTTTTATTTTTTATTTTTCTTGTATTAGGTAATTTTTGTTGACTTTTTTAAAAGAACAAGTAACGAATGGCTCCTTCTCCTTGGAGTTGTTGAGTCTTTGTTCTGTTTTATTTTATTAATTAGTTGAAAGTGAAAATTATGTCAAAGACATAACATCATCAACTCATCGTTTATCTCTATCTACTCTATCACTCCTTATTTGTTTTCGTTATTTTTTTAAAGAAATTTTTGTGCACCATTTGGTGGTTGTGCCAAAATTTGACTTAATTAGTGCAATCATGTCGTGACACGTAAGCATGTCATTTTGACTAGTTTTTCTTGTTAGGAAGAGTTTGTGAATTTTTTAAAGTGGATTAGTGTCGTTTATAGATGCATATAACAATTTTAGGAGATTTAACATTGACAATTTTAAGAGATTCAACGCTGATACGGTCTTTAGACGGCACAATAACAAATGCTATTTTATTTTGCCTTGTAACACGACACGAGTTTGGATGACCAGTAAAAGTGATGTCACAAAAAATGATTGCAACATGACCAAAAAAAAAAAAATTAACAAAAAATTTTTAGGATTTTAACTCTTAAAAAATAGTTGGTAGCATTTTAGACAAAATTTATTAAACAATCTTAAATGTTAATTATGATTATGTTGAGTTGAGTTTGCAATGGTTTAGTTTTTAATTTTTGAGTTTTTAAATAAGTTAAATGTTCATATTTAATATTTTGCAGTAAACACATGTACCTTTTATTGTCGTTGTATCATAGTTACATAGTTATATATAGCACATGCCTGTAACCGGTTCTCCAAAAATTGGGTAAACATTTTCACTATCTATCTCTTATGAGACCTTATACTCCTTCCATCCCCACATGTCTCACTACGTAAAGAGATTCGTATTTTTTTATTAAAAAAAAAAATTGTGCATAAATTTTTTTTCCCCCCTTTATAGCTGATTATAAAGATTAATTTAAGTACTCGGTCGCAAATAATTTAGATTTAATCATTCCTTAATCCAGCCTGGTTTGGTTTGGTTTCGGTTTATGTAAAATCGGTTAATATCAAATAAAGTGGGACCAAAAGTCTTTCACATTTTCCAACAAAAGGCTTTCACATTTTCAGTTCTCTGAAGAGACTTTTCACTCAAAATCTTGCTTTTTTTTTTTTGGGCAAGTACTCAAAATCTTGCTTCCCAACATAGAAAATGATAATAGGAGTATTCAACTTTATCCCATCGAAAAATGAAGGGAGTGAAATTTCCAATAAATTCCATTACGGCTACATGTGGCTCAAGATGATTGATTCCATTGCAAATCGGTCCATGAGAGAGAGAGAGAGAGATGGAGGCCGCTCGTGACACACATAAGAATATAGGTGACATGACAACCAGAGAATGTCATGTGAATTCTTCAGGAGAAACTGCCCAAGCTACTTTTCTTTTCCAACGTCTTTTGTGTTTCTGACAAAGAAAATTCAACCTGTGAATTTGAGGTGATAAAGTCTCTTATTTGGTGCTAGGGACGGAGCCAGAATAATGGTGTAGTGAGTGCGGATTATATATGTGAAGGAGGGGTGGTGTATTATAATTTGATGATATGCAAGCTCTTTCAATGGGGACTTGTTCTAAGAAAGCACGGCACCAAACAAGGATGAAGCGAGGGGGTGGCTAGTAGGGAAACGCTACAATTTGAAAAAACACTACATGCTTTTTCAATATAATAGTAGTGTTTTTTCAAATTGTAGTGTCACCCCTACTAGCCACTCCCTCGCTCCATCCTTGTTTGATGCCATGCTTTCTTAGAATTAGTCCCAATAGAGATTTGGGGGCCCTATAATGAGCTAACCCACTACGGGATTGTAGTGAGGCCAATCTGGTCGTCCATCTCGACACTGACAGTTCGAACTTGATCCAAATTTTAAATGATCCGAGCCGATTATTGTTTGGATTAAAATCCGAGTATACATTCCTGAGATGGACGACCGGATGACCTCACTACTGGGACCCCGGACTAGTCCTCAAAGTTGGTATTATTTATTATGTGGTCATACTCTTAATAAGTGGACTAGCAGCAAATTTAGCGGGGTGAGATATAATAATTTACTTTAATTTGTTAATGTAGAGTGAGACGAGAGATGACTCACGTAGTATGTTGTGATTTCACCCATCTCCGGGTAATTTCTAAAGCCTCTTTCACAACTATTTCATATGTGCTTGTTGCTTACGATAGGGGTAGGTGACTTTAAGTATTGAACATGAGATTTTGGGACGGAACAAATTTCTAAGTTTAAGATCTTTGTCACCACATCATGGAGGGACCGAAACACCACGTGACAGTGCTCTGAGATTCTGAGAACACTCGAAGATTTTTCCTCTGAAAGCACCCAATAATTTTCTATGTGACCAAAAGGTCGCAACCTTTTAGCTCCCGTGACTTTTGGCCTCTCCACATCCATTTTATCGTAATGAAGTAGGAGTAAATTTCTGGACCTCTGGCAATTGAAAAGGTAAAACTTGAAAAATACTTCCTCCATCCCAGTGGGTTGTCGTGCACTACAGGCCGTCAGATCCCAGATGGATGGTCCAGATTTGATTGCGCTACTCCACCCCTTTACATCCTATTCATTCATTGGCGCGCGCAGCGCAACTAAATCTAGACCGTCCATCCGGGCATCAAACAACCTATAGTGCACGGCACCTAAGTGTACAACACCCACTCCGGTTCCGGTTTTTAAAAAAGAAGAGCAATTTGAAACAAATGGAGTAGTTTCCTGGTCAATTTTTTTGGGGGGTAAATTTCCTAATCAATTTCCCAAGTTTGTTTTGGACTTTTTTTTGTTGACTTTAGAGTACTTTCTTTTTCAACTACTATGATCGCTTCTTTTCACCTTTTCGATTATTGTAATCTAAACGAACTCGTAAAGTCAAAAACTGCACAAAAAATGAACAAAGTCAATACTGTAATTGACGAAAGGATTAGATTCTTTATACATTTATTAAAAAATGAAGACATTTGCCATAGACATCCTATTTGAATATTGGTGCGTGTAGTGTACTGTAAAAAAAATTATCCGTATATTACAAATTCCTATATTGTTTTTGCATAATTTTCGAACCTTTGTTTATCAAACATATTGCAAATTTTGTAAGAGGTCCAAAATAGTGAAAATGGACAAACAATATATGGGGCGAAGAGAGTATATTATTTGGCTGCTTTTCGGTTGATGTAGTGATTATATTTTTCCTACTTCTTTTTGAAGGTGAATAAACTTGATATACATGTACATTAGTGGCAGACGCAGAATTACTAATTTGACATGTTTTGCAATGACCACTCTTTGGTAATTTAACAAAAGATTCAAAAGTGTACTATTTCGAAAGAAAATTGGGAGGGGTGCAGGGTCTAAACACCCCCCTTGCACCCCCTTGGGACCACCGTTGTGTACGTACCAAATAATGAGAAATAGAAAAAATAAAAAGAAATAAAGGATAAGGGCAGCCTTATTTCATCTAAAGGAAAATTACTCCTAATATTCCATTTGTAATTGTTTTTTCTTCTTTTCTCTTTCTCTTTCTCTTCACAATTGTTAAAAACAAACAAATACTAACATATTCCGATCAAAAGAAAAAAACAATTACAATTTAAATGTTGAAAGTTCGAGCAAGGGAAGAGAAGGGGGGAAACTCACCACCTGTTTTTTTATTTTTTTGTAAAAAAGGCAAAGCACAATAAAAGGAGTAAATTTTTTCTTACATTTTCATTTTGAATCATTTTTTCTTTCTTCTCCAATGAACCAAACAAAGTCCATTTTGAGGATTGGGGAACCCAATATAGTACTACTACAGATATATACATATATCTGGACACAAATGTGTTTGAAACTGTTCGATGCACGTGAGTTTCTCACAATAGATATAGAGCTCACATACATCAAACGGCTCCGAACAAATTTATGTTTGGATGTGTCCACATTCATCTTTCTTCGTAAACATTTTTTTAAAGCTGAAAAGAAAACTACGAAAAAAACATTCTCTGAACATGTGATGGTGGTCTCCCTCATGCGCCGCCCCATGCGTCGCACCGATATAATTAAAACAAAAAATAAAGATTAAAGATTAAGAAGAGAGAGGATAAAGAAGCAGAGAGAGAGAGAGAGAGAGAGAGAATGGGTCTGCACACAAATTGACGAATAATTCCATGGGTACCGATTGAGAGTGCATATTCTATACCATTAGATTGTGTGGGTCAATTTCGGATCACAGAGATGATTGGAGCCGTTAAAAAATTAGTTCAATTGGATATCGGTAATTGTTTGATCAAATGTTCATCTAATTTTGGGTGCAAATTTTGAGATTGTGAATTCTAAAATAATAACCAAAGAGTTGATTGAGTATCCGTCTGATTTTTCATAAGACGTTTTACAAATTATTCACTGCAAAGTATTAGTAGATCCGAGCACTTGTGTGGGACATGCAGTGGGCCCCAGACACGCCATTACACAAAAAATGTACCCTCACTCGGTCTCATAGTCAGGTGGGCCCACGCCATCACACAAAAATCGTACCCTCACTCGGTCTCATAGTCGGGTTCCAAAATGACCAAAAGTGTTTGTATAAATATGTGTACATCTTTCTACAACATGCACGAGGTAATCAAATATGCATAATTTTCATGATAAATCATTAAAATTTCTAAGAGTATCTTTATCGAAAGCTTCAAATAGTGCATATCAAAATTTTGTTTTTGAAGGCTTTCGTAATTTTGCATGATTCAGTAGAATGCTTCAAATACTATGCTAATGGGCTAAAACATACGAGGATGCTCTTCAATGGACTGGACAATTTAGTTTGCCTGTGTATGGGGCCGAAAAGGGTCCTCTTTGATGATTCAAACCCTTCACGTTTTAGAGTTTCATTGAGAACATTTGTCACACCAAAAATCATGTTGATTGGAACAGTGATATAATTTCGGAATGCATTTGTCTTGAGATAAATGAGTTAAATGTGTTCTGATTCAGTGTTGTAATGTTATGTTCTGAGACAGATATATTCCGAAATCATTTCAAACTGTATTCAATGGACTTGATGAAAGAAATTGTTAATACCTATGAGCGCAGCGAAAACTTAAAATCGTACCTTCAGCTATTATTGTTCAAGTGATAGAACAAAGCAGAGAGATCTTCTAACCTATGACCCACGTAGAGAACTCCATTGATGGAAACAGGCTTGTTCTTTTTCTTTTTTTTTTTGGGTTAGGCCAGGGACCTTGTGCATGCAGTATTTATAGGCAACATATTCCTACCATCAAGGAAAAGTTGTCTCCAAGTGGTGTCTTTCTCAATGGGTTTGTCTTTTGATCATGTGTCTATTCCTAATGGATATGACTCTTGATGTATCTTTTCCCAATAAGTACATCCTTTCACATAGGACACACCCTTTCACATAGGATATGTCTTTTCATAATAAGGCACATTTTCATAATTAGACATTTAATAATTGGGCAATTAATTTATCACTCACAACTTCAATTAATAAATAGAAAATGACATGTAGGTTATATTTTGTAATTTCTTACAGTCTCCCACTTGGCCTACATGACACACTATATTGAGTGATAATTAAATTATAAAGCCATTTTATCCGTGGGCTAGCTTACGAAAATTCTTACACTTGATCGTTGGCGTGATTGATATTCTCAACGAGCTCTAAAATATGAACAATTTAAGTCATCAAAGTGGGCTCCGGAAAACCAGAGACTGGCAAACTGGAAATTTTTATGGAAGAACTAGAGTAGAGTAGCATAGTTGTAAATGAAACCTAAAGTACTGAAGTACATAAGCTTTAGTTTCGTGGAAATGGTGAAAGATGGTTATTCTTAGCATTCGGCAGCATAGCAAGTTAGCAACATGAGCTACGCAGGGCAGGGTGACCCAAAGAGGTCCTCTCTTGTGTTATTCTTAGCTTTCTTCCCTAGTGAGACAGATCTTATGCCAAAATTTTTTTGATCGGCAATAAAAATATTTTATTAGGGGAAAGGGGTTCCAACCAAAAGTTGAAAAAAACACGTGGGCGTAACATGCCCAAATAAAACAATGAAGAGCAAACAGCCAAAAGGCCTAACCCAAAGAAAACCCAAAACTTAACCCTAAAAAAAAAACATTGCAGCCGCCGCCCACCACCTAATAAGAAAGGAACAAACACCACCAACGAAAACCACAAAGCCACCACAGGCCACCCGATTGGAGGTACATCATGGAGCCTGAACAAACACCACCTGCCACAGATACTCAGCTTGCTGTTAGGCAAATACCAAGCCATCCAAAAATGACCACGGTGGGAGCCAACAGCGACCAAGCCACCCAACTCCAACAAGTCCCCACGCTGTTAGGCCAAGATTGGAAAACGCAGCAGAAATACAACCGGAGAAAACGAAAGAGGCATAGGAGGCACGACCAAGACCGGGGGTAAACGACAGGGGTTAGGGGCTCAGAAAAAAAGGAGGTGAGAAGAAGGGCCATACCAGAACACCTTTCTTGTCTGACGATTGAAACCCCCATTTGTGGTCGCCATGAAGCACATTATGTCGGCCCCCAAAAAATGACCAGGGGAAATCGGATGTTGAGAAATTGAAATGCTAGCATTGTGGGGCCCATTTTCAAATCCCACACAAACGATTCGGACTGTTTCAAAATTTTCAAATTTCAGTTCAACTTTTTTCCCAATTTATGTTAACTTCCCCTCCAATTCCCTTTATCATTTTTCCTTCTTTTCCCTTTTCTTTACAAAGGTATCAAACACCCGTCTAAGAAATGATATTTTTCTGCCGTGCAATCTAAGAAAGGAACACATAAAAAATTTGCCTCTAGTGCGTCAACAAAGGAGTTTTAACTCGTGACAGAGAGATTCCTGGTCTCTTTTTTCATCTCAAAAAGAAAAAAGAAAAAAAAGAAAAGAAAAGGGAAGGCATAGCTTTTTTAAAAAGAACAATGCAATAAATATATTCACCTTTTCTCTGTTCAATTCACATTTCACAGCATCTCGTCACGGTCATTGGGGTTCATAATTCATTGCTATTGGAAGATCTGTATTGATTTAATGGAGGTTTTGATCATCAGGGGATTCTGATGCTGTATTTTTTGGGTGTTGCAGGGTTGATGATGAGAGTTTTATGGGCTTTTATGCGACTATGGTCATGGCTGGTTTAGGATTTAACTCGATGGTGAAAAAAATATAGTGCATAAAATTTTTTTGTTTACAAACATATAAAATCAAGATATATTTTTTCATTGAAAATTTGTCGGGACTGATTAATTTTAGTTCAGATATATCATCTACTTATTCACAAATTTTAGTCAATGTTTATTTACTTTAACTTCCTAAGAATGATCTACCACAAACAATTAAAGAAAACTCAAATTATATATAAAAATATACTCCCTTCATCAGTGGCGTAGTCAGAAATTTGTATCAGTGATGGCATAATCCATACACAACTCTTTGTTGGGGGGGAGAAATATCTATCTTTTTTTAAGAAGCGAACATGACTTGATTTTCTTTTAAACTTTTCTTCAACATATGTTCTAATTTGAAAATTATTTAACTATTACATTATATGAAATAGCTATGGAAAAAAAATTTCCTGTTTTTCATTGGTAAAATATTCACCATTTAGTTCCCAACAAATTATCTTCAACACAAAACAGAGGAATTATTGGATAGATTTAAGAAGAGAAATAAGTGCGAATGTAAAAAGAAGTCCCGCTTGACTTGTACTTATGATAATAATCATCATTTTGCAACATAGGATAGTTTCGAGGCAAAAATTGGTGAATTAAGGCTCGCTTATACAGTACAATATATGTAATAAACCTTGGCGCATCCCCACTTGGTATCGTAACACCCTTTTCCGTCACATTTTTAGGTGAGACTCATACATTGAGTCTTGATTCTCACATAAATATGTAAAGAAAAAGGGTATTGTGACACCACGTAATGGCGCCCCAAGAACACAAAATAAGTTTTCTTTAACTTGTAATATGTTTATTTTTACAAATACAAAAAATAAATAAAATCCCCAAAATCCAGTGGGGGCACAGGCCCACACTGGCCAACACATGCCTCCACCACTGCCCTTCATCCAGCTTAGATAGTCCACTACGAAATGAAGTGCAATTTTTGAATTAAAAAATAAAGTAATTCCGGGTGTGCATATATATATATTAAATTTCTTGACACTTTTTAATTTGGTGTCAAGGAGTACAAAATTTATGCATTGTAGAATTTTATTGTTTAATAAAAAATTAAATATTTTTTCCTAGTGGATCATCTTTGCAGGACGAAGGAGTATAAAATTATAGTGCATTTTTTAAACCCATTCGCTTGAATCCTTGAAAGAGAAGGTATCGAGGAGTATCAAAACAGATATATGGGGCTTTTATTTCAAGGCAAAATGCCAAGTCTAAAATAATTGACTTTATAAGAGAGATTTTCCCACAGTGTAAATGCTCTACTTTTTCCTCATCTTTATGGCATAAATTAAAAAAATAAAATTATCTTCAGTTTTTTTAATTAAAAGCTCAGACAGTTCTGTATGACTGACTTAACACAAGAATTGATAACACATGGAAGGAGATCGAACCCCTCACCAAAGGTTTCTACCCTTGGTTTCCAATCAACTACCATTGCACTCATCCCTCATTAATTTTGGCGAATTAATATAACATCCTTGATAATTTTTTTAACTAAACTGGATAGGAAACACGTAATTTGATTCTCTCTCTAGAGCATAGATAGGAAAAAAAAATGATTTTATTTCAAACCAAACCAAACCAAACCAAACCGAGCTTCATGTCCCAATCAATTGGGGTCGGCTACATGAATCTTTCTCCTCCATTGAGCTCTATCAAGAGCTGTTTGCTCACTTAAACTTAATAGACTCAAATCTTTGCGCACTGCCGCATCTATAGTCAGTTTGGGTCTTCCCCTCCCCGGAGCGTTTCTATCCAAAGCTATCCTATCTGCTCTCTTAACTACATCTACTGGTCTACAATAGACATGCCCAAATCACCTTAGCCTATTCTCTCTCTCTCTCTCTCTCTCAACTTTTCCTCTATAGGTGCTACACCTACCATCTCGCAGATTGTTTCATTTTTAATTCTGTCTCGTCTAGTCTTACTACACATCAACCTCAACATTATCATTTCCGCAACACTTATCTTGTTCACCTGCTGTTTCTTAATAGGCCAGCATTCTACCCCCCTAAAGCATCGCTGTTCTTATGGTAATCCTACAGAATTTCCCTTCAATTTTGTGGATACCATCTTGCCACACAATACACCAGCACTGGAAAAAAAAAAAAATTCAAATGTGAAACCCAACAAATAGAATACGTCTCTAATTAGATATCTATAACAATATCTTAGATATCAATTCCTGGTCCGGACACGAGATTTAAAAAATAAAAAATGATAGGTACCTTAAGTCCTTAACGGATTTACAAGGCATACAAAAACATCAGCCTAGGCCTAACACATGAAGGCATACGTAGCACCTACATACTTCTGTCGGAGAGATATAATCGATACCAGACTCGCTATAAAGCCACAAAAATAAACCCCCAAAATTCCAGGAAGATATCAAGAATGCAGAGCTGCAAGCTTGACATCCTGGGCGCTTTCTTGAAAAACTTCAATGGGTGTTGTATCGTTGTCTTAATCGATTCTGTCCATCCAGGTTGTTTCCAAACGGATGTAATCGTACATGAGGCCTTTAAAGGGACCTGACCCTCTTGACTGTGTTAGAAAGATTGTGTTTCTTCCCTCGTAAATCTGAAACCCGGGGATAGCAATGCTATACAACCGATACAGGCCATGAATTCCATGTCTTGCGATTGCGTTGTCCTTGCCGATAAGCCCAGTACTGAAATTTGGAGGTCCACTTTGATCGTTGATGCGCACCTTAAAAAAGCCACATAAAACTCAATTAGCAACAGCAATTGACAGGCAACACAACTGATTGCAGGCATTTGGAATTTCGAGCAAAAATACTAATGACTGTCGAATTCAAGTTCGAGATAGTGCAGTCTTCTTGTTTCTTTTTTTGGCCTCAAGAGAAGAGAGATAAGAACACATTCAGCTAGAGGTACTAAATGTGAAGATTTGTAACCACAGTTTTGATTAAGTCCTTCCCCCTTTAGATTTTTAAGAATTAGTCCTTTAACTATTCGATTGATGTCATTGTGTCCCTGTCATTATTTCCATCAAACATCGCATCAGAAATGCCACAAAGTGCTGGAGTGAGATAAGCCAATGTTTACAAGACTCAAAGAGCAAATGAAGAGGCCAAAATAGGAGAAAGAAGACAGCTATTGAGATCGAAAAAATCAAATAGAGGGAGGAACAAGTAGAGAAAGTATGATGTGCAAAAGGCATTATATGAAAAATTGGTAGTACACTAAGGGTGCAAAGGTGAATGAATCCTAACAAGAATGGAACTGATAATTTGAGAAAAAGCTACATACCTGCAGTTCAGCGTCGTTAGCTGATGCGAGTGCCACACGAAGAGTATAATTTCCAGCCCTATTAACAGCTTTGACATCAAACAAGATTTTCCATGTGGTGGCTGTGTAATTGCCATTTCCGTCATGCCTACAAATGTAACATTAGAACAAGCAGTTACAAAAGTATTAGAGCATCTCCAATGGAGCTTTACTAAGGCAAATCAGAGCAATACTTATACAAAATTATCCTATAATATCGTGTTAAAAAGTGTAGTCCGAAAATTGTATTGCAAAATCTTGTGCCAAATTTGGAAAAGGTATGGCAATGCCCTTTTCGCCACCTCATTATCAATTGTCTATAAATATGGTTTGGAAAAGGGGATAGTTTTCGTTCCAAAATGGCATGTGACAATCAAGAGAATAGCATTTTGGCGCTATAGCATACAGAAAAGTAGCATTAGTATTGCATCTTGCCACAAACCATTGAAGATGCACTAACAAGCTAGAGGCCAAAAAAGGCAAGGACAAATACCTTGTGACATGAGCAAAAAACCAGTCTCGGCTATAGTTGCTAACTCCTACAGTGTAGATGAGATCCTCACGAGGATATAGTTCCGCATACCGGTTCCATAATCCGTATTGCCTAAACCTGAAAGCCCAATACAGATTTCATGAGCATGTGATATTAATTTGTAGGAGATATGAAATGGTATCCAGTGGCGGAGCCCACCACTAATCTATTGTATGTAAAATTTGATTATAGCAAATATAACACCCACCAAGTAGGATTAAGATAAATAATAAGTGCATGACGACAAATAGTGGTGTAGTAAACGGGCGATCACAATGTTGGTAAGCAGAGTACAGGGAAGAGAGACTACCAAAGGCAAAGGGAGGAAAACGAAAAAAAATCAGATTAACTAGCAAAATTATCAAGGTTCTAAAACTTGCTAGGCACTAGTCGGGTGGCCGGGGACAGCCTAGCTCCAGGCCGATTAATTGGGGAATAATCAGCGCCTAAATATTAGTTGGATTTTCCACAACATAAGTTGAACAAACGCATTAACTAATATTCAAGTTAGAGCCATTGATAGTTTGATACTAGCCCTACACTGGATTGATTAGCTGATTTGGTATTTAATTTGATTTTGTATACTGGACTAGATATGTATATATTACAGCAAAACTACACAAAAACCCTTATACTAAATTACCACAACAGTTAAACCCCTTCAATTATCAAAATTACGCATTTTACCCTGATTAATGCCTAGCCGTGTAATCATCTGATTAATTACGCCTAACCACCTAATCGTACAATTAATCCCACCGCTAGGCAACTAATCGGCCCGGCGCCTAATTTAATGCCTAGACCATTAATCGAGGCGGCCTCATAGGCCGTCTTGTTGGTATTTTTTCCCATTAAAATATGAACCCAAAAAAAAAAAAGTGGGACCCATGTTTTTAATGGCTTCGTGGCTGTGTGAAGTTCTTGGGCAGTGCACTAGTATTTTGTTGGCTTGCTGTGTACATTTTTTGCATTCAGGGTGTTCCGCTAAGGGTGTTTTTAGAATAAACTGGCTTTTCACGGTATTTTTTTTTTTGCTGATTTCTCGCGGTGGCCCTAAAAAACACCTTTTACACACATTGGACGGTTCGGATCATTGAAATTCGATCGGGATCAATGAGGTGTGGATTTTTTTAAAATCCAGGACTTTGGACTGGAAGTGTGGTGTGTGTGTGTATATATATATATATGCACGTGTCTGTTTTGGGTAGAATAGAAAGAGAGCACAATAAAAGAGTCATACAGTCATTCCTACAAACTTGGGTGAGTGAGAGAGGTAAAAATACGAGTGAGCTTTGGCATGTGTTGAGTGTTTCTTATCTCATTGTACTCATTCAATATTAATAAATTGTTCTATCTCCAGTGGAGTAAGGCATTGAGGCCGAACCATGTAAATATTGTCTCTTTTTGTGCATGTTTAATTTTTTTTTAAACTTCAGTTGCAGGTGGGATCAAACACATCTTTTAGAACACTGAAAAATGAGTAACTATAATAATCAGATACTTGAGAGGAACATGCCCCTCCTGTTACCCTTACGTGGCTCGGCCACTGGAGCTATCATATGTATTACGTGATGTGTATCGAGAATCAGGTGAGCCTATCGTGAATTCCTAACTTATCACTGCAATAAGAGCAGTAAAATTAATTGTGGTGCCAATGAAAAGACCTCTTTGTCAGCAAGTTTTTATTTCTGCCTATTTGTACAGGTGCATGTCCAACCTTTTTTATTTTTTTATTTTTTTGAGCAACAGGAACACTACACAGTGCATGTCCAATGGCAATATTCTGAAACTCAAGTCTTGCAACTTAATAGAGGTATGAGTTCAGGACACGAGTTCAACACTTATGTGTACTGTATAGTGTACTCTATTCTTAGCGAAATTGTGTTGTAAATCATTTATGCATGCACTTGAAATGAAATGGTATCTGGTAAAAGTATGAAATTGGAATTAAGTGGAAATATGAAATGTGTATCTCATAATATGAAACATTACAAAGGTTTATTTTCTAGCTAATGTGGTCTGAAATGTGAATCTACTTAGGGAGCTGTGAATGCAATATTAAAGGATAATAAAAAATCGCTCAAGCCAGCTGGATTCACATATCCACATATATACCCATGCCATAGTCGTTCGACACGGGTGTCATGCGAAAAATAAAGAATCTGTTAAACATAGGCATTTATATACAGATACGTGACAAGACGAACATAGATATTTAAAACTAGGAAGATGGGTTCAGGAGCACTAACTTGTCAAATCTATCATACAAATGGTTCTCCAAGGCTGGGTTAGGATCTGGCACAAAGAATTCAGCAGCAACACGGTCAGCGATACCTATCTCCCATACAGTAGGACCAGTTCTTGGAGGCTCATACACCAGATTACCCAGTCTGATATTAGACCCTGCATTTGAACATCCAGTGGTAAAAGAAAAAGATTTCGAATAAAGCTGCCTACTTTGCAAATTGAGTCATCAAAATGTTCTAGGATTCCTAAAATACAATGTCTGTATGTCATATAGGATTTAAAAGTCAAAACCTGATGTGACGATAATAGGAGGACCATATTGGTAATCTCCGATAATTTTGGGGACCCAAGCAAATAAGTTATATGACCCAGGTCGAATGCCTTTGATCACGAAATTCCCCTTAGCATCAGCTTGAGTCCAGAATTGATAACCCTGTGACCAAATATTATCGATATTTTCTATCTGATTAGAACCTTTATGATAATGATTGCTGAACCAAGGAAAATTAAACTTACTAATGACAGAAAGATGTATAACCTTGTTTTCATACTGCCATGATCCTGCATTTCCTGGGGGTGCCAAACCGACGGAAGCAGAGGCAGCTGACATGAGATTTCGGCCACTACAACGCAGAAAAAAGAGGAAATAATCAAAATCAAACTTAAAAAATAACAAGTACTCTAAATGTTGTGTTTGTGCCAACAACGTTGCATTCATATTGAATAAGACTCGCACCCTAAAATGAGAATTGAAGTATTTCTAAGTTCTAACCGTACCCGTCATGAACAAGTAATCGGCCACTAACTGAGCCCCGTTGATTGGCGTGCAAGAAATCTGGTGATTGGGGGAAATTGTACGGCCAGCTCGCAGTTTCTTTAGCCATCTAATGAACATCAGCAATTACAATTATAAACAAGTTCGCCTCATAAGTTCTAACTATGCTAAGGAAAAAAATAAGTACCTGTGATTTAGCATCATGCCAAAGTGAAGATTTCTGGTTGTTGGAAGCCGAGTTAAGGTATACAAAGACAGGGCCAAAAACCTTTCTCCATTGCTCTCCATTTCTGAATTTCATTCCCATGTTTTCCCCTGCATAATGGGTACTCACAAACATCTGGAAACATATTCTTAATCAAAAGTCATCATACAAAGAAGCTACACATGCAAGTTCTAGTTGTATAGAAATCCAAATGTAGTGGATTGGATTCTTTTCAATGAAATAGGAGTAAAAATAACTAAGAACATCTTGTACTTGTACAAGGAAAAAGATTTCTTACAATCCATACAGAAACATCCTGCTATCCTCTCGCAGTTAAGTTCATATTTTAAGTTCATGTCCCATCACTTGGCTGGTGAAACATAGATGTTCCATAACAAAGATCTCATTGTCAAGGTATTCTATGTACATGGGTGATAGTTTTAACAGGTTCACGTCCCCAATTAGCAGGAGGTCCTGTTGGATGGGCTAGAGAAATCTTTTTCCCTTGTACAACTTCGTGTTAAAAAATTTTGGTTTGTGAAGGAACAAAATACTCACTGAGAGGACTGTGGGGCCAACGTGGGAAGTGAGGTCCTGCTTGAGAGGTCCACCAGTCCGAAACTCATTACTTGGTGTAATCATCCAAAACCCTACTATCGGGTTGTTGGATATCCACCCATGCACTTGATTGTCTTTGTTATCGCAGGAATATTGGTACTTGTCATCCACCTACATGCATTTCAAGTAATTAATCACAAGCGCACATCAAATAATTTGAAGCAATATCATTGACAATGCTATACATTCATAATTTATTCACATCCTTACAACATGTAATGAGGTGACATCTTCTATTCTTTTAGTTTCAAACCAAAACATCCATTAATTAAACTCATAACTTGTAAAATACTATTCTCAAGGTGTTTTGACTGAATTGTTTTTGTAAATCAGCTTCTTTATCCTTATCACAGTACCAATTGTCAATTAAAAGAAAAGGCACCAACCTCTCCTTTTAAGGATGGATTTCCTGGTCTTGTAAACAGAACGGCCTCTGGGTAGTCAAGCGGTTGAGCATTTCTTCGATCTGTGGGAGTTGGCATGACCCTTTGCCTCTTGTCAGATATCGCCATGTAATCAAACCTGATCGCAATGGATTAGATACACTAGGCAAAACATGTATTTATCTATATATGCAGTTGTGATAGTTAGCCAAACAAGCTCAAGGTCGTAGTGACAAATGGAAGATTTCAATGTAGCTGATTCTCTTTTGATTACTTGTTTTCTTGAAGCTTGAATACAATCCTTGCTTGGTAAATATTCACTTCAGGCATTTGTTCCGAGTGCTCACATATTGCATATGAATAGAAGCCAGAGCTGCCCTGCAGCATAATATATCTGCAGAGGTAGTCGCAATGATAAGACAACCTTAAATGGATTAAGATCTTTGTTAATAAGAAATCTATGGGCTCTCTTTGCTTCGAAGTAAAACATTTCAAACTGGAATTTTTTTTTGTGAAAAAGATTATCCAGGAAAAACACACTTTGAAACTTATTTAGGCATTTGGTTGCTGTTTTGAAAGTCTATTTTAGTGTTGAAAGGGGCTGAAGAAGTATTTTGGTTCTGTTCAGCAAGGAGTTGCTTCGTTGGATTCCATGACTTGCATGAAGATTATTCTTTATAAAAACATTTCCTCACTTTCACTTGATTTTCATCACCACCTTATAATTGACGGGCGGAATATCTTGTATGGAGGAAATTGCATAAGAGAAAGGCTGTAGTCATTTACGAGTTTAAATAAGGTCAATAGGTCATACACCACATGACCTCTAATTCCTTCCTGTTTGCGATGGTGGTATATCTACCTTAAGCTTAACTATGTGTGTTCTTCTATAACGCCAAAATAGAGTTTATGAAAATGGTACACATGTTTGTTGTAGATTTCACCACCATTTTTACCTAATATGGCAGGTCAAGTGTAAATGTGGTACAACTATCACATAAACAATGGATTTCTATTACTGATATTTATCTTACTCTCTTCCTCCATTATATTTTATGAAGGAAAAGTAATGAGGCCCAAAGGAGAATAAAGGCAGTCACATATAAGGTGACAAAATTAGGTCAAGAGGTGATATACTTCAGTGGTTTATAGCGACCCTAGAAAGTTTAAGATTTACAGTGCACCTTCTGTCCACATTTAATGGAAATCCTGCGCCATTCCACGACGTAACAAATGAAATCTCCACTTGATTGTCATTTTGCACTATGACGTTCATCTTTCTTCCTAATAACTTGAATGCAAGGCTTGACTGCCTGTTCAATCAAAACAACTGCAGTTAAATGGTGAGTCTTTCACATATTGAAAACCCATTTATACCCAGTTAAGGTAAAGAAACTTACTTGTCAAAGGTGTTATTTGTTCTCAGCCTACCCCAATAGAAATCCCAATACCTTCAATCATAGTGGTCAAATCACAAATCAAAATGACATATCTCCATATCGAGAATCGAAGCAGATCATGAATGATAAAGATTTGGTCACATTTCCTTAATATACAGAATGCATTTTCTTTTTTGACGACAATGCTTACAATAGTTTAACTTCTCTTACATTATAACAACTCTGTTGTCAACCATTGAGCAAGAGAACTAACAAACCAAATAAATATCTGATTTAAAAACTGCCTAAGTAATCTAAAATATAAAAGCTAATGGACCTCTGGAATTCAATGAAGAGAGTGTTGATAGCAAAGCAACATTTTTTCACCTCCCACTATGAATTTTATGGTGTCTTGTATCATGGGATTCATTTGTCACCATAAATGCTGGAATTTATGGACCCATACCCCTATCAGGTTTGTTAATGTGCTTGATTCAGGTTACAAGGTCCCAATTTCTGAGGGGAAATTTTCTGAAATCTATGGTAAGTGAGACAAAGGGTTGGACTGTAAAGAGAATAGGGTAGGTTATTACACTTTCAATCGAAGTAGAGGATCGTACTACTGAAGAACATAATTCTCCGTGTGTTTTTCTCTTTGATGTATGAGTGTGGCCATCGGGTTAGACCGCACATATCAGAGGTACCATCACAATGCATAAGGGAACCAAAAATCATAAACTGGATGAAGTACACATATGTAAGTACCCTCTATTATCTTCTTTGTTGGCAGTTTCAAGTACGTTACTTATTCCATTGTATTGTATTCCTGTGACCATGCCCGCCGGATTTGAGATAGTTACCGTAACGAGACCATTAGACATCACCACCTGAAGTACATATTCCATCAACACATATTCCATCCATGCATATTCAAAGGAAAAGACAAAACATGGCATAAGAAATAAAGTAAAGGGCAAAAACTGACCACATAACCCTCATGATGATTGGGGCTAATGTGCTACCATTAGAATACCACCAAAATTGACAGCAATTTTGAAATATGCCTCAATATAATCATCGGAGCAGTGATTTTGAAAAGCAAATTTCATACCTAACATAGATATTCGCCTACATGCAAATAAGTTTAAAATGCACTGAGTTAGTAATCAACTTGTTTGAGCTTGTCACCGTCTACGAAGCACAAATACTTCTATGTGAGCGTTTTTTAATTGGAGGAACCACCATAAGCCATGCTTCATTCATATGTCACCATATAAGCCTAATAACATTGTCAGGAATAAATAGTGAAATGACAGTAGTTCTATTCTTTCTAACAGAAAGTTAAACAATTTGCAAAGGATTCTGTAAGGTCATTGCCACCTCAAACAAATTTTTCCCACCAGAGTAGTTTCAATTTCAACTAATACAAGTACCATATCCCCTTCCAACACAGCTAACATTCAAGTAAAGGTAACCTCCACGTCCACCCTTCTATCTTATCATTTTCTCATTGTTACTTTTGACTTTTGAGAGCATAATACCTTGTTTAAACATAACAGAACAAAGATGTACAGCATAAAAGTTCCAAAAAAAAAAATTGCAGTCTTACTTGGCGACCACGCACTTGCAAAAGGACCCGAGCAGCATGGGACAGTTCTTGGCTGGTATCTGAAATTCCTCTGCAGTTGGAATCAAGATAAAAAAAAGTTAGGTTTTGAATACAAGCTCACGGACAGCACGAATGAAGAAGTAACCAATTTGAATTAGTACATTATCTGGAGAATTACACAGTTCTTAAACACTTACTTTGTACATGATGGTGTTTTTCTTTTTTACCAAGAAAAGCAGAACATTAAAAGATTAATGAAAAGAACACTACAATCAAACAAGGAGAGAGGAAATGAAAAGGCACCCATCCAGAATGGTCATTAAGCCACCAGCTCAAGTCCAAAACACTGAATTCTCAGCAAAGACAATAGCTTGTAGCTAGCAAGATGCCAACCACCCTAAGACTTGTTTTATTGAGCAGATTAGATATGAGATTTGCTTATCAATCCCATGAGACAGCATTTCTGGCATTGGAATGGGACAGTTGGTGGGATGGTTACTTTTGGACAAGTTATCCCACAAGAAATGGAATAGACACGGTATTAATGATCCCCTCGCTATTAACACATTGGGTTTTCATTCCTTTCAAGATTAAACCAGAAATAACAGCTGCCTTGAAATTACTGATACTACTCATAGCATATTCCAAGGCTTCTTTGCTTCTTCGATTATTACTTTCTCTCGAGGGATGCCTAAATGGCCTTCCTCTCACCTTCTCTTGAGAATGATCCTTACTATTTAGTATCCTAGTGCTTCTTCCATTTTGCTGTAAGGCTCTCACATATGCTATCAAATCATGATCTATTGGGTGGACCAATAGCAGCTCATTCTAAGAACTTTCGTGGAAAGCACGAACCATTAATTCGGGCACACACTTGCCAGTATGCACTTTTGTTATCAGCTAGCTTCCTTCCATGTCAAACGCTTGGGGATGGAGTTCACCTGCTGCTTGCCTGTAATGATAACCCGAACTTGGTGCTTAGCTGAACCAAGCTACTTATCCTTTCTCCTTGGCTCGTCCAAGATCAGTTTGTTCCATTAATAAAAAAAGTATGGGCACCTTTTAAGCTCTTAAATCTTTCAAACTAAGCTCGAACAAGCTTCTACTAAGCTCATTCAGCTTTCTCACCCATAAAAAACTCAAACTACTCAGATCGCTCATGTTCAGCTCGATTAGGAATCTTTTAAGATCAGTTCATTTCATAACCAAGCTTAGCTTTGAACGTAAATTTGAAGCTCACTAAGTTTTCAAACCAGGCATGAACAACTAGTCAACTCCTCGGCTCGCTTGGCTCGTTTTTTAGCCTCAGTGGTTTTCAAGAGTTCGACTACTTGCCCATTTAAACAAGATTTCTACTGTCAGGCATTTCAATTCGCCAACCACATAACCAACAAATTAAACATGGCTTCAGATATTCAGTAACATAAAAACAGAACAGATAATTACGTATCAGTGAAAGGAGACTCCTTATCTGCTTTCCCTGACACCAAGAGTCATTCATCCCATTCATGCCCTTCTATCAGCTGGTTCGGCGTAGTAGCCTTCTCAATTTCACCATTAAAACTAACACATCCACTGTAAACTCCAATCCAAAAAGCCAGTTGAACCCTAATCAACTCGATCAATTCACCCCAGATTTCTTCTTTTTGGCTGAAGAAATCCGGGGTGAATTGATCGAGTTGATTAGGGTTCAACTGGCATTTCGGATTAGAAATAATGGAGTAGCAATTGTTTTCGCTCAAATAATGAGACTGGAAAGGCTACGACGTCATTTCTTACTCCAAAATCCAAATATTGAATCCCTAACTCCAATTCTGGAACCCAGGAAAACTTTTTGAAGATGGATCCACCCAAACCCTAGAACATCTTTCAGTTCATTAATGGAAAGAAGAGGAAAGCCAAAATTGATGGCACGTCTATCTTCGAATTTCGCCTAAATTTTTTCTTTAATAAAAAAATGCTAAACTCGGCCCAAAGTGTAAAAGATACTACTAGTAACTAGAAAGTACATAGATATATTTGAGAAACATGTCTTAATATTAAAGTATATTAATATCCGTTAATTGTGCATATATGTCGGAACTAATTTATCATTGTATAGATATTGTCATCTACCTATTGGATGAAGGTTAACAAGACTCAATTAAGATCGGTTTGGATGATTTTGGTGATTTTGTTTTGTTTTTCATCAAAATATTTGAGATGATTATTCATCTCGACGGAGCAACCAGGAAAATATTAAAGTGTAAGATGAAAACGGAAAAAGTTGCAGACAAAAAAAAAAAAAAAAAAAGGACAAGACATTTGTATCAAACATTTTTTGTTTTAGTGATTTTATTATTAGGAAAATGTTAACGGGTGTCATAGTGCACTTGTTAAGAGTACAAAAAAAATATAATTTAAAAGTACACATGTACTTTAAAGTACATCTTTAAATGTATTTTAACGTACAAATATATTTTTAAAATGTATTTTTTCGTACAGGTGGGATCCACAAAAGTGTATTTTTTGTTCTCTTAATAGGTGCACCCGTTGTTATTATTATTATTATTATTATTATTTTGCATTTTCTCGTAATTTTCTTTTTAAGCCTTCTCACATGAAGAGTAGTTACTAGTTAGTCTAAAAAAATTGACGTTAATGTTACGAGAATTCAAAATGATGAATATTAGTACCAAAAATAAAAATTTTGTCCAAGTGAGGTTTTTGAAAACTTTGGAACTGAGTCAGTAAGTCGAACCCATTAGATAAATCGTAGTCAGAATATAAAAAAATTTTAGCCTAACAATCTTAGGGGGAGTTCTTGAATGGATTTTATGAGATAAAATGAAAAAATTGATTTTAGTTGGTGTTTTATGGAGGGGTGATAAAATCTCCTTCTTTTCCAAATAGATAAAATCTAGGTGATAAAATAGTTGTGGACCACTATGAGTTTCAAAAATGGTTGATAAAATCTAGTGTGATAAAATCTATTCGTAAAAGATGATGATAAAATCAAAGATGATAAAATCAAATAATCCATTCAAGAACTCCCCCTTAATCCTTATACAATGACTCGTTTTTCGTAAGAAAAAAATTTGTTCACCCTCACCAAAAGAGGGTGAACAAAATCCTTACCCTGATTGGTTGAAATTGTGTTGGGTCCACAAAAAATAGTGTGGATCCCACCATAAAGTGATGTCATGTTTACCAAAAAGTGTATTGATTCCATGGACCCCACACCATTTCAACCAATCAGGGTGAGAATTTTGTTCACCCTCCTTTGGTGAGGGTGAACCAATTTTTTCTCTTTTTCGTCTATTTCGATTTTGTCCGGTTTTTGGATATTTCTCTCACAAATCAGAATTAAGCGGTTTGGTTGTTCAAATTGTGTCAAAAACAAAATCAAACCGAAAAGCACAGATCATTCCTTATTCCCCATGTGCGTCAGTCCCTTTTAGATAGAGACGCGTCAGTCCTTTTCAGTCTCATGTGCGCGTCACTCCATTCAGAGGATTTTGTTGACCTCTCTCTCTCTCTCTCTACCCCACCTAAACCCCAGGATACCCTATGAAAGTGCCTAAAATCATAGGGTACCCTATGAAAGTGCATAAACCACTAAAAACCCTATAATAGAAAAGTGCAGCCTAAACCTAAACCCTAGGGTACCCTATGAAAGTGCATAAACCTAAACCCTAGGGTACCTAGGGCTGCACAAAAAAAACCGGTGAACCGTGAATCCGGTCCGGACCGAACCGATCCGCGCGTTTTGGATTTTAACAGTGGATTAATGGTCCGGACACGGATTGAAAAATTAGTAAACCGTGACTTGCGGTTCGGACACAGATTTTAATTTCGAAACCGTGAATTAACCGATCCGAACCGTGAGATTTTTATTATATATAAATTTTTAAAATATACACACACACACACATAATTTTACACAAACTTCTACTACACAGACTAGGGGGTAAACTGTGATCTCTTTCAAAACTTAGGGGTTAAACTGTTACACTAACTTCTACTATGTGTACTTGTTATCTATTTCTGGGGTAAACTGTGATCTCTTTTAAAACTAGGTTGATAACCGTGTTTGGATGTATATTTTTATTGATGACCCATAGAAGCAGTCTAATATTGCCCATCTGGAGTAAATAAACTCAGGATTTGTGACAACATATAGTAGATTCAATTAGTAGTTGTGTATTTGTGTTTACACCATTAGTGTGAGATTCCAACGAAGGCCTCTTCTCTAATTAGTTGTGTTTACACCATTAGGTAAAATTTCAATTATATAACTTTGTTACTTGTTTATATATAACATGTAATCCGTGGATAAAACCGGAACCGATCCGTGACTCGCGGATCGGATTGGAACCGAACCGTGAGACTTTTGGTCCGGACAAGGATTGTATTTTCTAAAAACTGTGACTCGCGGATTAGGATTGGATTCATGCCAATCCGATCCGATCCGGACCGTGTACACCCCTAAAGGTACCCTATGAAAGTGCCTAAAATCCTAGGATACCCTATGAAAGTACCTAAACCACTAAAACCCTATAATAGGAAAGTGCCCCCTAAGTGCCTAAACCCAAAAAAGAATGATTGATTTTAATGGAGTTAGTGGTAATTAAAAGAATGATTGGAGTTAGTAGTAATAAATATTTGTTTTTTGTACCGGCTCGTAATAAAACCAAGTATGGATACCAAACAAAATCAATTTTTTTCGGCCCTTTTCCAATCAATTCGGTTTTACAGGTGTTTTGATATTGCCCAAGTATCCAGTTGTTCGTCAGTCTAATTCAAATGCAGTTATCCCCCAGAATTTCAAATCCAACTTGTGCTGCATGAAGTGATTTCAGACCGGAATCAAAAGTTGCATGACCAGCTTCCCAACGAAACATAGGGTGGATTTGGATATCTTTGTTCGAGTAGGGCTGTAAATGAACCGGCCCGTTTGCGAACTATTCGAGGCTCGGTTCGGTAAGAGCTCGTTCGAGTTCGATTCGTCTACTGAACGAACTGAGCTTGAACCTCAATATTAGGCTCGTTTCATAAATGAGCCGAACTTGAACCTAAGTGGATTCGGCTCCGTTAGGCTCGCAAACCTGAGGTCAAAATGTAATTAATAATACTTTAGGGGTCTACATATAAATATTTTATAGTTGAGAAACTTTTATATAATTTGTTCTTCTTTTATCCCTAACTAGAGTACTCTACAACGAACAGATGAGTTTTATCCCTAACTAGAGTATTCTATTTAGCGCTCAATAATTTTTTTATCGTGTTCTTTTTCTTTTGATTTCCTGATTATTGTAGTAGATTTGTTTATTTTTGTTTGATTTCTTGATTATTGTGGTAGATCTACATGTAACATTGTTTTGAAACGTATCTCTTTCCCCTCTCAGTTTGTGTTCTAAATTGCTAACGAGCCCTACCAAGCTTGATTCGAGCCTAAATTCAGCTCGGTTTGGCTCGTTTGACTTTAACGAGCTCTACCTAGCCGAGCATGAGCTTTGAAATTTTTTCGCGAGCCAAACTCGAGCCCACTTATCTAGGCTCGAATCGAACCCGAGCCGAACTTGAGCCTGACTCATACCTTAACGAACTGATCCCGAACCTCATAGGGTTTGGCTCGATTCGGCTCGTTTACAGCCCTAGTTTCGAGTCTTAGAGGGGTCTATATCTTGGACCGGGAAAGTGGCGGGCCGGGCCCGTGTCAGAATCCGGCCAAGCACCCCTTAGGTTGGCTTCTAGTAAGGCTGAAATTTCAGGCTTTTTGCAGTCCAAGAATATCAAAAATATTGAAAATACAGTAATAAAAATTCAGTCTAAGTAAAGGCTTCATGTCCATGACATAAAAGCCTTAGAATACAGTGGTAGAGTAAAAAAATGAACAATAAGTACAAATTAGGAAGGAGAACCTTTAAAGAGGAAGTCTGCTCACACCGTAAAAACTTGATTATGAAAGTAAAAAAAAAATACTCCCTCCGTCCCATATTGATGGGTCTCTTTATCTTTTTGAACATCTCAAAGAATTGTTTATATCTTATAATCTATGATGTTTTTTGTATTCCAACAATTTTGTTTAATAAAACTAATTGAGATCTATCAAACAAGATGCATATTGAATATAATAAATTAAAAATTATAGACAATTTTTTGAGACGTCAAAAAAAGGAAAGAGTCCCAACAATATGTGACAGAGGGAGTACTATAAAAATATTGTTATGGCAGGAGCCCGGCCTCGCCGGCCTCTTTACACGTTCGTTCATGCCAAACTGTTATTCATTGATTTTGGGACAATGCCACTTGGTGCCTCAACACCACCCATTTCTGTGGAGTTTAAATGTTTAGCGGTGTGCCCTACATAAATATGTGGTGTTGATGGGTGTCGGGCCAGGGCACCACGTGGATGTGTGCTAAGACCACCCCAAAATTTCCCATGTTCCATCATTTACTCACACTATATGCGTAATTAATTATATTCATTTATTATGTATCTCATTAGATGATATTTTAGTAAGGTCAATCTCACCGTCCATCACAATGGACTAAATAAAGTTGGGACAAAATTTATCCTACCCCAACCCATAAACATGGGCATCAATATCCTCTTTGAACCCACATCGTCTCAATAACCGTTGGATCAACTGCCTCAATTAATTTTTTTTCCTCTTACTTTACAAACCAATATAAAATGAAACATGATTTTAATATTTTTGTGAGCTTAAATGAATAAGCCACATCCAAGTGAATAACCGAAGGAGCAGTTTCACACTTTCACACTTTCACTTGTACAATATATATACTTAATGAATACTGTGTTTAATGTAACAAAAGTAATGACACATTATAGTACAATAAAATCATATATATGAATTATTGAATATAAACATGGGCATCAATATCCTCTTTGAACCCACATCGTCTCAATAACCGTTGGATCAACTGCCTCAATTAATTTTTTTTCCTCTTACTTTACAAACCAATATAAAATGAAACATGATTTTAATATTTTTGTGAGCTTAAATGAATAAGCCACGTCCAAGTGAATAACCGAAGGAGCAGTTTCACTTGTACAATATATATACTTAATGAATACTGTGTTTAATGTAACAAAAGTAATGACACATTATAGTACAATAAAATCATATATATGAATTATTTTTTACTTCCTACGGTTCTCACCCATTATGGAGACTGCATTCAGCAAGCATGAATAAAAGCTGAACAAGCAACCCCAGCCCCCTCGCTTTTTCCATCCTCATGTATCTGTAAAAACCTGATAAAAGAAAGAGAAATTTTGGAAACAAAATATATAATCAATCTAAAAGGGAGTATTAAACAAAATGAAAACTGAATTTATCCTTCTATTATTAAAAGGAAATCCTATTGTTTGGATTTCGCTTCAAAACCGTGTTTGGTAGTCACAGTTTTCCCTTTTATTGTTAACGTTTTTCTTGTAAGCCCAATTGCTTCACGTTTCTATTTTTGTTTTTTGCACATGTGGCCGAAGACCAAAGGGGAACTCACTGACGTTCTCTTGTAAGCCCAATTGCTTCATCTTCACGTTTCTTTATTTGTTTTTGGCACAGCTGGCCCAAAACTTGGAAACTAGTATCCAATTACGTACTTCCCGTTTCTTTCCCCTTTTTGCATGAGAAACTTGGAAACTAGTATGGAAACGGTGAAGCCCGTTATGAGGAAGTATTTCCTCTTTTGACGCTCAGATCTCTCTCATCCTTGCTGTTGCCACCCAAACTTGCCTCCACTCTCGTCGATGTTAAATGTTCAGTCTTTGATTTTAATTTTAATTTTGAGGCTCTGCTCATATTAAAAGTATGAAATGTTTTTTTTTGTGTGTGTGTGTGTGGTAGTTTTGATGTGCGACTTAAATTGCGAAATATGTGACTCCACGGAGGTTTGAGAGTCATAATTTAGACAAAGCTTTGATGGCAGGTGATTTTATATTACCTTCGTTGTGATAGATTATGTTGTTGTGATTACAGATAGGGTTTCTTGTTTTGTTCTTCTTTTAGGGGTTTTTTTTTTTTTTGGTTCCAGATTTTGAAATGGTGAACTTTGTGATTCTGAGAGAAGTTGAGGTTTGAATGGGCTTCTTGCTTTTCAAACCAATTATCATTTTGCCCTTTTTTGAAAAGTTAATGAGTAAAGTGGAGGATAATTTTAGAAAGTTGAGGTAAAAATTCATGTGAAAAGTGTAAAGTAGAGATAAAAGTTGATGCGAAAAATGTAACGATGATGTTTCTTTTAATTAAAGTTGAATTTACGAAGCAACACATTTAAAAAGAGACAAAAGGAGTAATATAATGCAATTCTTTTAGTAATTGGTTGGCAGGCATTGGAGAATGCCAGTTTATGCATAGAAGATGTCGTAAAAGAGATTGCTACTATTGTCCACATTTCAAGGATATTCATATTACTGTTTTTCTAAATTTCTATGGTTCTTAATTTTTTGCTCAACAAGCCAGAGAATGGAGGAGACCTTCAAGACTCCATAAAATGAACTAGACGTGAATTTTTTGGTAAAATCATATTGGGTGCAAATGAACGACCATGAGAATAAGTATGAGAACATAAATGAGCATGAGATTCTGTGCAAGATCTTGTAGCTCTTTTTTTTTTTTTTAATTTTTTAATTTTAATTTTTTTGTGAACTCAACACTAAGCTTGTAGGTGATTTACCAATGTTATCCGTAAATGTCTAGCTTCTCTGTTTATAAAGCATAAGCAACGAGATCAAACGTCTTTCAAACCTTTCATCACTACATTAAATACTTCAAATTAACTAACCTACTACATTCTTTCACATTTTTTTTTTGGTTGAAATTAAGAAGATACGTTCTTTCACAATCTTATCACCACAACACAGAGACAAATCATCATAAATATGACCACGAGTATGAACACCACATGGAAAACCATGAGCACAAGACTTCTGTGCGTGCACAGAGCATTCAACTAGTTTTCTAATGAAAGGGAACGCTACAAGACAAACCGCGAGTCTAAATCAGTATACGTATCAATTATACACGAACACATATTAATATCAAACATGATAGGAAAAAGATAAAATACACACCTCTTATTTGAGTGTGTATTATACACGCCTCTATAAAAGTTACGAGACACACCAAAATGTTACGAATCATATAGCTGAAAAGTTACAAAAAACTAAAAAATGTTACGATTGCCAATGAGGTAATAGATACATATGGCATACACTTTTAATAGGTGTATATTAATTGCAGCCATTTCTAACATGATAAGGCGTCGCAAGCAAGAGTTGAAGACAAGGTCAGAGGACGACTTACAGTTTGTCAGTTACAACCTTGGCTACTTTGGTGGGTTGGAGGCACTCATGGATTCAGTTTGAGCACATTCGACCAAAGTTTTGAGTACCTTGACACAAGAACGCCTAAATTTTTTCAGAGCCCAAAGCGAGCTTGTAAAACGAGCCCCTATGAATTTGTAAGAAACTTTTATTTTTTCGGTACGTCTAGTATAGAGGAATCGGTGAAGTAACAAAGAAGATCATATTTTCTCAAAAACCCACAACATTAATTCAAAAGTAAACCCAATGTCAAGTTTTTCCACTTTAATTTACTCTTCATAGGTCTTTTTACTATAATAAAGTCAACAGTTTTCTCTCTTCTACTTTCCTTATCTTCTCCCTCACCTAACCAAAATTAAATGATTATGAGCTAAGATGGAAGAGAGATATGAAAACATGTATGAACGACATTAATAACAGAACCAAGGTAAAAGTCCCCTATCAATGGAGTATGGAGGGGGAGGGCCGAAAATAGACCGAACCTCCGACAAAAAATGCACAATATTGTGGTCACTCTCAGAAAGTTTTGCCACTGAAATAATGACCCCTATGCACGTGCGTAAACCATTACCATTACGGAAAATTCGAAAACCCTTTTTGCAAATGGGAAAAATGGCTTTTAGTAAAAAGAAAAAAGTTGAAGGAAAACAGGTCTATGAAGAACAAACGTTTCACCTGTGGCTTCCTAGTGAAAATCAATGGATGCTGAGCCAAATTCCTCTCTCATTTGTTTTTTGCCGAATCACAATATATAACATAGCAGTATATGTTTTATATTGTAGAAAAAAATGTGTAACTTTCACCTAGCAGGCCCCTAAGTCTGGCAAAATCTTTTGTACCCGGCCTAGACGGCCATCTTGCCGGCTTTGTCTCAGGACCAGGTCTGAATTCATAAAATACTACTAATAGTTTCTAAGACATTCGTGACATTAAAAGAGTTTACTACCCAAATTGGAATACTCGATCCACAATAGAATCTAACTATAATTATGTGTATATATATAATAATAGATATATATGTGATAAGCATAGCTGACAACAATAACGTAAGGAACACATATCTATTCAGCTTTTCAGATACGATAGTCTCTTTATTATGGGGAAACCCTAACACCTTTTTATCTATTTTTTTACAATCTCGACTACCTAGTATCGGATGGTATTGGTTGACACCCCACATGTGCCCTTAGCTTTTGTAGGTTAGGCAATCCGAGGAGCCCAAAATGGTATCATAGAATCGGTATCTATATGTACATATATAATAGTAAATAAATACGGAATAATCATGTGCGTACGTATATACATTGGTAGACGCTAAGACGCAAGATTCATAATGTGGAGGTACCAAACCATAGGTATTCATAAATTAATAATAAAATATCATTCTCATATACAGATATAAAATTTTGAGTGGACCTTCGTTATATTTTTTTACAAACAAAATCTATAATATACTGTAGTACCAAGGGTCCTTGCATGCATCCCCTCTGTTCACCCCTACGTATATGTACATATGAATATTAGGAACTAAATTGTTTACATGGGCGGATGTATATAGGGGCTTGGTGTGAGCCCGACCCCAACAAAAAAATTTCCATGAAAATGTTTACTACTAACATTATACTATATAATATCATTATTATTTAGATAATTAGTATAAAAATATGTAAAAATCTAAATAATTCTGATTTTATATAGTTAAAATCTGTAGAATAATTCTACGTTGTAATGTACAAAAATTTTCTCAATTTCTTTCATAAATGAAAATAATTACACATGGGTGTTGAAATTGTCGACAAAAAAAAAAAATCATATATAATAATATACTACACAAATTACACGATACGTTGAGTGCATTTTTTATTAGAAATATTTTTCTTAAGTAGTCGGCCCCCTCAGTCTAAACTTCTAACTCGGCCACAAATTGTTTACCATGGATGATCATGAGTGTCAACTGTGAATCAAACCTTAGAAAATATTAGAAACGAAGGAGGAGAGGACGATGGGAGCATTAACCATCAAGAAAACAAAACAAAAGGGGGAATTACGGATATATATCACATTAAATTTGAAAAAAGAGTATGAAATGTACCTACTTTTGTAATAGCATCTTCACTCTGTAAATTCCTTGGTTTCAAGCTGTTTCTTTTGCTATTTGTGTAAAACATATATATAGTTCGCGTGCATTTTATTATGTGCTTCCGTTCCTATAGTATAATAACAGAGCCAAATTTTGACAACACATTAATAGTTGCATAGATTATGTAACATAGAATTCAAAGGCCTAATAGTAACTCCATGTACCTCATTAATACATTATAAATAGTTGACCAATAGTTAATTCTGTTGTTCGTTTGTTCTTCTTTCATCTTGCTGTAAATTTTTTTAGGAAGCGGATCCTCTTCGGCCCAATTTTTGGACCAGAGGAGACGGTCTTCATTTACACCGTCTATTTGCTCCAATCAATGTTTGAATTTGCAATTAACTCTTACTGGTCAGGTTTGCCCCTCGCAGTGGGTCCCGCGGTTTGGACTCGTGATCGAGACCCTCTCCTCCACTTGTTGGCCCTCGCGGTGGGTCCTAGGTTTGACTCTCCAGTGAGTCCTGCGGTTTGCCCCTTGCAGCGCGTCCCGCCGTTTGGACTCGTGATCGAGACCCTCTCCTCCACTTGTTGCCCTTTCACTCAATGCCACATGTCAAGCGTATTTAGTATTTACCATCTTACAGTAATCAAACTATGTTTCGAATTTCTTTAGGTAATGCTATTTTTAACATTAAAATAATTTATAATGTTCTTAATTGCAGTGGTGGAAATCGGGGCATTACATAATACGAGAGAGGAAACACTAATCAACATTATCGAATTTATTAATTACATGCTTATTAAGCGTGGATTCAGTGATACAATTAACCCTTCTTTTTTCAAAGTGATGATAAAACAACTATTGGCTATTGTGCTCTAACAAAACAACTACAACAATCTATTCTGCATGCAATTTCTTGGACACTCTTACGAGCGAAAAACAAAATAAAATTTAACGACCCATTTCGATGATTGAACAACTTATACTAGCCCCACCGGAATGTATCTGCGGTTCTTCAGGCCTGGAGGTTCCTACACCAGGTACATGATACATTGGAACAGGCATCTTCACAGGGAGATGAGGCATTTCTGCATCAAATTGAAGTACTTGAATTGCTTGCCTCATTGATGGCCTAAGGCTATGGTCAGGATAAGCACACCACAGCCCTACAATCAACAAACGCTCTACTTCTTTCGAATCAGAATCCGATTTTACTCTCTCATCAACGGCAGAAAGAATTTGCCCTCTCCCATAGAGATTCCAAACCCACTCCACCAACCCTATTTCTGATTCTCCGTTTGTTGGATCAACTGATTTTCTCCCGCTAGCAATTTCCAACACCACCACCCCAAAACTGAAAACATCTGCCTCTTTACTTGCCTTTCTCGTGCTTATATATTCTGGTGCCAAGTACCCGAACGTTCCGGCTAAGCGAGTTGTTTGTGGTCCAAGCTCATGGTCCATGAGTCGGGCTAACCCAAAGTCTCCGAGCTTGACATTGAATCCTGAGTCTAGCATAATATTGCTTGGCTTGATGTCCCGGTGCACAATGCATTGCTCCCACTCTTCATGTAGATAGAGCAATGCCGAGGCCAAACCAAGAGTTATCTTGTACCTCACAGCCCAAGCGAGAGTAATATTTTTCCCAAAGAGGTGAGTGTCGAGGCTTCCGTTGGGCATAAACTCATAGACGAGAAGGAACTCACCTTGATCGTGGCACCAACCGATGAGTTGCACCACATTCCGGTGCCTCAACCGGCTTATAATTTTCACCTCTGCTATGTACTCCTTTTTCCCTTGTCTTGATCCCCTTGAAATTTTCTTCACGGCTACTGCCATGTCTAAATCATTTAAGTACCCTTTGTAAACACCTCCAAATCCTCCTTCACCCAATTTTCCTTCGGCCGAGAAGTTGTTAGTAGCTGAAACAAGATCGTCGTAGGTAAACCTCCTTGGTCCAGCTCCTCTTTCTAGATCATCGTTGATTGATGTCAAGTTAGTTTTCTCTGTTTTCTCCCTTCGAACACACCTCCTTTTCCTTACAACCACAGATCCTATCAATATCAATGCTCCAAAAATCAAAACACCCACTGAAACTGGTATCCCAACCGTCAATTTGGTATCTTTCGCGTGCTTTCCACTTAAACTTGAGCTATACGCCCATGATTCAAGCGTTGTTTTCTCCGCAGCAAACGAGGTCGATGCTGAAAATCCAATCATGACCCTCTCCGGTAGAATGTCCATTAGGTCTAGTTCGTTAAAAAGACTGGAATTAGAGTTTTCCCCGTAAGACCAAAACACACTCAAATTCTTTGTACTTGCATTGTATGCAATCGAAGCATCACATCTTTCTCCGCTGTGCAAGCTAGCGTTCCACGGAGTCGTAGTGAGTGAACCAATAGCATTATGGTTGATCCCGATATGAGTATAATTGGGATCCCATTCATTCTGGTAGGAGTCGAACTCAACAAACACTATTTGATGTTCCTCTGCATCGGGGTCGAAAAGGCCTAGGTACCCGCCTTCCGAGTTTGGCGGGATTTGAAAACCGACCGGTGCGAGAAAGAATGCGAGTCCGTCACCGTATGGGGCTGACACTTGGGTGTCAATAGTGAAGGAGAAATTGGTGGTGAAGTCAGAGAGGGCTGCAGTTTTGGCGTCCCATAACTGAACATTCTGTGCGTATGTCACCCAACCAACGTTACTTTCGGAATAGTAGAATTCTACTGCCCCAGCCGACATCACCGCATTTCCTTGATACCGTGCGTTGCTGTCGGTTGTAGCAGGATAAAAGTTAGGGAATTGGAAATAATCCGAACTGGCCATAGGAAGAAGAAATAAGATAAATGTAGTGAGGAGAACAATGTGAGCATTTAGTGATGGAAATGAAGTTGGAACGTTAGAATTAGAGGCAGACATTTTCTTGTGCTAGTGCAGGGTGTTGGCACTCGAACTTTATATAACCATCTGATGTTGATGACCAAGTCTAAACTTCCCTTTCTGTTGAGTACTCCCTCCCTATTTTGTTTATCATTATTAATTCTATTTGTCTCTTTTGTAGGTGTTATTTATATTTTTGAATTTATAATTTTCTTTTTATGATTTTGGGAACTTTGTATTATAAAATAAATTGAAACCTATCAAATAATCTATATTACATATATACTTCTGAATATCTACATTGAAAGATATATGCAATAAAAGCAACAAAGACAAAGAATAATAGACAAAATGGGACAAAGGGAGGACATAGTATGCAATGACCCGCCCTAGCTGACCTCCTAACTTTTAGCTTTGCCACGAAACTCAAAATGTTAAACTCAAGTTATACAGTAGTAAATGTTCGCGATTCGTTATATACACCATGATATTTCTTTTTTCCCTTGATGTGGGACTCCACACTGGAGGGATGTCACAATCTCGATCTCCACCTTGTGATGCAATATCCCCGTTGCATTGGCCCAACAACCTTCCCTTGGTGGCCATGGTGTAGCATTTGGCTCTAATAGCATTTTGCTCCTACTTCGAATTCAAGAGATGGCTTATGCAAATTCTAGAGGTAGCTCCCACCATGTAAACCAGGGTTCTGCTTTGATACCATCTGTAACGACTCTCATACCACCCGTAACAACCCGTCCTAGCTAACCTGCCAATTTTTAGCCTAGTCACGTTGCTCAAAAGGTTAACATCAAGTTATCTTGTAGCTGTCCGCGATTCGTTATATACACCATGATGTTTCTTTTTCCCCAGATGAGGGACTCCACACAAGAGGATGTCACATGAAGGATATTTGCTAATAATATAAAGAATGAATAAACATTTGTACATCCATTTACGGTTGGACAGTTTTTTTAAAAGTCGGTCGCCTAAGCTCACTAGTCTCCACCTAGGTATTAGGTGGTGGTCCAATGCCTAGATTAGGAACTTTGTTTAGAGAAAATGATGCTTTTGTTTCACTGGATATGAGTATTTGATTGAAACTGACCTTCCAATATTTTTTCAAAGGTTTGTGGAAAGGATTTGAATAATTCTCGGGTATATGATTTCACATAGTGTTTGTTTAGTACGATATTATAGGGGCTTATATATCGCCGGCTAGCATTATTGATCCCTTCTTCATTAGTAAGATGGAATCATAAGAGTATAAGCTTTCATCATTTGTTGCGTCAGACAAACGGACCATTAGCCTCAGTTTATTACCCTGGTTACGAACTAAACCATACGCCCTGCATATACTACGCTGAGATAATTATATATTGAATTCAACTTTGCCAAATCATAAATAAGATGATCCAATCTCTGCAAACGTAGTTATACATTTACTACTCTCTTCGGATTTTGAATACAAGCCTTTTTCCTGTAATCACCTTTTTTTGCATACTTTCTGTCAAATTTGTGGTGTTGTAATTATGCCGACCTTTATATTGAAGAGTAATTATTCATTTCAAAGCTTGGAATTGTAAAAGTTTTCTATTGTGGATGACGATTTTGATAGCATTTTAGTGAATTAAAGATTTTGTAACACTAACACACTCCGTTACCATCGGCGGTAGGCGACGGCGGCGGCGTGACAACTCCGGCGAAGCTCTGGCGATCTTTCTTCTTGTTTTTTTTGGGTACTTTTTCTGTATTTTCCTTCTATTTTTTCGTTTTTTAGTAGGTTGTAATAGGATTTGCTTGGTGGTTAATGATATTTTTCTCTCTTCCTCCAAAAAAAAACACGCTCCATTACCAGAACAATTGTTAAGTGTTTGGGACGGTCCAGATTTTAAAGAGAGAGAGGGGGGGGGGGAGACAGGGAGAAACTAGGCCGTCCAAAACACTTTCGGACGGCCTAGATGCGAGCTCGGCACCACGTGGCCGTGCTCGCTCGGCATTGAAATTTTTTTTCCGGTTACCAACAAAAATAGTACTCCCTCCGTCCCAATTTTTAGCCTAATCATATTACTCAAAAAGTTAATCTCAAGTTATCCAGTAATTGTTGTTTGCAATTCATTATATACACCATGATTTTTCTTTTTTCCTCGATGTGTGGGACTCAGCACTTGAGGGATGTCACAGGAAGGATATTTTCTGATAATATAAAGAATGAATAAACAAGTAGAACAACAATGACAATATAATAGTAAAAAAAAAAGTTAGTTTAAACACACCTTCAGCCATGGATGGCCGATTACGAACGGCCATGATCGGCCCAGCAATCATGTTGGCCTCGAAGGAACATCACCATCTCCCGTTCCATAAATATTTGGCCAACCTTAATGTCTAGCCAGTCTTCCTTAATCTGCTCCTATGAATACTAAGCGTCGTAATATTTCTTGATAGAAAAATTTATTTCTAAACAATGTGAACTAGTATATCAATGCGCTGTGTGGTATGATTCTTTTGGCAAAAAGAAAAAAAATGATTTTTTGGTTTTTTCGTTTCGTCTTTATTCAATTTTTTTTTTTTTTTGCATTTGTTAGTTTCGCGTCAAGTTTTCGTGGTTTATGGATTTATCTCGACGAGATGAAGCCAAAGAGTACAAAATTAGGGCCGAAACTTTTTTTTTTAATAAAGCCAAAATTAAACTAATAAATTGGTTTATTTTCGGCTTTATTAAAAAAATATTACTTTTTACCATAATTTTAT
This sequence comes from Vaccinium darrowii, assembly GCA_020921065.1. NCBI lineage: Eukaryota > Viridiplantae > Streptophyta > Magnoliopsida > Ericales > Ericaceae > Vaccinium > Vaccinium darrowii. The sequence continues at coordinate 39,370,508 of CM037154.1, forward strand.
ACTTGTTGGATTCGTCTCGTCGAGACGAATCCATAAACCACGAAAACTTGACGCGAAACTAAAAAATGCAAAAAAAACTTGAATGAAGACAAAATAAAAAAACAAAAAAACCACTTCTGCACTTTTTTGCCGAAGGAGCCATTGCGTCATAATATTTTTTTGATAGCTTCATAATATCAGAGCCGTAACCTTCACTCCACAATCAGACCTACAAGATCCGCCAGGTCCGCTCTTCAAGTTTGCGTAGCGCATATAGGGGGTGAAAAAGGGAAAAATAGGGGAACCAGAAACAACCACTATTATCAGAGCCGGCCAGCTTTGGACGATTTGGTTATGTGACATTCTGGGCCTTTCAGTCAAGGTTTTAAATACCGGTTTTACAATGCGTAACGGTTTCGGTAATATCAAACGTTACGTAACAGGAATCGGGTGTATCTCTAAAAATCATTTTTTGATAAAAAAAATAATTTTAAATTGCTTAAATAACCGGTGCGATCGAGTATCAGCCATTACGGTCGTGAACCAGTCCGTGAATCAGATACAGACAGATACGTAACGGGAACTGGCCGATACACATGCGATTTTTCCCTCACCCCGGTATACCGGGGTGTAACGGTATCGGAGAGGCCAAAAACCGTTACATAACAGCCGATACGCTACGTAATGGCCGGTATTTAAAACCAAGTTTCAGTACTTTGGGATCCCATCAACAATTTGTTTCTGAATTGAGTAGTTTTATTAAATGGATAGTCTAAGAACTGACCTTCCAATATTTTTTCATGCTCACAATACCTTTCAATCTTTTCTTTTAAGTAAATAAGGTTAAATTCCAAGAGTAGACCTTTCAATCTAACGCTTAGCCAATATAATTATGTATAAAGTATAAAGTCAAGGGAACTTTGTTTAGAGGAAATGATGCTTTTGTTTCACTGGATATGAGTATTTGATTGAAACTGACCTTCCAATATTTTTTCAAAGGTTTGCGGAAAGGATTTGAATAATTCTCGGGTATATGATTTCACACAGTTTTTGTTTAATTAGTACAATATTATAGGGGCTTATATAACGCCGGGCGTAGCATTATTGATCCCTTCGTCATTTGTTTGATGAAATTATAAGAGTATAATCTTTAATCATTATTAGTTGCGTCAGACAAACGGACCATTAGCCTCAGTTTATTACCCTGGTTACGAACTAAACCGTATGCCCTGCATATACTATGCTGAGATTATTATTGAATTCAACTTTGCCAAATAATAAATAAGATGATCCAAGTAGTTATACATTTACGTACTACTCTATTCGGATTTTGAATACTAGCTTTTTCCTGTAGTCACCTTTTTTTGCGTACTTTCTGTCAAATTTGTGGTGTTGTAAGTATGCCGACCTTAATATTGAAGAGTAATTAATTATTCATTTCAAAGCTTGGAATTGTAAAAGTTTTTTTTATTGTGGATGACGATTTTGATAGCATTTTAGTGAATTAACGATTTTGTAACACTAACACGCTCGGTTACCGGAACAATTTTTAGTGTTTGGAACGGTCCAAATTTTAGAGAGAGAGAGAGAGAGGGAGAGGGAGGGAGACAGGGAGAAACTAGGCCGTCCAAAACCCTTTCGGATGGCCTAGATGCAAGCTCGACATCACGTGGCTGTGCTCGCTCGGCATTGAAAATTTTTTTCGGTTACCGACAAAAATAGTACTCCCTCCGCCCCAATTTTTAGACTAATGACATTGCTCAAAAAGTTAACCTCAAGTTATCTAGTAAATGTTTACGATTCATTATATACACCATGATTTTTCTTTTTTCCCCAGTGTGGGACTCGACACTTGAGGGATGTCACCGGAAGGCTATTTTCTGATAATATAAAGAATAAATAAACATTTGAAAATCTATTTACGGTTGGACAGTTTTCTAAAAGTCGGTCGCCTAAGCTCACTCGTCTCCGCCTAAGCACTAGGCGGTGGTCCAATGCCTAGATTAGGCAATCGATTGGAACCTAGTCCTTACCTAGGCGCTAGCGCAGTCCCTCCCTAGGCGTTAGCGTCCCTTTTTCACCTAACTAGCGCCTAGCAATGTATAGAATAGAACATCGGTTTTGGTTATGCTATTTTTCCCTGATGACAGTGGGTATTCTTAATGTTAGTGTTATTTGGTTAGTCTATTCTAAAAAGTTTTGGAATTAATCATTCGTCCCAATGAAAGGAATCAGAAAAGCGAAAAACATATATGGAAAAGTTAAAAGCTCAAAAAGTTCACATTAGACAAAAAATAAAATTACAATAAAAGACACTAAAAACTGTTCTATTTCACAGTACTTTTTCGTCTTTATGAACTTTTTGTGATAGTTGCATAGTTTTAGATTAATTTCTCTCGAGATGAGTGATTGAAAAAAGAAATATGATGCGAATTACGCAAATTCTGGATAAACAACCAGAACAACAATGACAATATAATAGTAAAAAAAAAGTTAGTTTAAACACACCTTGAGCCGTCCATGGCCGATCACGGACGATCGTGATCGGTCCAACAACCATGTTGACCTCGAAGGGACAGCACCATCTCCCGTTCCATGAATATTGGTCAACCTTAATGTCTAGCCAGTCTTCCTTAATCTGCTCCTAAAGGGACTTGTTAATTTATGCAATGATCACAAAGAAAATTGACCTACGAAAGAAAGCCGAAAAAGAACAATCGTGTCATAATATTTTCTTCATAATTAAATTTATTTCTTGTCAATGTGAACTAGTAAATCAACGAGATGTAATATGATATACTAAGTGCCGTAATATTTCTTGATAGAAAAATTTATTTCTAAACAATGTGAACTAGTATATCAATCCGTGCCAGCTCAAGACTTTTGGAGGCCTTAAGCGAACTCCCAACTTGGGCCCCTTAGTATTTTTGAAATAAAAACTATTACAAGATAAGATTTATGTAAACAGATGACAAAATTTCAAAATAATAAAGTATGCTCACAAGACCCGTATCTTTGGAAGAATTTATAAGAAAAAAAAATAGATCCTTTTCTTAACTACATTTTAAAAAAATTATAGAATTATGATAGTTTGTTTGACTATTTGATTTTTAATCTTTGTAACAAAAGAATTAAATCAACTGCAATAAGGGTCACTTAGAGATTGTTTTCCGATTGTGTTATATTTCAAAATTAGTGAAACAGTGATGAATGTATGTTATATTTCAAAATTTTATCGTCCCAAAATTTTGGGGACCCGAAGCGGTTGCTTCTTCCGATTCCTCTCTAAGCCGGCTCTGGCTGTGTGGTATGATATATTTTGCGTCATAATATTTTCTTGATAGCTTCATAATATTTTCTTGGTACGAGCGACATACTGCATGAACTAGATTTGAAAATGAAATTTTTGTAGCAAATTGGCCCTGGGCGTACCAATACCAGTCAAGTTGGCTTCCGTACATGCAGAATTTGGGAGTGAATTAATATACGCAGTCTTGTCTCTACAAGCAGAGAGGGTGTTTTTGTCACGCAAACCCATAACCTTCACTCCACAATCAGACCTACAAGATCCGAATCTACAAGATCTGCCAGGTCCGCTCTTCACATACTCGTGTAAGAGGTGAAAAAGGAAAAAGAGGGGAACAAGAAACAACCACTATTATCAGAGCCGGCTTTGGACTATTTGGTAATGGACTATTTGGTAAAAGTGATATTCTGGGCCTTTCGGTCAAGGTTTTAAATACTTGTTTTGCAATACGTAACGGTAACGGTTTCGGTAGTATTGAACGTTACGTAACAGCAATCGGGTATTCGGGTGTACCAGTTGTGAGTTTCTAAAAATCATTTTTTGATAAAAAAATAATTTTAAATTTGCTTAAATAACCGGTGCGGTCGAGTATCGGCCATAATGGTCGTGAATCAGTCTGTGAATCAGATACAGACCGATACGTAACGGGAACCAGCCAATACGCATGCGATTTTTTCCTCTCACCGGTATACCGGGCTGTAACGGTATCGGAGTGGAGAGGCCAAAAACCATTACATAATGGCCGATACGCTACGTAACCGCCGGTCTTTAAAACCAAGTTTCAGTACTTTGGGATCCCATCAACAATTTGTTTCTGAATTCAGTAGTTTTATTAAATGGATAGTCTAAGAAGTAAGAACTGACCCTCCAATATTTTTTCATGCTCACAATACCTTTCAATCTTTTCTTTTAAGTAAATAAGGTTACATTCCAAGAGTAGACCTTTCAATCTAACGCTTAGCCAATATAATTATGTATAAAGTAAAGTCAAGGGAACTTTGTTTAGAGGAAATGATGCTTTTGTTTCACTGGATATGAGTATTTGATTGAAACTGTGACCTTCCAATATTTTTTCAAAGGTTTGCGGAAAGGATTTGAATAATTCTCGGGTATATGATTTCACACAGTGTTTGTTTAATTAGTACAATATTATAGGGGCTTATATATCGCCGGGCGTAGCATTATTGATCCCTTCGTCATTAGTATGATGAAATTATAAGAGTATAATCTTTAATTATTATTAGTTGCGTCAGACAAACATAGACAAAGGGACCATTAGCCTCACATAGTGTTTGTTTAGTACAATATTATAGGGGTTGATATATCGCCGGGCGTAGTATTATTGATCCCTTCGTCATTAGGATGATGGAATTATAAGAGTATAATCTTTCATCCCCATTCGGGTCCGGTTACGGTACACACCCATTTTTTGGGACGTATCATATGCACCCCTTTTTTTAACCATTAGATGGCAATTATTTAATCTCTACCTTCCAAAATTTGAAGTGATAATACTGGTTACCTGGAGAACCAGTCATCCAAAAACTTCTCCTCCAACTAGTAGTCCAAAAACTTCTCCTCCATTCTCTCTCCACGATGTATATTCTCCCTCCCTGTATATATCGATTATTTCTTCCTCTCCTTCAATATCATATCTTCTCTGTAAAACCGTAAGCAAACCAAAGCGCAGTTCCCTTCCTCGATCATCTCCATCTCTGTAAACCCTAACAGGTAAGCGGCTACTTCTTTTCTCTCCGTCTCCCAGCGTCTGTCAGTTTTTTCTCTTCTACTTTGTTACCCTAGCCCTTTCATTCAAATAGAAGGCGAGCAGAATCGAAACGTAGCTGTGGTTCTGAACATAACATCCAATCTTGGAATATGCTGGAGCATTCCGAAAGCCGCACCAATTTTCCTTGCGAAATTTGGTAAGTATATGTGCGAAAGCCGCACCAGTTTTCAAAACTTCCTTCAATTTGTAGATTGAAACAGATTTAAGGATGAGATAGCTTCCCTAGAACCATAATAATTGTTATTACTTTTGCCTTTTTGAATGTCCATATGCTCCCATTTTCACTTGTATTTTACATGTTCGACGAAATGTCCGACAGATGCTTGTATGATTGAATTTTGATTTAAAATTTATAAATCATATAAAATATTTTAAAAGCTTATTTTCTTTTTTGAAAAGCTTATTTTCTTTGTGACTTATGAATCGCTATTTACGAGGATTTGTGGTTCATTTACTTTTTCTTATGAATATTTGTTGTTTTGTTTATGAATGTTGTGGCATTCTTATGAATGTGTTATGACCCATAAAAATAGGTTATGAATTGCTTTATAAATTTTGTGGTTCAGCTTATGGATGTTTGTGGTTAGATATGATGACCTGTTACATGACCTGTTCTTCAGGTTACATTTTGCTGATGTGGCACAATCTGAGCCCTTTGTTGGGTGTATACTATATGTCCTAAAATGGGGGTGTGTATTGGAGCATTTCCCCCGTCTGGATATAGTTCTGAAAATTCAAGATACTGCAACCCATGTTTCAGGGACGGATTGAATTGTCGTCAAACCAAACTCTCCCTTTTGGCCAACCATAATCTCCAGGGACGGAGCCAGGATTTTACCTTTGTGGTAGCGAAAATATGTACTTAAAAAATAAAAAGACAAACTGCATTATGAATATTCATTCATTCTATGAAAAACTATAATAACATAAAAATCTAGTGGTGGTGAGTCTATATAATTTGGGGATAAAAATCTATTGTCAATATAATAATTGTATTTTTTGAAAACTTTGTGGTGGCGGCCGCTACTACTTGTCCCCTGGCTCCATCCTTGATAGTCTCTTAGGCGTTGGCTTCATCATTTTCCAACAACCCACTAAGGCATAGTTTTCCAAAAGATTTTAGCAACCCAGTTGCTAAAATCACCATAATTTTAGCAAATTAGTTCAGCAGATGCTAAAATCATGGTTTTGAAATAAAAAAATAAAGTGGTTCCGTGTATCGTTTTTTGATTTTTTCACACCAAATTAAAGTACTCCTCGTGTACTTTAATTCGGTGTAAAAAATTCAAAAAATAATACACTGAAATACTTAATTTTTTGATTTGAAATACGATGATTTTAGCACCTACTGAACTCATTTGCTAAAATCACCATGATTTTAGTAACTGGATTACTAAAATCTTTTGGAAAACTATGCCTAATTTAAAATTACACGCGGTACCCTACCACAAGGCCTTTTGAACATTATGCCAAAAAGTGTGTAAACAAGAGTACACGCCAGTTTCAAATTCAGGGTCTGTTACTGATTGGATTTCTTGTTCCTGTACGAGCCACATTCCAAATTACATAGGCTGTGTTTGATTAGATAGTTTAGTTTAGTTTTGATGATGTAAGTAGGTGTAATGAGTGGAGAGAGATAGAGAGAGAAATGAGGAAAATGATGATGTCATCAAAACTAAAACTAAACAGGGAAACGAACAAGGCCTATAGTTTCTTCTTCAAAAGACCCAATTTGTTGCATTGAGTCTATTGGCACGGACATAAACAAAATGTATGAGAAAACAATCCCTATAAAAATTACTAAGCTTATTCAATTTATCATTACATGCATAAATGTAGTACAATCAACAGTGTCTAATTTAGTACAAGCAAGGGTGGGTTTAATGATACAACCCTTCTTTATTTGAAGTAAAGACGAAGGGCGTTGACTAGTACGCTTCAAGAGAACGACAGCGTCGCCTATTGTACAATATTTTGGACACCCTTATGAGCAAAAATCAAAAGATTTAACGACCTATTTCGATGCTTGTACAACTTATCATCGGCTCACGGGAGCTTATAAACAGTCCTTTAGGCATGAAGGTTGTTGCACTAGATACTTGATACATTGTAACAGGCTTCTTTAAAGGCAAATTAGGCATTAATTAGTGCCTCGAAATGAACTACTTGAATTGCTTGCCTTATTGATGGCCTAAGGCTATGGTCAGGTAAGCACACCATAGCCCTAGAATCATCAAACACTCTAATTCTTTCAAATCGAAATCCGATTTTACTCCCTCATCAACGGCGGAAAGAATTTGGCCTCTTCCGTATAGATCCCAAACCCACTCTACCAACCATGTTTGCGATTGTCCGTTCGTCACTGATTTTCTCCCGGTTGCAATTTCCAACATCACCACCCCGAAACTAAAAACATCTACCTCTTTACTTGCTTTTCCCGTGCTTATATATTCTGGTGCCAAGTACCCTGATGTTCCAGCTAAGCCAATTGTTTACGGTTTGAGCTCATGGTCCATGAGTCGGGCTAATCCAAAGTCTCCAAGCTTGACATTGGATCCCGAGACTAGCATAATATTGCTCGACTTGATGTCCCGGTGCACCACGTATTGCTCCCATTCTTCGTGTAGATAGAGCAATGCCGAGGCCAAACCAAGAGTTATCTTGTACCTCATAGCCCAAGTGAGGGGAATCTTTTTCCCAAAGAGGTGAACGTCGAGGCTTCCGTTGGGCATAAACTCATAGACAAGAAGGAACTCACCGTGATATCGCACCAACCTATGAGTTGCACCAAATTTTAGTGCCTCAACCGGGTTATAATCTTCACCTCAGTTGTGAACTCTTTTCTTCCTTGTTTAGACCCGCTTGAAATTTTCTTCACGGCTACCGCCATGTCTAAATCATTTAAGTACCCTTTGTAAACACCTCCGAATCCTCCTTCACCCAGCTTTCTTTTCACCGAGAAGTTGTTTGTAGCCGAAACAAGATCTCCATAGGAAAACCTCCTTGGTCCAACGTCTCTTTCTAGATCATCATTGATCGATGTCAAGTTAGTTCTCTCTTTCTTTCCCCTTTGATCAAGCCGCCTTTTCCTTAGAATTAGAGCTCCTATCACTATCATCGCTCCAAAAATCAGAACACCAAATGAAACTGGTATCCCAACTATCAATTGGGTATCTTTCGCGGGCTTCCCACCAGTCATTTTTGTGTCGAAACTTGAGCTAAACGCCCATAACTCAAGTGTATGTTTCTCCACATAATCCCCTGTCGCAGCTGAAAGTCCTACCATGACCCATTCCGGTAGGATTTCCGTCAGGTCGATTTTGTAAGAAAGACTGGGATTACCTTGGGAATCAAAACACGCTCAAATTCTTTGAACTGGAATTGTATGCAATGAAAGCATCACATGTTTCTCCGCTGTGCAGGCTAGCGTTCCACGGAGTGGTAATGATCGACCCAATCGAGTTGATGTTGATCCCGATATGCTCTTTCGTAGGATCCCATTCGGGATCCGGGTAGGAGTCCAACTCAACCACCATCATTTGGTTTTTCGCTGAATTGCTAGTTGTGGCGTTGAAAAGGCCTAGGAACCCGCCAGCCGAGTTTGGCGGGATTTGGAAACCGACCGGAGCGAGGAAGAACACGATCCATCACCCATCACCCATCACCCATCACCCATCACCCATCACCGTACGTGGTTGTACCAAGGGTGTCAATAGTGAAGGAGAAATTAGTGGTGAAGTCAGAGAGTGTTCCGTCTTCAGATTCCCATAACCGAACCTTCTGTGCCTATGTCGCCCAACCAACCAGACTTTGGCAAGTGACGGTGTTGAACTCTACGGTTCCAACCGACGTCACTGCATCATCTTGATACAGTGCGTTGCCGTCAGTTGTTGCCGGATAAAAGTTAGGGAATTGGAAATAATCTGAATTGGCCATAGGAAGAAGAAATAGGATAAGTATAGTGAAGAGAACAATGTGAGTATTTAGTGGGGAATTGATATTCGCCCTCTCAATTTTGATGCAGAGGCTCCAAGTTATAGTAGTTTTTCAAAATTACTCTTTTGTAAATTCCATGATTTACTTCAGACACTCTAAAAAAATTTACTCTTCTCCTTTACTTCAGGCACTCCAAAAAAGCAAATAGTTTTTTTTTATAAAAAAAAAAGCAGATAGTTGCTCAACTCCTTTTACTGCACGTCACTGAATTGCCTACTTCCATATCTAATGTTTCCTTGGTAGAGTCTTTATGTTATTGTCTCCATGTTCTGCACCAGGACAACCTGGACAAGTGGTCTTTGGCCTATGATTGTAAAACCATCCGTTTATCCATGCAAAGTCTCTTGAGAGTTCTGTTACTTTTCCTCTCAAGAGTTCTCTAACTTTGGTGATGTGCTTTGTTTGTCTCACTATGAGTTTTAAAATGTAAATTTGTGACACTTATGAAGATTTTGAGGGAAAAATGGTAGACAATAAGTACAAAAATATAAAGATCTTGTGTCAGAGCCGTTATAAAGATTTTGCAGCATCAACTTTTCAATTGTGTGCTGTTTATTTTGGAGAATTCTAGCAATGTATTTTTTTTGTGTGTGCAAATTGACGTAAAGCAATCTGACATAGATGCATGTTTAATGTTTGGAACCTAATGTTTATGTTGTGAATGTGTAATGTTTGGAACATAATATTAATGTTAATGTTTAGAACCTAATGTTTATATTTGCTTTTGGTTCATTTTTCCGTTTGGAGTGCCTTAGTAAATAAGGAGATAATTTGGGGGTGAAGTGTCTCCAGTAATTTTTATATCTTAAAAAGGGTAGTTTTGTAACTTAATTAAATGTTGGAGTGCTTGCATAAAAAAAGGGAGCTCCAAAATCAGCACCCTATTTAGTGATGGAAATGAAGGTGGAACGTTAGAATTAGGGAAAAATTATTGAAATGGTCCTTGTAGTTTCATTCGAGTCTCGATTTAGTCCCTCTAGTTTCAATTGCACTCCAACAAACCTTGTAGTTTCAATTTTGGTCGATTATGGTCCAATTGATAACGTCTGTTAGTTCTATTTGACGAAAAACCCAATTTGAGGGTTTTTTTAGGGACAGAACTGACTTTTTGACCCTCCTTCTTCTTCCCCAATTTGAAACCCTGACCCTAAATCAAATCCAATCTTTTTCCCTCTCTCTCTCTCTCTCAATCTCTCTCTCTTCCGTTGTACATCCGCTGTCGGCAACATTCTCACCGGAATTCCAATCACCGTCTGACTCAAACCCATCTCGGCATGTGATCAGAACTAGTCGGTCTTTGACTTTGAGGGCATATTACAAGACCTGAACAGTCCAATTTCACTGCAATGTTAACAACCCCATGACCCCTCGAACCGTCCCTAGCCCGTAACCGGTAACTCAGCCGACGAACACACCTCGCTGGCGACAACCCATCAAGGATATCGGTGGTCGGAATCTGACACCACCCCAACTGGGTCTGACCACCCATGACATCTTTGGTGTACAAATGGAGGTAAATCAAAGGGTGGTAGTAGTGTCTTTGGTAAAAAGACGAGGTGGGGCTGTATAGTGAGGTCAAGAAGAGGTCCAAGGGTATAGCCATACTATGGGAATTTCCGAAGGAAAAAGAAAGAGGAAAAAGAAAGAGGAATTTGATTAAAGTGGGAATTTTCGATAATTCCAACTAATTGTATAGGATTATGGGACAGTGAATGGTCTTTTCCACAATTTTTGTTTGTGGTGATGTCTCAAATTACTTACCCCTAATTCTTCATAATGTTTTTTTGGTGTAATTTGTTGAGATGAATCACAATGCACTTGGTTTACAAAAGCTTCACAAAAAATCTCTATTTTTTGATATCAGTGTAGAGACCCGAAAATTTCTAAAATGTTTTATCCGAAAAAAGAAAGTGGGGAATTTGAGAAATTGCATTTCAATGTTTGTATGTGGGTTAAGTGTGAGAGAGTGACTTGTTTGGGACTAAGTTGTGACACATTGGAAGTTGGAAGGCCGTGTGTGTGTTGACACTATATAAGGGTAAGGTAGAGAGAGAAAATCATTCCCCCCTCCCCCCTTCTCTCTCTCTCTCTCTAGCCGGCCTCCTTCCCTTCCTCCTCCATCTTGATTTCTTTCAACTCCACACCAATCCACCACTTACACTCCAAAGCCACTTGAACACACCATAGATCCATAACCCTCACCCCTTGTGGAGCTCGGATTTCACATGGGTTTGCTTGGAGGTTCATTTTTTGATGTGTTTCAAGCTTGAGAAGTTAGGGTTTGGGTTTGAGGTTTGATTCAAGTTCAATCAAGTTGAGGTAGGGGTTTCTTCCACTTGTTGGAGTTTATGGTTGATTGTTGCATGAAATCATGATTTGGTCCTATCTCCTTTGAGTTAGTTGAAGTTTGGGGTTTAGTAATATAAATCTTGAAATTAATCCTTGTATCTTCGAGATTATTGACACACATTAAAAATCTTTGAGGTAGGGACTCTTTTAATCTCTCTAGGTGTTTATATGACGGTTGTTGTTGTTGCATTGTTGGAGTATTGGGGCTTAATTTTTCCATCTCCTCTTTTTCTCTTGAAAAATTGCATGAAGAGTGACAAAAATCATCTGATTAAACCTATCTCTATCAATAGGACTTGACTTTCTATTGATAGGAGCCTCATTGTTTCAAAAGTGACCAATCTGATTGCTTCTTTATAAACTGACCCTCTATTGATAGGACATTGATTCTTTGTCGATAGGACTTGATCCTCTATTGATAGGAGCCTCTTTGTCTCAAGTGTGGCCAATCTGATCACTTCCCTATTGATAGGACTTGATCCTCTATTGATAGGAGCCTCCTTGTTTTAATAGTGGCCAATCTGATCGTTTCCCTATTAATAGGACTTGATCCTCTATTGATGGGACTTCAATGATTCATGATCAGACGCTTAATATATTTTTTGTCATGTCTTATTCATCTATGCTTTCGGTTATATATTGTTGTGTGGATGAGTTATGACGACTTTCTTGACACTTGTGACAACCCACGTAAGCTTGACATGTGGTAAATCGGGATGAACAAAATAGTCAAATAACATGGAGATAATGTAAGTCACTAGGAACACCAAACAGTGCGTTGCTAGGAAAGGTTCAATGAGGCCCAAGTGACTTGGAAGAGGATTCCAAAATCTCCAAGCATTTGGTAGTCAATTACATAAATGGGTGTGGGAATATAAGAGTAAGGCCCCATTCCACTAACTCAAGAAAGCCAAAAAGCCAGTTTTTTACGAAAACCACAATACATCACATAAAAAATCGCAAAAAGCCAACAAGCTACCTTAGTGGAACACCCCCTAAGTGTAAGGACAAGGGCATTGAGACATACTGGTACTTGCGGGACATGTAGGATATCAATGAAATGTTCGAGTAGGGGTACGCGAATACATGTGGGACACGCAAGCACTTGTGGAAGCTTGGGCATTCATAGAGCTTATGGACACTTGGGGAATATGCATGTTAGATACATACGGAATACTTGTTGAGATATGTACGGGGTCACACATACTCGGAATACTTTTTGAGACATGTACGGGGTCACACATACCCAGAACATTTGTTAAGACATGTATGAAGTATACGATACGTTGAATGTGGCAGGATTTCTAAGGGAAATATATATAGATTCGTTGAAGTACATATATCTCTCTAATGCAAGCTGTGCGGTGTGGTAAAAATGGTCCTATGAGTAGTGTTGGATCCGAGTGATTAAACTTCGAGAAAACATACGTAGATTCATTAAGTTGGAAGAGGAAATTTAGTCGTTTATGGTCTGGAGTTAATATTGTGTGAGTGTGAGTAGGCGTGTGTGTGAAGAGTTGCTATTCTTGTAGTTACGATAAAGCTATATGTCATGAAACTTGTTTGAGTAAGTTCAAGTACACTGTGCCTCATCCTCATTATTTTCCCTCTTATGCATTCATAAACTTTGGAAAAAGGAATCCCTATTGGGCGAAGTGAATGTGCACTCCTTCCATTTGTAGGTACTAGGTAAGGAGCATGAATTGACGTGGTTGGAGTGCATGACTTGGATGAACTCCATATTCAAGAGGAGTTATTGAAATCATCTTAAATAATATTTTGAAGGTGAATTTGTAACTTTGTTATTTATCTCTTTTGACTCTATTGGAATGTAAATGTGTAATACTGAATATCCTCATGCATTTTTTTTTTGGTACTGAACTTTTGACACTTTTGGATCAACTTGAGAATTTCATCATTGATGTGCGGTCTACTATCAATTTTTCAAAGAGAAAAAGAATTGGTGATGTTTCTCAAAAGCTGGTTGAGACCAGAAAAGATATAGGATATCCATTAGTTTTTAGGCTTTTGACTTTGGCTCTAGTTTTACTTGTTATGACAGTTACAACACAAAAAGCATTTTATGCCATGAAGATCGTGAAGAATTGGCTTTGTAACCGAATGAGTGACCACTGGTTACATGATAGCTTAATTGTGTACATTGAGAGGGAGATTTTTTATAGTATCACAAATGAGGCTTTTATGCTACAATTTCAAAATATGAAAAATCGCCGGGGTCATTTGTTGGCATTCAAGTGTAGCTTTTTGTGATCGGTTGTAGATGCGATTATAGGTTATATATCTAATTAGCTACTTTCTGTTTGTCATTTCAGTGTATCTTTTGGAGGAGCAATTGTAAATGAAATTACATGTTAATAATAGATATAATGAAATTATATGTTAGTAATAGATATCTACTTTAACTCCTTTCTATTTCACATTTTGGTGTTTTTTTTTTCCTTTTCTATTATTATGCTTTAAGAATTTAACCTCACTAACATTTAGTTCTAGCTCGCCTCTGAGTGCACAAAAAAAATTGGAATGCTAAACAAATTTTGGAAAGAAAATAACTCTGGCAAAAAAACCTCAGGCATTACCTGTTATTGCGATGTCAGATGGTAGACATGAACGTTGGAGACAGCAAAAATATTGGAGACATCAACCCCTGTGATCGGTGGAACCTATGGTGATCAAACAATTGCCAATACTAGCAAGTTAAACGTAAGAGTTGTTTCATTCACCTCTTGTGTTGCTTATGCTTTTTACTGTTTGAATCCCACGCCAACAAAGTACTGAATAATGCATCACAATGCAAGAAGAAAAAAAGCATTCAAAAGGAATCTAAGCAAATAGCATCGGACCCACTACACTTTTTCCCTGCACAAATAATGTATCAGACCGAAATAATACACATGCCTAGTCAAAAACATTACTCCACATTGCCAATTGTTGCCAATTGTGGAAGCAAACAAGGTGGCATAATGACAAGTCCACATAAAAAATTATTGAGCAACATTTTAGCAATTGGCAGTACTTCTTCCGGTCCATAACATTGCAGACGACACTTGGATATCAAATTTAAACAGTAGCAATTCCTTTGCCTATAAATCATACAAGTCATTGGAACTCAAAATGCGATCTGATTAAGCACAAACATAAACCATACAACTGTTTGTTTGCAAGAAACAACACCAGAAGTACTACAAATACCGAGTCTTAACCACCATAAGTTTAACAAACAAGTTTTAACCATAAATTGAACTTCAAATTCATAGGAAATCATCAAGGTGCAGGTGCAAACCAAGTGGTGCCGAGCTCGGCTCTTCGCGCCCGATTCAATTCTTGGGGTGATCCAGTGGTACTTCTTCAAATCATCTGGACAAGCCATGAACATTGCTCGATGTTTAGCACCTCCGAAAAGGTTATAGGCTTGGGCCCATAAGGCCGGATCTTCGTTAAACTCTGGGAGCTCAGATAACTTGTCTGCGCATTCCTTAAGTGTCGGAATGTCAACAGCAGCACGTCGAACAAAGGGTGAACTAGCACTGTCGGTTGAGTCACAAATTTGTTGAAGACAAGCTTCAAGCCTTGACATAGCCGAACCTGTGGCAAAATCAAATTCAATTAGAATCCCTGCTGATTACTAAGGTACTGTGACCCAAAGCAGGAGGAGCCAAAAGCACAAGTGAAACAATCCAGAGGGACAGCCCAATTAAGCACCAGAGTCTATAACTGATTCAGTCAGCGTATCCCTAGGTTATATCTGCAGTGGTCCAGTACAATTTAAACCTTGCACGCAAAAGGTTGTGATTACAACCTCCACATGACAGAGGATGACATTCCAAGAAAAAGGGTACCTGTACCCATGTGTTCAACCCCGCGTTATGAAACAGTGAATTTTTTTTTGCCTTAGAAATGGCAATCTGGAGCCTCAGAGATGGCCTCTAGGGGTGTCCACGGATCGGATTTGGCCGGTTCGGATACGGATCCGATCCGATCCGGTCAGAACGGATTTGGGTTCTTAGGATCCGAGAACCATCCGTAGGTGACATACGGATGGATCGGATCGGTTCCGGATTTCGCGGATCGGTTCCGGATGGATTTGACGGATTGGGCAATGAAATATTAAGAGGCTGCAGGGTCAGATGAAATATTAAGAAAACCCTTAATGCAATCAACAATCTGCAAACAAGAAAACAACATTAGTTTCTTGGGAATCACCGGAAATGGTAAACATTTCCACGTGGCTATGAGATCTAAATTAACAGAACAATCAAAAGCAACAACACATTTCAGGTGGCTTTACATGCGGTCAGGAGCACTATACAATGGAGAAATTTCGCAAGAGCATATGATGTTCATCGTCTTTATTCTTTACTAATCATTCAAAGCAACACTCCCACAAAAAAAATTGTGTTACCTGCTTAATTTGAATGCAGCAAAAAAAGTCCAAATTCAAAGCAAGATTATTACAGCTTTTGTTTTTTGGAGATGCCAAAGATTTTGTTATCCGCATCAACTGTGGTCGCCGATCTACGGCAAGAGAGAGAGAGAGAGTCATACCAGGAAAAGGAGACGCGTACAGTGCTGGAGGAGAGGCGTACAGCGCCGGAGAAGAGTGATGGAGAGCGGCGGAGAAAACGAAAGTTGAGAGGAGTGATGGAGGGCGGCGGAGAGAAGAGTGATTCGGTCCAAAGTTGAGAGGCATTGAGGCAGAGAGTTAGAGATTAGGGTTAGTGCCTTAGTGAGTTAGTGGGTTACTGTGGGGGTATGTGTACACGTGTAGCGGACTGTTGTTGTGTTTTTTTTTTTTTTTTTTTTTTTTTCACGGACGGATCGGTTTTAACCGGATCCGATCCGGATCCGATCCGGATCCGTGAACTTAGGTGTTGGACGATCCATTACCCATCCGTACATACCTCGGATGGATCAACGGATGGTTCGGATTGGTCGGATTGACGGATCGGATGATCCGCTGGGCAGCCCTAATGGCCTCAGAACAAACCTCACAGTAATCCAAAATGAAAATATAACCTTCAGTTGAAACAACATTTCTTTACTCAAACTACTAAGGCACTGATTGCTGACCAAATGTGAACATCACAGTATGTTGGTAGAAGATTCATAACATGTACCACATAATGGCATGAAAACCAATGATTACAATGCAGGACTGAAAATTTGATATAGACTTAATTGCATGACTGGGAAGATCTATTTTTTTCCATTTATAAACAAATAAATCATCACCAGTTTACTAGTTTACTAATGAAGCTATTAATCAAGAAAACTAAAATAGCAGATTCAAAACCAAAATACCTATTAATCATGAAAATCATAAGTTAAGGCCCATATCAATGCGTCAACGTCAAAACAACAGATTCAATGCATGGCTAGATATGATCACGGAGTGATATCTCCGATGACAAGCAAATAAACAAAATCTGACCTCTAATATATTTTGCTGCTTTTAGGACCTTGAATGGTAAAACATTTCCTTTTACTCTATAAGAAGAAACAGGAAGCTGGGTAGATAAGTTATGCAATGATCCTAGCTTGGTTGCATGGATGGAATCAAGATAACAGATTTCAGCACACAAATGACAGAAAAAACATATGGGTTGGGATTAAACCCTGAACAAAAGCATTATCCAGCTGGAGGCATGTACCACACAAAGCCAAACTAAAAGACATTAGGCCTTTGAGAGCTATTTCATAGGACAATATTTCAGAACTCAACATCAAATTCCAAACTACCACTTATAGGACAATAAACAGTTTTACATTTTTTTTAAAGTTAACATCCAATTATATGTCAGTTTTAGGTTCCAAATTGTTTCTTAAATATGTTACTGTCTAGTTATTTGGAAAACAGTTAGAATCATAATACACATCACTAAAAAAGGGAAGAAGAAATGGTAGTAAAATGCTAAATTTTTGTACCCTTTTTCCCTTTGGCTTTCTTTGTAGCAGAGCTGTCCATACGCCTCTTTTTCTGTGATTCTGTTGGGTGCACTAGCTCTAGTATTTCATCATCGTTATCCAACAACGCGTCAATGTTATCACAATCAACAAGTGGTGAGTTCCGAACACCTGGAAGAATTCCCGAACTTGGGGTATACTTATGCTCCCCAGTAGCTGTGTTGCTTTCGAAAAGAATACGCATTTCATCCTCCAGCGGCAAGGGCTTCTCCCGAAACTTGGCACATTCAGGATGCCACTACAAATATACCATAAAAGTGTTTCATACTTCAAGTAAATAATTCATTACAATAAAATTTTAAAATAATTTAAGTGCAACCATGAATAAGTTTAGGAGGATGGAATACCATAAGCTTTAGGTCCCACCAGTCGTCTGATGCTGCAATTGCACCCGTGTTTGGATCCCTACCCAATCCACTTTCACCGAACACCAAGTTTTGCCACAACTCCCAATCCCTTTTCAACACATCTCATTGATTTTTCAATTGAACTTTATCATATTGCTCACCCATTCGTTCATTAAATTTTTTGACAATGTTGGCCCACCCAACCTTTGTAAGTCGAGTTCCTGTTTTGCAGGAAGCGCCTCCCAGCTCTTCCGCACATGTGTGGATGAAGCACTCCTTCGACGGTTGATCCCATTGAGCTTTGGTACGTGCACTAGACAAATTCTTGCCCCTGGATGTGGCTGTTTGAGACGAAGACATGTCTCCACTATAAAATAAACAAGTATCAGTATATCACTAATTAATATTTGCACCATATTAAAAAGTAAAAATACATGACAGTTTAGGAATACAAACACAGACAATTAATCACAACATTAGGCAACATTAAAACTTCAAGTCACATAATGATCACAAGTATTTATACAATGTGAATCCCTTCCTACCACATTACATAATATGCCAAAAAGTGGGAATATTTCAAAATACATTGTCATTGATAGATACATCCGTTTAAGCATTGCAACAATAGGAACAAATACGACAACAATTTCATTTTCATTTGAACATGACCACCATCGCGAGAATGAGACACATCATCAACCCCTTCGTCAACGGCTTGGAGTACTCAATTTGTTGGCAAACATTCATAACCTCTCTCTGAAGTAGTCCAGCAGCATCACTGATGTTGGTAGCACTTACATTGTAAGGTATGCTAGCTGACCAACCCTTGATATTTTCAATGCTTTGCCACCCCTCAGGGAGACACCAGTTAAAGAACCCACATCTCTCTCTATACGGCTTAGGACATATAAAATACAATTCTCCCTTCGACGTCTTCTTTGATTCAACAATCTTAATTTCAGCCTTCATGCCACCACGGCAATCTGTCGGTTTATACACGAGTTTGGGGGTGTTGGTAATCCCTCAGTCGGCCTCATTATGGGCTCAGTAATAACTACTCCTTGACAACATTTTCATTCAACAAACAGTGTATCATCAAAATTTCTCCCAAAAAATTTGTACCAATTTCAACTTATATGGTTTTGGCCTGAAGTAAAATCTAGAATCACAACTACTGGCAAATAATCGGCATATAATAGTTACCCGTCATTTTCCTTTACCTTGAACCAAAACACAGCGTAAAGATAAGAACAAAGGCAAAAATAGGAAGTCTATAACACAGTACTTACAAGCCAATGAACAAATATTAAGTTTTTAACACTCGAAGACAGTAAGTAAATATCAATGAAGATAAAACCAAGTTGAATCACTTCAGAGCACACTGATCATACTAATTCCACATGCTTCAAACTAAGTTTGGGAAATCAGAATCACACTTAAAAAAATATTAAAATAACCAAAAATATGCCACATGAACAGGAGACCATAACATGACCAAAATGCTCAGCTGCTGCTGCTGATTGGTACTAGATATGGACGAGCAACCCTGCGTAGAACCCAGTGGGTTCATGTGAACACTCTCAACTTTCGAAAAAATTGTACTCTGCATATGATATTTTTCCTGCCAAAGTATGTGATGGGTTAAATGAACCCTCTGAATCTTTTTCAGTCAAACCCAATTTCCTGATCCATGTCAATCTTTTTTAATTCTAATCTGAATGCTTGGCCTATATCTATGGACTGAACCTTGATCTTTTTAAAAAATGCGGTGTGCTTTTCCTGCAGAATACTAAAAAGTGGTGCTCTATTCAACAAAGTTGTTCAGTTCATCATAATTTTGAGACCAATAGAGCCTAGAACCCCAAATTACCGTAATGACACAAAGGTAAAAGATGGTTCGAGAATCAGTCGACTAATTGGGTGTTTTGGGTTGTTTTTCTTGAAATCACTTGTTTTGGTCACAGATCTGGGTCGTTGCTTCTTCAAAGTCTATAGAGAGAGTGTGGTGATGGGTTTTCTGAGATCTTGCCTCTGGTGGCCGTTATTGTCCATTTTTTCCTCACAGAGGTAAGAAATTGAAGACTTTTATAGATTACAACGGTAATGATCGATTTTGGGGGTGGGGGGACAGAGTACCTCAACAATCGACGATGAAGTCAAGATCTGAACGATTTCCAAGGATGAACAGAGCGGCGACGAGAACCGGTGTGTGGATCGCAGGCGTCTTCTGGCTTCTCCTCTCTCCCTCTCTTTTGTTGTTGAGGGAAAAAAAGGAGTAGAATAGGAGAGGACAATTTGAGGGGAAAACCAGAATGAGAAGTAGAAACGAGAAAGCTGCCACCATCTCGTTTTGTTTTCTGGATAGTAGAAATTTGGAGAATGAGTTTTGAGGGAATGGATTTTGGCGCCCAAACACCCAGAATTAGAAAACGAGAATGTGAAAACGTAATAATTTGTCGGCCAAACACAACTGGGTTTTGAAATACGATACTGGACGATCGGTTCAATCACCTCGAGAGGATTTTCCTCCTACTAGCCGTCGCCGGAGAGGTTTCTCCTTTTCCAACCTCTTCTCCCTCTCCCTCTCCCTCTCCCTCTCCCTCTAGTATCACTTTTCTGTATACACTACTTCCATGAAAGGGTCTTTTTTTCAAAGGGTGGAAGCGTGTTTCCAAAACACGTTCCAAAAGGCGTGGTTAGCTCAAGCATTTTTAACAAACACACTTTTAGGATTAGCTTAGTTTTTTGGTTAATCCGTCTTAACCAACGTAGAAAGCGTGTAAGCGTGTTTGTCAAACACGTTTTCATGTAGTTTTAGAATAAAGTTGAAAAATGCACGTTTTAATTAATAAAGTTATAAAAAAAACGCAAAACGGTTAATCAGCCCAATCATGCCAGGGGTACCAAAATGTACATAGCGGCTCATTTTTGGGTCCCGCTAATAATCCGAATTGTTAAATAATTTTAAAATACTCTTGTGAGTGCTTGAGTTAAAAATCAGGTAAAATATGTACTTGTCCCTTAAACTATTCCAAAAATTTTTATTTCCCCCTTCAACTATTAATTGAATATGTTTGCCCTTTCAACTATCAAAACATTACTTACTAAGGATAAAATTGATTTTCCATCCAAATTCCTAACGGCAAAGTTAAAACTCACCCTTAATCTTTTTTTTAAGCGCCAATAGGGTAAAAGGGACATTTACTCTCAAACCTTTTCACAAAATGGTACAGAGTATCAAACTAGTGAAAATGATGCACCAAAAAACATGGGTAACAGTGAGAAATTTGAGCAAAATGATGAGAGTTACATATTGTACAATTTAACAAGAGCTCGGTTGGTTCCCAATGTGGCTGAAAAGTGAAGTGATGAAATATGATAGAGAAGACTTGGGAAAATTATATATTGAATCTGGGTTTGAATCCACTGTCAGTGATATGAGTGTGGCTTGCAAAGTTGTTGTGAACATGTCAACCATGAGGAAGCACCTCAAATTAAAACTAAAAGCTTCCTATATTGACGTTGAACCAGGAATAGAAATAAGAGATGAATTTCATGAGGAAACTGGAAATGTAGATTTAGGGAGAAAGAGGGTAAATGTCCCTTTTACTCTCTTCGTTTGGCGCTTAAAAGAAAGTAAGGGTTAGTCTTTACTTTGCCGTTAAGAATTTGGATGGAAAATTGATTTTATCCTTAGTAAGTAACGTTTTGATAGCTGAAGGGGCGAGGGTGTCCAATTGATAGTTGAAGGGGGAAATAAAAAAATTTGAGATAGTTTAAGGGGCAAGTACATATTTTACCCTTAAAAATCAGTTCAATAAAACATGCGTAAACGAGTGATTCAACACTTTAATTTATCATTCAGAATTTAGGATTATGAGCTTTAAATGTGAAATTGAAGTGTTAGATTACTCATATACATTAAATTACTCATATATGCACCTCCAATTGAACTAATTTTTTTTAAACGGCACTTGAAAACTATTTTAAAATTATAAAACTTTTCGGATTATTCACCCAAAAGTGAGCCGCTATGTACAGGTACCCAACCCTTCAGTACCCATATCTTTATCGCTCCCGCCTGCTTTGCAACGCCTCTGCTCTCTCCTCCCATCGTTCGCAGCAGGCTATGGAATCCCTAACCGTAACCCGCTAAACCCAGAAGCCACTCAGCGATACCTATCAACTCCGTTGATATACTCGGACCACCGCCAAAAACGTATTAGGCCGCGGTATGAATTTGCGAATGCTATTTTTTTTTTCTTCACAATGTTGACCTCCGTACATATTTGGTGTCTAATTTGTTCTTTTTTGAGTAACAGCTCCATATTTTTGCTTGATTGTACTCCATGCATGCATTTGGTAAGATTCATTCAATACTCTTCAAGTGCAATTAACAATACTGACTTTCGTTAAAAAAAAAAAAAAGGACTTTTCTAATTTTTTATTTTTGTACTGGTAGTTTAGTTTGCACGTACCTCGATTATTCCTGGACCTAAATTTAACGATGGGGCAAACCTCTATTGGGTTTTGAATATTGGGCCATCGTGAAATTCGACCTTGCTATCTCTTGGGCTATACTCTTTAGTTGTCTTATACCCACTCAACCAAATCCCTTGGTAGTTAGGATGAGACCTCTTTTGCATTAAATTTGATCGTATAGAACATTACAGAAAGAGGAAAAATAATAAGAGCTACTGATATTGCCGTTTTCATTTCCATTATTCTATTTCATGAGTCAAAACCAAGGTACTGAAACAAGTGATGGCATTCCAAAAACCCAAACCTAGGCTTTTCATTTTGGTTGGATGGCCCGGTAACTTTTTAATTAGTTTACTGCTTAAGCCTTGGGTTAAAATTTTCCCCTGTACAATTAAATATTTGTTGACTTCTGCTTGGTTGTGAGCAAAATTATTTTCCCCTGTACAATTAAATATTTGTTGACTTCTGCTTGGTTGTGAGCAAAATTATTTTGCAAAATAATTTTGCAACTTCCTCGAAAATGGCTAATGAGGTGTTAATGTGTGATATTGGGCCAAAACCATTTTCCAGTAAGTGCGTTACCCGAAAAAGTAAGTTCCCGCTTTTGATTAACTGGCAGGAGGACTGGAGGAATCCCCTGTGGCTTTGATGCGGTGTTGGTGGGACGTAGATGTGTCACGACCATGCCCTTTGCGGGAACACTAGGAATCCGGTGGTTTGGTGACTTAAGAGTAAATTATCCTTGCAAATACATGAGGATCTTCACAGGAGAACTCGGGCTTGGCGATTGTCACATAGACGATTAGGAAGGGAGCGTCTGTGCGCATGATCTAGCCGACACTTGCAAATATGGGAGTGACACTCATAGGTGCACACTGGTGTTGAGGATTGTTGCAAATAGAAGGTTATGAAGGGAGCGTCCGTGCACATTATCTAGTGGAGACTTGTCAAGCACTTGAGCATCAAGACAGACCAAGTGGCCTATAAAAAGAGTCACTCCCTCAAAGATTTCTCTCAAAGTAGAAAAAGATATTAAGAGAGCTCTCAAAAAAAGTAGTTGACTATTGGAGAAAAGACTACAAGAGTAATGAAATATTAGGGAAAGAAACAGAGATTTCTTCACAGAATAAAACGGACAATACTCCAAGTTTATGTTTCTTCTTTAAAGACCCCATCTTTGTAGCTAGTCAAGTGACACAGACATAAACTATTGTAATAACCCTAATTCTTTTAAAGAATTATATAATTGCATTTTTTATTGCACGTGAGTATTAATTATGTGATTGTGTGTATATGCTTGTAGTGTGACTAGATTAATTAGTGAGTCTTGACCATAATCCTAATGCTACACTAACCAAATAAAGGTCGCTCCTAAAACCCCAAGGCACCGACAACACCCGTTTGAACCCATCACCACCTTACCCTTGCACTACCAAGCATCACTACCAAGCATTCTATGAGAGAGAGAGAGAGAGAGAGAGAGAGAGAGAGACTTAACAAAACTTTGTGAAAGTGTGAGCTTGTGCCTAAGCATGTGAGAGTGAGGGAATTCTTGGAAAGGAGGAAGGAGGAGAAGGAGCAAGGAGTAGCTGACATCCATCACCATGAACTACAAGCACCGCTAGAGTCCTCCATTGTTGTGGCCACCTCCACCACCAATTTTCCTCCATTTTTCAAAATGCAGCCTTGATACTTTGGGAGTTGAGGTAGATACCTCTAGACCGCTCTAATCCTAATTATATGTACAGTGTTTATCGTTTTATATGTCGTAGAGTTGGAAGCTTGGGTATTTACTAGGGGCGGGAATTTATGACACGACACGACAACACGACACGAACACGACACGAAGTTAGCGGGTTAGTGTTGAGTATTTCTGACACGAAACACGTATATGACACGACCCGATAACACGATTAGTAAACAAGTTGGGTTCGGGTTGAACCAGCATAACCCGAAAATGACACAAATTAACCTGTTCGTCTAATCGTGTCGACGCGATAACCCGAACCAGACCCAAAAGTGACACGAATTAACCTGAACATTTTTATGCTTTGAAGTTGTGCATTAAAGTTTTCAATCTCAATCCTGCTGCAGTTAAAGTTTATCCTTTGATATCAAGTTATTCTCTCCATGTTCTCAAATTTGCAAGGTTTTGTTATGATGGCTAAGGTTTTAAATCTACACATCGTTTTGGCTGACTATAATTACACATCATTTTGGTTAGCTATAATTACTCTCTTTGATATCTATACCCTTTAATCTATTATAATGGTTGTTGTGGATTAGTAAAATAAAAATCACTGTGCAAAAAAAAAAAGAAGTTAATCGTGTCAACCCGAACACGACACGATTTTTAAGCAGGTCGGGTTAGGGTTCATATTTTTCGACACGATTAATTAAGCAGGTCATTTTGACATGAACCTGATTTGACATGAACACGGCTCGATATGACACAAACACGGCACAACACGACACGACGCCCACCCCTAGTATTTACTACGGGTGCATCTCGGGGAATGGAGTGTGCCTTGAGATGGACATGGATAACATAGATGTTTTTATCCAGACCAGTGTTAGGACAAGCAATGAGAGAGTTGTATTATGCCATGGTCATAATTAAAAGAGGAAAAGTACCCGAGGTAGAGATCTTAATTAGATTGCACATCGGTTAATGGCCTGATAAAGAGTTAAACAGCTATGTGTTCTTTTAAATTGCATTTTACTTTACTATTTTACTTGCTATGTAAAGTATGTGTTAGAGGGCAGAAATATATCTGCTAAACGTGTTTTGGCTCATGGTATTACGTTGCCATGGTATTCAATGCCGGGTGTTGAAGACAGAGTAGGGCCATATCAGCCATAGTACGACACCATTCCCAAGGAGTAACCGGTTGAGCATTGAATTCCACACTTGTAGAGCTCTGTCGTTATATTAACAAAGTATTTGGAGAATTTGAAAATGTAACATTATTCTGGAAGAACTTTAGTGTACACTTAAACTGGGTTGTAAATTGTAATCAAACTAAGTTTCAAATTTCTTTATGGAATGTGTTTTTTAACATTAAATAATATATAATGTTTTTAATCGATGCTGGTGGAAATCGGGGCATTACAAAAATGCAAGAGGGAAAACAATCCCGATGAGAAAAGTTACTCAGATTGTTACATTTATCATATTGACTTACACTAATCAAGAGTATCCAAATTAGTACACATTAGTAAGCATGGATTTAGTGATACAACCCTTCTTTATTCAAAGTACACATAAAGGGTATTAACTATTGTGCTCTAATAGAACAACTACAACAATCTATTTCACGATGTCTTGGACACCTTCAGCGATTAAGTAAATAAGATTTAACGACCCATTTCGATGCTAGAACAACTTATACTCCCTTGACGAGAATGTATCAGTGGTTCTTCAGGCCTGGAGGTTCCTGCACCAGGTACATGATACACTGGAACTGGCATCTTCATAGGCAGATTAGGCATTGCTGCCTCAAAATGAAGTACTTGAATTGCTTGCTTTATTGATGGCCTAAGGCTGTGGTCAGGGTATGCACACCACAACCCCACAATCATCAAACACTCTACTTCCTTCGGATCGGAATTTGATTTCAGTCTCTCATCAAGGGCTGAAAGAATTTGGCCTCTTCCATAGAGATCCCAAACCCACTCCACCAACCCTATTTCTGATTCTCCATCTGTCGGGTTGACTGATTTTTTCCCACTAGCGATTTCCAACACTACCACCCCGAAACTGAAAACATCTGCCTCTTTACTTGCCTTGCGTGTCCTTATATATTCTGGTGCCAAGTACCCTAATGTTCCAGCTAAGCCAGTTGTTTGTGGTCCGAGCTCGTGGTCCATGAGTCGGGCCAACCCAAAGTCTCCGAGTTTGACATTGAATCCTGAATCTAGCATAACATTGCTTGACTTGATGTCCCGATGCACCACGCATTGCTCCCATTCTTCGTGGAGATAGAGCAATGCCGAGGCCAAACCAAGAGTTATTTTGTACCTCACTGCCCAAGTGAGAGGAATCTTCTTGCCAAAGAGGTGAGCGTCGAGGCTTCCATTGGGCATTAACTCGTAGACGAGAAGGAACTCGCCTTTTTCATGGCACCAGCCAATGAGTTGCACCAAATTCCGGTGCCTCAACCGACTTATAATCTTCACCTCTGTTATGTACTCTTTTCTGCCCTGTCTAGACCCCCTTGAAATTTTCTTCACAGCTACGGCTATGCCTAAGTCGTTTAAGTACCCTTTATAAACACACCCAAATCCTCCTTCACCCAACTTTCTTTCGGCCGAGAAGTTGCTTGTGGCCGAGACAAGATGTGCATACGAAAACCTCCTTGGTCCGGCTCCTCTTTCTAGGTCATCATTGATTGACGTCAAGTTGGTTTTCTCTGTTTTTTCCCTTCGAACACGCCTTCTTTTCCTTACAATTGCAGATCCTGTCAATATCACCACTCCAAAAATCAAAATACCCACCGCAACTGGTATCCCAACTATCAATTTGGTATCTTTCGTGTGCTTCCCAGTCGTCATTTTTGTGTCGAAGCTTGAGCTAAACTCCCATAATTCAAGTGTATGTTTCTCCATATACTCCCCAGTCGCGGCCGAAAATCCAACCATGACCCACTCCGGTAGAATCTCCATTAGGTCAATTTTGTAAGAAAGACTTGAATTGCCATGCAAATTAGAGTTTCCCTCGTAAGACCAAAACACACTCAAATTCTTTGTACTTGCATTGTATGTAATTGAAGCATGACATGTTTGTCCGCTGTACAAGCTTGCGTTCCATGGAGTAGTAACGACCGAACCAATCGAGTTGTTATTTATCCCGATGTGCCCGTACGCAGGATCCCACTCAGGATTCGGGTAGGAGTCGAACTCAACCGTCACCATTTGATTTTTTGCTGAATTGCTAGTTGTGGTGTTGAAGAGGCCCAGGAACCCACCAGCCGAGTTAGGGGGGATTTGGAATCCGACCGGAGCAAGGAAGAAAACGAGCCCGTGGCCATAATTGGTTGACTCTAGGGTGTCAATAATGAAGGAGAAATTGGTGGTGAAGTCAGAGAGGGTCCCTGTTGCGGAGTCCCATAACTGAACCCTCGGTGCGTATGTTGCCCAACCGACGCGACATAGGTAAATCACTGAGTTGAAATCTACGGCTCCAGCCAACGTTCCTGCATCTCCCTGGTAGAGTACGTCAGTTGTAGCCTGGGAAAAGTTAGAGAATTGGAAATAATCTGAACTAGCAATTGGAAGAAGAAGTAAGATTAGTGCAGTGAAGAGACTAATTTGAGTAGTTGGTGATGGAAATGAAGTTGGAATGTTAGAGGTAGAGGCAGCCATTTTCTTGAGCTAGTGCAGGATATTGGCACTAATTTATACAACCTTTTGATGTTGAAACTTGAAACTTGTCTAATATCTTTTTTTTTTATTTTTTTATAACGAAATGTTCTAGCCATCTTATGCGTACCTTGACTAATTCCGAGGCCCTAGAGATAACAACCGGTCATAACTCCCGGCGGCCCAAGAGTTTGTTGGCAAGGAGAATCAAACCTGATACCTTAGCTAAGAGGAAACCCCTAAATCTCAAGACCAGACCAATTTGTCAACCCGTTGAGATTAACTCGTCTAATATCTTGATGAGCAAGTTTCAACTGCCGTTTTTGTTTAGTACATAGTAGTAGTTTCAGTGAAAGGAAAGGATGGTAACATAAAGAATGACTAAATATATTCAACGGTACTTCAGTACTAGAAAAACTAGCATGTCATTATCAAAAAGACCTTGTCTACGGGCTACCTAGTCTTCCTCAAACTTAATCAGTTAGGCCTCCTTTGGATAAAAAATTTAATCCAGATTATTGGTTTTTTGATTTTTTGTCAAATAATTCAAAAAATCGGTTTGGTTTTTTCTTAAACTTAATCCAAATTATTCCCTCCTTTGGCTAATAATCCAGATTATGGATTATTGGATCATTCGTTTGTCCTTATTCAAAAAAATTTGAGTTCTGACCATAATTTTATACTTGTTAGATTCGTCTCGTCGAGAGGAATCCAGAAACCACAAAATCTTGATGCAAAACTAACAAATGCAAAAAAAATTTGAATAAGGACAAACGAATAATCTGGATTATTGGATTATTACCAAAAGCACTCTGTTTTTTGGATTAAGATTATTACCCAAAGCACTCTGATTTTTTGTACCCAAAAAACCAAAAAACTGGATTAAGTTTTTTACCCAAAGGAGGCCTTAATCTGCTTGACGTGCAACTTATTAATTGGTAGAAAAAATTATCTTAACCAGTTAATGTGCTCATACGAATACTAGAGGGACTAGTTTATACGATGACACAAAAGAGTTGACCTTTTGGGAAATTTGACATCTGAAAGACCGCTGAAAAAGTCGCGATTTGTAATATTTTCTCGATAATTAAACTTCATTACTATAGTTTCTCACAATCATCAATAATACTCAACCTAGAAATAAGTTAAAATATTTGCAACACATGGGCCCAGAGAGAGGGAGAGAAAGAGACTCTATTGCTGTTCAATGGATACACTTGTCTAAGGATGTATGGGCGGGCTGCCCCTCACTTGTCAGCAATTGCCTAGTTGAGTGGGTTAAGAGCATCTTTATCTCACTTAACAATTTGTTAAAAAGTTAAATTTGATGTGTGAAATGTAACAAAATCCTTAAAAATCAGACTTAACAAATATTTTACAAATTTACAAAACTTGTAACTTTGCTACAGTACTGCACCAAATTTGGTGCGGTACTGTTCACAAACCAAAATGTTTTTTTTTTTGTTTTTCCGGTTTTGCTTTGCGTCAGAAGTGGGGCGGGTGAGGGTTGGGGCCATGGCACACACGTGTCTTTGGGGGGGGGGGGCATTAAACTGATGAGATGGGGGCCAGTGCACCGAAAAGGTGTTTAATTTGGTGGGAAGTTTTTTTTTTTATAAATTTGAGGGGAATAGTTTAATATAGTAAAGTTAAAATAGAGAGTTTGATTTTGTGAGTTTTTGATAAAGTGACTTGCTAATTTATGAAAGGTGGTTTTGAAGTTAAATTTGGTAAAAATTTTGGTGCTCCTGATGAGGATGCTCTAAGACCCTCTTATCCTGTTCCGAAAAAGAAAATGGATACACTTGTCCAAGTAACTATAGTTAGAGGGAGTGAGAGAGTCCAATAGATGCACTTGTCGAAGGAACTAACTGTATGCTTAAGTGTCATTCTGACCTTTTCAGTACTTTGAGATTCCATTGAAAAAGTCATGGGAGGTTATTTGGGACGTCGATCTATTCTGAATTTCTGATGACAAAACAAGGTCAACCATCCTGTTTTGTTGATGTAGAACAGATTGCTATAGATATCATGGAAATATTTGACAAGCACAAATCAAGGTAGAATCATTGATAAATTCTTCCAGTATGGTTGGTTCAGGTTCTGGTTGGTATCTTACCACCTTTCTTGTTCCTTGTTTTTTTTCCCTTTCGGGCCCTTGGCTTTTTCAGTCTTGGGTCCCTTTAATCTTTGTAATTCGTTTTCAAAGATTAATAAATTTCGTGCTTAGCAAAAAAAAAATTCTTCTAGTATGGTAACTTTAATTAGGAGATTTTTATTAAATCTCCTGACCAAAGTTACCATATTGGAAGATCTTATCAATGATTTATGATTCTTCCTTGATTTGTGCTTGTTAAATCTTTCCACGAATTCTATAGCAATCTATTCTACATCATTTGTCTTTTTTTTTTTTTTTTTTAAATTGGCATTCTGTTTGGTTCTGAATTGAGTGATTTTGGTAAATTGACCGAGTCTAGGAACTGATCTTTCAATCCACTTTCTATTAATAACTGGAAATTTCATTGAAAGAGCAGACAAACCAAAGTTCAAAGAACTTATCTTTCAATCTTACGCGTGCAGCTAATAAATAAAACTATGTACAAAGTAATGTTACAAGAACTTTTTTTAGAGCAAAGCATCTGTTTGTTTGATTAAATATGAGCTACGGATTGGATCATATATTCCAATGCCCAAGTAGAATCTGTTTGATTGACCGATTATGAGCTACGGATTGTATCATTTATTGCAATGCTCTGCCATATTCGGTGCTTGGTTAAAAGTTTTACGGACTAGATTAAATATTTGTTGGGTATATGATTCTACAAAGTGTGTGATGTACCATACGATGGAGGTTTGTGTCAATAACTCTACTGGTATTGATGGGCTGGTACAGAAAATGTACAAACCCCATGCGTGGAACCCCCCCGGGTCCCGGGAGAAGATCTGATAAGTTTATTTTGACCAAGTCTAGGAACTGATCTTTCGATCCACTTTCTTTTGGTAACTGGAAATGTCATTGAGAGAGCAGACGAACCAGAGTTCATAGAACATATCTTTCTCTTTTTTTTTTTTTTTGTGGTACTTCGGAAATATTCATAGAACATATCTTTCAATCTTACGTGTAGCTAATAAATAAAACTATGTGCGAAGTAATGTTACAAGAATTTTTTTTAGAGCAAAGCATCTGTTTGTTTGACCGAATGTGAGCCATGGAATGGATCGTATATTCCACTCGAGTAGTATCTGTTTGTTTGACCGAATATGAGCCATGGAATGGATCATATATTCCACTCAAGTAGTATCTGTTTGTTTGACCGAATATGAGGTACGGTTTGGATCATTTATTCCAATGCCCTGCCATATTCAGTGCTTGGATAAAAGTTTTACAGACTAGATTAAATACTCATTGGGTATATATGATTCTACAAAGTGTGTGATATACGATAGGATGGAGGTTTGTGTCAATAACTCTACTGTTACTGATGGGCTGGTACAGAAGATGTACAAACCCCATGTGTGGAACCTACCTTAGGGTCCTCACAAAAGATCTGATAATTTTATTTTGTAGTCTCGTAAATTTATTGCGTAAGAACCAGTTAAATTGGATATCAAAAGTGCTTGATCAATTCGTACAATTTTTACTTCACAATTTGCAGTCCAAAATTGTAAACCAAAAAATTGGACGAAACAATCAACTACCATTGTTTGAAAAGTTGGCGGGTAGCAAGTCGCTAGTCGGGACTTGACCGACCCGATTCCCTTATAATTGTTTTGATTTATCGGTCTGAGGATTAATCGGTCATAAGTCGGAGTTAATCGCCGTCTAATCGCCTAGTCAGATTAGTTGCCAGACTATACAAATCAGAGAAATGGCGACTAGTTGGAGGGGGAAAAAAAGGAGTTTTTAAAAATCTAAAAGAAATCGGTTAACTCTTGTGATTCTAAAGTAATACACGGGGGTAACTCTAAATATTTATATTATGAAGACAGAAAGATAACCTAAATCTTGTGAGTCGACGGTGCTGTTCAAGTGACGAAAGAGACGACGACGACGAGGAGGATCGATGAGTCTGACTGGTAACCCTAAATCGACGATCATTCTTCGTTGGTGAGTCTCTCTTTTTCTGTTGCCTGTAAGTTGTGTGTTCAGTATGTACTATATACAACAATATAGATATACTGAACACAGAACACACACACTTAACACTTAACCCACACACACACTTAACACTTGACTAACTATTTGGTTTTAGTACATGTTTTTATTTGCTGATTTGTGCTACTCATGTTATTCTACGTACTAAAAACTCAAAAAGGCGGGAGGAGAATATATATATTTTTAAAAAACGGAAAAGAAAATTCGACGAACTGATTAATCCCCTAGTCGCTAGTCGGTAGCCGACCGACTTGGTATCGACTAGCATCTTTTAGAACCTTGTGAACTACTTGCTAATATCTGATTAATTTGTTTTGCGCAATAGGTTAAAAATGAATGTTTCAGATTCTCTGTGTGGGACTCGAGCTAGGCCCATCGGATAACCAAGTCAGAAGAGAATCGTGAGAAGCTGTCGTCTGTGTATTGGTAGAGAAACCCTATTTCAATCCTTGGTGATGGCAACAGCTCGAACGGTTGAGACAGGGCAGACACATAGGATCTATGCATATTCTGTACAAAGTACAAACCCATCGGTACTGACAGTCGGACTCGATTTGTACAGTTAAGGGGTATGCTATTATTAATCCCGTCACTATTAGTCTGATGGAATTGCATATGCCTTCACTTTCAATCGCGTCAAACAAATGTATCTATTAGTTTATCACCATACGCAACACATGAACACAAACTGTATTGATAAAATTATTTGGGTCTTGCTAATACTGCCCATTAGGCAATGAATAATATGCATATGACGCCTAACAAGTTAGAATTTTGATACACATCTCACGGATTGATATGAATATGCTTCACATATATTATAATAGACAGAATTTATTTGAATTTTGTATATCGATGTACCTTTTACTAATTATCAACCACCCCAATGAGGTTATCATTTTTCTCATTATTTAATGCAACACATAATGACATAGGTGATCATATGCATAATCCAAATGAAATTTTTGCAGGGATTGAATGGATTTCATGTAATCAGTTTGCAATGCGGGTGGAACTCTGGCAGGACTGCGAAATCGCTCACAAAACGTCGGGGAGAACTCTGGCAGGAATTGGGAGATTGCTCCGAGTTTTATCGAAAATAAGACAGAACTCTGTTAGGAACTAGGAGAATCGCCCGGGTTTTTATCAGGAATCAGGCAGAACTCCGGCCTAAAAAGTGCGGTGGAAGGCTACCTAGCCATACCTTTAAAAGGGTTACGGCTGCGAGGGTTTTTCCAGGCTTTTCCTAGGCTATTTCAGCAGGGGTTTGGAAACTTATTTTAAGGCTAGCGCAGCGTATAAACGATTTTCGAAGTGTATAAGAGCATGAGAGATGATCTAAGTCATTTCCGAAGTGTATGAGACCATGAGAGATGATCTAAAGCATTGTGGGGGAGGTCTGCTTTTTTAGGCAGATCATGGGGATGGGACAGCCTCTGGCTATGCAAAAGATCGCGTTCTGACGCTTGTGCATTCCGAAAAAGGCTTGTGAAAATATCATCAAGGAACCTCCTTTATTCTCCACGCCACACAGCTAATAGAAACCTCACCCAGATCCATACCTCTTGTAATTCAGGTAGACCTAGAACCCTAGTTTTTTTTTTGTGTGTGTGTGGTTTGATTCATGAATGTTAAATATTGGGAACTTCATGTTTATGTTATGATTTTTTTTTTTTCAATCGATTGATCAAGATCGAGGAAAGAATACACCTACTTGAAAATTTCAAATTCGAAACAAAAAGACACTAAGTGATTAAATTATTTGTTCTTTCATGTCCCGACTCCTTTTATATACTGAAGGAACCCGACTTGTTATAGTCATTCATATTTTTATTCATCTAGGCATTTAAAGATAGAGGTATACACCATCTATAAAAAGAGTTGCTTATTGCGTGGTAAAATGTAGAGATGCTTACTGCATGATTAGAATAAATTTGGTTTCAATTAGATTGGCATATCACGTGTCCATATGCAAAGGCAAATATTAAATTGGATTTTACAAATATATATGTTTGTTTTGTATTTGTAGATAATGCATATGGGAAGGGTGTCTACCAGAACTTTACAAATACGATTCATGGTTGAGGTAACGCATTGAGAAACTTTTATTTTTTCACGTTTAGTTGTTATTGGTTTGTTAAGAGCACTTGGATATTGTGTTTGGTCGTTGAAATTATTTGGACATTCAAATGTTTTAGATTTGTGAACCTTAGAATTTCAAAATCTTGTTGTTACACCCTTAGATATACTCTCCCTGCTCCCTATTATCCTCATTATTGAGGATGCATTCTTGTTATAATTCCATCTTCCAATTCCATTGATTAAACACCAACACTTATTTACCCATTAAAAACATCAACGCGTGGATAAATAAAAATCTTTTGACTAGCAAGTTGTACATTAATAACCTGAATACTAATTACGATTTTTAGGCTGCCCATTCTTCAGTACCCTTCTCACCAAAGGTTGGTAGCTGACCCTTCTGCCATGGAAGAGAGTTAGGACTAGACATAAGAAACAAAACTATGATGGAGAAAAAGTTTATAGGAGTATTTGGAGAAAAATTTGTGTGAGCCTTATGTAAGGGCTTTTTGTGTATTTTGTTGCCTTTTGGGATTATTTGTTGACAATTAATCTTCTAGTTTAAGTGTGAGCATCTCTCTCTTTGTAAATTTGCACTTGTTTCTGATGAATAAACACAGTCGGGTAAAGTTATCACTGCAAATCTCTTCTTGTTCTTCCAGAAGAAATCAACACGTTATCTGTGCAAATATTCCCCCATCAATTATCTGTATTATCCAAAGCGAAGCAAGAGATAAAATTCTCTCTACAAATTTACTTCCATCTTAGTAATTCAAAAATTTCCAGAGGCTAGGTTATACGTTGTTTTGCCCCTTGAGTCTGTTCTAGGGTGCAACTTGCTTTGTTGCTGTTTGTGGTATGAATGATGTTACGCCCTAGTATTTTTATTTTATTTTATTTTTTATAATTGGGTGTTATGGTCGGTTCTAATTAATTAGTTTGGTACCCGGCACATGTTTGGCACAATTCTAATTTCTTTTTTTTTTGGGAGTATGGATTAATTGGTGGCACGTAGTTTACTGTAGGATTTTATATCGGTCAGATTATTTAGTATCAGTAAATATTGCTAATTATCTATTTATATTTTGATTACCTAATTAGCTATTAATTTGGGGAAACGTGGGTGAGTGGGCCGAGTTGTTCCTATCCCTATAGCCGAAGTTAGGTTTTCAGAGAGAGAGAGAGAGAGAGAGAGAGAGAGAGAGAGAAGCCGTAGTTGACTGGTTGGCGATCACTCAGAGGTAAGGGTTCTTCTTCTCTTCAATTCTATTTTTCTTTCCCTCTGTTTCCTTTTCTCACGCCAGGATTGTTTGCATGTGAATGGAGATAAAATTTTGATGTTGATTGATTGGTACCGAATAGAATAGTGGGTGAGAAAATAAAGGGGTTTTGCATTATGTTTTGCACAAGTTTCACTTTCGAGAATTTATGGAGAATTGGAGGGGATCTGTTCATTGATAGAGTGGGACCTAATGGCAGGAATTGTGCGTGGCATGCATATGTGAGAATGGTGTAAGTTGTGTTTGCATGTGATTCGTTGGGGTATTTGTTAAGGCAGCCACATGGATTTGGAGAATTATATTCTGAGTATTGATTTGGATGTTTGTGGGTAATAAATTAGGCTTTTGAATTCCTGTGCACATTCAAAGTAATTTGAGGTGGTGGTGGTTTACTCTTTTGAACAAAAATAATTCTTAAAGGGGTTGATTTTGGTTGCTGCTATTGGCAGATTAGTGGTTAAGTTTAGTTTAGGTTCTAGCTTAAATAGCACATAATGTTTAACTTCCATAATTAGTGTTATATTAGTCGCTTAGATAGTTATTTTGTATTCTCAATCTTGTACAGGTTAAGTCACTTTTTGCGTGTTCGAGTTACATTACCTTTGGGCCCAGGTGAGTGGTTAAGTGTGTTACATACTTTCGAAACTTCCCCGTGTCCTCTAAATTGTTCTTCAAAAACAAATAGAATTGTTAATTGGAAAAGTGAATTATTTTTATTTGGTTCTTTAAATTGGCACGCGATAAAAAGTGTTCTTTTTGGTGAGAACTTTATGGATATTATTGGGAACTTTTATTGTTGGAAGTCCAGGGAAATTATTCCTTATATAGGTGACCCTGGCCATTAGGGAAGAGACCCGGGTTAGGCTGGTGACCCTTTTGCTCAACGACTGACTTTTCGCCGGATTGACTTAGGGAAGAGTACCACGGTTTGCCAACACCTGGTGACTCTAAGTTCGATATTGGATCCAAATCTTGAGATTATTATTTGTTGGCCATGGTACTATTTGGTTGTGGTTCCCCATTGTTATTGGATATCATTTTGCGATCACCATTAAGATTATTTTTATTTTATCTTATGTCGTTTGTGCCAAATTATGATGATATGGTAATTTAATTTAATCCCTGCTTTAGAACTTTATTTAATATACATGCTTGCCTTTCACTGAGCTTGTCAGCTGACGGATTTAATCCAACACCATTTTCAGGGAAATCAAGTCGATAGATGAGGACTCTGGCGTCGTTTTCGGGAATTACTGTGTCGACCTCCGTAGGATATTGCATGCATCGTAACTTTGTTATTTAATTTATTTGCTTCCGCACATGGTTAAACCTTTTTGGTAAAAGATTGGATTTATTTTATTTTGGTGATGATTTTTATTGTCGGGTTCACGGGATGGTGTGCCCCATGCTTGTTGAGACAATTTGGTTTAAATTTTGTTTAATACTCCCTCCGTTCCATATTAATGTTCCACTACGAAAAGTCGTGCCATTTTTCAAATAAAAAAATGAACTACTTCCGTAAATCATTTTTTGAATTTTTTCGCACCGAATTAAAGTACTTGACAAGTACTTTAATTCGGTGCAAAAAAATTTGAAAAATGATACACGAAAGTACTTCATTTTTTGATTTGAAAAAAGGTAAGAGAGAGAAAGTAGGGACATTATTTAGGAACGGAGGGAGTAATAAAGATGGTCAATTAGTTTGCATGGATTATATTATGTAGGCTTCGTGAGCCATTTGTCAGTTGTGTGGTTTACGGCCGGTCATTTCCCATTTGGGGCGTGACAAATGAAATGAAATTTAAATTACCGACAAAAATTTACCATCGCCAAGCTGCCTTGCACTCCTGCTACTAAGCATAGTTCTACGCTTGGTTACATACCCAACTTTCATGAAAAAGATCAAGGAGGATGAGATATAAGAAAAAGAAAACAAATCTGTCAATCGAAAAACAGAAGGAAGTTCTGCTAAAGCCATATGTAACAGACCCATTTGTGCGGGCATTCTTGAATAGCCCATTCTTTTTCTTCCTGTTTGTAGTGTTCACCATGGCTGCGGGAGCTGAGAACCATCTTTTCTACCAAGGCATTGTCTAAACCTTGATTGACAATGTAAAATGCCAGAGCAGATCAACCGCTGGCTGCACAATCTAATGAACAGTATAGCGGGTTTTTGGACCTTACGAGGATTACTAGGAAAAGTTAATGAATGTAACTCATAGGGATGGGAACTCCATACACGATTCCTTAACACGACACGAACGCAACACGAAGTTGGAGGGTTTGGATCGATGATGCAGATTAGATATTGAAATTTTATTTTACTATTTTATTAGAAATTTTTATATTTTAGCAAAATTGTCTAGAATCCTACAATATTAGGTTTCCTTTATTGGAAATTTATCCAAGATTACCGCATAATATTGTAGAGAAGGGAAGAGGAATACTTTGAACTCAACTTTTTTATTCCACTTACTTCAACCCATGTAGTACATCTATTTATAGGCCCAAATGGATAATCTAGAATTAAATGAACTCCTAAATCCAAAGCATCATACATAAACCTTCCTTGATACATGAACCTAAGAATACAAAAACAATCATAATGTGCGTAATTAACAAAAAGACAGAGAACTCTAAAAGACACTCTAGAACTGTGTAGAAAAATCAAAAGACACAAGTCAAGTTTATCATTTCAACACCTCTCTTTAAACTTGACTTTCTTCGTAACTCCAAGTCGTGCCTGAAGCGTCCCAAAGTCCTCATACTTGAGTGGCTTTGTAAAAATGTTGACAATTTGACCATGAGACTTTACAAACCTAAGCTCCATCTCCTTATTTGTTATGCACTCTCGAAGGTAATGATACCTTGTATCAATGTGTTTACTCTGATCATGGAAATTGGGATTCCTTGCCAAAGCAACTGTAGACTTGTTGTCAATAAAAATCTCTGTTGCAATATCCTCTTGCACAAAATGGAAATCTTTTAATAAGTTTCAGAGCCAGATTGCATGACACGTGCATCATGTAGCAATATAGAGAGCGCTACAATTGAATGTTTATTTGACCTCCATGTAAAAGCAGCATTTTCCAAGAAAAATACTAAACCTGTAGTGCTTTTTCAGTCATCTAAATATCTAGCCCAGTCACTGGCAAAATATCCCACGAGTTTCAAGTCCTTAGAAGATGAATAAAGCAACCCAAAATCTAGCGTGCCTTTAACATGATGGAGGATTCTTTTTGCGGCTTTGAGGTGAACAGTGGTGGGTGCTTCCATAAAACGACTAATGAACCCAACTCTAAACAAAATAGCTAGCTTTGTGCATCCAAACTTTTAAAAACTATTGCATTCACCTTTTCTCCATCTTCATGTTTTGACAACTCAATTCCACACTCCACGGGTTGTTCACAGGATTACAATTAACCATCTCAAACTTCTGGAGTATTTCTCGTGCATATCCTTCTTGAGAAATAAAAGTACCATCTTTTTGTTGCTTCACTTTAATCCCCAGATAATATACCATAAGTCCTATATCAGTCATCTCAAATTTTCGAACCATTGCCTTCTTGAATTCTTCAAACATTTCTGGATTATTTCCTGTAAAAATGAGACCATCGACATAAAAACAAACAACCATTGTGTCCCTTTTTCCATTAACTCTAGCATAACGACCATGCTTTTGTGGGCATTTGGTGAAGCCATTAGCTATAAAATATTTATCAATCTTAATATTCCATGCTCTTGGTGCTTATTTCAATCCATATAACGCCATCCTAAGCCTGAGAACATTACTTTCATGGCCTTTGATCACATGCCCCATAGGTTGTCAATGTACACCTCCTCCTCAAGCAACCCATTCAAATACTCAAATTTAACATCAATTTGATAAATCTTCCAATTATTATAAGCAGCAAGAGAAATCAATAACCTCTATCGTCTTTAGGGCAACAGGAGTAAATACCTCTTCGTAGTCAATTCCAACACGTTGACTATACCCCTTAGCCACCAATCTTGCTTTATACCTTTCACCTTCTCCTTTTTCGTTCTTCTTTGCTTTGTACGCCCATTTTACGCCAATAACTTTTTGCCCTTTTGGAAGAGTAGTAAGTTCCAATCTGTCATTTTTCTTTGTGGCATTGATCTCTTCATACATAGCACTTCTTCACTTTTCATCTTGCATAGCTTCTTCAAAAATTCAAAGGTTCGCTTTCTGCAAGAAGACAAAACAGGTCCAGCAGTTCGATTGCCTCATAAAGGTCAGTAAAACTCCGCATGTGTGGCATTCTTTCAGTTGATCTTTCTTCTAATGATGATGGTTCAGTGCGAGGAGAAATCGGAGGTGTTGTTGGCTCTTGTGGTGCTTTAGAAACTAATTGCTCTTCTTTAAAATAGGAAAATAAATCATAATTTTCTCCTTCATGAGTATCCCACTCCCAGGTGTTTTCTTCGTCAAATTCCACATCTTTGCTAATCACAATCTTCTAAGTATTTGGATTGTAAAGCTTGTAACTTTTGGAGCTTGAATCATAGCCAATAAAAATATATTTTGAATTCTTTGAATCAAGCTTCAATCTTTTTTCATTTGGGACATGAACATATGGAATCCTTTCAAAAACTCGCAGGTGTGATACATTAGGCTTCGTTCAACTCCACCCTTCTTGTGGGGTGATGTTTTCTACACTCCTTGTAGGACACCGATTTGGCAAATACACTGCACAAGCAACAGCTTCTGCCCAAATTTCCTTTGGCATTCTATCACTCCTTGACATGCTCCGCACCATATTCAAAATCGATCTATATTTTCTCCCAACAACACCATTTTGTTTTGGCGATCTTGGAACCGTTACAGGACGACAAATTCCATTCACTTCAAAAAAATTCTTAAATTCATTGGATGTGAATTCGTCTCCTCTATCGGATCTCAAAGCTTTAACTTCATAGGCACTTTGCTTCTCAACCAAAGCTTTAAATTTCTAAAAAACTCCAAAAGCTTGTGATTTTTCTTTCATAAACTAAACCCAACTTTTCCTATTGAAGTCATCAATGAAAGTTAGAAAATACTTGTTTTTACCAAAAGATGTTGGTTTGATTGAACCACACATGTCGGTATGAACAAGTTGAAGCGGCTCCATAGCTCTCGAAATGGATTCCTTTTGGATAAAGCTTCTGGGATTGCTTTCCAAATTGACATCCCTCACATAACTTTCGATGATTGTTTTCTTATTTGGGTTGATTTTATTTATTTTTTATTATTTTCTTTTCCATCGAGATTTTGATTTAGCTTTCGATGATTTTATTTCCTTTTTGATATTTCGAGCGAGTTACCAGGATTCAGCTTCATGTTTTTTCGTTTCCTTTTCGGTCCAAATTTTCTAGTATATAAAATAAGTTGTGGGGTGACATTAAAATTCAGTGCTTTATAAATAAAGAAGAATGAGATTATTCTCAAAAGTTGTTTGTTCAAGGAGGGAGTACCTTTGGCTCAAACGTGTTCGTGTTTTCTTCTTGCAATTAATTTCATAAAAGGAGCCTGCCCTGCATCAATCTACTACTCTTTGACACGAATACAAATATGGCCCAACCTGCTAACACTCAAAATTATACGGGATGAATACGGGCCAAACTCGTGTAACTCGATAAGGACATGGATAGATCCTTTATAGAGAAGAAACGTAAAGAAGTGCATTCCTTGTTGATGCAGATTTGGAATCTCTATATATTGATAACATTTTCGGATACATCACGTCTGCAAGGCCATCCTATGAATCCTTCACATTTTGCAAGGCCATCCAAACAAAGTCAGCAAATCCTCTATTCTCCATAGCAGCAACAACAAGTCTGCATTGGTATTTTCAGACCGTAGCAGCAGCATCAAGCATGATACTGAATGAGAAAACCCCAAACACCATATAGACACAATTCCCAACAAAAACAAAGTAAAATCCCTTTGATCTCGATTACAAAAATTGAGATATACACATCCAATTCACATGACAATATCCAAATATCAAGAAAGCCAAGAGACAATTCAAGTTTCAAAAGATAACAATTCAAGTGTGCATCTAGACTTCATAACCACCATCTCCTATGCTTTCTTCTACCATCAAATGAGACTGAAATTGCAACCTCCGCGCCACATTTTGTTGCTCCACGTGTGGGCCTTGGTTCATATTTGGACACATGAATGACCCCATATAACCCTGTCCTCCAATGTATTGCATTCCTGACTCCTATATTTTAATCAATGCCATTGCATTAGTAATAAAAATGAACCTACCAATAACTTACTTGAGATACAAAATAAAAATTCTTACATTCAAAGTAATATTTTCTTCGACCTCCTGTGAAGGTTGAGATGCTACTATCATTGCTTCAGTTGTGGAGCCCTCCCCTTTGCCTGAAAAGATAAAAAATAAAATTCGATTAAGGCAAATAACAAGCAATAATGTTATATACTTGTGAGGTTGCAATTATATGTACTTACCCTTTCTTTTACATGAAGTCTTCTACTTTGGCTGTTTACCTTCTAATGCACCTCTCTTTCTTTTGTTACCTTGACTACGTTTTCTCTTTGTTGGATCTCGCAGCGGTGCCTCGTCATCCAAATTTAAGGTTGAATTGGTCTGTGTGTTGGATGCAACATTTTCATTTGCACACCTAGAACTTATCCACGAGTCAACTTTTGCATCAAGCTCTAGTAATCCCACCTTAGTTAAAGCAGACACATCTGGAAACTTTGAACTCTTACTGACAATTCTTTGTGAAATTTGCGACAATGCACTATAACGGATTGTGAGTGAAGGGTCATTGTCATTCGGAATTAAATCTCCATGAAGGTCAAAAACATCTTCATCTACAATTGTCCTAGTCCATCTCTTCAAATAATACCGGAGAGGCAAACTCTCATGCTGTAAGTCACAGAATACCTTTAATGCATGTGAGCAAAGAATGCCATGGAATTCAAACTTCCGACAAGTGCATGATACCGAATGTTCCAAGCGATTATATGCAACTTTGCGAATTCTTTTCCAACCCACCAACTCTTTAACAATATACGAACCAATTGTGCCATCATCGTTTTCTAATTGCAAAGACAAATC
Organism: Vaccinium darrowii; assembly: GCA_020921065.1. NCBI lineage: Eukaryota > Viridiplantae > Streptophyta > Magnoliopsida > Ericales > Ericaceae > Vaccinium > Vaccinium darrowii. Next base: position 39,412,721 of record CM037154.1, read on the forward strand.
CAAAGTTTGTTGGTATTCTCTTTGGAAATAGTAGAAAACTTTTTTTGTGTATTTTTCAGCAGCTTCACACTCGACAGACCAACGAGAAACTAAGATCGGCGACGTTTGTTGTGTCTTATTTTCAGCTTCCCTTTCTTTTTCACGCCTACAAGCTATGGCCTTATCATATTGATCAACAAACTCCCGAAGAACAAGGGTACTCCCAAAATACTTTTTCAAAAACTTATTAATGTTCTCACTCCTCTGTGTTGTAGTCATTCCGGCACAAAAATAAGCATGACTATAAACTTGAGCCCACTTTTCTCGAAATTCATACAACTTTTGCAACCACACATTATCGGTGAGCTTAAAATCTTCAAGTAGTTTTTTCCATCTCGCTTCAAATTCTTCAATTGTCTCTCCCTCATATATGCAAGCTTTGAATCTTGATGTAAATGACTTAAACCCAGCAAAGACTTGGGATAAGTGTTTGGCAGCATTCTGATAGATATGCCATAAACACAATCCATGATGAGAATCTGAAAATATAGTACTAACAGCATTTGCAATTGCTTGAGATTGATCCGTAAATATAGATATTGGTTTCTTTCCTCCCATGGCCTCCAAGAAAGTGGTAAACAACCACATTACCGCATCCGTTGTTTCGCCATCTAGTAAACCACATCCAAAGAGTGCGGTTTGTCCATGGTTATTGACGCCAACGATTGGTGCACATAACATATCATAATTATTTGTCCTAAATGTTGTGTCAAAACATATTGCATCACCAAATAAACCATAGTCTCTTCTTGACTTAGCATCACAAAAGGAAACACCACGTACTTCATTCTCCTCCGTCGTGCGAAAAGAGTAGAAGAAATGCTTATTCTCCTGTTGTTTTTGTTTGAAATATTTTAGAAGACATTGTGAATCACCCTTTTTTAGAAACTCAACACGTTTCCTCTGTAGCAAATTATAACAATCAGAGGGAATGAAGTTAAGATACTGAGGACCTCCAGCTTCATTAGACATGTAAGAGTAAATATCTGACTGCTTGAACCCTGACGAGTGCATTTTATTGATAAGTCCAACTTGGGAAGACTCAATTCTCCTATGAGATCTCAAATAATGGGCAGACTGAGGTGGTGCAAGATCATGGGTATGCTCTAATATGAACTGGATTACATGATACTTATCCCCAATGAGTTTAAACTCGAACAATGCCTTGCACTCAAATCACCGATTTTCTCTTCTTTTTTTGGGAGTTCTGATTTTTTGGTATGTCCCTTCACATGAACAAACAAGTACTTGTCGCAAAATTTTATTTCGATCAGCTTTACTTTTGTTTGTCCTCAGCTTCCTAACACTAAAACCAATTTTTCTTGCATATCCATTATAAAAAGTGTAAGCCTCATCAGCAGTATCGAAAATCATTCCACACTTTGGCTCAACATCCTTATCCTCATGAACCTTCTTATCAGACCTTGAACCCAGCTTCATAAAATCTTCAAAACTACACTCTTCCATCAATTCTACATATCAAAATACATAGCTTCAAGCCTTGATGTTTAAACAAACAGAGATAAGAAATACAAGAAGAGAAATAACCAATGATTGAACACAGAGATAGCAAATACTAAAGGCCAGATTCTGTCCTCTCAAAATCGTAGGCACCAAAGAGAATTTACCCACGTAAGGACCAAAATCCAGCATTGAACATGGGCACAAAAGGTCAAGATAAAAAAATCCCCTTTTGAAACAAAAACCCTAATCTTTTTTCAATTGAAAACCACAAAAATCAATGCAAAGTTCAATAAAGGAAGAAAGTATGAAAATTACCAGAAACTCACTCTAGCCCACGAAGGATATAAAAAACCGGAATTTTATTATACCTAGAAGGTGTTCGACGGGTTCAATCTCACCATCTGAAGCATGAATGGGGCTCTGTTCAACGTGTTCAATTTCTTCGGGGACTTCTTCTTCTGTCATGATCGTTCTGTTCTTCAACACTCTGTTTTTATGTTGAGAGAGTTAGAGTAAACATAGAGTCAGTATTTTTTCTTCTATCCACTTCAAGTTTCTTCTTAGCGGTCTGCGTCGATCTCTGCGTGGAAGTCTCTCACGCTTCACCTAGCAGCGTTGGTCTGCGACAATTTCTCCTTCTTCCTCGTCGTTCTTCTCTTTCTTCTCTACAGGATGTTTTTACGTTAAGAGAGAGAGAGAGTAAACGTTTGTATTAAAGTTGAAATCAGGGGGTTTTAGTGTAATTAAAGTTGAAACAAACCTGGGTTGGGTTGGGTTGGTTTGGTTAAAAGTGGTCCCCACTCCCCTTATTAGCCAATGGGAGAGAGGGTTTTGTTCACCCTCTTTTAGGGAGGGTGAACAAAATTGGACTCCGGAGGTCAGGGGTCTAATTGATGTTTATTGATGCTTATGAGCCATTGAGTGCAAAAGTCAGGGTTTTTTTTAAAAAAATTTTCCCTACATCTCTTGTACTATAGTTTAAGACGTGATGTACCATATATTACTCATTGAGTCCATTGGCACGCACATAAACGAAATGAAAGAGAACAATCTCTACAAACAAAATTACTTTGTCATGTTGACTACATGTATAAATAGAGTACACTCAAGAATTTCCAATTTCGAACACACTTAGCTAGCATTGGTTCAAAGATAAAACCCTTCGTTAAGATTCAAAGTAAGATGAAGGATATTGTCCAGTATGCTCGAAGAGAACAACGGATGACCAATTTTGCGCCATAATTACAAAAATAATAACAAATTAAAAGATTTAGCGACCTATTTCAATGCTTGTACAACTTATCATCGGCTCACTGGAATTTATCGGTGGTTCTTTAGACCTGGAGGTTGCTGCACTAGGTACTTGATACATCGCAACAGGCATCTTTAAAGGCAGATTCGGCATCGGTGCCTCAAAATGAAGTACTTGAATTGCTTGCTTTATTGAAGGCCTAAGGCTATGGTCAGGGTAAGCACACCACAACCCAACAATCATCAAACACTCTACTTCATTCGAATCAAAATCCGATTTTATTCTCTCATCAACAGCAGAAAGAATTTGGCCTCTTCCGTAGAGATCCCAAACCCACTGCACCAACCCTATTTGTGATTGTCCGTCCGACGGACAGACTGATTTTCTCCCACTAGCAATTTCCAACACCACCACCCCAAAACTGAAAACATCTGCCTCTTTGCTTGCCTTTCCCGTGCTTATATATTCCGGTGCCAAGTACCCTAAAGTTCCGGCTAAACCTGTTGTTTGCGGTCCGAGTTCATGGTCCATGAGTCTGGCTAACCCAAAGTCTCCCAGCTTGACATTGAATCCTGAGTCTAGCATAATATTGCTTGACTTGATGTCCCGATGCACCACGCATTGCTCCCACCCTTCATGTAGATAGAGCAATGCAGAGGCCAAACCAAGAGTTATCTTGTACCTCGGAGCCCAAGTGAGAGGGATCTTTTTCCCAAAGAGATGAGAGTCGAGACTTCCATTGGGCATAAACTCGTAGACAAGAAGGAACTCTCCTTGATCATGGCACCAACCTATGAGTTGCACCAAATTTCGGTGCCTCAACTGGCTTATAATTTTCACCTCTGTTGTGTACTCTTTTTCCCCCTGTTTAGACCCCCTTGAAATTTTCTTCACGGCTACCGCCATGTCTAAATCATTTAAGTACCCTTTGTAAACACCTCCGAATCCACCTTCACCCAGCTTTCTTCCGTCTGAGAAGTTGTTAGTAGCGGAAACAAGATCTCCGTAGGAAAACCTCCTTGGTCCGACGCCTCTTTCTAGATCATTGATCGATGTCAAGTTAGTTCTCTCTGTTTTCTCTGTTCTAACACACCTCCTTTTCCTTACAATCAGAGCTCCTATCAATATAACTGCTCCAAAAATAAGAACACCAAATGAAACTGTTATCCCAACTATCAATTTGGTATCTTTTGCGTGCTTCTGACTGGTAGTTTTCGTGTCGAAATCTGAGCTAAACGCCCATGACTCAAGCGTATGTTTCTCTTCAAAATTCCCCGTCGCAGCTGAAAATCCAAGCATGACCCATTCCGGTAGAATATCCCTTAGGTCGAGTTGGTAAGAAAGGCTGGAATTACCTTGGGAATTAGAGTTTCCCCCGTAAGACCAAAACAGACTCAAATTCTTTGTAGTGGCGTTGTATGTAATCGAAGCATGACATGTTTCTCCGCTGTGCAAGCTAGCGTTCCACGGAGTCGTAATGATTGAACCAATCGAGTTGCTGTTGATCCCGATATGCTCATACGTGGGATCCCATCCAGGATCCGGGAAGGAGTCGAACTCAACCACCACCATTTGGTTTTTTGCTGAATTGCTAGTTGTGGCGTTGAAAAGCCCTAGGTACCCGCCTGCCGAGTTTGGCGGGATTTGGGAACCGACAGGAGCGAGGAAGAACGCGAGTCCGTCGCCATACGTGGGTGACCCTAAGGTGTCAATAGTGAAGGAGAAACTGGTGGTGAAGTCAGAGAGGACTCCAGTTTCGGAGTCCCATAATCGAACCTGCTGTGCATATGTCACCCAACCAACGAGACTTGGGGGAGTGATGGAGTTGAACTCTACGGCTCCAACCGACGTCACTGCGTCTCCTTGATACAGCGCGTTGCCGTCGGTTGTAGCAGGATAAAAGTTAGGGAATTGGAAATAATTTGAACTGGCCATAGGAAGAAGAAATAAGATGAATGTAGTGAAGAGAACAATGTGAGCATATAGTGATGGAAATGATGTTGGAACGTTAGAGGTGGCCATTTGATTGTGCTAGTGCAGGGTATTGGCACTGGAACTTTATACACCCATCTCATGTTGACTTGATTACCAAGTCTAAACTCCCCTTTTTGTTTTGTTTAGTAATATTTGAAGTTTCACCGAAGGATATTCCTCTAGACAATACTATACTGGTATTATTTATTTATTTATTTATTTATTTATTTATTTTTGGTGAAAGAGAGAGAATTTCATTGAAAGTGAAATGTTGTTACAAATTACCGGAAACAAAGACAACAGAATAATAACAACATACAAACGAAAAGAACATAAAACAGAACCAAAACCAAAACAAATGAGGATATGTATCCAGCGAGAGATTGCTTCGGCCGTCAAATATCCGTGATCAATGTATGCTGTCGATACACTGTTGTTCCGGTAGCTCCACCAATGACGAAGCTTCCAAGGAAAAATTGTCCGATACAAACCAAGTGACTGTTGCACCTACAGTCGAGAGCTTCGCGGCACGGTTAGGCGTCGTGCAACTAGATGGCCGAGGCCAACTACAGAGCTCTAAAATCGGTACAGAAGCTGCTGAATAGAGACGCAACTGTTGAAGGAAGAAAAAAACTATTGCGAAGAATCTATAATCATCTGTGGTGATCAGCTTATTGGCACCTAACTAATTGAAGCAAAATAACACCCCCTCATGGATATCATTGATGTTCAGTGATCTTATGGTTGGTCTTTCCTCTAAAATTTGGAACAACGAGAGGAATCAAAAAGAAAAAAACGTAGGCAAAACTCAAAATGGCCAGGTGAAAGGCCAGGTGACATAAGATGAAAAAATACAACAAAGGAAACTAAAAATAGTTATATTTCACACATTTTTGTCTTTAATAGTAAACTTTTTGAGTTATTTGCGTACTTTTATATTATTTTCTCTCGAGACCAATGATTGATGAAAGAAATTTGACGTGAATTTTAAAAAAATTCTTTAAAAAACAATCCAAACAACAATGACAATGATACTAAAAAAGTTGCGTTCTAAACTCTAAACCCACCGTTAGCGTGGTGTTGTCCCTTCGAGTACAACATGGGTGCTGGCCGATCATGGTTATTCGTAGTCGGCCATGGACGGCTCAAATCACATCTTGTCCAAATAAATTTGAATCATACACTGCCGAACAAATCTAAGCCATCCATAGCCGACCACAGACGGCCGTGATCGGCGGGCACATCACCATCCCTCATTTCATCGTGAACCTTACTTCAAAATTAGAAAACCTTCACACAATCTAAATATTGGTTCAACCTCATTGTCATGCTAGTCTCCATGAATATTAGGCTTGATATTCAACCTTTTGAAATGTAATCAGGTAAAAAAAAGGGTATGTTAATCATTTAATATGCTCCAGAGACTAGTTTATGCAATGATCAGTGAGAGTAGACTTTTTGGAAGAATTGATCTCTGAAAAGATAGCCGAAAAATTGCGTCATAATATTTTCTTGATTTTCAACCAGGAACTTTGCTTGGTTTGTTTGACCGGATATTAGCATTGAATTAGACTAAATATTCGAAGGTCTTGCGTGGCAGGCTCCCTGCTTCCGAAATCATATGCCCGAGGAATATTTGATCACTTTTGTCATTAGTGGAATTCAATATCTTATATATCATCATTAGTTGCGTCAAACAAATAGACTCCTTACGTTAGTTAAGTACCCAGGTTATGAACTACACCATAGGCCGGCCCACATACTATATTAAGGAGTAATTAAATAATTATTGTATTCAACTTTACAAAAGAAAAAAAAATGAATTAAATGATTGTACAGAAGATCACGATTGGTGGTTAGATATTACCCAGGTTATGAACTACACCATACGCCGTCCCACATACTATATTGAGTAATTAAGTAATTATTGAATTCAACTTTACAAAAAAAAAAATTAATTAAATGATTGTACGGAAGATCTTGATTGGTGGTTAGATATTCTCTTTGACCCTTTTTAAGTAGAGAATTTTAATTAGACATCATGTATCATTATGATTCCATCCTACAGAGTTTGAATACGTATGATTTCATCCTGAAACCAGATAATCGGACCAAAATGCCCTTATGAATATGGCCCACGCATGCGGCTCTCTTAAAAATTTTAACCATGTTTATTATGTGAAATCACCGAAGTGGTAAAATAATAAACCATATTCACTGTGTAAATAACCATATTTTAAAGAACATGTGAACATGGTTGATTAATTTACCATTTTCTCACCAAAGTGGCAAAACAATAAACTATATTCACTAATCCATTATTTAACTTCCCTTGATTAAATTTCGGCCCGCGCATGCGACTCCCTAAATAATTTTAACCATGATTTTTTCTTTATGTTTTCATCCTAAACTATCTATGTTTTCATCCTAAAATTTTTTGGATGAAAACATATAGAATGTTTCCATCGTAAATTGTTTATATTTTTATCCTAAAATTCTTAGCCTATAGGGTAAAGAATTTTGGAATGAAAACATAAAGAATGTTTTCATCCTAAATTCCATTCTAAATTGTTTAGATTTTCATCTTAAAAATCTTTGCCTACAGGGTAAAGATTTTTGGGATGAAAACATAAAGAATGTTTGCATCCTAAATTACATCCTAAATTGCATCCTAAATTGTTTATGTTTTCCTCCCAAAAATCTTTGCGTATAGAGTAAAGATTTTTTGGGATGAAAACATAAATAATGTTTCCATCTTAAATTCCATCCTAAATTGTTTATGTTTTCATCCTAAAATTCTTAACCTATAGAGTAAATATTTTTGGGATGAAAACATAAAGAATGTTTCCATCCTAAATTACATCTTAAATTGTTCATGTTTTCATCCTAAAATTCTTTGCCTATAGCGTAAAGATTTTGGGATGAAAACATAAATAACGTTTCCATCCTAAATTCCATCCTAAATTGTTTAAGGGAGCTGCTGCATAGGCCAAATTCATAAAGGAAAGTTAAATAAAAGTGAATATGGTTTATTGTTTTACCACTTTAGTGGGAAAATGGTAAATTAATCTACCATATTAACATGTCATTTAAAAGAGAGTTATTTAAACAGTGAATATGGTTTATTGATTGGGTCATGCTAATGGGTGCCATAGTGCACCCGTTAAGGGTATAAAAAGTATATTTTTATGGGTCCCACTTGTACAAAAAGTACACTTGTACGTTAAAGTACAAAGATGTACTTTAAAGTACAAGTATACTTTTAAATTATACTCTTAACGGGTGCACTATGACACCCATTAGCATTTCCCTTACTAATTTACCACTTCGGTGATTTTACATAATAGATATAAGTACTCTACTTACGGATAAAGGGCCTTTTGGGTATTATTTAAAAGACAGGATGTAATCATAAGTATTCAAACTCGGTAGGATGGAATCATAATGATATTATTGATACAGGATGTCTAATTAACTTTCCCTTTTAAGTATGTTGCTTTATAAATTTAATTTATTGAAAAAACATCGTCATTACTCTTTTTGCATCAACTTTTACCTCTATTTTACACATTTCATATCAATTTTTACCTTAATTTTCCAAAATTATCCTCCAAAATTATTCTTCACTTTTATGGATTAATTTTTCAAAAGGGTCAAACAATAATTGTACAAATTTTGGAGTATGCGGGTTTCACATATTAACTCTATGGGGAGTTTGAGCAAGTCTATTGTATCAGTAATGGATGCATTGCGAGGACGGTGCCCGTTTGAAGATTGTTGCTCGTTTGGTCCATTAACTCTATGGTGGTAGTTTGGTGTTTAGCTCTAGGTGGAACCTGAGCGGATGTTCTTTTGCATCTTTGAGGGGTGTATTGGGTGGGAGGTGTCCGTTCGAAGATGGAGGCTCAATTTGGACACATGTGCGTCTAGGTTTCCTGAGTCGTGTTTGCAAGGTCAAGTAGTTGTGCTTGAGCCTTGTTCGTTCTCGCCATTGGTAATCATCGCCCCGTGTGGGGCTGCCCCATGAGGGGTGTTTGGAGAAGAGTGGTGTGGTAAGAGGATTGCTCTATGGTGTTAAGTTTAATGGAATTCAAGTCAAGGTGGAGAATTGTTGGAATATGCATTGAATTTTAGATATTCAAAGAATGGTGCAGTGTTTGACACGAGCCGTTTTCACTTTGGATTGAAGGGTTTTGCTTCTGGAAAATTTGCCTAGGTGGGATTCAAGGCCGCCCGGGTGGATTTGCAGATTTGGGATTTTCGGTTGGTTTTGTAGAAATCCAGCCCGAGTAGGAATCAAAATCCACTAGGCGGCTTTTTTGCCTTCTTCTTTACGGAATACATGCGGTTGCGCATTGAGAGTTTTAACCTAATATTTTGTGTTTTCTTATAAATAACAGCCTTGGGGTCTGTTAGGGTTTGGACTTCTTGAGTGAACCCCTTTGAGCATGGGGTTCCCCGTAGTGTGTTAGGATTTCTTAGTTGTTTCATTGATTTAGTCTTGGGTTGAGATTTGAGATATCTAGGGTTTGGAGTCGCATCTTTCTTGTATATGAGACATTCATGCTCTGTAGGTCGTGCCTCAAAGATTTGTTCTTAGATATCCATTGGATGCTTCAAGTTAGAGTTACGGGTATAGCCGACTCTGTGTATCTCTCCCCGTTTTTAGTGAATCCTCTTGTTCTTTCCCCATGGACGTACCTCTTGACCTTCATGCTTGAAGGGGAACCACATAAATTCTCGTGTTTAAGTTGTTTTTTCTTGCTGGTGTGTTGATATTCTCATACTTTGTTTGGGTGTTTCGGCACAACAAACAGTTTCTGCCACATCCAACTAGAATAGGAACAAAGCAAAAAACAGGTGGTTATGGCATTCATTATCTACTTCATAAAGAACACAATTAGTACTATGAATATCACCACGAGGCCAACTTCTATTTTGTTCCCTATCTACCTTGGCAAGCAGTTGTATCCTCTTAGACAATATCTCCTGGATCACAGGGTTCCTGATCCGAGGCCATTTCTAATCCTCCCTGACAATAATGGAGCTGACTTTATGGCACTGTAAGTTCTTCTACTTTATATTATCTAATTGCTTGAGCATTGGGATATTTATGCAGTAAAACTAAAACTATTTGTTTATTTATAGTTAAGTTGTGTGGGCAAGGGGAAACAGCCCTTTAGAAGTGGACCAATGGGATTCAGATGCGTTGCAGGGCTAGCTGCCACCTAGTACATAACTAGTGATACTTGGTCCTTAGATATTACGACACGTTCTTCCATATCCTTCGAGTTGGCACGTTTTTCCATATCAACCTTTGCCCACTCAAGGCACCCCAGTCAAGTCATTCACATAGTTGTTCCTATCCGTCGAGTCAACATGGTCAATCAAATTTCTCACGCCTTGTCTATCAAGATCCACGCCCTTGTCAAAAAGGCTGATCATTCCTTGGCCTTGTTGGTCTTATCAATGTCCACTCTTTCGACCAAAAGGCCGATCAAATTCCTCGGCCTTGGAAAAATCCACCTCTTTGTCAAGAAGCCAATCATGTCGTCTTAGTCTTGTCTATCCTTGACTCGTGGAAATGATTTCAATGCATCAAAGAACCCGTGTTTGGGTACATGGTCAATTGGTCGCCAAAACCATTAACAGAGCCAAGAAAGAAAATCAAAATTGAAGTTCATCATCTGTGGAGGCACGCCAACCCTAAATTGGGGCATGTCAGCATAATGTCATTTACTTGGGGAGGCATGCGCCCAAATCCAGGACCAGGGCATAGGAGCCTAAAAGTCTCAAACCAATCCAAAAAGCCTGAAAGCCCTGCCAAGCTTAGACTCAAACCCTGACCAAAAAGAAAGACAGTAAAGCTAAAGATCCACCCCATTGAGCTTCCTACTTTTTAAACAAGGAATGTTGTCATTGTTGTCGCCGAGTGTTGATGCATGAGTCACACGCAATCGTCCTGCGGGACAGTTTTCAATCAATCGTCCGGTGGGATAATTTTCAATCAATCGTCCTGCGGGACAGCTTTAAAATCAATTGCCATGCAGGACAGTTTTCAATTAATCATCCTGCGGGACAACTTTTAAATTAACCGTCCTGCGAGACAGCTTTTTTTCAACCAATCATCTTGCGGGATAATTTCAAGACCAGAGATGGTCACTTCAATTTTAATCAAAATTAATTTCAAGACCAGAAATGGTTACTTCAATTTCAATCAAAATTAATTTTAAGACCAGAAATGGGAATTTTCAAAATTAATTTCAAGACCAGAAATGGTCACCTTCAAAATTAATTTCAAGACCAGAGATGGTCACTTCAATTTCAATCAAAATTAATTTCAAGACCATAAATGGTCACATTTCCAATCATGTCATTTGGGATAATCTTTTCAATCAATTTAGAGATAGACTTATTACATTTTGTAGCTGCCTAGCTGGCGCATTCAATCATCATTCAATCATTCAAGCCGCCTAGCTGGCGCATTCAATCATTTTAGCCACCAAGCTGGTGCATTCAATCATTTTAGTCGCGTAACTGGCACATTCAATCATTGTTCAATCATTCTAGCCGTCTAGCTGGCACACCAAATTCATGATTCTATAGGCCAGGAAAACCCATTGATGATTTCGTTTGTATTGTTTAGCATTTCACGGCCTGGGAAGTCTTGTTGATTTGCATGTGATTTCACGGGCTAGGAAAACCTGTTGAACTTGTTTGCATATGCCCCGAAGAACTACGCTGGTCTGATCCCTACAATAGGGTACGTAGGCTGCTCATCGAACACGACCACGTGATTTCAATTTTTGTGTTTGAGGCTTTGGAAATTCTTAGGCAGCAGATTGGGCTGTCTAGGTCTTTGACGATACTCACATCAAATCAATGATGTCAAGTCTCATCAAAGAGGGGCAATTGTAGACACCCAATTTGAACCCACGAAAATCCTTGGCATTCCCGATGATGAAAATCGCCCGATAAGAGCACACAAAGCTTGATTAAGTACTTGAGGACCCACCAAAACCCTCCAAAACCTCTGCAAAATGAACCTAAGCCTAACCACCTTCTAGTACATTCAAAACCCTTTTTATTGATATACAATATGTCTCAATCCATTTTGAAATGAGGGAGATGCGCGCGTTTTACCAAAATGACTTGTTTTTTCAACCTCCTGAGGATATAATGGCCACAGATTTTGATGTACAAATTATCTTTGGTTCAAACCACTTGAGTTAGAAAGTAGACTTGACAAGTTTTCCAACGCTTCAAACCATGCGCAAAATGGAGTTCTCTAGCACCTGAAACGGCCCCTCGAAGTTCAGAATCTTGCGCAGTCTCCAATTCCAGGCACCCAGACTCAATCTAGGCGTCTGGATTCCCAATTCCAAGCGTCCAGACTCAATCCAGGCGCCTGGACTAACTCCAAACACTAGCAGTCCAAGGTGAAATGAGCGGGAAGGAGCGTCTTGGAGGATTTTTTGGGGATTTTCTGTAGAATTCTGTTAGAGTGAGTGGGAGGGAGAGCTTGAGCCCCTAATTGACCCCTAAGCCATCCTAAGGGTCCATTTTTTAACCTTTCATGTCTATATAAAGCCCCTCACCTCTCTCATTTGGAAGGGGATGAGTTCCCCCTCTCTCTCTTACTGTTACTCTTCTGATTTTTTTTCCAGAAACTCATTTCCAATTAACCCTCCTCCAATTCCTTTACTTTCAACCTCAAAAACTCACCCCCACACCACATAAACCTTTCACATAATGATTTCCTCAACCAAACTCCATCAAAGCACTCACATACTGCCCTTATTAGTTCTGTCCACTCAAGTCCAGTAGCTATATACTCACAAAGTTCACTCAAAAACCCCATTCAAGCTCATTGATCAAGCCAAAAAGGTAGTTTATCTATCAAAAATGCTCAAATAGGCCCTGAGGGGACATTAACTAAGCTCTAACTAGTTCCTCATACTAGTTTAGAGTTTGGAAGAGTTTCAAACATTGCTGAAAACAAGTTCATTTTGTGTATCTGTACCAAATTCAGGCGCCTGGACCTGCATAATGCAGGCGCCTGGATTCCGTTTTCTCTGCCATAATTTCTGTCATTTTCAAGATCTATTAGTTCACTTGAAACATTGATACATCATTTGTGCATGATGTTAGCAATGCATGATAATGGTTGTTTGAAAGGCATGACAAATGGTACTTTGAAAGCAAGCTAGTGTTCCAAAAGAAAGCATTTTGCACGTTGGTCAAGAAGCACATGATAACCTTTGTTGATTTGAAAAAACAAAAGAAAAGTCACATTGAGTGAAGATAATAAATCATGGTATGCTACATTCATTACATGGACATTTAGGGTTTTTCATGGTCAAATCTACCTTACCCCCTTTCTCTTTTCTTTCTTAGCCATTTTTTTTTAAACTGGAAATAATTCTTTCTTAGCCATTAATTCATGTAGAGATTCACCAAATGCATAAAAGAGTAAAGGGCATGCCTAAAATCAGTTAGATATTCTTCATTTCATCCACAAAGCATTCAAGAATCATGTTTTATTAAGTTCATATCATGTCACAAAGTTGATCTTGAGGTCCATTCCATTCATAGAATCATTAAAACATCATTCTGAGCATGTGTGGGAAAGTTGTGAAGATTGCATTTATTGTTTGTTGTGAGGCCTGGATAGGAGAAGTTTCTGCCTGGTCGGCTTTCCAGACGCCTAAATTCATCTATTCCAGGCGCCTGCATTCAATCCAGGCGCTTGCATTCAATCCAGGCGCCTGGATCTGTTTGATCCAGGTGCCCAAATTGCAATCCAGGTGTGGCAAATATGAAGATTGTGGTTGATTCGAGAGGCCTTCCAGTGCAGTTTAAGTATCATTCAGTGGTGATAAAGTGTATTTTTGCATGTTGGTCATTCACTCATAACATTTTGCACAAGCACCCACATTCATTGCACTAATCTTCTTGATGCAATTATGTGTTCTCGCATGAACTTGTGATTAAAGTCTGTTTAAATGAAGTTTTCAAAATCCCTCAAGCGTTTAGTAGAGACCGGTGTCGCATCGGGCGTGAGGGGTGCTTTAAATTCCTTCCCATCACGTAACCTAGCTCCCGACCCGAGACATCTCATTTTGAGAGACCAGTAAAATATTTTCCATTCAAAGGGCAAAAGAGTCATTTTTCAAATGGTTTCTCGGGTATGGTCCTCAAATCAGGGTGGCGACTCTATCCAGTCAATCAAACCGATTTCCAAACCACATTTTTGTGAAACTTCTGCGGGGTGTTCACAGAGACTGAACCAAACCAAAGTACATTTTTCGCCTGCTTTTCATCGCCTCCACCATGCTATGGAAACCATAACCCTGACCCCCTAACACAGCAGCCATTGCGGCGCTACCTTGCCACTTCATTCCGTCATTCCACTCCGCAGCTTTTTCTCTCCCCCAAATCCCAATTAGTGAACCGTGGTATGAATTTACTACTGCGATTTTCTTTCTTATTGGAGACTCCTTACCTAATTAGTGTTTAATTTGTTCTTATTCATTACACCTCCATATTCTCGCATATCTATGTATGTATACCTCAACAACGATGAGACCTCTTGATTTTTATTTATTTATTTATTTAAATCAGGTGTTTGGCTGGTTTGCTCGCTCTTGGCTTAATATGAAGGCTCTAAAAATAGTCGGGCAGTTCTCTAGTGGCCCCAATGTTTATCCTAGGTTTAGCAACTGTGTCACACCCACTAAGCCAAATTCATAGGGTTAGGATGAAACTTCTTTTGTGTTAATTTTGGTCGAAAAAATATTGCAGAAAGAGGAATATAATAAGTGCTACTGTTATTGCATTTGCTATTTTCATTTGCATTATTCTTGTTCATGTTAAAAACTTGGAATACGTGATGGTAGTCTAAAAACCAAACGTAGGGTCTTCATTTTGGTTAGATGTCAATGTGATAAGCCCTAGATAATGTAAATAATAGGGCTTAATTCACCCATTTTGACCTCACACACGCACATACTTTTAGCTTTAATTGATTGATATTGCGTGTAGTGGTATTTTTGGAAGTCTCAGGCTAAACGGGCATGTTTGAGTGCTCGGGGGAGCATCCCAAAGATAAAGCAAACTGGCACACAGTTATCGAGTCCCTTGAGCCAAGAATTGAAGAGATTGCTAGAACTCGGGACTCTAGAAGATCAAGAAGTCAAAGTGAAGTAACGAGGGCGAGCCAACACACTAGAACCTGTTCTAGCATAACCCTTGTACAGGTTCTAACTTAACAGAATGCCAAAAGCAATGCCAGAACCTGTTCTACACTTTTGCTTGTATAGGTTCTGGCCAATCAGTGAGAGGAAAACAACATCAGAACCAGTTATAGCATTTCCTTTGTACAGGTTAAAGCATCAAAATTCTGGATTTTTGGAGCACGACAAGACTAAATTTAGGGACATTTTGGTAATATGTATCACGACTTTTGGGGGCTATAAAAGCCTCCCAGCCTCATATTATTAGGTTATCGTACATTTTCAACTTCTCTCTCCACCTCCCTTCTTTTTCCCCACCCATTTTCTCTACATTCTCTCTAGAAATTAGGCTTCAATCATCAAGAACCAAGGCTACGGCCTTCATTAAAGTTGTAAGCACTCTTGTTGTCTATTCAAATCTCTAGTTTATTTTTGTTTTCATTATGGTTCACGTTTTCTTGTCATTTCTGCTTAGTATGTTCATATCTTCTTTGATTATGTGTGAGTAGTGTAGCAAGGCTGGGTCATGGGGTGATTAGCACCCCATGGCTTGGATTATTTTGCGCCTCTCAAAATGAGCATTAAAAGTTGTTTGTTTAAGAGTTAGGGTTCAATTTTATGTATCAAAACTTAGTCTTGTTAACCTTTATGATTTTGTGTAGGCAAGGGCTTGACCACTTGCCACATATAATGCTTAGAGCTATGGCATTCAAAGTGTTTGTAAAAATGCCTCAATGAACCCTACTCTTTGATCAAACCCATTTTCTAGAATCCAAATGTGCTAAAATGTTAAATCTTCCGGTTAAGCATGTTAGACTACGTGACTTAACCGTGTAATCTTGAGAGGAAAAATTTAATTGAAGTCATGGGTGTTTTGAACCCATTGACTTTGCCTTTAGTTTAAATTAGCAAAACCTTCATTTTCTAGTCATTTAGAGGTAGAGAGAGAACCACCAAATAAAACCACCTTATAAGTTGGCCTTCTTAATGCCAAAAATCTCATTGCAAGTCAATCTCTTGCCAGTTGCATTTGGTCCCTGTGGAAATCGACCCCGGTCTTGCCGGGTTACTATGCTTTCAACGACCTAGCCCTACGCTTGGGGCGACACTAACTACAACAACGCTATGTCGCAAGCACAATGTAATGTTTTTTTTTTTTTTTTGTGAGTAATTTTTCATAGAAAACAACATCAAAAAAGAGTAGAGGGGATTGCATTGAACAGAAAACTAATAAGCACTACACAAACTCAGGACCATCACATGCCATTCAAGGGGTCTTTTACTACCCTTCCAAGTACATAAACAAGCTCTAACGTACTAAAACATCAGCCTCAAAATCAGAGCTTTATTCCAGTATTGGAGAATTCCAGCATTCATTTCCCCTCAAATGTGGTAAATAGCAACAGAAAGCCATTTTAATTAGAGAAGCTGAAGCTTGGCTCTTAGAGAAATAACCCCTTGACGACTCAACCAGAGAGAGACCTTGATGCTTACTGGTTTGAGTTTTGTGAGCAAAAGTAGATTGCAACTCGGTCACGAATAGCTAAGGAGGTGTTATATTGGGGCCAAACTATCACCCCAAAGGTGCGTTACTCGGAAGGTAAGTTTCCACTTCGATTATGTCCTTTAGTGGAACACTCGGAATCTAGTGGATTGGTAACTTGAGAATAAAGTGTGGCTGCAAATGCTTGAGGGACCTCATGGGAGAACTTGGGCTTGGCAATTGTCGCAAACAAACGGTTAGGAAGGGAGTGTCCGCGCACATGGTCGAGTGGACTCTTGCAAATTTGAGAGTGACACTTGTTAGAGATCCCTGGGTTGGTGATTGTCAAAAATTGATGGTTATGAAGGGAACGTCCCTACACGTGATCTAGTGGACACTTGCAAATATGAGAGTGACCCTCGTATTAGTGCCTCGGATTGGCGATGTCGCAAATAGACGATTAGGGAGGGAGTGTCTGTGCACGTGATCTAGTGGACACTTGTCAATAGTTTATGGTTCACTTGAGCCCCAAGACAGGCCGAGGGGCCAATGGAGATATCACTCAGGGTAGAAAATTATATTAAAAGTGCTCTCGAGAGAAAATTGTTGACTCTTGGATAAAAGACCACAAGAGTACTGATTTCAAATTAGAGAAAGAAATAGAGAGATTTCCTCACAGAAAAAGGAGGGAGATTTTGGAGAAGTTCCCCAACGAGTTAAAAAAAGGTCGCCTAAGAGATTCTTTTAAGAGAATAAAACATAAAGAAGTTTATTCCTTGTTGATTCAAATTTCGAACCTCCTTTGTTCGGATAGACTTTTGAAGCCTTTTCAAAAAATAGCCCTAAAACACTTTTGGAAAACCAATCGTGGGCCCCGCACTGTCAATTTGGGGGTTGTTTTCTTAGTGGTCCCCACACTTTTGGAAAACAATTTGGGGGCTGTTTTCCTCCTCTTTTTTTAATCAGACTTTTCCTCCTGTTTTGACCGGCAAAACCCAATCGTGGGCCCCTCACTCTTCCTCCTCCTCTCTCTCTCACTCACTGTGCAAAACTGGGCCAGTGGGCCCCGCTCTGTCAAACCAAAAATGCAGCTCTCTTCCTCTGCAAAACTGGGCCAGTGGGCCCCGCTCTGTCAAACCAAAAATGCAGCTCTCTTCCACTACAAAACTGTACCGAACAACAATTTTGAAAAAATGATTTCAAAAACTGGGTTCAGTTTGCATCCGAACAAGGCCTGTTCAAAACGTACATTTGAGAGGGTTATGGCTACAAATGTGTAGTAGTACGTTTTGTTTCACTGCCGCTTGAAAATAGTACATTCCGGCCTTGTTTGGTTTGGGTCTCATGACCCAAATTTAAATTTTTTTACTCTTATTTCCTTCCAATCATTACCAATATTTTCAATCATTACCCTATATTTTCAATCATTTCTCTCTTCATCTCTCTCCAATCATTACTCTTATTTTCAATCAGTACCTTTATTTCTCTCTCCACTCAAAACCCAAACCGAACAAGATCTCCAGTTTTCTAATCACTAGATTTTCACTGTTTCACATCTATCGTACTACAGTTTAAGAGGCACTTTACCATGTTACTGATTGGGTTTCTTGACCTTGTACTATCCACGTTGCAGATTACGTAGTTTCTTCTTCTAAACACCCAATTTGTTGCTAGTTGTAAGCAGTGGCGGACGTAGAATCGCCATTTTTGCCTAATTTGCAGGGGCCGCTCTTCAGTAATTTTATAAAAAAAAATCTAAAAGTACACTAAAAATATGTCAAAAATTGGGGGGAGTGCAGGGGCCGAACACCCCCCAAGCACGCCCTGTCCGCCCCTGGCTGTAAGTATATTGGCACACACAAAACTAAATGCAGTATATTGGCACACACAAAACTAAATGCAAGAGAAAATAATCCATGCACGCTAAATGACCATCTTTATTATTAAACAAAATTTAGACCAAATTGTCTCAACAAAGCATGGGACACGACATCCCATGAACCCGACGATAAAAATCATCACCAATAATAAAATGAATCCAATCTTTTACCAAAAAGGTTTAACCATGTGCGGAAGCAAATAAATTAAATAACAAAGTTACAATGCATGCAATATCCTACGGAGGTCGACACAGTAGTTCCCAAAGCGCCGCCAGAGTTGACTTGATTTTCCTGAAAATGGTGTTGGAATAAATCCGTCAGCTCACAAGCTCAGTGAATGACAAGCATGTATATTAAATAAAGTTCTAAAACAGGAATTAAATTAAATTATCATATCTTCATAATCTGGCACAAACGACGTAAGATAAAATAAAAATAAATCTTAATGGTGATCACAAAATGATATCCAATAACAATGGGGAACCACAACCAAATAGTACCATGGCCAACAAATAATAATCTCAAAATTGGATCCAATATCGAACTTAGAGTCACCAGGCGTTGGCAAACTGTGGTACTCTTCCCTAAGTCGATCCGGCGAAAAGACAACCGTCGAGCAAAAGGGTCACATGCCTAACCCGGGTCTCTTCCCTAATGGCCAGGGTCACCTATATAAAGGAATAATTTACCTGGACTTCCAATAATAAAAGTTCCCAACAATATCCATAAAGTTCTCACAAAAAAGAATACATTTTATCGCGTGCCAATTTAGAGAACCAAATATAAACATTTTCCAATTAACAATTCCAAATTTTTCAACAAATAATTTAAGGAACACGGGGAAAGTTCGAAAGTACGTAACATACTTAATCACTCACCTGGGTCCAAAAGTAACGCAACTCGAACACGCCAAAAAGAGACTAACATGTATATAGAGTAGAAATAAAAACAAACGGCATGACTAGCTAATTCGAACATAAACTGTGCAAGCTAAAATGCTATATACTATTAAACCCAAAACCCAACCAATTGCCAATTAGAACTAACTATTAGCACCTAAAATACTTTCTATGTGCACACTGCCAAACCATGTATTATGATTCCAATTTCCATGTCTCCCAAAACAATACAGCCAAGCCTCCATTAAGAAACAAATGATGAACTTCACCACAGATTGCTGTAAGAGAAAGTTATTGTATGTGTTCACTCGGTCCAATAGCACACGTGCACAGATTCGATTCTCAGTTCCACATTCACTTAAATATACCCATTTACTTCTCTCTCTCTCTCTCTCTCTCTCTCTCTCTCTCCACAAACAAAATACCACCCAATCCATGAAACCAAAACTAGTGTCCAACCCAAAGATATGATTACTTTCTAGCGCCATGGACCGAATGAAAAGAAATTGATGAAGAAAGTTATTACCTCTGCGAATACCAAGAAGTTCGACTGCTGCTTGCTCTCTTAAACTGTTCTCCGTCTATCTCCCTTTCTCAAACTGTTATCCGCCTATTGCACAAGAAAACCCTACTTATTGAACGTATACTTAACCCACCACCAATCCATGTTCCCCATATTATTAGGCCACATAATAATGCTCCCTAATTATAGCAAACCGACTAATCAAATTAACGTGATTAACCTACAGTGGTTTTCCAAAACTATCCTTTTGCAAGTTCTATAATTTACTTCAGGCACTCCAAAAAAAATTTACTCTACTCCTTTTCCTCCTTTGTTAACGAGGGGTTTTTCAGTGCCGAGCGGGCACCATCCTACGTGGTGCCCTAGCGCACATTTCGGCCGTCCAAAACACTTTTTGGATGGCCTGGATTAAGAGAGAGAAAGGAGAGAAAAAGAGGGGGGGGGAGAGAGAGAGAGGGATAGATCCTGGCCGTATTTTACATTGTTAGCTTGTTGAGCAACTTTGCAATATTTTTCGGATAAAAAAATAAAGTACTTTCGCGCAAAAAAAAAAAATCACCAAATTAAACTACTAATAGAGATCTTTAATTCGGTGCGAAAAAAATTTGAAAAAATGTATACGAAAGTATTTTACATTGTTGGCTTGCTGAGTTGGCTTTGCAATATCTTTCGGATAAAAAAATAAAGTAATTGCGCGCATAATTTTTTATTTTTTTCATTGCAAAAAAAATTGAAAATTTTTGTATGAAATAATTTAAACCCAACAAGCCAGCAATGAAAAATATTTTTGTATAAATTTTTTAAATTTTTTCAAATCGAATTAAAAATCTCTTTGGTAGTTCATTTTGGTGCAAAAGAAAATAAAAAATTATGCGCGGATTTACTTTATTTTTTTATCCAAAGATAGTACAAAGCCAACTCAATAAACCAACAATGTAAAATACTTTCGTATATATTTTTTTAAATTTTTGCGCATCAAAAGAAAGATCTCTACTAGAATTTTAATTTGGTGCAAACAAAAATAAAAAATTATACGTAGAAATACTTTTTATTTTTTATTCAAAGGATATTGCAAAACCAAAAAAAAAGGAGTTGTAGACACTAAAATTTCATCATGGCTTAAGCACCGTCCGATTAATTGAGATGAAATAAATAATCTTAATTAATTAAAATAAAAAAATGGTTAAAAGCCTTCGAATAATTATTGGGCTCAGCAAGGTACGGGTTCAAAAGATGTGGGCTAGACCCAAAGAAGGCAAGCCTATTCAATTGGCCAAATGGGCTACGAAATTGGGCCAATCCACGAATGCAGGCCCAACCAAATTATCCTGGGTCCAATATATATATATATATATATATATATATATATATATATATATATATATATATATATATATTGAAATTATTTATTTCCATAAGAAAATGTCAATTTACTGTTATGGAAAGGAAATAATAATCAAGGAAAATTAATATATACACATGTATATAATTTGACTTGACTTATTTCCATAATGAGAGTTCAATCCACTCTTATGGAAAGAAGATCAATCATTTGACTTGGTTTACTTCCATAATGAGAGGTCAATTTGCCCTTATGGAAATAAAACCAGTCAAAGACAATATATACATAAATATATATATTTGACTTGATTTATTTCTTAAACGGGAAACTGATCTACTCTTCTTTGGAAGTACAATCAATCAAAAGAAACTTTCCAAATTAGATGTCCCTCTCCTTGAGCCTATAAATAGAGGCTCTCATTAAGAAGAAAAGGACATCTGCAGCCAAAGCACTCTCAAGCAGTTCCAGAGCACTCTCAAGCACGAAGTTCTCAAGCCTTCTCTGCAAGTTCTTCCAGAGCACTCTCAAGCAGTTCTCAAGTCCTCTCTGCAAGTTCTTCTCAAATCCCTCAAGTTCGTGTGGAGGATCAACAAGCACCCAAGCTACGTGCTGATTCATCCATAACAACAACGGTCTACGCGTCAGCTAGCGAAGATCATCCTCAAGTTCACCGTTTGCTCGAGATAAAGCTATTCAAGCCCTCGATCAAGCTTCGTTCTTCAAGCTTCTCAACTCGAAGATCTGAAAGAACTACAAACCGGTTCAATCCTACGACAAGCTTCTATAGCCGTTAGGTTGCACCATCAACTTCGGAGATCGAATCAGAGGAATTATTCTTTATTGTAAAGAATTTAATAGAGATTGTACTCGCATTCAAATTCAAATCAATAAAATATTATTTTGTGCATCGTTTTCTTGTCTTTTCTTTCAGGACTCGAATTTGAGTGTTACAGGAGTAACAATTGCCTTGAGTTAACAATGCCATTAACAGAGTTGGTGGGTTTAATGGAGGGGAAATATGGGCGACATGGCAGCACTAAGGGCGTGGGACAGAGGTGTCAGACAGGCAGCTTCAGATAGAGGATCCGCTGCCAACGGAGAGAGGCTTTGGTTCATATTTCTGTTAGGAGTGCCTCAAGTAAATGATGAGATAATTCTAGGGTGGAGTGCCTCCAGTAACTTTTATATTTTGAAAAGGGCAGTTTTGTAACTTCATTAAATTTTGGAGTGTTTGCATCAAAAAAGGGAGCCCCAAAATCAGCTTCCATATATATACTCCAATAGATATTTTGACTAATTAACCTAATTCTATAATATTAAGAAAAATGTTAGCTTATACACACTAAAATTACGATAGCACCAATTGTACTTGTGATGCGCGCCAAAATAATTTTACAAAGGCCGACCATAAAATTTAAATTTCAATGCGAAAATAATTATTAGGAAAAGAAAATGTAGGGCGTCACAAGTCCTGCTTGGAAAGAAACCCAGTTGCTACTTCTTCTCAAATCTTAGGTGTGAAAACTGCTTCTTCTGTTTTTTTTCCTTTGTTGCTTTCTCGATCTAGTCCTTTCTTGGAAAGAAACCCACTTGCTCCTTTTTGTCAAATCCTCCCTAAAAAATACAGTAGCTTCTTTCTTTAAGTGAATTTTAAAGTGAGTTACTTTGCTCCTTTTAAATTGTGATTAATATGGTAGTATTTTTTATGCATTGTGTATCTTTTATGCGATATGTATCTACGTTTTACGCATTTACCATATTAAATGTTATCCGAATGATAAAATTCAACCATTGCAAAATTGTTTATAAGCGACAGATATAGTAACCACTAGTTTTTTTTTTTTTTTTCCTCCTGAACGGCAAAGAAATTTTATTAATTAACATATGACGATACAATGATTACAGGGAATTAAGATGAAGGCATGCATCACAGCTCGTGCGAGCATCTCAACTATGTTGACACACAAACACGCGACAATCATATGTCACTTGGACCCGATCAATACAAAATGGTTAATAAGACATCAAGCAAGAGTAAAAACAGTCTGAACAATATATCATTACAACCCACAAGCTATTCTGGTTGCTTTGGTTATTGCTTCAAGTTCATAATGGAACTATTCTCTAAAATAGGAGTAATAAGTAATCAAAAGAAAACGATGAACAATTTGATTCATAGGGGTGGAGACCGTGGAGTCAGAAATCTTGAGCAATGGGATCAATATCTTAAAACATACGTACGTGGTTTTTCTTTGTGTTTGACAATCAAAAATTGAATATGTATTTATGATAAGCAATAGCTTGTGATTGACCCCCATTAGGGCAGCGGTTAACGTGCAAAAAGTGTCGTGATATTCCCTCCAAATTCCCTCCGAATTCGACATCGATCTCTTTACCTTTTGATATTACAGGACGAAGTCTCGAAGTAGAGATCAAGCTGAGCATTGAAGCCGGTGTTGTGTTTCTGGGACAATTTCGGCATGGTTTAGACAAGCTCTTGTCGTAGTTTTTAGTTTTAGTGTATCTATGTCTCGTTGTCTGTTCAACTTCAATTCTGTTTTTCTTTTGATGAATTAGGTCTGCAGACTAGGTTTACGCACACTTCTAGTAATCACGTACGTAGGCCCAATCAACTTCAATTCTGTTTTTCTTTTTTATTGCATGACTTTATGCATTGATTAGTTTCAATGTAGTGGTTTTTTGTTGAAAAAAAGATCTTTTGTATGTAGATTTTATCAATGTTTTTTCCATTTACCAATAAGATAAATGTTGACAGAATGGTCATCTATTATAAGTTTTACATATTTCTTCACAGATTTAATAGTTCAATTGAAATTAGCACTTCTTATAAACATTTTATTAGGTATTGATTTTACATATTTAGGAAGTTTACTGATTTTTTATAAATGTAATTGTTGGGATATCTTTAACATTCTAGGGTCTTTTAGTGGCGCGCCAGAAAAAGACATATTTGGTATTATGGTTTTTGTGTAATTTATATTGGAGTGCATTAAACGTGTACTATTTGTTTTGAATTATATTATTAGGGAAATGGATCAACTCAAGTCCGTGTTTTGGAATTGGAAGAGACAGTCGTGATCTGGAGTCTAGACCATTCGTTTGTTGCGACCAATAGTTTGGATTTCCTTACGAACTCTTACCAGTAAGAGTTCATGAGAAAATCTGAATCATTGAAAATACCAATGGATGATTCAGATCTGGACTCCAATCCAAAACATGGACCGGAGAGAATACATATGTTTGATGGCATTGCATATGTTTTTAAAAAATATATAGTACTGACAGTGGACATGGGCTGCTGACCCACTACGCTTTTCCGGGCCTGCCAATTATTTACTGGGCTGCAGATTATGTTTTAACCTCTTAACTAGAAAAGCCCTAGGCCCAGTTATGGCCAGATATTTGTTGGGGACTTTTTAGTCTACTTTTGGATAGGCTTCTGAAATAGGGCCCAGAACTTTTTGATGGGCTTGTGAAGGCCAGTCTATGTGACCGCCTTAAAATCATGAGGCATAATGAGGACATTTGATTGCAGAATTACTTTGAAAAAGGATTGGAAAAGTTGGGAATTGGGTGAGGTTATAAGAATTTTTTAATTAATTATACTGTGTTTGGTTAAAATGAAATAAAAATGAATAAGAGACTAGCTAATACCACGCCGTCCCGTTGTAACTAGTAACTATCCCACGGCCACATGGTCACAAAATTGACAAATAGTTCTACTATCTAGCCTTTTATTCCAGCATGCCTAAAACCACCGGACTACGAATGACAGATGAACATGTTGGCCTGAATCGATTTAACTATCGTTTAATTATTTAAATAACCCTTACATATTTACCACCCCCCCCCCCCCCCCCCCCCCCCCAAAAAAAAAAAAAAAAAAACCCCTTACATACTTGCAGAAGCAAAACAAAATAAACCAAGAAACTGAGAGTGCACATGGGCTGCTGACCCATTACACCTTTCCGGGCCTGCCAATGATTTTACTGGGCTTCAGATTATGGTTTAGCCTCTTAACTAAAAAACTAAAAAAGCCCTAGGCCCAATTATTACGCAACACGCAGTTGGGATATAACTTTTTTTTTTTTATCGTCAAAAGCAATACTCCATTCATTCATTGATAAAGCAAACGATATACATAAATAAAAAAACGGGGAATTCCCATTAAAAATCAACTAATCCCAAAGCCATATTGGTGCAAACTCTTTCCACTCTCCCCAACTCTCTTCATTTATCCCCCTCTAATAGAGGACATGCACATTGCTATTACCTTCACGTCTGATGGATTGAACCGAATTTGGAGCCAACCCTTCTTGAATCATCTTTATGTCTTGAACTATCACCTCCACTTCATGATTCACCTGTGTAGTACCATTAACCATGTCCACTAGCACTTTGGTATGTATCTCCCTGCAAAGATGAGTAGATGAGAGTCCCTTAATCTTGCTTAGAAGCAATATCCATAGCCTCGTGGAGCACCAAAGCTTCTACCATAACTACACTCCTTGTTGTTGCAACCAGACCTTATAGGTGCAAGTCGAGTACCGCACACGTGGTGTCCGAATGCGCATCTCAATCGTCCTAAAGTGTTTTGGACTGCCCGAATTTCTCCCTCCCTCTCTCCATGTAAAATTTTCTCTCAAAGCGGTAACAACTATCGATGTTAGTGTTTGGGATTGTTTAGTCTACTTTTAGATTGGCTTGTGAATTCAGGCTCGGGCCCTGAACTTTTTGTGAAAACTTTATATTCATCTCAAAATCCATTGATAATGAGTGGAGAGGCCCCAACATATATTAAGTGATCACCCATTCTACTTCGAAGCAATGTGAGACTCTAGTTCCTTAACATCCCCCTTCACATGCAGCCGCATTTGAATTCTGTCACGTGTGGCCACTTTTTGGGTTCCATCATCTTGCAGCCTTTTTGCTGGTCAACCATCATGGGGTGTGGATTGTGAATTATTATTATTTGTTTTAAATGTGGGGTGAAATTGGCTCCACTCTGATACTATGTGAAAACTTTATATCCATCGATCTCAAAAACCAATTGGCAATGAGTAGGGTCCCAGCATATATTAAGTGATCACCCATTTCACTCCTAAGCAATGTGGGACTTAAGTTCCACTTTTTGATGGGCTTGTGAAGGCCAGTCTAAGTGACGGCCTTAAAATTATGAGGCATAACGAAGACGTTTGAATTTAGGATTATTTTGAAAAGTTATTGGCAAAGTTGAGAATTGAGGGAGACATGTATAGTTCATAGAATAATGGCTGAGGTTATAAGAATTTTGGAATTAATTACACCGTGTTTCGTTTGATTGTAGGATTATTTTGAAAAATTATTGGAAAAGTTGAGAATTGAGGGAGACATGTATAGTACATAGACTAATGGCTGAGGTTATAAGAATTTTGGAATGAATTATACCGTGTTTCATTTGATTGTAGGATTATTTTGAAAAATTATTGGAAAAGTTGAGAATTGAGGAACTTGTATAGTACATAGAATAATGGCTGAGGTTATAAGAATTTTGGAATTAATTATACCGTGTTTGGTTATGGTAAAATAAAGAAAGATAATTAAGAGACTTGCTAATATCATGCGATCCCGTTGTAACTATCCCACAGCCACATGGTTACTAAATTGACAAATCGGCCCACTCTACTATCTAGCCCTTTACTCGGTATGCCCAAAACCACCTGACTGTAAACGATAGAAGAACATGTTGGCCTGTCTTCCCACCCCGTGATTCCAATAGAGTCTTCAAAATAAAAGCCCAAGTCATAAAATAGGAATGTGGCCAACTGGCCATAGTGGGATTGGATCCTAGGAATTAGTCGAGTAGTGTAAGCTAGCCTTAACACCCTGATTTATAAGAAGGAAAAAAAATAAAAAATAAAAAAAGGATTGTGGCCCCAACATTACAATAAACCCATGAGACAGATTGGATCAGAATTTAGAAGTATAAAGAAAGAAATAGTTTGATATTGTAAAGTTAGTATAGAGAGCCAGAGTATGCTTCTAAAAAAGTGACTAGCTAAACTAAGAAAAGAATATTAGAGGTTAAATTTTGGTCCAAAATTTGTGAGGTTGATGAAGATCAAAAGAGTCTAGCTCCATTGAGTGGTCCTTGACCGTAGAGATCTGTCTCACCTGTAGGGCTGCAAGTCATTCGATGGCACCACTCGCTACGAGAAGAGATTCTGATGGATCGCTTTAGGAGGTGTTTCTATGTTTGGGAGGCAACTTAGTGCATTCTCATTTTCTTGTTTCTACATTAGAGTGTTTGGCACACAACATGCATAACACGTTAAGGAAAAATGAACTTTTGGTTTTTGAATTTAGAGAAAAGAAGTTAGAACTAGGGGAGAAGAGTTTTTTTACTTCTCATTTTTTACTTTTCTCATTTTGATGAACAAAAAGACCTACAGAATATGTTATGCGCATGCATATCTCCTAAACATTCAAATTTATACTCCCTTCGTCCCTCTTTAAGTCTATTGCTTCATAAATCCAACTTACTAAAGAAATATCATAATCACACCTTTCACGTTAACTTTTACCTCCACTTTACACTTTTTACATCAAATTTGACCTCTGTTTTTTTAAAATTATCATCCACTTTTACCCATTAACTCTTTATCCACTAACTTTTCAAAAGGACAAAGTAATAATTATACAAACTTTTACACACTTACTTGTCAAAACATACATTTATTAAGAGATATCCCGAAATTGAAGTCTACAATAAAAAAAAGGGACAGATGAGTAACATTCTGGTCATAATCTAAAAAGTTAAAAACTTTTAAAAAAAATGTAATGACACACACACACACACACACACATATAGGAAGATGTTCTATTGAGGACTCCCTCAAAGATCTCTTCCGTGAGGACCACCCCTTTTTTTATTTTTCGGACCAAATTTCGACGATCCCAACCGCTCAATGTGTTTAAAACATGTTTTCCATGGCCAACGCGAGGAATCACAAAAAAAAATACCCGAAAGGGCTTCATCCGAGCGGTTTTTCATAATAACCGTACATATATAATTTATCGAAAAATGCTCGAATGAAGCCCTTCCGAGTATTTTTTTTGGACGAATCCTCGCGGTGACCCTTAAAAACACGTTTTAAACACAGTGAGCGGTTCGGATCGTCGAGATTCGACCCCAATCCATGAGGTTCGCAAATTACGAGTTTGAGGGAGTCCTTAGTAGAATGGGATTATATATATATATATATACATATAGGAAGATGTTCTATTGAGGACTCCCTCAAAGATCTTCTCCATGAGGACCACCCCTTTTTTTATTTTTCGGACCAAATTTCGACGATCCGAACCGCTCAATGTGTTTAAAACATGTTTTCCATGGCCGTCGCGAGGAATCACAAAAAAAAAATACCCGAAAGGGCTTCATCCGAGCGGTTTTTCATAATAACCGTACATATATAATTTATCGAAAAATGCTCGAATGAAGCCTTTCCGAGTATTTTTTTTGGACGAATCTTCGCGGTGACCCTTAAAATCGCGTTTTAAACACATTGAGCGGTTCGGATCGTCGAGATTCGACCCCGATCCATGAGGTCCGCAAATTACGAGTTTGAGGGAGTCCTTAGTAGAACGGGGTCCTATATATATAAGGACAAAGTAATAATTATACACTTACTTTTCAAAACATACTTACTTTTCAAAACATACAAACTTTTACACACTTACTTTTCAAAACATACATTTATTAAGAGATATCTCGAAATTGAAGTCTACAATAAAAAAAAAGGGACAGAGGAGTAACATTCTGGTCATAATCTAAAAAGTTAAAAAAGTAAAAAAAAAATGTAAAAAAAAATATCTATATTATAAAAGGGCTCAGTTTTTTGAATTTCTTATATATTCAGCCCTTGGATTCAATGGATGGTCAAGATTGATTTTCACACCAGTCGTCAAAGGCTCAGATCGATTAAGCTTTTAATCGATGGTCAGGATGCATTTTGGGGCTCAGAATTTGCCCGCCTAAATGTTCTACCATATTTGGGAACCCAAAACATTGCCTAATTTGGTACTCAATCAGAGGAAAAAGGAAAGGAGTCGCCTCCATATTCATTACCATAACTTACTTGGTAATCTCTTAAGATGCATTTTCGGTCATTCACTAGAATTGTACTCTAAAAACTAACTTGGCAATAAATCGTAATTTATGGTCAAGATGCATTTTTGGTGGAGTGTCTTCCTTGGTTCGTCTCTTCCACCAACTTCCATTCTGCAATTCTAAAAGGGATGTCATTCTGGAAAATGTTTTGCTCATGTCTTTCTTAAGCATTCCCAATGTTCGATGATATGTGAGCCATTGTGAATTTATGGAGAGATTTGCAATGAATTTGTGGAGACTATGTTGGCCATCGGCATCAGTTTGTTACTGGCCGACTTGATCAAACACCCTCTCTAAACTTCCCAACACAACATAGTAGAAGTATAATCCTAAGGATTTATCATACATTGTCCGATGAAATATTGTTTGCATTAGGCTTATCCATTTACGTCTCCATGCACAAGAGGGTGTTACGAGAAGTTTAATATGGTTGGGAGTTGGGATCATTTCTAAACATGATCTTTAGGGACTTAAGGAGCACGATAGATTTGGATGGAGATGGACTATAGGGAATGATTGATTTGTTTGGGACCATTTAACATCACTTTGTTTCTTTTGTTTCTTGGGGGTAAAATATTCAAGAAATAATATCTATAGGCACGCACGTACGCACTGGGTCGATCCCATTTCTACTTGCATTTTACGTGTTCGATGAAATGGGCAAAAGATAACCAAACCTGCATTTTACATCTTGCATTCCCACCATTCACAACGGTTGGAATTGCTCATTTCGACCCTCCAAAAACCTCGAACGAATTTTCTAGCAACAAAGTACGGTACTTGAGAATCTCAGGCGGAAATAATATTTAAAAAAAAAATCGATCCATCGGAGGAAAGATTACTAAGATTTTTGTCAATCGGCATAACGGCAAAGATTACTGCAATTTTCATTGTAATTTACACTTAAGAAAGAGAGGAGATATAACCTGTAAAAGTTCAGTACCTGGCATTGAAAAATTGTTCTGTGAACTTCCCTTTTGATCTCTATAGCTTTTTCGTAATTATAAGTGCGAGATATAAAAATTTCAAGTGTGAGGCAAAAAAATTGCAAATATGAAGCATAAACATTGTGTTGGGGTGACGAAGAAGACAATAAAGGAATCTCATTAGTTTACTTGCGCTCAATTTTATTTAGTGGAGTGCCTTCAGGCACGGGTTATTCACTAGTATATATATATAGGAGGCGGATCAAGTCAGGACTCCCTAACTTTAAAAAAATCGGGACCTCCCCTCTCCCAGCCATTTCCCGGCCAAATGACTAGGATCCGAACCGTTGAATATGTTTAAAATGTGTTTTCAAGGGCCTACGCAAGGATTCGGAAAAAAAAAAAAAAATTGATCGGGAAAGACTTCATCCGAGCAGTTTTTCATACAAACCGTAGGACACATTTATATCCATGAATTGAATAAAAATGGGTCCATATCCCCATTTATAGTTGGCTACCACTAGTTAAACAGAGGATACATAGGAGGACTCCAGATACAAATGACTGGCTTCATGTTCTATTAATTTGTGAAGCGAAAACTCACATCCGTTATGAAGTAATTTAAAAACTACTAGGTCTTTGTTCTATTTAAAAACAGAGGATACATAGGAGCACGAAGACACCCTTGCTTATAGGCTATAGCTCACTACTAGGTCTTTGTTCTATTGTTATCACTACACGAAAGTCTTTACTTTTACAAGTCTCTTTGCCCTAGGAAAGACAAAATCATCTCTTTGCCCTAGGAAAGACAAAATGTGTCAAAGAAAATTTTTACAAGTCTCTGTGCCCTAGGAAAGACAAAATCATCTCTTTGCCCTAGGAAAGACAAAATGTGTCAAAGAAAACACCAAAATGGATTAGTCTTGTGCATGATTGTTGTGGACCTGAAAGCTCAGAAGTTCAAGAGTAAATAAAAAAAGAGCAATTTACCAGCCGGTACACTGGTACAAGAAAAAGGTTCCATGTACGTCCAACTCAGCCCCCCTCTCAAAATGCACGCATAGCTCCAGTGCACCCCACGTGGAACGCGGAACAAGAGCCATCACGGAACAAGAGCCAGTCAGTTCCCTCTCTCTCTCTCTCGCCTTTTTTTTTTTTTTTAAACCTCAAATTCTATGAAAGTGCCTAAAATCCTAGAACCCTATAATAGAAAAGTGCACCCTAAACCTAAACCCTAGGGTATCCTATGAAAGTGCTTAAACCTAAACCTTAGGATACCTTATGAAAGTGCCTAAAATTCTACAGTACCCTATAAAAGTGCCTAAACCACTAAAACCTTATGATAGGAAAGTTCACCGTAAAGCTAAACCCCAAAAAAGAGTGGCTTACCTTAATGGTAATTAAAAAAAATGACTTACCTTAGTGGTAATTAGACATCTCTTTTCTAAACCTAGAGGTAATAATCTGATAAAAAGAAATCTCTCTGTGAGTGTGATGGATTGAAAAGCTCAAAGGAAGTTCAAGAGCAAAAAAAATCTGTGTGTGATTATTGTGGATTTAAAAGCTCAATAGAAGTTCAAGAGCAAATCAAAAAATATCTCTGTGAATGTGGATCTAAAAGCTCAAAGGAAGTTCAAGAACAATTGACTGTAAAAGTGAAACATATCATCCAAACGAGCCCTTAAGGGAATCAACTGGGAAAGTAACTTGTTCTTGCGCCCTATAATGAGTAGGAAAATGCTACACTACACAGTCTCTTATAAAAGTTACTGTATGAATTTTTTTAAAAAGTTAAGATTTTTTTTTTTTTTAAAGTTACAAAACACACTAGAATGTTACGAATTATAGAAAATGTAACGAATCATACTACTTAAAAATTACGAAAACTAAAAAATGTTACAATTACTAATGAGGTGGCATAATCTGGATCGTGGGTGTGTATTGTAACATCAAATAGTCGTCAAATCATATAGTAATACTTAAGCCATCGTAATTCAAAGTGGGTACATAATAGATTTTGAATTCGTCCAAACATACAAGAGCAACAACTTCGAATATTCCATCTAGGCTTTCTTCCTCTTATTAATTTCACTTCTTAATTACCAATTTACCATTAAGATACTCAAAAGTCAGGCGCCTAAACACATCGCCCGCTTCTCTTTCTATGAACTCCACCTGCCCCTTCACCATATGCATATACACAACCCAATCCCCATTCCCCAATGGACTCGGCATCGGCATCACATAACCCGCCTCCCCTCCCCACGGAAATTGGTACGACCTGAACACCGGCTTTCCCAACCCGAAATCTACTTTTGAAACCAGAAACCGCTGGCCTGACGAAACCACCAAAGCTGGCCCGTTGGGCCCGTCTTCCCGGCCTTCATAGATCCGAGCCAGTAGAGGCTCGGGCCTTTGGGCCTCCACCCAATCAATTAGATCCAAGAAGTGGTCCTTTGTAACAGCACTTTCTAGAAACTCGTGAACTGAATCAGCCGTGGAACTCAGTGACTGGCTGGTAAATACTGGAATGGGCTTTTCCCCAAACGGAATTGACAATACATTTCCAAAATATGAAGTAAATAATTTTGTCTTCTCATCGAGCTCTCCTTCGCTCAATCTCATCCGCCTATCCACCACAATTCCAATTTTACAAAATTACCCTTTTCCAATCACTCCTGCGGCTACTAGTTTCCATAAAAAGGGAAAAAAAAATGCCTCGAGCTTTGTCTTGTGGGTTCCAGTGGCACTAGCGAGTAACTGGAGACCAATGAGTTGGTCGGCTGAGATGTGGTAGATGTGGCTTATGAGGTGGTCATCCGAATGCTGAGATGTGGCAGATCCATTGGTATATTTCCTATTTTGCCCTAAGAAGTAAATTCTTTTTTAAAAAATTAGTGGGTAAAGTTTAATGATGATGTCTCCATCAAGGACAATAGTAGAAAGTGAACGTAAAAATTGATGTGAAAGTGTAATGAAGATGTTTTCTTAATAAGTTGGAAAATTACGAAGCTACACACTAAAAAAGAAACGGAGGGAGTAACTTTTTATTCACAAGAGATAATTGATTCGAAACATTTTTAAGAGAGTGTATTATACACACCCAAATAGGAGTGTGTATATATAGTAGCCTTTCCTCTACTAATTAAGGCCCAAGTTAAAAAAATAGGATTGTTGCCAGCTGGCCATGGTGGGATTAGATTCCAGGAATTAGTCGAGTAATGTAAGCTAGCTTTAACACCCTGACTTACAGGAAAAAAGGATGGTGGCCCAACATTACAGTAAACCCACAAGATAGATTGGATCAGAATTAAGAATTATGAAGAAAGAATAGTCTGATATTGTAAAGTTAGTATTCAGAGACTAATACTAAAAAAGTAACTAGCTAAAGTAACAAAAAGGATTTTTGATCTTCAATTTTGGTCCAAAACTTGTTGAGGATGGTGTTATTCAAGTCAAGCTTTCTATCCACTATTGCTTTGCCAAATTAACAATAGTGTTGCTCCATCAAGTCGTGTTTGGGAGGTAAGGGGTGTTCCGTTAAGGGAGTTTTTTTAATAAATTAATTTTTCACGATTTTTTATGTGATGTATTGTGAGAGACTGACCTATCTTGATTTTAGAAAAAAACAGTTTTGATTTTGTAAAGTTAGTATAGAGAGCTTGATACTAAGCTAAAGTAAAATTTTGGTTCAAAATTTGCTGAGACCGATGAGAATGCCGTTATTTAGGTCACGCTTTCTATCTTTGCCAAACAAAAGAGTGTGGCTCCATTGAGCGGTTCTTGACTGTCAAGGTCTGTCTCACCTGTGGGGCTGCAAGTCATTCGGTAGTACTACTCGCAATATGAGAAGAGATTCAAATGGATCGCTTGGAGATGTTTGGGATGTACTCCCTCCGTCCCAAAAAGTTAGACCTTTTTGGGATTGCGTGCTATTTTAGATTGCTTATATCTTTATATTTATAAAGTTTTATGTGATTTTGAAAACTTTGTTTAATAGAACTAATTAAAAACTATCAAACAAGATCCATATTGCCTATTTTTTGACATTCACATTGAAAGATATAAGTATTTGAAAATGGCAAGCTATCCAGAAAAAGTCTAACTTTCTGGGACAGAGGGAGTAACTTATTGCAATTTCATTTTCTCATTTTTTACTTTTGAGTGCTTGGCACGCTATATGTATAACACATTCCCAAAAAATGAGTTTTTAATTTTTGGAGTTTAGGGAAGAGAACTGAGAAGGGGAAGATGAGCTTTTGGAATTTTCATTTTTTACTTTTTCCATTTTAATTAACAACAAGACCTACAAAATCACTCCGGATCCGCTGTCTCACTTTGGTGTCCCCCTTCCGTGTCCTACCCTTCCACAGCTGCCACGTGGCACACTAAAAAAATCCTTTCCTTTAGTCTGCTGTACTTAAAACTCATTCTCCGTTAAATGGCATTAAACCCATTCACTGTTAGAACTTCTAACCCCTTAGTCTCTTTTTCACTTAGTCTCCTTTTCAACTCATTCTCTGGAGAAAAGAAAAAAAATGGACCGTGATACACTGACGGGGCCACTAGAAATCTCCACGTCCACCTCTTGTTTTCTCCTCCCAACTTATGCATTGTATGCCTTGTCAATAGAAAGAGATAATCCCAGGTGGAAGGAGTCCAATTAGAAAAAAAGAGGAGAAAAACTCTTGTCAACAGTAAGAGACCGTCTTCTAATTTTTGAATCTCCAAACGTTTGTTCTGGGCAAATCAAGAGTTCTAAACAGAGTAAACCAATTCCATCTTCACTCCAAACACAATTTTTCTTTGTTGATAAAGCAAAAAAAAAAAGAGAGAAAAACTTGTAAGGCATTGAACGGATGTGTTTGCAAACAAATATTTTGATCAAACATCAATAAGCATATTAACCCTAAAAATCTCTTGCCCTTTTCAAAGAAAAGTCGTGTGCTGCCTTTTCTTTTCTCCAGAGAATGGGTGAAAATGAGAATAAGGGGTTAAAAGTTCTAACGGTGAATGGGATCGCCATTTAGGCCTCCTTTGGGTAATAATCCGAATTATTCGTTTGTCCTTATTCAATTTTTTTTTGCATTCGTTAGTTTTGCATTAAGATTTTATGGTTTCTGGATTCCTCTCGATGAGACGAATCTAACAAGTATAAAATTATGGTCAAAACTCAAAATTTTTTGAATAAAGCCAAAATAGGTGGATTATTGGCCAAAATTTTGAATAAAGCCAAAATTTTGAGTTTTGACCATAATTTTATACTTGTTAGATTCGTCTCGTCGAGAGGAATTCAGAAACAACAAAATCTTGATGCAAAACTAACGAATGCAAAAAAAATTTGAATAAGGACAAACGAATAATCCGGATTATTGGATTATTGGATTATTATCCAAAGGAAAGCCTTAACAGAAAATGGGTTTTAACAAGAGACTAAAGGAAAGGATTTTTTAGGGTGCCACATGGCAGTAGTAGAGGGGTAGGACATCAAAGGGGGACACCAAAGGGGGACAATGGATCCGGAGTGCTACAAAATGTATTATGCATACATCTCTCAAACTCTAATCTTATTTCAAAATACATTGCACATATCCCAAACACTTAAAAGTTTATATACTCTGATCATATTCTAAAAAGCTAAAAAAATAAATAGCAAATTACAAAAAATTAAAAAATAAGGCTCCCAAAACACTCCATCCGTATGATCATCTCTTTGCCATAAGAAAGACAAACAACACTGCTACATACACGTAAAACAAACTCAGAATTAAAAAATTGATGCTCAAATTCACCTTTGTTTTTTTTATTTTCATAATAAATTCTGGATGTACTTTTTGGGCACCTAAACTTTTTGAAAGGTGTCATAGACTTTCTGAAAGGTGTCAAAGAAAAGACCAAAAAGGATTAGTCTTGGTCACGCTGTCTGGTGGAGAATGAATATTTGATTTTTCCAACAATTGACTCTAAAAGTGAAACATATCATCATGACTTCTCCCAAAAGGAGATGCCAAGGGAATCAACCGGGAAACTATATATTGGCCTATTGGGTAAAAAACCAAAAAGTGGTTTTTTAAAAAATCATTTTGTTCTTATTCAATTTTTTTTTGCATTCGTTAGTTTTGCATCAAGATTTTGTGATTTCTGGATTCCTTTCGACGAAACGAATCTAACAAGTATAAAATTATGGTCAAAACTCAAATTTTTTTGAATAAAACCAAAATAGGTGGATTATTGGCCCTATAATAATTGTAACATCAAATCATATAGTAATACTTAAGCCATAGTAATAATTCAAATGGGTACATGATAGATTCTGAATTCGTCCAAACATACAAGAGCAACAACTTCGAATATTCTATCTAGGCTTTCTTCCTCTTCTTAATTAACCATTAAGATACTCAAAAGTCAAGGGCCTAAACACATCACCCGCTTCTCTCTCCATCAGCTCCACCTGCCCCGTCATCATATGCATATACACAACCCAATCCCCATTCCCCAATGGACTCGGCATCGGCATCACATAACCCGCCTCCCCGCCCCACGGAAAATGGTACGACCCGAACACTGGCTTCCCCCACCCGAAATCCACTTTAGAAACCGGAAACCGCTGGCCCGACGAAACCACCAAAGCTGGCCCGTTGGGTCCGTCTTCCCCGCCCGCATAGATCCGAGCCAGTAGAGGCTCGGGCCTACGGGCCTCCACCCAATCGATTAGATCCAAGAAGTGGTCCTTGGTAATAGCACTTTCTAGAAACTCGTGAACTGAATCAGCCGTGGAGCTTAGCGACTGGCTAGTTAATACTCGAACAGGCTTTTCCCCGTACGGAATTGACAATACATTTCCAAAATATGAAGTAAATAATTTTTTCTTGTCATCGAGCTCTCCTTCGCTCAATCTTATCCGCCCATCCACCACAATTCCAATTTTACAAAATTGCCCTTTTCCAATCACTCCTGCGGCTACTAGTTTCCATAAAAAGGCACAAAATGCCTCCAGCTTTGTCTTGTGGGTTCCACTGGCACTGGCGAGTAACTGGAGACCAATGAGTTGGTCGGCTGAGATGTGGTAGATGCGGCTTATGAGGTGGTCATTCGAATGTTGAGGTTCTGGTGGCGGTGGCAAAGCAGCGATAGGGATGTACAGGTCGTCAAGGGAAGAGGAATAGAATCCAGGGCGACGGGGGTTGAGGAGTGATCGACGAAATGATGGGCGGAGAGAAAGTGGTGTGGATCGGGCAATCTCAGTCCATGAGACAAGAAACATGTTGGTGGAGTATGCGTCGGCCACCCGATGATCGAAAGTGCACCCCACCACCAGTCCACCGCATTTGAATTCTGTCACCTGTAACTCTAAGGAAATTCTTTTTAGAAAAAAACTTATTATTCTGTAATTGGACTTTGTCTTCAATCAGAAGCCATATATCTGTTTCAAGAGTCAAGTCTATGCTTCATCATATGTATTCTGTAATCCTATGAGGACAAAATAATCACAACTGACACATGCTTTTTCTCTTATTCTAAACAAAATATTTATTCTTGGTGGTTACAAACTTTTATAAAAAAAATTCAATTGCATTAGGTACAGTATCGTGTTGCATGGACCAAAACTGACTGGTTGACGCTAAAAAAACGTTGTACAGTATAAGGACGTTCCTAGAATGAACAGGGGGCTTTCTTGTATTGAAGATTTCCAGCCAGCAATTTCCATTTAAAGTAATTTCATTTTTTTAATAATCTGTTGTATTGAGAATATCCCGGAGGACCTACTACTAATAAAAGAGTCATAATTAGTGCACTCCAACAAGCTCCTCAAGTTTTATTTTTTCCTTTTTCTTTTACATTTAGAGAATCTCTTTGTTCAAGAATTACGAAAATATTTGTAATGCACTCCGTTATGTAAGTGTCGTTTGGCGTTTATTAATATAATATTCTCCATTTTGTCAAAAAAAAAAATACAAATATATTGGATTATTTTTTGCTGCAATCCATCACTTTTCATAGTCTTGATATTGCCAAAAGTATATAGTTTCATTAATTTGTTCATAATTTTCTTACCCAAATTTTTGAATTTGTTCTTTCCTTCTGTATGGAGCCTTTAACTTTTCCACAAAAGGTATGGATCCTTGCGCTAAGACGTCACTCTTACTGGATGTGTGATATTTATAGTTTTATCAAAAATTGCTCGGATGAAACCCTTCCCGGGCATTTTTTTTGGCGAATCCTCGCTTAGGCCCTTGAAAACACATTTTAAACACATCAAACGGTTCGGATCCCGACCATTTGGCCAGGAAATGAAAAGTCCGAATTTTTTTAAAGTCCGGGAGTCCGGACCTGATCCGAGAGTCCGGACCTAATCCGGGTCATATATATATATATATATATATATATATATATATATATATAGGATCAACTTCCAATAAGTGATCCCTCATTTTAAATAAAGTGAGGATCAAGCAAAATTTTCACTTTCTGAACTGAATTTTGACATAGCATTTTTAACAAAAACTGATCAGATAAAGCCCTTTCGGGTATTTGTTTTGGACGAATCCTCGCTATGGACCTTAAAAACACATCTAACTGTTCGGATCGTCAAAATTTGGTCGGAAGCATGAGGTCCTCACTAATCCGAGCCGTCCAATGTGTTCAGAAGGTGTTTTCAAGGGTCCACGTGTGAAATCTTCAAAAAAAAAAATACCGGGAAGGGCTTGATCCAAGCAGTTTTTCGCAAAAACTGTATATTTACAGTTTTGCAAAAAACTGCTTGGATTAAGCCCTTCCCGGTATTTTTTTTTGATGATTTCTCGCATGGACCCTTGAAAACACCTTCTGAACACATTGGACGGTTCGGATCGTCAAAAAAATGCTCGGATCATGGAGGTCCGGAAGTCCGGAGTCCGTTTTACAAGTGGAACCCGGACTTCCGGACCTCCATGATCCGAGCATTTTTTTGACGATCCGAACCGTCCAATGTGTTCAGAAGGTGTTTTCAAGGGTCCATGCGAGAAATCATCAAAAAAAAAAAAATACCGGGAAGGGCTTGATCCAAGCAGTTTTTTGCAAAACTGTAAATATACAGTTTTTGCGAAAAACTGCTTGCATCAAGCCCTTCCCGGTATTTTTTTTTTGAAGATTTCACACGTGGACCCTTGAAAACACCTTCTGAACACATTGGACGGCTCGGATTTTCCAAAAATAATTTGCAACACAAAAAAAAATCAATTTTTTCTTATTTCCGGGAGGAGTGGACTAGAAGTTTTCATATATATATATATATATATATATATATATATATATATATATATATATATATATATATATATATATATATGTATGAACTCCCTGACATAGCTTACGTTTACACTTCCCCTTTCCCGGCCATGCTTTAATGATCTGAACCGTCCAAAGTGTTTAAAACATGTTTTTAAGGGTCTACGAGAGGATTCGTAAAAAAAAAATACTCGGAAGGGCTTGATCCGAGCAGTTTTTGATAGAACTGCAATATTATCGAAAACTGCTCGGATCAAGTTCTTCCGAGTATTTTTTTTTTTTTGACAAATCCTTGCGTAGACCGTTAAAAACACATTTTAAACACATCAAACGGATCGGACCCCGACCAAATGGCCGGGAGATGGGAGGTGTGGACGTAAAATTTTGTCAGGGAGTCTTGATAGGATCCTGACTATAATATATATATATATATATATATATATAAATATATATATATATATATACTGGCTGTTTTTGCCTTCTTTTTCTTTGTATTCTGCTGTTGCTTTTGTACAGTTTGGGTTCTTGGCTTCCATTATTTGGCACGGCTTCTTTTGTTTTACACATTCAAAATTTGTCTTTCAGTCAGGAAATTAAAAGGGAAAAGAAAAAGAAGGAATAACCATGTTTTACACGACTAGGAGAGTTTTTGTCCCCTTACCAACAAACTCTGGAGGCCACTAGTATTATGCCTGATCGTTATCTCTAAGATCTCAGAATTAGTCGAAGTGCGTGCAAACTGGCCTGGATATATAGTTATCAAAAAAAAAAAAAAAAAACTAGGAGAGTTTTTTGCTAAGAAAATTGTAAAATCACCTCAGTAGGCTGTCGTTAAGATTTATAAAGTGTATTGAAATGTATAAAAAAATTTATAAAAGTGTGAAAATATGTTTAAAAGGGTAAAAGTACTCTAAGGTATGTGTTTTTTTTTTTTTTTGTCTTCTTATTTGCTTATTGTCAGTCCAATGGGCTGATAAATAGCAGAATCCGAATATCTAACTCATGGACAATTTGGCATAAATCAACCAATTATCGACTGTTTTGGTCTTCTTTCCCGTATTTTTGTTAAATTCCCATTCAAATTTTTTTTTTATCATTCGTCTTCATGAGTCTAAAAATTAAAAATTGTTACCACAAGTAATAAAAGTTCACTTTTTTTGTTTTTTTGTTTCTTTACCGGAGTAATTCTGCCCAATTGCTCGATGAATTTTTTTTTTAAAAATTTCACTTGAGTTTAATCCAAACCCCGAGAGAGAGAGAGAGAGAGAGAGAGAGAGAGGTTGAATGAATAAATTAACACAGTACCTGGATGCAAAGAACCCCATGCTTCTTCTGAGGCACCAACTTACCTTCAACACTCTCATCAGGATTATACAAGTCAAGATCACAGAGTTCCACGTCAGCCAAAGCCTTGACAAAGTCAACTCCTCTGTTGTTACAAAGAAGCTCAGGCTCACCCACAGTGTTCTGGATAACCTCCCCAGCAAATGGGTAGTAGGAAACCAAAACTTGGGCCAATGATTTTTTCAAGACACCGGACATGGACGCAAATGTGAATAATTTGTCATGTTGTGGGGTCTTTTTGTAACAAAAGAAAACTCCGACGTCCACCGGTGGCAGCAGCAAGTCTAGGTTGGACATTGGTAACCAATGCTCTGGCATCGGCAACACCGCCGCCACCACCTCTTTCTTGCCCACCACCACCGCGAAGTTTCCTTTTACACCCATTTTTAGAGAGAGAGAGGGTTGATATGGGGGAGCTGGTGGGATTGTTGGAAGATGGGGCATGATTTATAGGAAGTTTGGGTTGGAATTTTACGTAGTTAGAAAAGCTAGTAGTCCTTTTGTTATGTCGTTTTTTTTTTTTTCTTTTTTGTAGTCGATTCACCAAATTGTTTACTTTTAAAATATAGGCAGGATAGAGCCAGAAATTTCACTACGTATGTACGAATTTTTTTCCTAAATATTTTGCATGGGCGAGCATATACAATTCATAAGTAGATTTCATTTTCCTATATAATACCGGAGTTTTTTGTTTTCTTGTAGGGGCGACTGTCCTACTGGCCCCGCTCTGACTCCATTAATGAATATAGGTGTGAGAAAAAAAAAAAAAAAAAGTAAACTGAATCTAATCAGAAGGGGATTCGGTTCCGGGTTTTGGGTAGTTTGATTCGGACTTGTTGGTTGAAAAAATAGAGTCCTTTAAATGGGTATACCAAACAAAAAAAAAAAAATAGACATATACCAGAAATATGGGGAATAGATTTTAGGTATACCAAAAAAAAAAAAAAAAAGACATATATACCAGAAATATGGGGAATATATAGATTTTGAGTGGAAAGTTATTTGCTTCCGGGGCATGCTTAGGAGGGAAATCAGAAATTTGTTTTGAAAACTAGTTCGTATAAATAGTAGCTTGTCCGCCTTGTCCTTGAGATAGTTATTGACTAATCGGCAGATCATTGATTCGGGTCAATGTACCCGAATTTATTGCTAAATGAAAGTCAGCATAAATTTCAATTGAAGGTGGATCAGACTCCTTACCACGTGCCTTCTTTTACTTACCATGCACTTTCTTTTATTGTTAGACTGATCTATAAGAACTGAACCAATAAAAATGCTAGAGTAGTGTGATTATAGAACCCAAATTCGGTAATAAATTCCTAAACATTTGCTTTATTTTTTTTCTCCGCGGCATTCTAAGCAATAGTGTGATTTTTTCTTGATCGGCAAAGAAAATTTTATAAATAAGAACTTGATAGGAGTATATTCAGAAGGAAGAAACCCGCATCAATGAGAAGGGAATGCATCCTATAAGTCACCACTCAAATCATTCTGAAATGATAAATCATTTCTAGCCTCGTTTTCAGCCCATTTCGGTAACACGCTAAGCACCGCCGAGGTCGAATTCCTATGCCCCGGCCGAACAAAAGTATAATGGATTTGCTTCAGGGAAATCAATCTTATCTCCTTACTCATTCCATCCAGTGGACTTTCACGTGCACCAATATTCTTGAAGCTAACTTTCATAAAGTGTACCTAGTACATATGGGCCCTAAGAAGAAGAGAGGAACAAAAAAGTACTAATCTACTATAGTATTCATTGGATATAATTGCCTAAGGCTTAGTCTTTCAAAAGATTTTTGCAACCCAGTTGCTAAAATCAACCATGATTTTAGCAAATGAGTTCATCAGGTGCTAAAATTATGGTTTATTTTAAGCTAAAAATCAACCATGATTTTAGCACCGGTGAACTCATTTGCTAAGAAGAACTCAATGGTGTCAATGCCACAGAACTAGGGATTACATCAAATAATTATGGTTGGTTGTTTAGGAAAGTTTACCTCTTCTCATTTTGTGAACTCAATTGTTTCAAGCTTCCATAGATACGGGGTTTAAGAAACGGTTAACATACATTGTCTTGCCCCTGCAAGCAGAGAGGATGTTTTCATAGCTCGAGCCCATGACCTTCAAGCCACAAGGGGATAGTTTTACTGATGTGCCATGATCGCTCTTAAAGTGTGCCTAGTACATGTGGGCCCTAAGAAGAAGAGAGGAACAAAAAAAAGTACTAATCTACTATAGTATTCATTGAATATAATTGCCTAAGGCCTAGTTTTTCAAAAGATTTTAGCAATTCAGTTGCTAAAATCAACCATGATATTGATTTTAGCAAATGAGTTCACCAGGTGCTAAAATTATGGTTGATTAGCTAAAAATCAACCATGATTTTAGCACCTGATGAACTCATTTGCTAAGAAGAACTCAATGGTTTCAGTGCCACAGAATTGGGGATTTAATTATGGTTGGTTGTTTCGGAAAGTTTACCTCTTCTCATTTTGTGAAAGTGGGTCAATCATTCATTTTGGAGTTTGGTTCTGAATTAAGTAATTTTAGTTGATGAATAGTCTAAGATCGAACTGGCCTGGAGATTTCATTCCAAGAGCAAACAAAACAGAGTTCAAAGAATCCAACATGTAGCCTATATAATTTATAATTATGTTTAAAGTGAAGTTACAGAAACTTTGCTTAGAGGAAATTATCCGTTTGTTCGACTAGATATGAGTATTGGATTGAAATATATGTCCAAAGGCCCTGCATACTTGGTGCTTCGTTTCTATGGAAATAATTTGAATATTCCGTGGGTATACGATTTCACATAGTGTTTGTTGAATACAATAGCATGGGGATCTATATGTCACGGGGCGTGGCATTGTTAATTATGTGTTGTATATATTGATACACATTTTGACATTTCACATTTCTGAGTTCCCTTGTGAAGTTTTGAACCGTTAATCTTGTTTAAATGATTAAAATAGGGGGCCCTGCAAAAAATTAGCTCATTCGGGTATCGGTGAGGACTTCGATTAAAACAATTTTGTAAACACCATTTTCTGTCACAGTTTCTGCAAAATTGTTTGGATCAAACATTTACCGATATTCGATTGAGCTAATTTTTTGCAGGGCCCCCTATTTTACCCATTGAAACAAGATTAACGGTTCGGAATATCACAGTGAGACCCAAAAGAAAAAAAAAAAGTGTGCCAAAGTAAGTGTTAGGTGAGACCCTTGAATTGGCTTCACCTTCTCAACATACACATTCCTTTTGTTTGTCCTTGACCACGTGACAGACCAAACTTTTTTGGCTAGTGAGGTCACAATATGATAAGAGTTGAACAATTAAAAAAAGAATTATAAGAGAATAAATAGGAAAATGGGGATACAAAAAAGTAGGATATAAAGTTTATTTAAAACACTATCGATGACTTTTCTTGTTTCCAAAACGACACTTGAGAAGATAGATTGTTATGCAAGAATAAGACATTTTTAATTATTTTAGACATAGGAGTATAAGGTATATTAAAAGATATAAATCATTGAAAATGACACACATTCCTAAAAGGGACTATCATTTTGGGACGGAGGGAGTATTTCATTGAATGATTCTTGTTTAACTACGAATCAGTCACAATCCCCGCAGTAAAAATATTTACTTTTTGTAGTTGGATGAAATGCATAGGGAAATTTAATACTTTTAAGTACTTATATTTGGTAAATTATACAATTCAATGGGA
This sequence comes from Vaccinium darrowii, assembly GCA_020921065.1. Lineage (NCBI taxonomy): Eukaryota > Viridiplantae > Streptophyta > Magnoliopsida > Ericales > Ericaceae > Vaccinium > Vaccinium darrowii. The sequence continues at coordinate 39,457,250 of CM037154.1, forward strand.
TCAAATTCACTAATTAATTTGCAAATATCTAATCCTGATGGGGATTTTAGAAAATTGAGTGGGTCACTTGCCAATACGGATGGCAATTGGGCCTGCTCCAATCGGGGCGGGTTTTTATCAAATATTCAAATTCCGGGTTGAGTTCGGGGTAAAATATGGAAAATCCGATCGGGGTCAGGAAGGGTCTAGGATGTCATTACCCAAAATGTATTGACATACTAGTAATTGCCCGTGAGGCACGGCACAATGCGTTTTGAACACCACTTAAATGAATTGTCAAACTATTGACCACCCCAGCCAATGAAGTCTTAATTTTTCAGACTAAAGTTAAAATCAAAGTTCATCTATTCAGATTACGGTAATTGATTTTTATGAAAAATAAAACAGTTTACAACCACCAACGAAATTAATTTTACACCTGTCATTACCAAAATAATAAGAATGTGTAATCAAATGAGATTTCCAATCAAATAACCAATACAGTACAATTCTATTTGTCCAACAACTAACCAAATCAAAGAAACAAAACAAAAAGGAAAGCATTGGACCAGAAAGGAGTAAGCATTAAAACCATATGAATAGCCCATTCATCTTCATCCCCTTTGCATTCAAAATATTTCTTTGCAGCTCCGCTCCACTATATAGAAACTCGTACAAATCAAGTGAGTGCCAAAAAAAAAAAATGAAACTCTAGCTTGTGGTGTGTTCTGCTAACCTCAAATTTCCTGTACAAATCGAGTAAACCCATTTAAAGCAATTAGACAAAGCAATATACATCTCAAGTCTTCACAAATAGAGGAAAAGGGGAAATGAACTCAAAAACACATAATCGTGAACATCCACACCTGCTATTCCACAACAAAAAGCTAAACGTAAATGCATGTCACTTCTATATGCTAATGGCCAAAGCACTCAATTTCAATTTGGGTCACATTATGCAATCAACTGCGCAAGGCAATGTTTGAAATGTGGAATAAACAGCTTTTAAGTGAGCAATTTTTAAGTGCCATTGAAAAGACTTGAAATGAAACATTTAGTTAAACATGAAAGATGTCTCTATCTACATGACTAAAGAGGTTATTTACCGTTCCAAATTCTAAAAAAGGCTTCAAGGAAGAAAAAAATGCAGTAGCCTATTCAGTGTTGTTGCCTCACCAACTTGACCTTCTCATTTCTTCCATTTCATTTTTGGTCCCCCTCATTGCCTACAACAAAAGAGCTATTGAGGACGGGAATAACATCAGAAGAAACCACACTCAAGAATTTGAATTCGAAAGACCTAGCTAGAAACATGTCTCAAGAATTTGAATTGACAAGCATGAATGTCCTAAACTACTATATAACTTCGCTAAAAAAAAAAAAAAGAAGAAGAAGAAGAAGAAGCAGAAATCGATCTGTCGTTGGTCGGGGTGGTTGGAGTAAATGTCCCAGATTTTCAAAAAATTAAAAAGCAGAAATTTCTTATACTACTATTATTTTGCTCAAACAGACATCGATCTATAGTTGGTCGGGGTGGGTGTGGGGCTATCATTGCAAAATGGTACGAGTGCAACCATGAAAACTTGCAACGGAACATTGTTTCACCGGCTCTTCACCACACGGTTGCCAAAGAGAATCAGGCTAGATCTGAAGATTGCATGTCGGCGTGTCCAGTCGTGTCCATCTAGAAATTGCATGTGCCTAAAGGCACTGAGCATATAAACTGCTGCACAACATAAAACATCAACTTCACCATGTACCAAAGATACATTCTCAAATTATACTTCACATTTTTTTTTTTATCAATAAAGTCTTAGCAATAAAAAAAAGTTAAAAACATGTGACAATTATACTGCCTGACAATCGACTCTATCCAACGGAAGCCAACTCCTCAAATATAGGATTTCCAAATTAGCGTTGCATGCAAAGAAAATAGGGCAACATCGAGTTGATCAATCCGAATAAAGCAATAAAGCAAGATAACTATTTACCGATGAAATTATCAACTGATGTAAGTAAGACAATACTCCGTTCAAGTTTTTATTGCTAATCAAAACTAAACTGTAAGACCCTCTTTGTCGCCCATATCACTCTCTTAGCTGAATTAACTTTATTCTTTGCAAAAACATGGCTGCCAAAGTACAAAAAACCTAAAAGATATACATAGAAACAAAAACCAAAGCTAGGACCCTCAACGGGTCAAAGCTAAAACTCATGTGCTTCCCAAAACCACACACTTATGAATTTTACATTTAGTCTCCTGATCAAGTGCCTTAGTAACAATGGAATCTATCTGGCCAACACATCTGTGATACTGAGTTCAAACTTCAAAGGCTAATAAACTGGTTCCAAATAGAGTTACTCACAGATTCAATAAGAAAAAGCACTATGAATTCTTAACCACTACAATAGAACTCAATAGAAAAAGACTAGTACTACTTCAAGACAACAATGAGTATAAATCATAGAAGCATATCCCAAACACAAAATAAAAAAGCAATCCGGAGTGACACAGATGAAAAGTGAAGATGGAATTTGAACGAAAACAGATGAAAAGTGAAGATGGAATTTGAACAAAAATGAACACCACAAAAGAAATCGAAGCAAGTGACATGCATACCAACTCAGACCAAACATATGTCAGCCAAGCTTGTGCAACCCAACCGTAAGCTTGCCGAAGTTAATCTTCCCTCTTTTCCTGGTATCCATCAATTGAAATCCCTTCTTTAACACAGCTGCTTCCTCCATTGGCCTGCAATCACTTATCAATCAGGGAAATGACTTCAGTCCTAAAATACATTTGTCCAAGAACCCAAACTGTTGGGGTACACTATCACCGATTAGTTCTTCACCCAAACAGTATCGTTGATTTTTTAAGCCATCAACCTACGGAAAAAATTAAAGAAATTACAAAAATTGAAACCAAACACAGCAGGAATCGAGCCCCCAAAACCTGTGGGGACAAACAATCACCAATTTTTTCCCGGGAACACTGTTTCGTAGTCTAAAAGAGAGAGAGAGAGAGAGAGAGAGAGAGAGAGAGAGAGAGAGAGAGTGTTGTACCGAGAGACAGAAACGACGTCTATCACCGCTAACAAATGGCATGGTAAATCTTCTAGAACTATTTCGGCAAGCAATAGACCCTGTTTGGAGCTTTACCGCTTTCTTTTGTGCTTACCTCGATTTTCATAGTTTTACTGAATTGGGAAAATTGCAACTTGAATTAAAACAGAACTGTAAATCTAATTTACCAGAAAAAAATCTAATTACGGAGCATAAAACCCAAAGAGGAGATCGTGAGACCGAGAGATATCACCCGTGAATCGGCAATCGAGGCGTCGATGATCTTGGTTCTTCAACCAAAGACATGCGAGAGAAGATAACTGATTTTTAAAATTGAAAAAAAAACAAAAGATGCTAGAGATTCGAACTCAGCCACATAAGGAGATTTGGTGACACACATGACCATCAGGCCAAAGCCATGGCTTAAATAGAGATGAAATGCCGAAATGGTGATCAGTATGAAAAGTAAAGAGGAAAATAAAATACCCTTTATATTTACGAAAATGCCATTCTTTATTTTTGTCATGAAAATGCAATGTATTTACGGAATTGCCACTCAAAAGTTAGTTTGTGAAAGGGATATTTCTGGACCGTTGGATTTGCAAGGATGGAGGGTCGAGATTCGCTAGGAGACGAATATTTTATTCAAAACAATCCTTGTTTTGTTATATAGATAATTATATTTTTACACTCACATTTTCAATAGTATACTAAAAAAATCATATGTTTATTATAATAAAGTAACACTTGATATATATCCTTCCATTTTGTATTTAGTTTACACAAGTTTTTTCTCAATTTTTGGCGGCGGGTAAACGTATGTTTAACAAGAGCAAGAACAAGCTCATCCACACATTACCAGAAGTTCGGGACGGGGCTGTGTTGCACTTTAATTTTAGGTTGGAGTACTACATAACCCACCTATCTTGCCCTGTTGCCATCCCTACTAGCCGATTTTCTCTCAGCCAGTCCGCCTGTTAATGCAAGTGGTTTTAGAATCCCAAATTGGATCATGTCACGATCCTTGCACGCTGCACATGCAACTACTCACACCTTGTAATAACCAGAAATTTCGTAAATAAAAATTTTGATTTATTAATTCGAATATTTAATTTTAATATCGCTAAATAATATAATTTATTATTTAGTTTAATTAATTGGAATAAGTTAGATTTAATTTGTTTATTTCTTTTATTTATATTTTTCGCGCCGTAAATCAACGTGTGCACACCAGGTATTACACCACATCACGTACGGAAGCACTACTAATTCCCCCAACTCCTATTTTGTCTCCTTATGACTAGCATCATCCTATTTAATACCTAAATTAGGCCTATTTCTATTTTTGGAAAAACCCCTAATTAGGCATGTGCCCAATTTTGATTTTTCTTCCAATTTTGACTTTACTTTTAGTAACCCTAATTTGGAGTTTTGTGAATTAATGAGAGCAAGAGAGAGGGGAGAGAAATTGCTTCCCTCGCCGTATAATTTTCTGGGCGTGTATCCGTACACGCGTTCGCACACAATTCGGCGTCGTTTTTCTTCTAAATTCCGAAGCATTACATTTTTGGATTCTCTTAAGGCTATATAGGATTTTCCTATCATACTTATTTATTTTCTTAAAATTAGTAGTTTTTTAATTATTATTCACGGTGCACTAGTTTGTATTTTTTGCGCACAAAACGGACGTTACGGAGCATTTTCGTCCCAACGATGGGGAACCTATCTCCCAATTAATGGGGAACACTTTTTATCCTATTATTGCTTGCCTTATAAGGCTATTATTTATAGAGTTACTTTTACTATAAAGTAGTATGTGTGTGTGTGTGTATATATATATACAGCGTCGGCTTCTTAAACGGGATCGCATGTTTGAACAGTATCCGGACCAAACAATCTCAGCCGTTGGAGCAAATCCAACGGCCCAGGCTGACTCACGGATTAACTTGACCCCTTTCATTAAGCTGGACCCTTTAAGGCTCAAGGGTCACCAAACAAAGGCCCTAACTTTAACATTCCCTCATTTTTCACGTCTTCCTCTGGAGAGAGAGGAGAGAGAGGCGATCCACGCGAAGAAGAAGGAAGAAGAACAAGAACGAAGAAGAACAAGAACGAAGAGGGAAGAAGATCACTGTGACCCACGCGACCCACGACCGCTGCACACCGCGACGACCCACGACTGCTGCACACCGCGACCCACGACCAGCGTACCCAGGTATCTCTCTCTCTCTCTCTCTCTCTCTCTCTCTCTCTCAAGTTTGATTCGCGGAAACTAGCGTTATGGTTTTCGTATATCGCTGTTCAATCTTCCAATTTTTTCGCACCCCAACTAGGGTTAGGGTTTTTGGATATAAATTTTTGATTTTCGAAAAACTAGGGTTTCATTTTTGTGCTACTGTGGGGTTCGAGATCAGTGGGTTAGATTGAGTTGACTTGCTCATTGGAAATTGTCGATGAAGAATCAAGTAAGCACAGGGTATACTTAACAATTTTGCTCTACTTCTATTGTATTACCTGAATCAGTAACAAATTCATCAAATTCCATGGCCATATTAGTCATTGTCCCTAATTCTCTATGGTCAAGACTCAACCCTCAAAGTGGAATTCCATGGGCAATGGCTAGGGGCTGCATTTTTTCTTTATTTTCTTCATATTTTTCTGCTGCTTGTACTAGTTTTGCTGCTGTATCTTGCTGGTCTAGTTTTAGAGAATGATGAACTTTTGTTGCTTGTATTACTTGTGTTTTTTTGGAATCTAGATCTATTTTATGGTCTATTTGGTGTTGTCGAAATAATGTTGTCTTTCGTAATGCTCAGGTGGATGCTATACAGGTTTGAGGGATGCCCAGTATACCTATCAGACGATTTGCAGAACCCAACGGAGGAAAGAGTGTGTGGTTCATCACTTGGGTGCTGCTGAAGGTGGTGTTAGGGAAGGAAGTGTTAAGGATATGGTATGAAAATTATAGTTGATGGTGCCTGGAGAAAAGCTAATTCGGAGGGTGCTATTGCGTGGATAAATGTTGATACGGGACGTGACAAGCATGCTTGCAGGATCAATGCCAATTCTGCATTTATGGCTGAAGCTTTGGCGGTGCTATATGCGTTGGAAGGTGCTCGGAGCAAGGGCTGGAGTCATGTTGAAGTTCTCACTGATTGTTTGCTAGTGATCAAAGGTCTAACCTGTATGGATGAAGTTGATATTTTTGTTAGGCCTGTTTTGTTAGATATTTGGTATGTTTCCAAGTTCTTTTCTTTTGTATCTGTAACCAAGGTTCCAAGACAATTGGTCATTTGGTTGGGGCAGCTCATGCCTTAGCCAAGCAATGTATTGGGTAAAATTGCACAAGGTAAAAGATATTTTTGTTTATTTGTCCAGCAATAAGGTGAAGACTTTTGACTTCCCACTTGTTTGCCATATGACAGGGGACGGCTGGGGCTCCAACTTTTGCAAAATTCCAAAAAACTTCAATCAAAGATAAGAAACAAAATTGCACCATTTTCACATACAAGCCGTATAACAATCATAGAGGGTACCAATACCGGTACGACTTCAAAAGGCATGAAAACACACTCAACCAAACAAAACAAAATTGCTAACAAAATCCAGATTTTTTTTTGCTAACAAAATCCAGATTAAGAACTAAAATGGGGGACACGGATACGGATAGTAGCAGATACAGTAGCAGAATAGCAGTCAAGGTACAAGGTAAATGAAGCATTTCAAGCATCCACCAAATGGACAAAATGGAAATATTCATTACAAGCTTCTTTAAGTTAATACAAGATATTTTCTAGTACTCTAGCATAGATGAAGTATTCATAACAATAACCAGTCGCGTAGTAGCTTCCACAATAAACTAAGTTCATAACAATAACCAGTCGCCTTTCACTCCTGTTGTCCGTCTCCTCCCTTCAATACTTTCCAACCGCTCTTGCTCAAGCTGTTCACTCAGGATCTTATAGGAGTCCCACTGCAGCTCTTCCTGACCAAAAAAGCCCCTTCTTGAAGCTTCTGCTATCAAATTCTGCCAATCAAAGTAGCAAGTTTCCTGCAGCAGCAGCTTCTCACGGTGCCTTTCCCACCACATTCGAACTCCATCCCTAATTTTTATCCTCGTTTCTTTGCTGCAAATTCAGTAAAGCAACATGATGAAAATAAATTATTTATATATGTGCGGAAGGCCCTAGTACAAGTTTGTTAGGGAAAATACCAACTTTAGGTTATGCATTACAAGTTTGTTAAAAACTCAATCCAGCAGACCAATCTAGGATACCGTTTTGACTAGGAGGCTTGTGGTCAATATTCTTAAGATGGCTCAAAATAAAGGCAAGAATATGAATCTAACAACTACAGGAACAACACATGGTATACATTTCTGTAAGTATCATCCTCAACAGAGGGCCACTGATTGTGGTTAAACTCGAACGAGTGAGCTTCTGATTGTGTAAACTTGAGATTGTGGGTTCAAACATGCGGGCAACCATTTTGTGCCAATAATTGCAAAAGATTAGGTCGGTATCCCATCTTCCCTTTCCAGATTCAAACTAATCGGAAAACATAGTACGGGTTCTTATTCGCTCAAGCATCATCCTCAGTACTAAGCAGAATCAAGGTTTTAAAAACTCTCAGTTCACATCAAATCAGACCATGGAGACCAATAAGATTAGCGGTTCATGGGGAAAAAATGGAAGGGTGGAATAGGATGCAACAGATACAACAGATACAACAGTTGACTAGCATTCTCGTCCAAAACTAAGAGTACCTACCCAAGGTCTTGAATACGTAAATAGAGATCACAAATCTGACAGAAAACTTACAACTTAGCATAATATAAAATGGTAATACAAGCTTGATATATACCTGGGGTACGCTGGTGAGAGAGAGTGGACAGAGGCCGACGTGGGGTGTCGCGGTGGGTCGAGGCGGTGGGTCGCGGTATGGAACGAGATCTCGTGGGTCGCGGTTTAGGGCTCCACTGTTGGGGTCGCGGTTTAGGGCTCCATTGTTGGGTTCGTCTTCTTCTTGGTGCCGATTTACGCCTCCATTGTTGGTGTTCTTCTTCTTCGTTCGTGTTTCTCCCAGGCTGTCTCAGATCGCCTCTCTCTCCTTTCTCTCCAGAGGAAGACGTGAAAAATGAGGGAATGTTAAAGTTAGGGCTTTTGTTTGGTGACCCTTGAGCCTTAAAGGGTCCAGCTTAATGAAAGGGGTCAAGTTAATCCGTGAGTCAGCCTGGGCCGTTGGATTTGCTCCAACGGCTGAGATTATTTGGTCCGGATACTGTTCAAACACGCGATCCCGTTTAAGAAGCCGACATATATATATATATATATATATATATATATATTATACTCCGTGGCTAGTTTCGTGTGTATAACTAGTACCCAAACTACCCATTTATGCCCCAACGTAACGAACCTAGACATATTACGTCGTTTCCTACGTATCTAGAAACCCTTACTTGGTCCACAAGCCTTACCCTAAATGGAAACATATCCTATCCTATCATTTAGCCTTAAAAGGCTACCAAGCACTATTTCATAAAGCATTTTTAGACTATATGGAGGGAGAGAGAGGGGCGGCCAAATGTTTCTTCATTTCCCACACCAAAAACTCTCCTCACCGCCTTTGTAGTAAACTAGTCTTTCAAGAAGAAAAACCATGAGTTCTTCAAGTTCTTCTTGAAACTCAACCTTCCACCACCACACTCCACCACCCTCGACCACCCCTAGATCTTAAAAGGTAGAACAAGTTAGCTAGAAAGCGTTCGAGTAGCCGTTACTCCGCCGGAATTCAATTAGCTTATCGGCTTCCGACTAATCATCGGAATTAAGGTAGATACTTTATCTTAACCCTAGATTAGTATTTTCTAGTTCATTTTTAATATGTCATTATTATGCTTAAACGTTCTTAATTATGTTTAAATGAGATTATGTTGGATGATTAGCGGTTTAATGAAAGATTAGACTTTGAAAAACACACTTAGCCGTTACTATGCATGGTTTGAGATTGATTTATCAAAATGCACTGTTATAATGCCCGATGAACTTTTGGAAAACCAAATTATGCAGTTATAATGCCCGAATGAAAATCGACTTTTCAAATTTACGCAGTTACAATGCCCGATTGATTTTCTGAACAAAAGAGCTTTTCAAATGAAACGAGATTTCCCGGAATTACTAAATAAATATTTTAAATTTATTTAGGTTGACAAATAGAATCCATGACTAGAATGTCTAGTCAGGCTCTTTCTTGGTTTAGCCCAAACCAAGTGGCAATTCGAAGAACGGATCTTAAAACACTCCAACGGATTCAAACTACTGGAGTTTCTAGTAAGGCTTTTTCTTGGTTTAGCCCAAACCAAGTGGCGACTCGACGAACGAGTCTTAAAACACACAAACAAATCCAGCATAACCCCTAATGTTTTGTTTTAAATTCTCGGAAGAAGGAATTTTTGTCTTTGAGTAACAAGTTTATCGGAAATGTTTCAAAACAGAAGATTTTTATGAAATTATGGCATGTGCACGTTTTCCGAGACGGTACGACACGTCACATTTTTCGAGGAAATGAACGATTGTTTTCACAAGAAGAGAAAGAGATGAGAATGAAAATGATGATGTGATGATAATTGAGACGATAATGCTGTTGGAGTCCCGCCTCAGTTCCCCGGGGTGAACTGGTGGTCAAAACTCAACGGAACTATACGGTAGTGCTGTTTGGAGTCCCACCTCAAATTTCGCAGGGTGAATTTGGCGGTCAAAGCTCACTCAGTACAACACATGGTGAACGGACTTCATAAACAGGCTGTTAAATCCAGTGATATGGGTAGCCGGGACTACATCGTGTGTGAGTCGGGGTGAACAGACTTCATAACCTACAGGTAGTCAGTGTTATGGGTAGCTGGGACTTCGAACGGAAAAGTTGGTGACCGTTAGAAAGAGGTGGTTAAACGGGCCAATAACTTTCGAGAGATGTGAGATGTTGACATGGTTGAAATTTGAAGAAGAATGCCGTTATGAGAATTTGATACGAGATATTGACACTGCACTCTGATTCTGGAAATGAAACGAGATACTGATTTTGTGAGGCTGCACTTCGATTTGATTTAACTCTAATATCTGAAAATGCATGATTTTACTCTTTACCTGCCACCTACAATATTGTTCTAGAATTGCTAGTTTAAGGTTGGGGTAGGGTATCTTATTGAGCGTTCACGGTCACGGTGTTGCATTTGTGCGACCCTGGCATAATACCACGATGTTGCTTCGCGACTCCGACGTATTATGCTAGATTATCACCATGGACGGGAGGACTTCTACGGAGAACATGGAGCCGGAGGAGCTGCCGAGATGGAGATTAACCAGGCGGAGGAATTTACGGAGCCGTAGAGCTTACCCGATCTGCCTTTTTGTAATCTGTGAAGGACAAATTATTTATTATAAACTTCATATTATTGTTATTACTGTTTAAGAATTTCGGTTGTAATAATAATTAACGTTTCCCAAAATGTGGGGCGTGCGTTACATACCTTGAGTTTTTTGGCTCACGTTATTTCCTCAGCGTAAAAGAGGAGTAACACTTAGTGAGGTTTAAACTCCAATCAAATAGATAGGAGTTCATAGTGCTTACCACTGGACTAGCTACCACTCCACTTCTTCCTCTCTGTCTCTCTTTTTTTCCTTTCTTGAGTCCTCCTTTGAAAGAAACCCAGTTGCTACCTCTTCTCAAATCTTAGGTGTGAAAACTACTTCTTCTGTTTTTTTTTTTTTTTTTCCTTTGTTGCTTTCTCATGTCCTTTCTTGGAAAGAAACCCACTTGCTCCTTTTTGTCAAATTCTCCCTAAAAATAGCTTCTTTCTTTGACTGAATTTTAAAGTGAGTTACTTTGCTCTTTTTTAATTGTGATTGATATCGTAGTATTTTTTTTTTTTTTTTATGTATTGTGTATCTTTTATGTGATATGTATCTACGTTTTACGCGTATACCATATTAAATGTTATCCGAATGATAAAATTCAACCATTGCAAAATTGTTTATAAGTGACAGATATACGCTGTGTTTGGTTGAAATTTTTAAGAAGAATATTTTGAGAAATATTTTTGAGATAGTATTTGGATGGGTTTTTGAAAAAAGTAATAATTAGAGAGGTGTAATAATTGGAGAGAGATAAAGACAGAAATAAGAATAATGATTGGAGAGAGGTGTATGAGTAGAGAGAGAAATGTGATTAATGATTGGAGAGATGAGAGATGGGGAGAGAATCTTTTTGGAAAATTTTTTAGAAATGTGAAGTGAACAACCACTAGCTTTATTTTTTTTTTCTTTTTCTGAACGGCAAAGAAATTTTATTAATTAACATATGACGATACAATGATTACAGGGAACCAAGATGAAGGCATGCATCACAACCTGTGAGACCATCTCAACTATGTTGACACACAAACACGCGACAATCATATGTCACTTGGACCCGATCAATACAAAATGGTTAACAAGACATCAACCAAGAGTAAAAACAGTCTGAACAATACATCATTACAATATTCTGGTTACATCAACCAAGAGTAAAAACAGTCTGAACAATACATCATTACAATATTCTGGTTGCTTTGGTTATTGCTTCAAGTTCATAATGGAACTATTCTCTAAAATAGGAGTAATAGGTTATCAAAAGAAAACGATGAACAATTTGATTCATAGGGGTGGAGACCGTGGAGTCAGAAATCTTGAGCAATGGGATCAATATCTTAAAACATACGTACGTGGTTTTTCTTTGTCTTTGACAATCAAAAATTGAATATGTCTTTATGATAAGCAATAGCTTGTGATTGACCCCCGTTAGGGCAGCGGTTAACGTGCAAAAAGTGTCCTGATATTCCCTCTGAATTCCCTCCGAATTCGACATCGATCTCTTTTCCTTTTGGATATTGCAGGACGAAGTCTCGAAGTAGAGATCAAGCTGAGCATTGAAGCCGGTGTTGGCATTCTGGTACAACTTCGGCATGGTTTAGACAAGCTGTTGTTGACAGAATGGTTATCTATTACAAGCTTTACATATTTCTTCACAGATTTAATAGTTCAATTGAAATTAGCACTTCTTATAAAGATTTTATTAGGTATTGATTTTACATACTTAGTAAGTTTACTGATTTTTTATAAATGTAATTGTTGGGATATATTTAACATTCTAGGGTCTTTTACTGGCGCGCCAGAAAAAGCATATTTGGTATTACGGTTTTTGTGTGATTTATATTGAAGTGCACTAAATGTGTACTATTTGTTTTGAATTATATAATTAGAGAAATGGATCAACCAAAGTCCATGTTTTGGATTGGAGGAGACAGTCGTGATCTGGAGTCAGGACCGTTCATTTGTTGTGACGAATAGTTTGGATTTCCTCAAACTCTTGTAGAAAATCCAAATTATTGAAAATACGAATGGGTGATTCAGATCTGAACTGTCTCCTCCAATCCAAATCATGGACCAGAGAGGATTCATAATACTGAGAACAACAAGAAATTGATGGCATTGCATATTTTTTTTAAAAAAATACGAGTATATAGTACTGAGAGTGGACATGGGCTGCTGACCCACTACTCTTTTCCCGGCCTGCCAATTATTTTCTGCGCTATAGATTATGTTTTAGAGCCCTAGGTCCAATTATGGCCAGATACTTGTTGGGGACTTTTTAGTCTACTTTTTAGTCTAATTTTTAGTCTACTTTTAGATGGACTTTTTAGTCTACCATCTAGCCCTTTATTCCGCGTGCCTGACACCACCGGACTACGAATGACAGATGAACATGTTGGCCTGAATCGATTTAACTATCGTTTAATTATTTATATCTCGTGTTGGATTTGAGTTATTAAATAACCCTTACATATTTACCCAAAAAATAAAATAAAATAACCCTTACATACTTGCAGAAGCAAAACAAAATAAACCAAGAAACTGAGAGTGCACATGGGCTGCTGACCCATTACACCTTTCCGGGTCTGCCAATGATTTACTGGGCTTTGGATTATGGTTTAGCCTCTTAACTAAAAAACTAAAAAAGCCCTAGGGCGCTCAATTATTACGCAACACGCAGTTGGGATATAACTTTTTTTTTTTTAATCGTCAAAAGCGATACTCCATCCATTCATTGATAATGCAAACGATATACATTAATAAAAAACGGGGGGGGGGGGGGGGGGGGGGGGGGGGATTCCCATTAAAAATCAAGGAATCCCAAAGCCATAATGGTGCAAACTCTTTCCACTCTCTCCAACTCTCTTCATTTATCCCCTTCTAACGGAGGACATGCACATTGCTATTACCTTCACGTTTGATGGATTGAACCGAATTTGGAGCCAGCCCTTCTCGAATCATCTTTACGTCTTGAACTATCACCTCCACTTCATGATTCACCTGTGTAGTACCATTAACCATGTCCACTAGCACTTTGGTATCTTCCTCAAAGATGAGTAGATGGTAGTCCCTTAACCTTGCTTAGAAGCAAGATCCATAGCCTCGCAGAGCGCTAAAGCTTCTACCATAACTGCACTCCCTGCCGCGGCAACCAGACCTTATTGGTGCAAGTAGGGTATCGCACACGTGGTGTCCAAACGCACATCTCGACCGTCCTAAAGTGCTTTGGACGGCCCGAATTTCTCCCTCCCTCTCTCCATGTAAAATTTTCTCTCAAAGCGGTAACAACTATCGATATAAGTGTTTGGGATTGTTTAGTCTACTTTTAGATTGGCTTGTGAAATCGGGCCTGAACTTTTTGTGAAACCTCTGTATTCATCTCAAAACCAATTGGCAATGAGTGGAGAGGTCCCAACATATATTAAGTGATCACCCATTCCACTCTTAGGCAATGTGGGACTTTAGTTCTTTAACATCCCCCCTCACATGCAGCCGCATTTGAGTTCTGTCACGTGTGGCCACTTTTTTGGTCCTATCATCTTGCAACCTTTTGCTGGTTAGCCATCATGGGGTGTGGATTATGAATTGTTATTATTTTTTTTAAAATGTGGGGTGAGTGGAAACTTTATATCCATCTCAAAATCAATTGGCAATGAGTAGGGTTCTAGCATATATTAAGTGATCACCCATTTCACTCCTAAGCAATGTGAGATTTAGTTCCTTAACACTTTTTGATGGGCCTGTGAAGGCCAGTCTAAGTGGCGGCCTTAAAATTATGAGGCATAACGAAGACGTTTGATTGTAAGATTATTTTGAAAAATTATTGGAAAAGTTGAGAATTGAGGGAGACATGTATAGTACATAGAATAATGGCTGAGGTTATAAGAATTTTGGAATTAATTATACCGTGTTTCATTTGATTGTAGGATTATTTTGAAAAATTATTGGAAAAGTTGAGAATTGAGGAAGACATGTATAGTACATAGAATAATGGCTGAGGTTATAAGAATTTTGGAATTAATTATACCGTGTTTGGTTATGGTAAAATAAAGAAAGATAATTAAGAGACTAGCTAATATGATGCGATCCCGTTGTAACTATCCCATACCCACATGGTTACTAAATTGACAAATAGGTCCACTCTACTATCTGGCCCTTTTCTCCGCATGCCTCAAAACCACCGGACTGTGAACGACAGAAGAACATGTTTGCCTAATTATTGGTTAGTAAATGACACAATATATGTCTTCAATTTTTATTCTATGACGAATATGTCGTACATCACCTCTTGTGGTGGCAGTTCTATCCCACAACTTCTTTTGTACTATATTGTCCAAAAAACAGAAAAAAGACCAGAACTCTCATAATTGCACGAAAAGAAATGTCTGGACAGGTAAGCAAATGAAGACTCCATACCGAATGAACGAAAACCTTATGAAAGAAATTGGCATCGGTTGTAACAGCTATTAAAGTGTATATATCACCAGTTTTCTGATATATGGTTTTTCCTGTCATGGCGAAATGTAACTCCGATTCGTAGAAGAAATAAACAAGTGGTTTCTATCTCAAATGGCGAATTTTCGTAGTGTAGAGAGGCATGTATTTGGCACAAGAAAAATTATTAGAACACAGATTCTCGGACACGGTAGGTAGTAGTGTCCAAAGCTCTTTGATGTGTTCAATTGGATCTTACGTGCATCATGTGGTACTGACTTGCATTGAACGGGTCAGAATATTTGTGTTTGCTCATTACACTGTTCGAAAGCTCTTTGATGTGTTCAATTGGAAAATTCAACAATATATCTATCCCAATTTACTGTAAGGTTATTTTATAAGTTTGTTCAGCGAACAGTGATTTATCAATACCGTGAGAATTACTTCAAACATTCAAATACTTTGGCCTTGTTCTTGAATGGATTTTATGAGAAAAAAATCTAATTTTGATAAAATGTAATTTTGTTTAGAGGTGTGCTAAAATGACATTGTTTTCCCACTGTATTAATAAATCTAGGGTTGATAAAGGTGTTTTGTAATGAGATAAAATCTAGTGCTGATAATATCTAGTTTTGCTAAAATCCGTTGAGAATGTTAATGTTAGATTTTAGGAGATAAAATTCATTTAAGAACAAGGCCTTAATATGTTAGGACATGTGAATTCAAGTATTCAACAATACATCCCATGTATTTAGAGTTTTTGGCCTTCCAAGTTGTTTGCTCTGTAGATTCATTGGCCAAAAAAACCAACAATTTATTTTCGAAGTCATAGGTCATTCAATTTCTCTTTTCAAAAAGATTCGGGGAAATATTATAATACACACCTTTAAAAATGTTACAAGTCAATTACATCTTGTGAATAAAAAATTACGATTTTTTTTACAAAAATTATGATTTTTTTTATAAAAATACGAGACACACTACATTTGTTAAGGTTGACGAGGATTGTGTTATCCAAGTCAAGCTTTCTATCCCCCATTGCTGTCAAGGTTTGTCTCACCTGTGGGGCTGCAAGTCATTCGTTGGTACCACTCACAATATGAGAATAGATTCTGAGGATCACTGTCAAGGTGTTTGGGAGGTAACTTATATTATTGCAATCTCATTTTCTACTTTTTGCGTCTTTGGCACACCACGTATATAACACGTTCCGGAAAAATGAGTTTTTAATTTTTTGAGTTTAGGAAA
The DNA here is from genome assembly GCA_020921065.1 of Vaccinium darrowii. Taxonomy (NCBI): domain Eukaryota; kingdom Viridiplantae; phylum Streptophyta; class Magnoliopsida; order Ericales; family Ericaceae; genus Vaccinium; species Vaccinium darrowii. Next base: position 39,473,383 of record CM037154.1, read on the forward strand.
GAGAACTATGAAGTAGGGGGGATAAAAGTTTTTTTACTTCTCATTTTTCACTTTTTCTATTTTGATTAACAACAAGACGTACAGAATATGTTATGCATATATCTCCCAAACACTAATCCTATTTCAAAATATATTGCACATATCCCAAACACTTAGGCCTTGTTCTTGAATGGATTTATGAGATAAAATCTTATTTTGATAAAATGTAGTTTTGTTTAGAGGTATGATAAAATGACATTGTTTTCCCAATGTATTAAATCTAGGGTTGATAAAGGTATTTTGTAATGAGACAAAATCTAGTGTTGATAATATCTAGTTTTGCTTAAATCCGTTGAGAATGTTAATGTTAGATTTTATCAAAACTAGATTTTACTAGATAAAATCCATTAAAAAACAAGGCCTTAATATGTTAGGACATGTGAATTCAAGTATTCAACAATACATCCCATGTATTTAGTATTCAACAATACATCCCATGTATTTAGAGTCTTAGGCCTTCCAAGTTGTTTGCTCTGTAGATTCATTAATTGGTCCAAAAAAACCAACAATTTATTTTCAGTCATAGGTCATTCAATTTCTCTTTTCAAAAAGATTAGGAGAAATATTATAATACACACCTTTAAAAATGTTACGAATTAATTACCTCTTGTGAATAAAAAATTACGATTTTTTTTTGTAAAAGTTACGAGACGCACCAAATTTGTTGAGGTTGACGAGAGGATTGTGTTATTCAAGTCAAGCTTTCTATCCACCATTGCTGTCAAGGTCTGTCTCACCTGTGGGGCCGCAAGTCATTCGTTGGTACTATTCACAATCTCATTTTCTACTTTTTGCGTGTTTGGCACACCACGTAAATAACACGTTCAAGAAAAATGAGTTTTTGATTTTTTGAGTTTAGGGAAGAGAACTATGAAGTAGGGGGAGGAAGCTTTTTGACTTCTCATTTTTCACTTTTTCTATTTTGATTAACAACAAGACCAACAGAATATATTATGCATATATCTCCCAAACACTAATCATATAGTAATACTTAAGCCATTGTAAATGCAAAGTGGGTACATGATAGATTCTGAATTCGTCCAAACATACAACAGGAACAACTTCGAATATTCTATCTTAGCTTTCTTCCTCTTCTTAATTACCATTAAGATACTCAAAAGTCAAGGGCCTAAACACATCGCCCGCTTCTCTTTGTATCAGCTCCACTTGCCCCTTCATCATATGCATATACACAACCCAATCCCCATTCCCCAATGGACTTGGCATCGGCATCACATAACCCGCCTCCCCGCCCCACGGAAAATGGTACGACCCGAACACCGGCTTTCCCCACCCGAAATCCACTTTCGAGACCGGAAACCGTTGGCCAGACGAAACCACCAAAGCCGGCCCGTCGGGCCCGTCTTCCCCGCCCGCATAGATCCGAGCCAGTAGAGGCTCGGGCCTACGGGCCTCCACCCAATCGATTAGATCCAAGAAGTGGCCCTTGGTGACAGCACTTTCTAGAAACTCATGAACTGAATCAGCCGTGGAGCTTAGCGACTGGCTGGTTAATACTCGAACGGGCTTTTCTCCGTACGGAATTGACAATACATTTCCAAAATATGAAGTAAATAATTTTTTCTTGTCATCGAGCTCTCCTTCGCTCAATCTTATCCGCCCATCCACCACAATTCCAATTTTACAAAATTGCCCTTTTCCAATTACTCCCGCGGCTACTAGTTTCCATAAAAAGGCACAAAATGCCTCGAGCTTTGTCTTGTGGGTTCCACTGGCACTGGCGAGTGACTGGAGACCGATGAGTTGGTCAGCTGCGATGTGGTAGATGCGGCTTATGAGGTGGTCATCCGAATGTTGAGGTTCTGGTGGCGGTGGCAAGGTAGAGATAGGTATGTATAGGTCGTCAAGGGAAGAGGAATAGAATCCAGGGCGACGGGGGTTGAGGAGTGACCGGCGAAATGATGGGCGGAGAGAAAGTGGTGTGGATCGGGCTGTCTCGGCCCATGAGACAAGAAACATGTTGGTGGAGTATGCGTCGGCCACCCGGTGATCGAAAGTGCACCCCACCACTAGTCCACCGCATTTGAATTCTGTGACCTGTAACTCCAACGAAATTCTTTTTAGAAAAAAAATCTTAAAAAGTAATTTCGAAAGTATTTCATTTTTTAAAGTCAAACTAGCCCGATCTCTCATAGGGGACATTTAAATTGAGACAGAGGGAGTATTTGTTTCAAGTAGTCACATCTATGCTTCATCTGTTCATCATATGTATTCTGTAATCCTATGCCGACAAAATAATCACAACTGACACATGCTTTTTCTCTTATTCTAAACAAAATATTTATTCTTGGTGGTTAAAAACTTTTATAAAAAAAAATTCAATTGCATTAGGTACAGTATCGTGTTGCACGGACCAAAAGTGACTGGTTCACACTAAAAAAACGTTGTACAGATAAGGACGTTCCTATAATGACGGGGCTTTCTTGTGATGTAGATTTCCAACGAACAATTTCCGTTTAAAGTAATTTTAATAATCTGTTGTATTGAGAATATCCCAGAGGACCTCCTAATAATAAAAGAGTCTTAATTAGTGCACTCCAACAAGCTCCTCAAGTTTTCTTTTTTCTTTTTTCTTTTACATTTAGAGAATCTCTTTGCTTAAGAATTACGAAAATATTTGTAATGCACTCCGTTATGTAAGTGTCGTTGAGCGTTTATTAATATAATGATCTCCATTTTGTCAAAAAAAATATAAATATATTGGATTTTTTATTTTTTCTTTAGCACACACACATAGGTCCCTGTGTTCGGGGTTGTGTTTAGATGGTTGTGTTCTTAGCATCTATGAGATACTATTGTTCTTTGCGGAAATCAAACAACTAAATCTCTTTTATTGAATAATTGTTAAGAGTACGGATATTTCCACTTTTTTTTTTGTTTTTGCGAGACAAAAGAATTATCTTAGTCTGATTACTACAAAGGGTATCAATGTTGTTTCATGAGCTTGAACTCATAACCCCAACACGTGAGTACTGGTACACAACCAACTGAGCTAGAAGCCTTGGTCCGGCTTTTTCCACTTAATTACCGCTTAGTATTTGAATTTGGGTTTTTCTTATCGATCGGTCACTCCTGCAAGGATAAGTTGTTCGTTGGAATGGTCGAAGATTTACAGGATGCAAGAAGATTATATGGAAAAACTGTACCAGTGGCTGTTGTCTTGTTGACAACTAGACATTGAGGAAACTTAGAAATGAAGCTGTATTTCAGGCAAAAGATGTGATTGATCGTTGCCTGGGTTTTAGGTTTGGTGATGTTTTGGTTATATGTTTTAGTTTTTTCCCTCTATTTTTGTTTCTTGGTTGGCGTGTTTGGAGTGTCGCCTGCTGTTGTACCCTTAATATTAGTTTTTCTATTTTAAAGACTAAGAAATTTCTTTTGCCGTGTGAAAAAATTGTATTTGGTGACTGCATAATGCATTGTTGTCAATCGGTTACCATCGTATCGATCAATATACCGGCCTTCTGGGCAAAGCAAATTGACTTCGATAAAACAAAAAACAAAAAACAAAAAAAAAAATTGTGGCTGTTTTTGCCTTCTTTTTGTTTGTATTCTGCTGTTGCTTTTGTACAGGTTGGGTTCTTGGTTTCCATTATTTCGCACGGCTTCCATGTTTTACACATTATTTCGCACGGCTTCCTTATTTTACACATTGAAAATTTGTCTTTAATAATTCGTCTTCATGAGCATAATCTAAAAACTAAAAAATTGTTACCACAAGTAATGAAAAGTTCTTTTTATTTATTTATTGTTTCTTACCTGAACTTTGTAATTCTGCCCAATTTCTAAATGAATTCTTTTAAAAATTCACTTGAGTTTAATCCAAATTCGGCCAGAGAGAGAGATAGATTTTGGGTAAATAAATAAAGTACCTGGACACAAAGCACCCCATGCTTCTTCTGAGGCACCAACTTACCTTCAACACTCTCATCAGGATTATACAAGTCAAGATCACAGAGTTCCACGTCAGCAAAAGCCTCAACAAAGTCAATTCCTCTGTTGTTACAAAGAAGCTCAGGCTCACCCACAGTGTTCTGGACAACCTCCCCGGCAAATGGGTAGTAGGAAACCAAAACTTGGGCCAATGATTTTTTCAAGACACCGGACATGGACGCAAATGTGAATAAGTTGTCATGTTGTGGGGTCTTTTTGTAACAAAAGAAAACTCCGACGTCCACCGGGGGCAACAGCAAGTCTAGGTTGGACATTGGTAACCAATGCTCTGGCATCGGCAACACCGCCGCCACCACCTCTTTCTTGCCCACCACCACCGCGAAGTCTCCTTTTACACCCATTTTGAGAGAGAGAGAGAGAGGGAGAGGGAGAGAGGGTTGATATGGGGGAGCTGGTGGGATTGTTGGAAGATGGGGCATGATTTATAGGAAGTCTGGGTTGGGAATTTACGTAGTTAGAAAAGCTAGTAGTCCTTTTTTTATGTCTTTTTCTTTTCTTTTTTGTAGTCGATTTTCCAAATTGTTTACTTTTAAAATATAGGCGAGACAGAGCTAGGAATTTCACTACGCGTATACGAATTTTTTTCTAAAATATTTTGCATGGGCAAGCATATACAATTCATAGGAAGATTTTATTTTTCTTATATAATACAGGAGGTTTCTGTTTTCTTGTAGGGGCGACCGTCCCTACTGGCCCCACTCCGACTCCATCCCTGAATATAGGTGTGAAGAAAAAAAATAAAATAAAGTGAATCTAATCCGAAGGGGATTCGGTTTTGGGTAGTTTGATTCGGACTTGTTGGTTGAAAAAATAGAGTCCTTTAAATGGGTATACCAAACAAAAAAAAAAAAAATAGACATATACCAGAAATATGGGGAATAGATTTTAGGTATACCAAAAAAAAAAAAAAACAGACATGTATACCAGAAATATGGGGAATATATAGATTTTGAGTGGAAAGTTATTTGCTTCCGGGCATGCTTAGGAGGGAAATCAGGAATTTGTTTTGAAAACTAGTTCGTATAAATAGTAGCTTGTTCCCCTTGTCCTTGAGATAGTTATTGACTAATCAGCAGATCATTGATTCGGGTCAATGTACCCGAATTTATTGCAAAATGAAAGTCAGCATAAATTTCAATTGAAGGTGGACCAGACTCCTTACCACGTGCCTTCTTTTACTTACCATGCGCTTTCTTTTATTGTTAGACTGATCTATAAGAGCTGAACCAATAAAAATTGCTAGAGTAGTGTGATTATAGAACCCAAATCCGGTAAATAAATTCCTAAACATTCGCTTTATTTTTTTCTCCGTGGCATTTTAAACAATAGTGTGATTTTTTCTTGATCGGCAAAGAAAATTTTATAAATAAGAACTTGATAGGAGAAGGGAATGCATCAATGAGAAGGGAATGCATCCTATAAGTCACCATTCAAATCATTCTGAAATGATAAATCACTTCTAGCCTCGTTCCCAGCCCATCTCGGTAACACGCCAAGCACCACCGAGGTCGAATTCCTGTGCTCCCTTTCGGACCGAACAAAAGTGTATTGGATTTGCCTTAGGGAAATCAATTATGTTACGTGTACCAATATTTCTTGAAGCTAACTTTTATAAATTCTGCCATAGATTCTAAGACCATCTAAGAAGCTTCGGAAATCTTCATTGGAGTAGGCCGAAAACACTTTGGCCCCAATTGGATGGTGCTAAATTTTAGGAGTATAAGTTATAGAGGGGGGATAAGATAAGAGGGGATATTATTTTTAGAGGGTTGACCCACATTAATGTGATATTTATGGAATGGGGATAAAAAAATAAATGGTTTGGATGATGGATTAAACAGGGGGATAACTTTTGACTTGGTTTGGATGTTTTATAAATAAGAGGGGGTAGATGATGGAAAAAACTGTCAAATGATTATTTTGCCCTTGTGGTGTACCAAACTTGATTATGCATTAAATTAATTATATAATTACATAACCTAATCTATTTAATAAATTTTGGACAATTTCAAGGTATATTAATTTACTTCATTGAAAATATAATTTTTTTAAATAAATTTATTTAGGAAAAACATTTTTTTCATCAATTTTTTTTTAAATTGTGTTTTTCTTTTTTTAGTTGTTGGCCTATCTATTGTTTTCTTACTACCCAACACACTGATTATTATTTTACTCTTTTTTACTTGTTGGCCTATCTATTAATTGTTGGTCTACCTTTTTATTAGTGTAACTTACCATTCAACTAGATACATTTAAATAAGTTAATATCCCATACAACATAATAAAGAGAGATACAAAAAGTAAAAATACTCAACTTGGAATACAAAATCTGCCATGTCAACATAGGGGGTGTTTGGGAGCCTCATTTTCAACTTTTCATTTTTAACTTTTGGCTTTTTGGCTTTTTGGATTATGGTCAGAATGTATTTTGGATTTGGTATGAGTGTTTGGGAGAAATGTGTAGAATGCATTTTAAAACAGGAGTAGGGGTGTTTGAGAGCCAACTTTTCAACTTTTCATTTTTGGCTTTTTGACTTTTTGCCTTTTTGAATTATGGTCAGAATGAGTTTTGAATTTGGAAGGAGTGTTTGGGAGAAATGTGCAGAATGCATTTTGCAAAAGTAGTAGTGTTTGGGAGAAAAATAATGAAAATGAGTTATGGATTAGTTTTTACCAATTTACCCTTGTCCAATTTTGGTTTTTTTTTTTGTTTGTTGGAAAATATTTTTTGCTCTTTCTTTCTATAGTACGTATTTTAATGTATGTGCCGTATGTATTTTAATGTATGTGCCATGTATATATAATTGAAGTATAATAATAATTCTTTTTGGAGTATGTATGTTGATGTGTGTACCACACCATATAATTTTTCTCTCCATTTTCTTGTAAATATCGAAATCCCTCAAACTTTTTCTTGTAAATATCAAAATCCCTCTGATATACAACTCTCTCTCTCTCTCTCTCAACAGTGCCAATCCTTTTCTTCTCTCTCTCAACATACCTTTCTTTTACCACACAACAGAGTCTACGACCGCAGCTCCGACGATCCAACAACGATCCGATATCCTCTCTCACTGGCCGACGACGGCGATCCTCCTCCGATGGTTGGAGCTCTGACGAACAGAGGAAGGTTCTGGGTCTAAGAAGGTAAAAAAAAAAAAAACAAATTTTCTGGGTTTTTCTTTTCTTAATCCGAAATTTTATTTGTAAATTAGTATTTTTTTTTGTAAAATTTGGGTTGAATCTCGTTAACAATGGTGGTTTGTGCTTGTGTGGGGGTGTTCGAGAGGGGTAGCCCGGTAATTCGGATGTTGAACAAGAACCCATCAAGGGGTAGATTGGGGGAGACAAAATTCAAGGGAAATGGAAAACGAGAAGTAGAAACGGAAAAGGAGGTCCCAACCTACTTCTGGCTTTTGGCTTGGAAAGTGCAAAACGCAGAATTCATTTTCGGAGAACTCATTCTCAAACTAGACTGCCAAACAGCCAGAAGTGGATAACGAGAATGGGAAAAGGCGATAAGTAGGCGGCCAAACAGGGTCATAATCTTTTGATTTACATCATGAATCCAAAAACATGCTAAAGTAATGTAAAAAGGTAATCACTAAGCCAACGTCCACATTTCTTGATCAATTCGAACGTCCTGTAGCATCATTCTTTTCTTCAATAATTTGCTCCCATCTAAATATCTTTATTAGTTGGGTGAAGATGCTTAAAAGAGCTGCATTTGGCTAACAAATTAAAGCATACATCTATATAATATGTATAAAGTTGGCTCAGATATTTGGTTTTTTTTTTTTTTTTTTGCCACATATTTGTGACACATAAGGTATAGGCTGCAACATTAGTTGCCGCTTGACCATCTAATGTTGCCTCGTCTATCAACTCTATCATCATAGCCACCAAAAACGAAAAAGAGGACTGCCCATTACTAGCCAGAACAGAACACACCCACAAACAGCACCACAAGGCGAAAAAAAATAAAATTTTCGCTCATACGTATTGGTAGAACCACACTTGCTTCAATCACACACCACCTGGTACAATCACAATTGGCTCACCTTGAGTTGGTGCAACCTCACACACAAGAGCACGTATTAATGAATTGAGCCCTTCTACGTGAACCGACCAAAATGCACTGACGGCGTACCGACGGCGTCGGTGCCGCGTTGTGGGTCCCATACGATCGATCCGAGCCGTTCATCGTTCTCAGAATCAAATTCCGAGTGGGCCCACGCGAGAATCAAGGCAATCGGACAGCTGTATGAGCTCGATCCAAAATCACCCCCATTTCACTCAAAAAAATTTAGGGGGTCAAATGTTATACGGAGGCATTTACCCCATCCAAACAGGGCCTTTGGAGATTCATTACTTCCATATTTAAGTTCAACTATGTCAAACGTACTGTAAAACATTATAAAAATGTTAACAATTTGAGAATAACTTTTTTACGGAGCCTCCGTAAAAACTAGTTTTGCAGAGACCAATAGAGCACGGCCACGTCATCAAATTCTGGACCCGAGCAAAGTTTCACAAAAAACGATCCACACCTAATTACTCCCACCTTCTCTCTCCCCCAGATCTCTCAGTCTCTGCCTCACAGTCCGACGATCCTCGCGCCGGCGCTCCGCCTCACGACGACCTCCATTACATATCGCCGGAACCTGACGAACTCCGATCTTCCAGTTTCAACATCCGAAGAGTCTCCCCATTCTTTCTCGGATCTGCGTCGCATCTACAATGGCGATGGCCAATGCAGTGGTAGGACCTGGCAGAAGTCAAGGTGATGGCCGGGGAGGGGGTGAAACAGGAAGGGGAGGACGGTGATGGACTGGATTTGGGGGTGAAGCAGGAACGGGAAGGATTGGAATTTTCGGTCACAGAAGTTTTGGCAGGAGAGAGAAGAAAGGAGCGATCAAATGTGGGGGGTAGGGGTTGAAACTTTGCTTGGGTATAGAATTTGATGACGTGGCACCGCATCATCGGGCTCTGCAAAACTAATTTTTACAGAAGCTCCGGGGTGCTTTGGGTAAAAAACCAAAAACCAAAAATCAAAAAACCACTTTTGTCATTATTCAAATTTTTTTTGCATTTGTTAGTTTCGCGTTAAGATTTTGTGGTTTCTGGATTCCTCTCGGCGAGACGAATCTAACGAGTATAAATTTATGGTCAAACCAAATATTTTTTTGAATAAAGCCGAAATACTTGGATTATTGGCCAATAATCCACCTATTTTGGCTTTATTCAAAAAAATTTGAGTTTTGACCATAATTTTATACTTGTTAGATTCGTCTCGTCGAGAGGAATCCAGAAACCACAAAATCTTGATGCAAAACTAACGAATGCAAAAAAAAAAATGAATAAGGACAAAAGTGGTTTTTTAAAAAACCAGTTTATGGTTTTTTACCCAAAGCACCCCGGACCGTAAAAAAGTTAATCGCTAAAAATTTATACAAAAATATAACGACTGATGGCCGCAACCTATGGATTAGGATCATGACAATACTACAAGTTTAGTCGATACTTGACTCGGTTATCATAAATGGTAAGTGTCCAGAATCACCCAAAAAACTGTAATGAGTGGCTCAGATGCATTTGCAAGTGAATCTAAGTCACTCATGCCAATTTCTGGGTAATTTCTGGGTAAAGAGATTTTGGATATGTAGCACTGCTGCTCGGTTATATATTTTTACTACTGAACAGTCTACACGCAATATTATGTGCACCTCCATCGTTTCACTTCATTGCTTCCTGTTTCTCTTTTCTTGATTCACTGTCTTTGAGTTTTGAATAAAATTTGGACAATCTGAACCGCTCAATGTGTTTAAAACTTGTTTACCAGTGCCAACCCAATGGATCACCAAAAAAAAGTGTTGCTACATTTGCATATTAAATGAAGTATCTTAATAACATAAATCATTGACGTTAAGCATTTTGTTAAAGTTTCAGTAGAATGTCAGAGTTAATGGTTTAACTTAACTGATTAAGTAATTAATTCATGTTACTTCATTAATGAACCTAAATCGTATAGTTTGTTGTTTCATTGCATTAAGTGTTAGGGGTTTAGAGAGGCTATATAAAGCCTTCATGCATGCAGCTTTGTTTGAATCAATGAAAAAGTAGAAGTAATAAAAATAAATTTCTACTTATTCTCTATAGCTATTTTGTGAGCAAAGAAAGGTGTTTATTTAGTGGAGCTTTGGGCTCGCACACTTATGCAGAGTGTGTAAGAGCCACACAACCTAAAAAGTTGGGTTGTTGTATCCTGGGGGAGAATAGCTAGTAGTTTGCTGCATCGGTTATTGAGAACTTACCCACCGCAGAGGCTATATCTCCTTAAAGAGAGCGAGATACCCGCGTCTCAAATCTTTGGGGGTGAGGCAGTTTTGACTGCTTGGTATGTGTTGAATAGAGTACTACATAAGAAAACTAAACTAATACCTTTTGAGGTATGGAAGGGGCAAAAGCCAAATTTGGGACATTTTGAGAGTTTAAGGCTGTCTAGTTTTTGTAAGGCTTACAGACCTCAAAATACCAAAGTTGGGTGTAAGAGCTATCCCGTGTGCTTTTCTAGGATATGCGGTAAATAGTACAGCCTATAAATTTTTAGATATTCAAAACAATATCATTTTTGAATCAGGTGATGCTATTTTTATGAAGAAAAATCTGGTTTTAAATCAAGAAATAGTGGGGGTGAAGAATTTCCTGAAAATATTTTTTCTGAACCAAGTTCTTCTACTCCTCTTGTTCAAAGTCAAGTAAATACTGAAGTTGAACTTAAAAGGAGTGAAAGAACTAGAGTTGAAAAAGATTTTGGCCCTGACTATCATGTTTTTAATGTAAATGATACCCCAATATCTTTACGAGAAGCCTTATTGTCACCTGATGCTATATTTAGGAAAGTGGCTATAAATGATGAGATGGATTCACTAATTTCAAATAAAACATGGAAATTATTATATTTACCGCCGAGTTGTAAACCAATTGGGTGTAAATGGGTCCTTCGAAAAAAGCTTAAACCGGATGGGTCTATTGATAAATATAAAGCAAGGCTAGTTGCAAAAGGTTTTAAACAAGCAGCTGATCTTGACTTTTTTGACACATTCTCTCCAGTTACACGTGTGATCTCCATTATATTGTTAATTGTTGTGGCTGCAATTTGTGATTTAAAAATTCATCAAATGAATGTAAAAACAACTTTTTTGAATGGAGACCTAAATGAGGGAATTTACATGGACCAACCCGAGGGCTTTGTAGAGCCCCGACTAGAAAGCAAGGTGTGTAAGCTAACTAAATCTCTATATGGCTTAAAGCAAGCTCCTAAGCAATGACATAAAAAATTTGATTCCTGCATGATTGAGAATGGGTACAAAATAAATGAAAATGATAAGTGCATCTACTATAATCACGCGAAAATTTACATGTGATTATTAGTCTTTATGTAGATGATCTTTTGATATTTGGCTCTAATTTTCATATTATAAATGAGACGAAAAATATGCTGAATAGACATTTTGATATAAAAGATCTTGGTGAAGCTAATTTTATTTTGGGTAAAACAATCACTAAAACAATTGAAGGCATTTCTCTTGACCGGTCGCATTATATTGAGAAAATATAACTATCTTGATTGCAAGCATGTTGTTACTCTTTTTGATGCTAGTGTACATCTTTTTCCTGTTAAAGATGATAAGGAGGTGATGAATCAAAAGGAATATGCTAGCATGATTGGTAGCTTGCGATCTGCGACTGATTGTACTAGACCTGACATTACTTACGCTGTTGGAGTACTGAGCAGGTTTAATAGCAAGCCGAGTATTGAACATTGGCATGCTATGGAAAGAGTAGTGAGATATTTATCTGATACCAGAACTCATGGTTAGTTTTATAAAAAATATCCTGTACTTGAGGGGTACAGTGATGCCAATTGGAATACCTTGTCAGGTGATTCTCTCTCTACCACAGGTTTTATTTTTACCTTGGCAAGTGGTGTTGTATGCTGGAAGTCGAAAAAGCAAACAATTATTGCTAATTCTACTATGGAAGCTAAGCTTATAGCTTTGTCTTCAGCATGTGAGGAAGCAAATTGTTAAAAGATTTTTTGAATGAAATCCCTTGTTGGGAAGAGCCAATTCCTCCTGTATTAATTCGTTGTGATAGCATTGTTGCTATTGGTAGAGTAAAAAACCGTTACTACAACGGTAAATCCAGACCCATACGAGGAAAACACAGTACCGTGAGATCCTATTTGAGTAGTAGGAGCATAAATGTGGATTATGTTAAATCTTGTGATAATCTTGCAGATCCATTAACCAAGGCCTTGGCAAGTGAAAGGGTTTGGAATACATCGAGGGGGATGGGACTGAAGCCCATACATTCAAGAATCACGTATGAGGATACCTAACCCGGGGAACAACGATCCTATAACTGGGTTCAATGGGACAAACGAATCATATGGTGATCGTTAAAGGATGCACTATTTTATTTTATGTCCATTGCTATGATGTAAGTGCATTCATCATGTAATGATGGAGGGTTGAGTTTTTTAAACTCTTAATGAAAATCTGTAGCTTGTATGAGTGGGATGTCAAAATTACAAGAGCATCCTTGACAGATTTCACCTATGTGAGCGTGGAAGTGGGACCGCTTCCTATGAGATTCGGGCTTAATCTAAAAAACGCTTATGAAAACTGGGATAAGCACAAGGTCGTAACGTGCTGGCTATTAAAGCTTATGTTAACACCTGAGTTGTTATGTGTGGGCAACAACTCTTTATTTCCCCTAAGCAGTCATAGTTCAATGCTGAGCACACTACTAACTCTGGAGTAGAGGTTACTGTCTCAATAAGTGAAGGTTCAATGCAGAGCACACCTGTCATTATGCATAACGACTCTTCTTTGCCCAGTAATATATTTTTGGCACCTATATTTTACTTAATTTAATATCCAAATGAGTGGGGGATTGTCGTTACGTTTGCATATTAAATGAAGTATTTTAATAACGTAAATCATTGACGTTAAGCATTTTGTTAAAGTTTCAGTAGAATGTCAGAGTTTATGGTTTAGCTTAACTGATTAAGTAATTAATTCATGTTACTTCATTAATGAACCTAAATCGTATAGTTTGTTATTTCATTGCATTAAGTGTCAGGGGTTTAGAGAGGCTATAAAAAGCCTTCATGCATGCAACTTTGTTTGAATCAATGAAAAAGTAGAAGTAATAAAAATAACTTTCTACTTATTCTCTATAGCTATTTTGTGGGCAAAGAAAGGTGTATATTTGGTGGAGCTTGGGGCTCACACACTTATGCAGAGTGTGTAAGAGCTACACAACTTGAAAAGTTGGGCTGTTGTATCCTGGGGGAGAATAGCTAGTAGTCTGCTGCATCGGTTATTGGGAACTTACCCACCGCAGAGGCTATATCTCCTTAAAGAGAGCGAGATACCCGCGCCTCAGTTTTTCTGGTGATATGCTTATTAATTTATTTTATTGTCTGCGGTAATTACATCATCAAAAAGTACCCAAGTAGGCTTACAAAGTTGAACATATATCATAATCACGTGCTCTCTCGGTTGGGACTAACCTTGCTATTGATGCTTATCCCCATAATATTTGAAGACATTTTACATACACCAAAAGGGTTTACTTGGCCGCGGTTCTTATTGAGGTCATGTGTTTCACTCCGAACAATAAAGAGAAAATCACGAGTAAAAAAAGAATTAATTATGGCTTGGATCGTGTACCTATGGCCAATCTACGAAGGTTTTGTCAGACCAATTATCTCTTTTTCAGGAGATCTCACAAGTGTGTATATAGCACCTAAAAGACTTCAAACCTCAAATTTTAGGAAAAAGTAAATTCCTAATTCTCCAGCCTCGGCCATCGGTCTCTTGGAGTTATATAAATGTGACTTGGAGTAACATAAATGTGTCTGAATACTGTTTAACAACAGAAAAGACGAACGAATGCATGCATGCGTTTTCTTTTAAAGAAACCCTCCAACCAATGCAGGAAAATTGACCAATCTATGAGATAGAAACAACAAGAAAAGACCATGATGTTAACCCAATAGATTGACAAAATGGTCTTGCCTTGATCTTAGAAGTTTACTCCCACTTAAGGTCTTAGGATCGATTCTCCTTGCCAAAAAATTCTTGGGACCACTGGGAGTTATATATGGTTGTTATCTCTAGAGTCCTAGAATTAGTCAAGTTGCACACAAATTAGACAAACATCCGGTTATCAAAAAAAGAAAAGACCATGATGTTGTATTTACCCTGTAAGACCCGAAATCGGATCACCTATTGATTTACTATTACGGTGAATAAATTAATTATACCGATTAATTTAATTAAACCCTAATCTATGTGATTATGCAAGATAATAAACGCAAGAAATAAACAGCAAGCATAACACACAGATATACGTGGAAAAACCCTAAGGCGGGGAAAAAACCACAGGAGAGAAGAAAGCACTATACGCAAACGCGAAAACAAAGTTTCTTACAACCACGCTAAGAACTCCTTCATTATTGGCTAAGAATTTCTTTGCTGACTCCTCATGAACCGCTCTAATAGATGCTCCTTCGGATTCGACTCCTCAAATCCTTGATTTATGCAGGACTCCTCCTTTAAACCAATCTCCAATCGCCTTTGAACTCCATCAAAGAACTCCAAGTGGTGTAGATGATGAATAAACCAACTCGAGAGAGATTATGCGAGTGTATGGATCCAATACTTCATCCAATCTCTCAAGAAAATAACCCACAAGTGTTTTTTCTTGCTCTCACAAACGTTTCTCTCTCTATTCACGTTGTAGCTGCTAGGGGTTAATTTTTTGAACCCTAATGAGGTTGTATTTATAGACAAATGAAATAAAACGCCACTATTGCTCGACCAACTCGCTCGAGCAGAACCAATCCAACTGCTGACGCTCAACTACTCGCTCAAGCAAACCTGTTGCTTCTTGATTGGGCGAATTACACATCTCCGAATATTTTGTTTCCTTAAACAAAATGATCATCTCCAATTACATTGTTTCCTTATTCTTAATTTCCTTTCCCCCAAGATTCTTGCTTTTCCCAAACACAATAAGTCCATAATTCTTTCCGAGTAAAATCTTCACAATCTTCTTAATCTTCTCAATCTTCCTTAGAGATAAAATCTTCCCATAATGCTTCTGATCTTTGACTTCACACCAATCAATCAACTAACTACCATATACATAGGATTTCAATTACATGGAAACGTCACGGAATTAGCCAATCACAAATAAGGAACTTACATACCCATTAAAAATTTAAAATGAAACTAAAAGAACCAAAGTACGAGGCAATGTTTTCTTAGGCCCCACCAAACCAAATCCTTTTTTTTTTATCCGCAAAATTATACTCCATATTAATATTTTGGAGAAAATATAAAAATTAAAAAGACAAGGACACACAGCAAAAAGTAGCCCAAGACTTAGAAAGGAAGGCAAGACGTCAAAAAAAAAAAAAAACGAGGACCAAACGAAAAGCAACAAACACCAAACCTCGAAAACTGAACACCTCCAAACTCTAAACCCAACCAGGAAAAACAAACACCTAAACACCTCCAAACCTCTGAAACCAAACAAGAAAAAATGCCAAATACTCCCGAGAGAACCAAACCAAAGCAAAGCAACATATGACCTCGCAACAGACCAACACCGAAACCCGTGCTAAAAAAGATCTGAATCAAAGAGCAAACCTCGAAGACAAGAAGCTATAACACCAAAACAGATGCAACACCAACCACAAAATAGCAAAAAACCCAATCTCTAAACCAAACAAAACCAGAGAGCAAGATGCTGAGATAAACTAGCTAGACTAAAACATATCCTTATTATTGAGAAAAACGTGGGTGCAAATAGGGCACCATGTGGCATCTTACATGGTACCCGCTCGCTCATGCGGTAGAGTGGAAGCAAAAAAAAAAATACAATAATATTGACCATCACTAAGGATAGACTTTCTTTGTGCAAAAATAAACAAGGGGGACGAGGGCCAGGAAGGACCACCCTCATCAAAGCGGCTAAAGACTGCCAAGTCCCACCGTTCCAGCTAGATGGCTTCCCGAGGGGGACCACGGTCGCCGAAGGCGTGTTCCCAGCGACGAGGGGGCACTGCCCTTGGCCCTTAGGCCGGACCCCCTCCCCTCGGCCGGATCCTCTCCCCTCGGCTGGCCATCCCCTTGGGAAGCGTTCCAGGACAAGTTTCACAGGTCCGGGCACCCCTGGAAGACTCGGCTGAGGTCCCCTCGGGTGCCGTGGTCGGCCTCGGGGCGCTGTTCCCGAATGCTCCCGACTGAGTCGATTGACCTTGGTCCCGGGAGAGGGGTCGCATCAGATGTCAGAAGGGGCTCGATCGAGGCATCCCTGACAGTCTGAGTGGCCTATCAATGGTCTCAACCACCCCGCTCACATCGCATTAATGGAAAGCCACTAACCCCACAGGCTACGCCTACAGGGGGACTCGACTGATGGGAATATCAGTGACGGCGACAGGTGACAACTCCGGGAAGGCAGCCGCCGAGGCGCCGCTTGAGGGACATACGTCAATCCATGCATTTAATGCCTTGGAAAGGACAGAGCGCGTGGAGCCCCTGAGGGCGTGGGGGACACGCGCCCCTCACCTATAAATAAGACCCTCCACATCTTGATTAAGGGTTGGATCTCTCTCTCTCTCTCTCTACAAAAGCTCTCAACTGCACTTTCTCTCTCTAAGTTCTCCACCATATTCCTCCCTCAGTCACTGACTTAACCATCGGAGTGCCTTCCCGGGCCACCACCGTCCGGGCTAGGCACTAACGTGGTTGCTCCCTTGTGCAGGTTCTCCTCAGGCGCGAACCAGCAGCTCCAGCCTCCTTCTCCGGCGTACCCTTTGGACCTCAACGAGGTCTAGGTCTACCCCTCCGTTCGACACCAGCAACCCGAAAGAGGTCATTCCGGTGAAGCGCCCCCCACACTGCTATTAGATACTCTTTCAGGCACTCCAAAAACATGGCTTCAATTTTGTGGACATGTATGTAATTTAGTCCCCAACTTAAAAAATGAAAAAAACATTCTTTCGTCAATTGGAATTCTAAAATTTTAGCTTGGAATTTTCTTTTTTCCTTTCTTTAAAATGCAGCTCAAACAATATCCATCTCCAAAAAAAATGGGGCAACTGGAGCCGGTTACCACCAGATCACCGATTATAAAAGTACAACCGCTAACATAAATTGGGCATAAGTTAGGTAAAAGTAAAAGTAAAACCACCACCTCAACAATTTTAAAAAATACTGCCGCTGCCACAAATTGGGGACAAGTAGCAGCGGTCTCCAGTCAAAGATGAAACTGGGGAATAATTAGGCATTTAGAAAAGGAAAAATACGTATAAGGATGGTATAATGGGAAATTGACATTTTATAATTTCCTTATTTTTTCAGGTGACAAGCATATTCGATTTTTTTCCAAGCTATGAAACTTCAACTCTTGACCACCTGGTTATTCTATATATGAGATGATTGTCACAGCTTAAATCACTATTCAGTTTTTTCAAGTAATGAAAATGACATTTGTCATTAAGTAAAAACTTATTATTTCGGTGGAATCTTAAAGCAGGTGGTGAAACACTTTGCTTTAGGCTCCCAACCTTATCAAAGCAAATGAAAAAGCCTCCATTTTAACTATACAAAATTCTGTAGATACCACCTTTTTTGACTGCCTTTTTATTGTATGATGATAGTTTGGGGTAGTTGGCACTTGGCAGTACCCCGGCTTGTATTGTGCATCTTTATTTTTGGTGTAAATAGAGGGTGATGTTTGTTTAAAAAATAAAAAAGGAACTATACAAAATTCCCACAGAGCCTATGAATTCAAAGTCAACTACTCTGTGTGTGTTTTCCATATTAGAAAAGAACGCCCATTTTCTCGCTTCATTGACGAACGAAAACAACTTCTTATAAACTAAAAGGGTTATTGCAATGATTAATCGACTTGTCTGGACACCACTTAGCATCTAGGGTCGGTCCTATGGCAAGGCACAAGAGGCCAGGGCATTGGGACCTCGAATTTTTGGGTCAAAAAAGGGGCCCATTTTATAGATAGTTATAAATATATGTTTTCTCATATCCCTGTTAGAGAAGCTCAGATGTGGCTATTAGCCTGGTTGCACCCCTTGACTTCCAAGGAAGACTTTGAACTCCCTTTAGTTGTTAAACAAATAACTCCTCTCTAACCTGCACTGATGTATACCGTCAGGGTAAAAACAGAATTAAAAAAGGGAAGCTCTTATTGGTTCAACAGTAAGATGAATGTAGTCCACACGTGCATGAGTCCGAAACATGTTATAACACTTTCTTCTTAAGTGTTTATTTATAAAAAAAAAATATTTACATTGTAAGAATTTGAAGCTACCATGTATTGAAACTCGGTCAAAGACAACCCAAGAGACTGACATGCCACTAGAACCAAAGAATGTTCAATATTTTACACGGACTGAAAGTAACTATGTACACAAATTATTCAATTATTGTTGTTTAATTGTAAAAATACGTAGGGACCCACTTGACGATTCGGATTAGGGCCTCCAAATACCTTGGGCCGGTCTTGTTACCACCCCACGGTTGCAGGGTCGATTCTACTCATCAATGATTTGTCATTGGAGCTACTTCACCTCACACAAACACATAGAAATTACGGCTGTGAGAGGAGCTAGAGAAATTAGTATGGTCGATCGGGATATTCTTTATTACCCAAACAAAAATAAACTCTCATCTAGCCACAAAATACATAAAACTCTTATTGTCCAATGCCCCTAATGAGGGCAAAATATAAGTTGGTGAGTTGTGAAATTAGTTTACCCTAGTTTGGCCTGGTCAACTTGAAAAGTAAAAGGTAAAAATTGACATAATCCTGTTCAAGGTTTTCTGCCGTTAAAGGCTTCTTTTTACAAGTATAGCTAGTCTTTGAATGAAGACTACTTGACAGTAATTTAGTGGAATTTTGCAATCTGCCCCGTATTTAATACTCCAGTATAGACTTTCTTTTTCTTACAAAGATTATGCGGGCCTTGACATTTGGGGGGCCTTAAGCTAAAATATCAATGAGGCCCTGTATGAATTTTTGCGAACAAAACACAAACTAAATAAATCACATTTTTAAAGACAAATACAAGTACTCATTAATCAAAAAATTGTAAAACAATACTGAAATTACAAGAATTCAAAAGAATCGCTTAGATATCACTTATCCTCTACCCTGAAAAAAAATAACCGAACATTACCGAATTTTAAAAGGATAACTTTAGTGTCACACAATCGATCTAATTCATATACTCATGTTTTTATCAATAAGATGCATAATCCGTATATTTAACGTTTCTTAGGACGTAGTTCAGCGAAGGTAAGACTTAATCGATTTCATCTTAATTTAAAAAGATCCTTTATGAGAAAATAATTTTAACGAAAATTGTCAACTATGTATTTTTTTCGAACTTTTATAAAGGATACAAAAATAAAATGGGCAATTTTTTGGGCCAGCTTGCAGTACTTGCTGAAATTTTTGGTTATGACTGCAAAACATGCATTAGGGGGCAAGAAAATAGACTTTCACACTGTCCTATCACTTTGGTTGATAATTAGATGGAGAAATTAACTGAACCACTCAATGAATTTGCTTCTTATTGGAAGTAAGTGCAACTAAAATCTAATCATACCTCACCTCTCGCGACGTCTGTAATACTTTTGTCCCGTGTCCCATGGGTTCATACGAAGTTTCTTTACCCAGAATAATTACTACTTATTTGCACGGCAACTTACTAAGAGGTGTTCTGCTAAGGGCGTTTTTAGAATAAACTGACTTTTCACAATTTTTTTACGTATTGTAAGAGAATGATCTGTCTTGATTTAAAAATAAAAAAAACTGTTTTTTGTTTGTGGAACACCCCCAATCTCACAAAAATAAAATGTCACAATATCATAGAGGATGTGATCCTGGATTCTCAGTCTAACCGCTCACTTGCGGGGAGCCCAATTAACTCCAAAAGAATGATAGAACCTAGAGTTTTTAAACCTGAGATCTCAGAAAAAAGATAACCCCTAGGGTTCATTTGTTTGATCAAAGATAAAAGAATGAAATATAGATTCTCGGAGATATAAGTGGAATATGGAATTCCTTGAGATATTGCTCAGGATATAAATTAATGGAGAAAATTCATATCCGGTGTTTATATTTAACGGGATATAAACATTGGAAAAAAAGGTTTTTGTTATAGCACATAGGCAATAGGGAAATCCCATCCAAATTAAGGGCAACAAACACCGGATTTTGAATCTCACTCCATTTCACCTCATATTCCACTCTTCAAATATCCTACATAATAAACAAGGCCCCAAGTTTCAGGTCTTAATCCACCATGGCATGATATATTGGTCATGATATATTGGTCATGTAGTTTGTGTCAATATATTTAGAGTATATTTTTTATTTTCCATTTTCGTTTTATGCTTACAATAAATTTCACTAAAAACTTATCCAATTCAATGATTGGAGCGGGACTCTTTTGTGGATTTATGACCATACTCACCATAGCTCTGCACTGCTATCTCTTCGTTGGCCCTAGCTTCTTGACAAAAGACAACCGGAGACGGGTAGCACACTTCCCGCATCCCACGCAGGAAGAACAACCTCAAAAACAAAATGACACCAGCAACTGAACTCGTGAAGTCCCGATCACAGTGATTCTTACGTAATAAAAAAAAAAATGGTGTAAAATGCTAGGTTTGATATCACAGGGCCACGTAATAATGTTTGGTTGTGATTGCAGATAATGAAAAGACAAGGTTTGGTCAATAGAGGACAAAAAAGATTGACGTTCTCCCTCTCTTAACACTTTGCTTAAGAAAAGATGGAGAAATTAGCTGAACTACTTGATGAATTCCCTTCTGATTTGGCAAGTACAATTCCCAATTAAATGAATCAATACCAACTGTTCCGACTTCAAAAAAGTGGACAAGGGGCCAAACAAAAATTTTAGCCACCTAAGACGAGTGGTAGCGTATTGATAGGCACCGTGTATTTCTATGCATTTGATAGCCATTCAAACATTACTAATTACAAATAAAAATATAGACTTTCGCCAAACAAAAAAAATTTACCCGCAAGTGAAAAATAATCACCAATCGTGTGCTAAGTGACATTATATAACAAACATGTTTGTTATAGTCAATTTCAATCTCCCAATTTAAGGATTATCATTCCTAATTAACTATTTAAAAAAATCATTTTTTTACCAGATTAATTCATAAAAATGAAAATAATAATGTTTTTCAACTCAAATGAATGCTACACAAAAAGTCAAGAATTACCCCAGTATCCTAGTTTCACGTACTTGTGTTGCTTGTTTAATAGGGTCAAAAAAATTCTCGTCTATTTCATCACTATGTAAATCATTTTGAGTTAGATTTTGAAATTCAATGGGGCCAATTGACCCATAAATTAACATGCAATCATGTGGAGCCGCCACACGTGGCGGCTCCACATGGTTTTAGACTTTAGTCCCCCTCAATTGGCATGAATTAGTCTTTTTTAACCGAGTCTTTTTTGTTCCTTTCTCTTAATTTCTAATAGATTTGGTAAAAATATTTTGGAAAAGTCTTTCGTCTTAGCGAGAAGAATCTGAAAAGTACAAAACTATAAACCAAAGTCGAAATTCGTAAAAAAAACAGACTTTTAGTTTCTTTAGCGTCTTTTTATTTGGACTTTTGCAACTTTGGTCTATATTTTTACACTTTTCTAATACCCCTAGTCAAGTCGAACGATGTGGTATAAAAATTTATTCAAAAAGCTAAAAACGGTATCTAAAAGTTAAATACTACCCTTTTTCTTTACGAAAACTTAATTTAATCCGAACGCAGTCTTTGATACTCATTAAAATAAATTCAGAGTGAATTGATCTGTTCCACTCTTCAACCACTCTTGTATAATTTACCAAAAGCTTCATTAATTTCAATTTCACACTAACCCTGTCTTTATCTCGACTCATTTGAATTTCTGGGTGAGGATCAAGTCTACCCAATGCACATTTGATCCTACTTAATTTCATGGTTCCAACTGCCCCGATTAGATGTGGAATTGTCTGTACTAGGAAAGTTACAATCATTGGTGGGAAAAATCATGGATGTTAAGTTTCATTGTCCATTTGTGTGAATTATTCTTCATTGATATATACATGTGATTAGTTAAGAGGTACCAATCCCACCTACTAGCATGAGGCTCAAATAAAGTTAAGACAAAGTCCATGGGAGTATTTTTTTTATTAGCAACATAGGAATCTCACTACGTCAAATATGGCTATTTGTTGTTAAAGGCATGAAAATCGCAGGTAATAATTTTAGCAGCAGTTCCTATGCAGTAATACATTTGTTAAAAGCGTGAAAACTGCTGGCAATACTTTTATTTGTGGTTCATGCGGTGGTGATACAAATGTGACCTATACAGTTGTCATGAACAATAAAATGCTATAGCGGCGGTAATTTTCAGTTGGTAAAAACTACATACTATTAGCAGCGGTTTAGAAAATGCCAGTAAAAGATTATTTGAAAAAAAAAAAATGCTAGCCCCGGGTTTCGAACCCCTACTTCTCCAAATAGTACCCAAAGCCTTAACCACTATGTTACATAAACATTTGGTTTGAGTTGCCAATCTAAACCGAACCTTATGTCCCAATTACTTGGGATTGCTACATGAATCTTTTTTCTCCAATGAGCTCTGTCAAGGGTTACTTATCCACTCAAACCCATTATAGTCAATATCTTTGTGAATAACCGTATCTAAAGTCAATTTGGGCCTTCCCATCACCCTAGCGTTACTACCCAATGCTATCATATCCGCTCTCTTAGCTAATGCATCTACAAGTCTATGGTAGACATATCAAACCACCTTAGCTTATTTTAGCTCAACTTCTCCTCTATATAGATGCTACACCTATCATCTCATGAACTGTTTCATTTCTAATCCTATCTCGTCTAGTCTTACCACACATCCACCTCAACATTCTCATTTCTGCTACACTATCTTGCTCACTTGTTATTTCTTAACAGGCCAACAATTTGTCCCGTAAAACATCGCTAGTCTTATGACAGTTCTATGGAATTTTCCTTTCAATTTTGTGGGTGCCCTCTTCTCACATAATACATCAATAGTGCTTCTCCATTTGAACCACCCCATGTGGATCATATGGGTCACTTCATCTGCAATCTCTCCATCTTTACTCATAATTGAGCCTAAATACCTAAAGTGGTCACTCCTTAGAATCTCCTGGTCTTAGATCATCACTTTTTCTTCACGCGCATTGCTGGTACTACTAAACTTGCACACCATATACGCGGTTTACCCCTACTTATCCGAAAACCGTTTGACTCTAATGCTTCCTTCCAAATTTCTAATCTAGTATTAGCACCTCTAGTAGTTTCATCTACGAGGACAATACCATCTGTAAACATCATACACCAATAATATAAACACTTGCTTTTAGTTAATGAAAATAAATAGGTTCATTTGGTATTCTTCAATTATTACTTGTGGTTTTCTATGAAAGCATCTGAACAAAGGCAAACATCTTAATTATGTTGGCAACCAAGAACTCTGAAAATCATATCATATGCCACCTCGAGCCTAAATTGCAAAACATGAGGCAAATGGGTCAGGCCGGTTTAATTCGGAGATCGAGACGGGTGTACTTGTGGAGTGAGTCCATAGAATCAAATAGGAGTACGGGTACTATATCAAAAGGTGGAGTTAGGTTTCACAAGAGCTTGTGGGTAATTCTTAATTGGTTATCTTTTGTAAACCTTTTGATTTATGGAAATACATAAGTAGGATTATGCCGTAGTTTTATGCTTAGGGTGTTAGAATCTCATAACTTTCAATGTAAATATCTTTGTCTTGTCTCTTTAATTCAATTGCTTGAGTGATTATGATTCTCATAATTAGACTTAATTTTAAGTTGGTAGTCCCTTTTTTTTTTTTTGATAATCGGATGTACGGACTAGCTTACATGTATCTCGACTAATTCCGGGCCCCTAAAGGTAACAACGACCGAGCATAACCCCCAGTGGCTCCAAGAGATTGCTGGCAATGGGAATTGAACCTGAGACTTTAGGTGAGTGTAAACTCCCAAATCCCAAGGTAAGACCACTTTGCAACCCATTGGGGTTTTAATTGGTAGTCCTATTCACCCCTCTAGAACTCTTTAGTGCTTTGCGATATTTTCAATATCCATATCTCAAATTTCATGACCAATTCCTGAGAAAGAACAAATCTTTGTTTTAAACTGGAAAGTGGTTATTGAAAGTTTTACAAGTGGTACATACTATATATATGTGATGTAACAGTTTAGACTATCGCAAGACTAATGTAACAGTGTATACAGTACGCAGTTGTAAGGATGATAATTAATGACATAATTAATTATATCAGTCACTTTTCAGACCCTTAATTGTGGGACTGCAAAAGGGAATTGGTGAATTGAGCAATTCAATGATTTAAAGTTGGTTGTGGGTCGTTGATAAGAAGACTGCAAATTACCAATTATGTAGTGGATTAGATTTAGATGGAGACAATTTGAAGAGAATATAAAATGGATAACCCTGTTCGATTTCAAACAGTTTTCCACACTTAGAGACAGTTTTTAGATATTAAATTCATAGACCAAAGAAAAGAAGGTACTAAGATTTTTTTTATAGAGAAGTAATGATATATACAATACACACACTCCTCTTTAAAAGTGTGTACTCTTTCAATCGGCTTGAATTCATAACATTTTTGCGAAAATTAATCAGATTTTTCTTGTACTCTTTGAATAGCCTTGAATTCATAATATTTTTGCGAAAATTAATCACATTTTTCTTGTACTCTTTGAATCGCCTTGAATTCATAACATTTTTACGAGAATCAGTCAAATTTTTTTTCAAATTATTATATAACATAAAGGCAATAACTTGAAACATAGAAACACTATGAATTTCTATGGAAATGTAATGAATTTTTTTAGAACAATTAAAAAAGCAATAATAATGCGATGAACTTTTACGCAAAACATTGTGAACTGCAGGTGATTCAAAGGGTGCACATTGTACAAATATGGTTACGTATTGTAGCACTTCCCCAAATTTTATTCCATTTCCTTTCCCTGAAAATGAATATGTTCCCTAAACTTTTATTTCTTCAATGCCTAAGTTCTTCAACAAATTGATCAACATCCAAAGCCTTATAAGACAAACTATCAAGGTGTGGGAAAATTATTACTTGCTTCTAGAGCACTGCCTCGTGAGGCCCAGGAGGCTTTTTCCAGCACACATGTGGCGGTGATCCAAGCACACAGAATAATCACTCCCAGTTGTGGTTATCCCGCTAACTTTGAAGACTATAATCAGCTACATAAACTCTTCATCAATGTAACGATATAGCTTAATTATTATATCATCTAGGTTTGAAATTAATGAACATTTGCCCAAAAAAATAAGCATTTGAGTGACACAAAGTCTTTGTTTCAGTTACCATTACAATAGAGGTAATATTGTATCGCAAGATTTATAGGTGTACCTAACCACGAAACTTCGTGCCGCCAAAACTTGTGCCTTAGGTTTCTGCCAAAACTTTTCCCTTAGGTTTTTTAGGGTACCATATATAGTGTACATTAGGTAGGGTCTCCTTTTCTAGTGTGCATGGGTGAATCATTTGGCTTTTCCATGGGTCACCTCATCAACTCTCAAAGTCATCTACTCTTGTGTCTTAGGTTTAATTCTCAAAGTCATCGACTCTTGGGCCACCTCATCTCACGTGCTTGCATGAAAATGAATTTGAGAATGGCCTAAGAGATTAGTCTGCGATGCGCACATGCTGGTCTGGAACACCCTGCATTACCATAAAAAAAACACACACGCATACATTAGCCGGTAAAAATTTTATACAATTAATTAGAATTATGAATATGATTTTTAATATTGAGCTAAGAGATCTCTCAACTGCAAGAAAATTCTCTCATGTTTATGTAACTCTTCAAAATTTGTTTATTGCAACCAAAATTTCCACTTGCTCATTACAAGCTTGCTTGCTTTTTGAATCTTTGGACAATTGGGGAGTTTGGCAAATGGCAAGAAGGGACTGTGTGTGATTTTCGGTAAGCCTTATCCAATATGCTAGTGGGGTGTTTGGTGTGAGAATATACTACACTAAAAGTTGAAGTAACTTTGCTGCTAAAAGTAAATTTGTCTTTAAAGTTACTTGGCGTTTAAATTTCATCCCAAAAGCACGCTACACTCAGCTTCTTTATAATAAGACTTTTAAGTTGATTCTATATCCCATCTTGTTGTATTTTCTTTTGGTGGAGCTTGGTTGACTTCGTGCCATCCATCCTCCCTTCAGGGCTCATATGGCATATGATTGTCGAGAGCGTTGGATGCCAACTTAGTTTAGGGATGCTTCTTTCTCGTTGTGCTGCCTTTGTTTTTGCTCCATCTAATCTCTTTTACCTCTAAATTTGATTAATAAAACTTCTCTTTGTTGTTAAAAAAATTAAAAAACGAGTACAACGAGCCGAGTGGTTGATTGTTTATGATTTGAAACCTTAACAGAAGGGCTAAAAGATACATAGACGTTGCTGGTTTATGATTCGAACCGATCTAAACGAGCTTTTCGAGTCAAACATTAATCATTTCAAATAAGTTGAGTTTTTCATACATCATGAATCGTACAAGCAGAATAGTACTAATTTGTTAGAGTTAGTTTCGAAAGGTCAACAAAAACGGAAACATTCACACAACATTCGTTATTTTCTTTCTTCCATGTGGGCAATTCTTGGAATTCGCGTTTTATCCGAAAAACCTTTGAATTGTCACAACACATTTTGTCTAAACGTTTGTTTCATCACAAAAACGGCTCGAAAAATGCAAAAACGTGAGGTAGAGCTGTTGGCTTTTGTTTTTTTGGCTGCTTTTTAGGAGGAAGGAGTGTGGTTGGGGTATTTTCGGTTGGCCTCTTGCCAACCTTGTCTTTTGCGTCGTGCGAGACATATAACTGGCGGAGAGTCTGGAAGCCATTTGTTGGGATGCTACTCCTTGTTTTTCTTCTTCTCTTTTTTTGCAAGGAATTATAGAAATTTTATTAACTCGATGCAAAGATACAACGAGATAAATTAACAGATGACGGCGAAAGTAATAAGGCAAACGAGGTATGCCCAAAATAATGGGAACACACTGCCTCACAGCCCTCTCTACTGCTAAGCCTACAACCAATGTTTTCATTTTTTATCAGCAAGCCTACAACCAATGTTGACAAGATGCCAACGGATCAAAACACCAGAAACACCGGTAGTAGAAATCGAAACATCAAAAACCCGAAATACCAAACAAACACCTCCACAGCAAGAGAAGGACACCAACCTTATCAACCAAAAAAACGAAATAAGAATCCAACACTCACGAGACATTGTCCACAATCAATCTTCAAGCATTCCTGTTCATTGCCAAAAAAAAACTGAACACCAATAGACTTCCCTTTAATCTCCTTGTTGCAATGCCATCCTGTTCAGGAAAGGCTACAATACACTCCCTATTTGGGTGTGTATCATATGCACTCCTAAAAATGTTACGAATCGATTACCTTTCATGAATAAAAAGTTATGAGTTTTATAAAAATAAAAATAAAAAAGTTCCGAAAACGCAAAAATGTTACGAATCATATAGAAAATATTATGAATCAAATTGTTGAAAAGTTACGAAATACTAAAAAAAATTACGATTGGCCATTAGGTGGCACAATATAGGCCACACAATAAGTGCATATGGTATACACATTTAATAAGTGTGTATTACTGTCATTCCCGATTCTCATATCCTTATAATATCTGTAATGTTTTTCTGAGTTCAATAAAAATACTCCATATCTTTTCGCTGTTCAAAGAATAAGCGTCAATAAGAAGCTAAAACAAATCATTATCACACGTCTATTGTTGGTTGAGAAACATGCAATCAACAAGACAACAAAGTCATAGTTTGTCTAAAGATCGATATAGAAATAGACTGAGGGGGTGTTCCACTAACAAAAAACTGTTTTTTCAAACACAGAGATATGTCATTCTCTCATAACACATCACATAAAAAACCGTGAAAAATCATTTTTTTTAAAAAAACTGGGTTACTGGAACACCCCCTGACTTTGCAATTTTATATCCGTTGTGACTCGTGAGTAAAAACGAAGGCTTATAGTAGATGACAGAGACATAACTGATACAAAATGACAGCGTGCGAAATTTTAGTCTTGCGGTGAGCAAGAAAGTCATCAAAGTTGCAGTAACTTTGCTTGTAAAAGTAAATTTATCTTTAAGTTACTTATCGTTTAAATTTATCTTTAACGTTACTTATCTTTAAAGTAAATTTATCTTCAAAGTTTATTGGGTTAGGCTCGCCTCTTGGATTGCTTCTGATGCTATTCTAGATAACTTACCTCGCTGACCTGTTGTGCTGCTTAGGATTCCGAGCTTATCTGTTTTGGGTGTTGCTCTGTCAGACATGTAATTGGGATTTTATTTCCCATCTCTGCTGTGCATGTTACTGGGATTCTGGTTAGGTTTGGCTAAATAAGTTAAGCTTAATTTTTTTTCGTCTTTATTTGATTTTTCTTTTGCGTTTGTTAGTTTTGCATCGATTTTTTGAGTATTATTGGTTCGTCTTGATGAGAGGAATCTAAAAAGATAAGAGATTATGATTAGAACCCTTATTTTTTTGAATAAAATCGAAAAAAATGTAAAAAAGTGACTTTTTAGCTTATTTTTGTTTTTATTCAAAAAAATTTAAGCTTCAGTCATAATTTTTTACTCTTTTGATTCCTCTCGCCGAGATGAACCAATAATACACAAAAAATTGATGAAAAACTAAAAAGCGTGAAAAAAAATCAAATAAAGACGAAAAAATAAGTCAGCCAACTTATCAAGAAAGGCTACAATACACACTCCCTATTTGAGTGTGTATCATATGCACCCCTAAAAATGTTACGAATCGATTACCTCTCATGAATAAAAAGTTACGACTTTTATAAAATAAAAATAAAAAAGTTCCAAAAACGCAAAAATGTTACGAATCATATAGAACATATTATGAATCAAATTGCTAAAAAGTTATGAAACACTAAAAAATAATACGATTGGCCATTAAGTGACACAATATGGGCCACACAATAAGTGTATATGGTATACACATTTAATAAGTGTATATTACTGTCATTCCCAATTCTTAGATCCTTTTAATATCTGTTATCTTTTTCTTAGTTCAATAAAAATACTCCATCTCTTTTCGCTGTTCAAAGAATAAACGTCAATAAGAATCTAAAACAAATCATTATCACACGTCTATTGTTTGTTGAGAAGCATTCAATCAACAAGACAACAACGTCAAATTTTGTCGATGCAGAAATAGACTGACTTTGCAATTTTATATCCGTCGTGACTCGTGGGGAAAAATACAAAATGCCCCCATACTTTACACTCAATTACGTATCGCATCCCAAATTTTGACTTTTTTCAATTTACCTCCCAAACTTAAACTCCGTTATTCAAAATGACTCCTTCCGTCCCAATCCGTTACCTCACTAACGGAAAATGATGAGGTGGCAGTTAACAAAGAGTAAAAACTGTTAGTGGGAACATAATGCCCCAAAACGACGTAGTTTTGGGGTGGTCCAAAAAAAAAAAACTAAAAAGCACCTAAATCTCTCTCTCTCTCTCTCTCCACCACGGAATTGGGGGCCCTGTAGTGAGTGAGCTCACTACATGCGTGTAGTGAGCTCTCTCGGTCGTCCGATCCGAGATCCACGGTCCGGATAAATTGGAGTTAAAGTAAATGGAAAAGTGCTTTTTAAAGTGTAAGACGATCCGGACCGTTGATCTCGGACCGGACGGCCGAGCTCACTCACTACACGCATGTAATGAGCTCACTCACTACAAGGCCCCCGGATCCCCCAACCACATCTTCCTCTCTAAACCCAAATCAGATTAGGTCAAAATCACAGACCCAATTTTTTATCTAAAATTTTTTTTTTTTTAAAAAACAACTCAATTTTTTTTCAGAAATAATTATTTATCTAAAAAAATTAATTTTTTAAAATTGTTTTCAAAAAAATAAATACATCTAAAAAATTATTTCGGAAACAATATTTTTCAAAAAAATTTTATTTAAAAAAATTATTTTGGAAATAGTACTTTTAAGAATCTTTATTTTTATTAATTTTTTTTTTCAAGATTTTTTTTCCAAAATTTAAAAAAAAAAACTGATTGTGATTGTTCTAAAAAGTATTTTCAAGTAAATATTTTTTAAAATAGTTTTTGTTTCTCCAAAATTGATTTCAAAATTTTTTTTTTCAAAAGTGGTTCTTGAAAAAAATATTTTTCTTGTTTAAAAAAAAAACTACGAAAGACTGTTTTTGATATAAAAAAAAATATCCCATAAATAATCCCACTCGAATCAAATATGGGATTGGGTAGATTATGGATGAAATTAATACCAGAACAAATAGTCGAGGACTATCAATCTCAGAATTATTAGTCCTATGTATTTTAATCCCAGAATAATTTTTGGGATAATTTTTTTTATTGGATAATTTTTTTTATGGGACGGGAGTCCTGGACTATTTGTCCTGAGATTGGTAGTCCTGCATTATTTGAAAAAAATAACCACTTTTTAAAAAAAAAATTGAAAACAATTTTGGAGAAACAAAAACTAGTTTGAAAAACATTTACTTGAAAATACTTTTTAGAACAATCACAATCAGTTTTTTTTTTTAAAAAAAAAACATTTTTGGAAAATAATTCTTGAAAACAATTCTTTTTAATAAAAAAATAAAGATTCTTAAAAAAATACTATTTCCAAAATAATTTTTTTAAATAAAGTTTTTTTGAAATATATTATTTCCGAAATAATTTTTTAGATGTATTTATTTTTTTGAAAACAATTTGAAAAAATTAATTTTTTTTAGATGTGGTTGGGAGAGAGAGAGAGAGAGAGAGATTTTAGGTGTATTTTAGTTTTTTTTTTTTGGACCACCCCAAAACTACGTCGTTTTGGGGCATTGTGCTCCCACTAACGGTTTTTACTCTTTGTTAACTGCCACCTCATCATTTTCCGTTAGTGAGGTAACGGATTGGGACGGAAGGAGCCATTTTGAATAACGGAGTTTAAGTTTGAAAGGTAAATTGAAAAAAGTCGAAGTTTGGAATGCGATACGTAATTGAGTATAAAGTATGGGGGGCATTTTGTATTTTTCCCTGACTCGTGAGTAAAAACCAAGGCTGATAGTAGATGACAGCTAACTGTCACAAAATGACAGCCCGCCAAATTTTAGTCTTCTGGTGAGCAAGAAAGTCATCAAACCACGAATCCAATCCGAAACAATCTAAGAGGGTGTTTGGCCCCCTCTTTTTCTACTTTTCACATTCTATTTTTCTCATTTTGGGTGTTTGGATGACAACCCCCAAAACACATTCTTTCATAACTCATTTTCCATTTTGCAAATTCTAAGCCAAAAGTCAAAAAGAGCTTTGGAGCTCTTTTTTGATTTCTACTTCTCATTTTCCCTCTCCAAACACATTCTGCACATTTCTCCCAAACACTCCTCCCACATCCAAAACTCATTCTGACCAAAAGCCAAAAAATCAAAAAAACCAAAAAGTCAAAAATCAAAAGCTAAAAAGTAGGCTCCCAAACACCCCCTAAATCGGTCAGTTTCATTCGATTTCCTAAGAGAGGGTAGATTTGCTGATTAATGCTTATGGTTATTGTTCTAAACTGATTTAATTAAATTGCGCGGAGTTTTATCTATAGCGTTCAATTGATATTTTATTTCTTTTGGGAGCGTACTAGATCGATAATAATAGACTCAATCATAAATATACTTTCATCCTATCAATTACTAATATATATTTTCTTAGTGACTTCCATTGAGTGTAGTCAGTGGTGGACGTAGGATTGTAGCTGCGGGGAGGCCACTCCATAGAAAATATACAGAAAAATTGAAAATGTACTAAAAATACACTAAAAAAATTGAAAATATGTCGAAAATTGGTGGGAGTGCGGGGGCCGAACACCCCCTCCGCACCCCCCCAGGTCCACCCCTGAGTGTAGTGACTTTTAATGATTTTAAAAAAGTTGGTTTAAAGTAATTTTTGTTTTGATTTTGTTATGCAAATTTTTGTTTCTTATGATGCTTTAATTTGTAAACATATTGTTTCAACTTGAAGTAAATTTTAGTTCAAAAACAGAACCAAGCAGTAGCCTAATCGAGTTCGGTTCCATGTATTTTGCGGATTGGTTTGTTTCTCGGAATACAATCCGTAAGAGTTGGTTTTATGTTTTGTACCACAAAACCAAACCAATTCGGTCCCTGCTCATTCATAGTAGAAGGAAATGCAAAATCTCCAATCGATAAGAGTTTTTTTTGTTGGGGATAAGTGCAGAACTTATTAAGCTCAACCAAGAATGAACCATAGTTTAGGGATTATCCTCTGATACAGTGCCACAACAAAGACAAACAAAACAACCGACAAACCTAGGCAAAGCAAAAACACAAACTATACAGAAATAAAAATCCTCTGAACAAGCCCCAACTAAAGCAAAGAGCTTTGTTCTTCAATGAGGGCTTCAAATTTCTTCTGGAGCTGAGGAAGTCTATGATCTCAGTGCAAATACGATTGGACACTTGCTCTGACCCAGTAAACACACCTTGGAAGATTTTTGAATTTCTTTCCCTCCACAAACCATACACTGCAGCAGTAAAAGATACTCTAAGGCCAATACACCGAAGTCCTTTGCCCTTAACATTAAGTGAGAACCACTCCAAGACAGCCGCCATACTGCTAGTCATCCCTTGAACTTGATTTTTTAACATCAAAGCTTTCCAAACAATCAAAGAAAAGGGGCATTCAAAGAATAGATGATGGTGTGATTCATTGCCAGAGCTGTAGAGACAACAACTATCATCAATCAACATACCCCAAGATCGCAGCCTATCTCTAGTATTCAATCTAAATTGGGCAGCTAACCAAAAAATAAAATACCATCAAGGTACGTTATTACTACCCCAAGTTATCTTCCACCAAGGCATAACAGGGAACCTTTGTCTAATAGCGTTCTAGGCAAAAGCAGCAGTATGATCACCACTAGGATGAGCCATCCATCTAACGAAATCTGTCATGTGAGGCATAGGAATCAAATCAGAAGGGGACTCAGCAAGTATAGATTGAATGGCCAAGTTTCTTATCCTAGGTCAACACCATGCACCCTGAACTATGATTGAAGCGACCTTCGCCATTAAAGCCTTGCCTCTATTACCAACAACCCGTTCACCAAATCTAGCGTACGAGGGTCCAAGGGGGTGCCAGTTCTCAAGCCATAAAAATGTATTATGCCCATTGCCAATTCGATATTTGATAAGAGGCTGGCCTAAGGGTTAAGAGTTTATTTAATTCTTGATTTACAACAAATTAGAACCACTCCGGTCCAGGGTCACCCCTAAATTAGACCAAAATTAACTCATTTCATGTTACCATCCGGAAACAAAAGTGAATCGAAGTACTTGACCAACTCTGAACATAAAACAACAATGAGAGGTGGGAGATCTTTTCGGTGAAAAATTAGGAAAATTACACAACCCACTTTGATGGTCGCTTTCAGATAGGAGAAAAAAAAAAACTAAGTTTAGAGGGGGTTGGAGACTAGAGGATACCACCTGAGTGCAACTGTTGTCCCATGTTAACGAATACAATTTCACATGACGCAGAACAGATGATCACTTCATATAATGTTGAGATCTCACTATTAGAGTTGGTCAAGTACTTTGATTCACTCTAAACATAAAATACTATGATATAGTGATAGACTCAAAAGGAGATTATACTTGACAGACTACAAATGCGGTTGCAAGTGAATAGGATGTTACGATATTGTTCTCCTCCTTTATTTCAAAGGCGTGAGCGACAATCACAGGCAAGAGTTGTTAGCGCAAGAGTGTCAAGAGTGGATTACAGTTCAATGTTTGAGTAGGCCATGAGCCTTAATAATATGACTTCTAATATAACATGTTTGATGTAACGACTATTTGCGGCCCAAGAGCAAGACCACAAGAGGTTTGTTTGCTGCCTCAACGAAGAGAAATTATAACGCCCCAAGCAGACCACTGACTCAGCGTCTCGATTTTGATCTACAAGCCACACCACATGGCCCAAAATGCTTAAGCCCAAGGTACTAGTAGTAGCCCACATGGTATGTTATATGCCCAAGATCATCCATGTAGACTTCCTTTTATACCCTCGCGTCCTCCTGAGGTTGAGCACTAAAGTCACCGCGGCTTTACCTAAGTCTTTTCCAGTAATTTCCCAAAGTTGTCGAGAAAAGTGAAAACTAAACAATTCTACTTAGAGCATTCTCATCAGCCTCACCAAAAAAAAACATCAAATTTAACCACAAAAACACCTTTTACAATTTAGCAAGCCACTTTATCAAAAACTCAAAAAATCAGACTCTCTATCCAAACTTTACTATATTAAACTATTCCCCCTCAAATCTACTAAAAAAAATTATTTTCTCCTAAAAAACTATATTCCCCACGTTGGGAGTTGCTCAATGTCAGGGGAAGGTGTACCTTTTGCATTAACAAATCGGAAGTAATGAGGTGAAGTACACGTGTCAGCCCCAGCACATACTTTCCTCCCTCTCTCTCTCTTCTGTGGCCCTCTCCTCTCTCTCTTCTGTCCTTGTCACCATCAAACCGCACGGCAAAAATAATAAATAAAGGAGAGGTGCGTGAACAGTGCCGCACCAAAACTGTAGCAAAAATAAGTTGGTGAGGTAAGATGGAGAGGCTGATTTTTGATGGTTTTTAAGGGTTTGGCTCTCTATTTTAGCCAAAAAGTTAAATTGGCAATCCTGATAAGGATGCCCTAAAGCAAAACCCGTGGTGATTAAACTTGAACCGGAAATAAAGAAATTTTTTACCCTAAATCCATAGGTACAGATGGATTATGCACAAATGGGGTACAGAAGGGCTCGGGGCAGCACTTTTGGGTCCCACACGAATTCGTTTTGAATGAAACGGAGGGTTTTTGGACCTACCACTTACGCACTTTGGATTGAGCTGATTTCTCGCGAGGACACTCGAAAAATTATTTCAAGATGAATGGACGGCTCGGATCATTCGTGTGGGACCCAAAAGTGGGTCCCGGAACCCATTTGTACCCCATCTGTGCATAATCCATCTGCACGAATATTATTACTTAATTTATTATCAAACCAATAACCATGCAATTTCAACCCACTTCACATGTTGGCAGTTACCAGCACTTTCTTATCAGATTTTGGAGCCAACAAACCGTTGCACAACAACTGTATCACCGCACACAAACACACAAATACTTACACACACTCACCCACACACGCTGCACACCCCTCCCCTCTTGTGGGTGAGTGTGCGTAAGTTTTTGCAATTAGTCTACAGTCACACCCACTCAAACACATCCCAGCCACACCCAATCATGTGGGACCTATTTTGGGGCCTCACACAAATAATCGGAGCCACTCAAGTTTTGTATAATATTTTTTTAAGGGTTCCTGAAAAAATGAGCTCGGTCAGATATCGGCAAAGGCTTGATAAGTTTGTTAAAGTTTTGGTCTGTTTGATTCAGGAACTGAAACTTGAATCAATCGAGCTTTACTGATATCTGACTCAACTGATTTTTTTAGGAACACATAAAAAAATATTCTAAAAAAATTGAACGGCTCCGATTTTTCGTGTGACACCCCGAGGTAGGTCCCACATAATAGGGTGTGTTCGAAGCTGGTTTGAAATTTTTGTATACTTGCTTGTAGTTTTAGAATCGGTATCCTACCTCGTTATTTCATGGAAACATTGCTCACTATCATAGCCGAAAATAGCTGGAAGGGTTAGTCCGGTTGGATGGTGGGTTTACTTCACACACAATTTATCAGGCTTTGATTCTTCTAGTTAGACTACAAGAAAATAATTTCTTGTGAATTTGGCCCGAACACCCCTAACCATTGAACCGAAAACAAAGAAAAAACAAAAATAGGGATCTAACTATCCCCATGAAACAAGGCCCAGCAACCCGCTTATCCTGGGCTTCTTTCATAACCAGCTACCCATAAAATAAGGGGCCCCAACCCAAACTTATCCTGGGCTTCTTTCATAACCAGCTACCCATAAATAAGGGCACAATCCACCCCCTTATGATGGGCCCAAAAACAGAAATACTTGGGCTTCTCACTCCATGAATTTAAATTAAATTATCTGGGCCTCTCAAATTTAACCGAAGGCTTCTCACTCGATGAATTTATATTAAATTCTGGGCCTGTCAAATTTAACCAAACGGGCCAATGAACAAAAACTTTTCGGCGCATCTTGCTGGGCCTCAATCCACATTAACCAACGATTGAACAAAATAAGTGCTGGGTGGCAGCCCGTAATTGGACCTCTCCATATAACAGCTTAAGCTTTTGGATTGTATATAAAGTTTTCACAAAATGTAGTACCGTTCTAGCTAATACCTCATCCCGCTAAGGGGTTTTTTGACTTTTTTGGCTTATTGTACTTTTCGAAGCAAGTTATTCTCTCATAATACATCAACTTAAAAAAATTATTAGCAGAACGGGGCCTAATAAGCTTTTTTATGTCTTTCCCATAACTAAGTTTTTGGGAGTTTTTGGTTGTCTTATATAAACTTTTTTAATTTTGGTCTATCCTTTCTTACTGTTCCGATTCCTCCCATCGAGATGAACGATGTGATGTAAAATGTCGAACCAAATCTAATAAAAATTAAGAGAAAATAGCAACAACAAAAAAACACACCAAAAATTTGGCCAAAAGCTAGGCCGAAGGAGGCCCTAGTAATATTACCGCATGATATCATTAACCATAATTTAATGTTCTTAAAATAAAACTTGTTCTTAATAATGATGCTTTTTACATCTACCAAAATTATGCAAACCATTATTTTTTAAAAAAAAATGGGTCCCAATAGCTTCGCCACTGATCCCAGGTCACATAAACTAAATACCTTTCAGATTACTCACCAAGAGTCTTTAGGGAGATTTATGCTTTGTTAGTAAATGCTTTTTTAACTTTCGATCAAAATATCATTCGACTTTTCGAATTCATATTGACAGAACATAAAAAAGAAAGTAAATTAATTAATTTTTGGACTACATTAATTTTTGTTGGAGGCAGTCGGTAAATTTTAGTTACCTTCTTTTCAATTTTTGTCATAATTTTTACATCACATTGTTTGCCTTGACAAGGGGAATAAAAAAATTATAATAATGTAAACCAACGTTGAAAAATACTAATACTAGACGACGCTAAAGACATTACAAAATTATCTCTTGTCATCTTTTTTTGAATTTTATGCATCTTTAGTAAATTATTTTCAATTTTAGTCTATATTTTTATATTTTTTCAATTTCTCTCGTCCAGATAAATTATACAAGTTTGTGACTTCTAGTGGAGAAGGGAAGGCCTGTGTAGCACTGAGCCATGTTCGGTTTGGTTTTCAAAACCTTAGTTTCCACTTTTTTCAATGGGGCCCCCCATTTTTTGCCTATGTTTTCTCTCTCCTCTCTATTTCTAGCAATGCTACTCAAGTGCATATTTTGTGTGAGATGCGTCCGTGTGATCCACTTGAAAGACCCACACAAATGATTCAAGCCGTCCATTAGTTCTAAAATTATTCTTTAAGTCATCTAGAAAAAAATCAAGTCAATCGTATAATTTTAAGTACTTGATCTAGTTGTCTAACTTTCTTTTAAACTTTTGTAAAATTCGGGATCCTAAATTGTGAATGAATAATTAGAAGACGGATCAACCGGTTATAAATTTTCAAATGAGTTGATTTTTTAGGAATGACTCAAAAAATTAATAACCAGCGCGGATTGTTTTTGTGAGTCTTCAAAGTGGGCCACATGGACGCATCTCACATAAAATATGCGTTAGAGTAAGTATTGCTGGAAATAGAGAGGAGAGAGAAAATATAGGTAAAAAGTGGGGGTCCACTGAAAAAAGTGGAAACTAAGGTTTGGAAAACCAAGCCGAACATGGTGTGACTGATCACTTCTTTCCAAGATTCATTTTTTACAACCTTGTCAAGGTTCTTTTTGATAATGATAATGAAATTAAAATGGGAATCTCGTTGAACATGTGGCCACATATATAAATTGGTGAACTTCTCAAGTGAGATTTATCATTCTATTTAATTAAAGGGTGAATTACACTGACTTCGTTTGAAGTTTCTGATAAATACAGAGACCTTCCCTGACATATTTAAAATTGGACTGGCCTCCCTTGTTAGAGTTGTCCCCTGGATGGCTTTAACGGAAAATTTGGAATGATGTTCTTATGTCTGAAACAAACTAGGCTCAATTTGGATGACATCAATCTCAAGGGGGAATGGAAATTTGATGGCTTCTACTCATGATTCCAACGTTTGGAAGGGACAAACGGAAATGTGATGCCATGCTTTTTTATTCCAATGTTTAACAGAGACATGAATAGAAATATGATTCCTGATGACATATTCAACCAAGAATCACATTACCAAATTGAGTGGGAATCTGATACCTCTCTTACCGCATGGGAATCTCAGATTCATGCACTGCGTATACTAAAATACTAAAGGAGATGTCATGCACTACGTTTTGAATTGTAACAAAGATTTAAATTTGAGTTAAATATCGATAATTTTGTTCTTAATTTTGTTCTCGCACGCAGGGGGGTGCAAAACAGGTGGTGAAGGCTTTGCTCTAGGCTCCTAACCTTATTGATCGAGCAAATGAAAAGCCTCCATTTCAAGTATACAAAATTCTGTACATACCGCATTTTTTACTGCCTTTTTATTGTATGGTGACTAGTTTGATGCCTCCGTGCTCGTGCTCGTGCTCATGCTCGTGTTTTTTTACTTTATTATTACTTTTTTTTGTTTGTGCTGGTGATGTTTTTCAGAAAAATGTTGCTCTATGATTTTTTTACTTACAAATTTCTTTTGGTCTGCAGTGGCTATTTTCATTCAATCTAGGATGAGTGTATGTACTAATACTAATGTAATTCATGCAATTTGTTGAAGAAAATTTGAAAGAAACCAACAACAAAAAGTAAAGAGTTGAGCAACAATATTTTATGCATTGAATATTTGAACGTAATTTCCCAAAAAAAATAATAATAATTAGATGATTCAGGGAAAATAAAAATACCACTTTCAATCGTGCAACGATAATTGAATGTGAAACTGAGTAAAGAACAATTGCACGTGCTAAAAGGCATGTGCTCCGCATATCAACGACACTACTATTGATCTCTCCCATGTAAAAAGGACCCAACAGCAACATTGCGATTTATATGATTCTCCAAAATCAGTCACACCTAGAAATAAAACCAAAATTAAATTTGCAACTAAAAGAAACAGGATTGTATAATGAACAAATAAACAAATGATGCAGTCCTTATTGTAGAGTCCCAATATAGCTAACCTTCAGAAAACTGCTGAACCCTAGAACGATCAACAAGCCCGGAATAAGATATGGCTCTTAACTGGGGTTCAAGGAAGGTGGAAAAAAGCATAAATGAAAACATTTTATGAACCAAAAATAAGTGAAAAAATAATAGTTTCAATTCCAAAAATAACTGAGGTACAACATAAATTATCATCAAACTCACCATTGATCTCAGAATCGGGGGCCCTGTAGTGAGCCCAACTCACTACAAGGTGTAGTGAGCAACAATGGCCGTTGGATTCAGCTATCAAACTCACTACTCTTACATGGAAGAGTTTCATTTTTAATCTGAACCATTGATTGCCAAATCCACCGGCCACTATTGCTCACTACATCCTATAGTGAGTGCCCTCACTACAGGGCCCTCGGTTCCATTTCCACTGCTTTGCGATTTTAAACCAAACAAAATAACTTATGTCAACAAATACAATTTTTTCATCTCACAAACCGACATTATCACTCTCCTAATATGAAACTCTGGTTTTCATTTACTCAGAACTATAGGTGAAATTTTGGTAGCAAATGCTTTGATCATTTGCAAATTCTAGCACCACATTTCCTATATGATTTGAACAAATTATTTAGCACCTATAACACGAAGCACAGGTTATAATCACTCACAGATAGAGAGAAGAAACAATGGTCACTCAATTGTGAAGAATATGACTTGCTAGGAACAACAGTACCAAATGGCATTGAATAACTTTGTGAGCGATTGAAGCTAATAGCTAGAAAAGAGTTGAATAAAATAATGATACTGTTAGTAATGGCAATTACAAGTCGTGCACCACAAATAAACTACTCCCTCCGTCCCTATTTAAGTGGTCCACTTGAGAAACGTGTATTTTTGCGGATGCTTAAAAATGTACTTGTGTATAACGTTTTTAAATTTTTTTTGGCACCAAATTAAAGTACTCAATGAGCACTTTAATTTGGTATAAAACAAATTAAAAGGTTATATAGAGAAATGTGTTTTTAGGGGTTTGAAATTGCACGTATTCCCATATGGATCATTTAAAGAGGGACAGAGGGAGTATATTGAAAACTAAAGTTAAGGACGATAAAGAGGAAAAAAAAATCCTGGAGCTTACTCCAAAATATATTTCTTGGGACATTGCTACACGTACAGATACAAGTGCATAGAAAATGCACAGATCGCATTCGGGGACCCACTTTTGCATTGAAACGGTGGGACTTTGGTTCAACTAGTTCTAACCGTCCGATTGAGCTAAAATTTTGTGGGCCCACTCGGAAAAATGTTCTAAGAAGAATGAACAGTTCAGATCACTTGTGTGGGACCCAAACGTGGGTCCCCAAGCACAATCTTTTGGATTGAAATGGTGGAATTTTGGTTCGACCACTTCTAGCTATCCGATTGAGCTGAAATTTTGTGAGCCCATCAAAAAAATGTTCTAAGAAGAATGAACGGTTCAGATCACTCATGTGGGACCCAAACATGGGTCCCCGAGCACGATCTATGCATTCTCTATGGGCCAGTACCCATAGGTTTTTCGAATTTCTTGTGGGACAAGAACTAAGCCACTTAAAATGAAAAAGTTACACAGCCCAGTCCATTGTCCAAAATATATTTCTTTGCATGCCTGATGCGTTTGTTTGTTAGTTGCTGATGTCTTCTTGTTTCCATTTGGCGTGCACGCAACAAAAGTTTAAGGCATTCTTGGACCTTTGGAAGCAACAAAAGCTCCGATAGTCTGATCGACCACACTGGTAACATAAATCGACTGTGTATCTCTCTCTCTCTCAAAACCTATGCGAACTCTCTCTCTCTCTCTCTCTCCCCCCCCCCCCCCCCCCCCCCCCATCAAAGCATTTATCTCTCTATTGACCATACCAGAAGGGATGGAACCGCCATCGAAGTCCTCCAGCGTCAAGGTACCTTGTTCTTTGAACTTTTCTCTCTCTTTTCCCTCTCTCTAAATTTCTCTCTTTATGCGTATACGTATCGATTCTATGCATGTGGTGTGTATGTCTGAAGAATATCCAGTGTAGCACGTGGATGCTCCGAGATCCACAAAAACAAATACTCCTAAATTGAGTGTTAAATTTGCTCACTCTCATCCAACCAATTATCCAATAGCGGCCTGTACAAAACGATAGGCCACAATCACAAACAACCATTGAATACCAAGGAAATTACGAAAATACAATTTAAACAAACACAAAAGGGTAAAAAGAAATGGGAGAAACCAATTAATCATGAGTTTTCTATTTGAAATTGCAGTTTATTTGAAATGGGAGGAACCAATTAATGGCTTAGAAATATTGTTAACTTGTTCCACACAACTCTTTTGCTTCATTAGATGTGTTGTCTTGTTTGAGTAAATAAGAACATGAGTCATACCCATATTCCAAAAAACTCTTTTGCTTCATTCAATGTTTACGTGAATGACTAAAAGACCAAAACAAGATGACAAAATAGGACCACAAAACACACAAAAGGCCAAAAGAATGAAAAAACACAACTCATTAGCAACTCAACTCTTTTCCGCAGGTCAAACCGTTCAAGCAAACAATAGGCAATATACATACTGATGCCCAAAACTTAAAAAGAACATCAAAAAGATTTCAAAGACTAACCAATCACTAATGCCCAATAAAATCACACATAGATAAGGACAAAATAACGTGAGAGAGAAGTGAATGATCACTTCTTTCCAAGATTCTTTTTTTTACAACCTTGTCAATGCTCTTCTTGGTAATGAAATGAAATGGGAATCTCGTTTAACTTGTGGCCACATGTGTATATTGGTGAACTTCTCAAGTGAGATTCATCATTTTATTTAAATTAAAGGGTGAATTACACTGACTTCCTTTAAGGTTTCTGATAAATACAGCGACTTCCCTTGAGATCTTTAAAATTGCGCGGGCCTCCCTTGTCAGAGTTGTCCCCTGAATGGCTTCAACGGAAAATTTGAAATGATGTTCTACTACCTGAAACAAACGAGGCTCAGTTTGGATGGCATTAATCTCAAGGGGGAATAGAAATGTGATGCCTTTTACCTATGGTTCCAACGTCAGGAAGAGATAACAATGGAAATGTGATGTCATGCTTTTTTTATTCCTATGTTTAGCATAGACAGGAACATGAATGTGATTCCTAATGAAATATTCAATCAGGAATCACATTCCCAGATTGAGTGGGAATCTGATCCCTCTCTTACCACATGGAAATCTCATATTCATGCAATGCATATACTAAAATACTAAAGGAGATGTCATGCACTGCGTTTTGAATTGTAACCAAGATTCAAATTTGAGTTAATTAAATATCGGTTATTAATCATTAATTTTGTTCTCAATGCCGTAAGAGTATTTACTATTGTATTTCTTTAAAAAATGTGCTTGACCAAAATTTATACATTGTTTATATTTATTTTTTCTATCATGTGTGTTCTCTAAATATTTTTAAGTTTTGAACACTAGTTTTGCTGTTTACGGGGATGAGTCGAAGCGAAAAATACAAAAAATTTGACCATCACTAAGAGCATCAATATGTGGCTTAACAAATTAACTTTTAAGTTAAAGTAGAGTGTGAACTCCTCCAAAATCTCAAAAAATCTGCCTCGCCAAATCTCTCATCAATTTGCAGATTTTTTAACTTTGCTGCAATAGCTGAACAAATTTGGTGCAGCACTGTTCACGCACCAAACGCATTGTTCACGTACTGTTTATGCACTATTCAAGCTTTGTTTTTTTTTTAAATTATTATTAGTTTTGGGGAGTAGGAGTAGAAAGAAAAAATAGTTTCATATAGTGAACTTAGAATAGAGAGTCTGATTTTGTGAATTTTTTAAAAAGTGACTTGCTAATTTATAAAAAATGTTTTTGAGGTTAAATTTGATATTTTTTTAGTGTACTTGATAAGGATACCCTAAGGATAGACTTTATTGGTTCATGTGTTTGACTTCTTTGATAATTGGTCTGTACTTGTTCTTTGTGAATTTTCAAAAGTGACAAACATCAAAAAATAAACATGGGGCGATAGATGGTTCATTTATCGTGATTTTATTTATTTTATTTATTTATTTTTTTTAACAAAACTGCTTTTAGAGACTCTTTGAGGCACCCCAAAAACATGGTTTCAATTTTGTGGACATGTATGTAATTTAGACCCCAACTTAAAAATGAAAAATCGTTCTATTGTCGATTGGAATCCTAATAGCTTGGAATTTTCTTTGTTCCTTTTTTTAAAATGCAGCTCAAACAATATCCATCTCCAAAAGGTACTATTATTCAAGGGGTTGACTCTTAAAGCAGGTGGTGAAGACTTTGCTTTAGGCTTTTAACCTTATCGATCGAGCAAATGAAAAGCCTTCAAAATTCTGTTACCGCCTTTTCGAGTGCCTTTTTATTGTATGATGATAGTTTGGGGTGGTTGGCAGTAACCCCGTATGAATAATTTTACTATACATCTTAGTATTGGTATAAATAGAGGGTGATGATATTTCAAAAAAAAAAAAAACTTCACACAATTCCCACAATGCCAATGGATTCAAAGTCAACTATTGGGGGTGTTCCACTAACAAAAAAACAATCAAGACAGGTCAAGGCAGTTTTTTCGAAAATCAAGACAGGTTATTCTCTCAAAATACATCACATAAAAAATCGTGAAAAAACTAATTTATTCAAAAAATTGTCTTAGTGGAACACCCTTAGTCTGTGTTTTCCATATTAGAAAAGAACGCCCTTCGTTGATGACAAAAACTTCTTATAAACCAAGAGGGTTGTTACCTCCAATTTTGGGGTCAAAAAAAAGGGGGCCCAAGTAGTAGATGGAGTAGTTATAGATACTTCCTCCATCCCAATTTGTTTGCTCATTATAAGAATTCTCCCAACTTATTACG
Organism: Vaccinium darrowii; assembly: GCA_020921065.1. NCBI lineage: Eukaryota > Viridiplantae > Streptophyta > Magnoliopsida > Ericales > Ericaceae > Vaccinium > Vaccinium darrowii. The sequence continues at coordinate 39,517,865 of CM037154.1, forward strand.
AGAATTCTCCCGTTTTTTAGTCCAACTCTTTGAGTTGAAAAGTATGTAAATTTTTCAAAAACACCATGCAAATAAATGGGGACATAAGTTTTCTTATATCCTTATAGAGAAGCTCAAATGTGGCTCATAGCCTGGTTGCAACCCCCATAAAAGACTTTATTGAAGTCCTCTCTAAAACCACTTGGTTTTAAGAGAGATGGTGGAAAAGTGGTTCGACAAGTGGTATCAAAGCCAAGAGATCATGGGTTCAAGTAGCGGGAGCATCATCGTGATGGAAAAATTGTTGGGCCTGAAGTACCCCATGGATTTAGTTACACAATGTCACTCCCTGCGACTGCACTAAAAATAGACTTGCCAGTGCGATGTCAAATATGATAAAAGACTTTATCGATTGGTTTTAAGAAAAATGGTGGAAAAGCGGTTCGACACCTGTCACTAAGACAAGTACTTAATTTGGGAAAATGTAACCCAAAACTTAGAAAAGCAAACCCAAAAAAAAAAGGACCAAAAATTTTATTTTAAGATAGATGGTTAAAAACTGTTCCGATCAAGCTCTCTTCCTGGTTTTTTTTTTTTTTTTTCTGATTTCTCGCGAGGGGCCCCTTAAAAACATGTTTTAAACACATTGAATAATTCGAATTATCGAGATTTGTTCCGGAACTATGAAGTGCGGACGAAGTCCATAACTTAAGGGTGTGGATAGGAAGGAGACTCTAAGATTCCAACCCAAAATTCCTATAAATCATGCCCCATCTTCCAACAATCCCACCAGCTCCCATATCAACCCTCTCTCTCTCTATCTCTCTCTCTCTCAAAATGGGTGTAAAAGGAGACTTCGCGGTGGTGGTGAGCAAGAAAGAGGTGGTGGCGGCGGTGTTGCCGATACCAGGGCATTGGCTACCAATGTCCAACCTAGACTTGCTGTTGCCACCGGTGGACGTGGGAGTTTTCTTTTGTTACAAAAAGACCCCACAACATGACAACTTATTCACATTTGCGTCCATGTCTAGTGTTCTGAAGAAGTCACTGGCCCAAGTTTTGGTTTCATTCTACCCATTTTCTGGGGAGATAGTCAAGAACACTTTGGGTGAGCCTGAACTTCTTTGTAACAACAAAGGAGTTGACTTTATTGAGGCTTTTGCTGACGTGGAGCTCTGTGATCTTGACTTGTATAATCCTGATAAGAGCATTGAAGGTAAGTTGGTGCCTCAGAAGAAGCATGGGGTGCTTTGTGTCCAGGTATTGTGTTTAGTGTATTATTTCTGAAGACAAATTGATATTATTAAAGTTTAGTAATGTTTTTAGAAATATTCTTCGTTCAAATTAAATTGTATAGGTTAATCATGTATC